>JBAMCF010000993.1:0-600000 GCA_037075285.1 Drosophila lutescens
ATTAGACCATTAATTTTTAAAACTTATTAATAGCATGTAATTTGTATTACAATTTGTTACATAAGGTTACATTTTCAGCCGTGTAAAAGTCAAGAGTAAAACCAGGGAGGGGGATAGAGTTGACGGCGTCGTCTGTCCCAACTACTTAACCTTTCGAGCGAGCCAAACTGCACGAGATGGCTGGCAGATAGGAGTCAGGAACCTGAACCCAAAACCCGACACTGACATTAACCCGCCAACGCCAGACTCCGATTCGGCGTCGGATTCAGGCTCAAGCTCAACAATTGCCCAGGAACACGCCCACGCGGAGGCCAAAGGAAAATGGGGGCGGGGAAAAGTCGGGGAAGGGGAAGGAGCTGGGCACACATCACATGTAAAATGTTTTATATATGCTGCACCCACAACAATCCTGACATCGCTGCATCCAACCAGTTGCAGCAGCCTCGGGGAAACTTCAGCCTCATCAGTACGAGAATTATCATCGTACTCCTCCATCTTCCCACCTTCTTCATCATGCCCATCGCCATCATCATCATCATCATCCTCTCCTTGGGCGTCATCATTTTCATCCAACTCATGGGCTCATGGGCTCGTTTTTATCATGCATTTTAATGCGGCCTTTGAAAAGTGAAGTGGAGTGCAGCAAGAAGTGGAAAATAACTAAAGTGTCGCCTCAGAGACTCGGACTTCAACGACTTTGCACTGTGATAAAATCCCTTTTTAATCAAGGATATTTTCTGGAAATGGAGATCATCGTTTTTTCAAGAGTTTAGAAGTGACTGCGAAGATTTTATGGAAATCTGATTTGGAAGAGCAATTTAATCACCGAACTTTTCTTTATAATTAATTACAAACTCCCAAAACAATCTAAATACATTCAATGATTTCCCTCAGTGCAGCAACTGCAACTCCTTAACCAAAACTCCGAAAGTCTGCGTTTCTGTCTTTTGTCTCTAAAATATTATAAAACATAACAATAAGAAGGCGAAGGCAGTGTGAAGTTTACTTTAGAGCCCCATATCTGCCCCTCCGAAAACCCAAACTTGTTTGTGTCGTCACTAAAAAGTCTTGGGCTCCCCCCGAGGGACCCGCTCGTTGGAACCTGGAACAGGTTTCCCCCACTGCCATGCACCATATACACTCAAAAAATTATTTTTCTTAAATATAGAAAAAAGAAAAATTTACTGTGCTTTAGAAATATATTCTATAAAGAGGAAACATTTTCTAAACTTCAGAAAAAATTCTCTATTAAACGAATTTTTTAGAATTTTTTTTCTGAAATGCAGAAAACTCCTTTTTTTTCTAAATTATAAGGTGATTTTTTCTAATCTTCCTTTTTTTATTTGAGGGTTAAAATCGCCATTGATTTTAGAAAAAAAAAGACTAAACTTTTCTAAAAACAAAAAAAAATCGCCGTCAAAATTATAAATATTTATACAAAATAGAAATATTGGTTTTCTAGAAAACAGAAAAAATGATTAATTATTTTTCTAACATTCAGAAAAAATGTGTCTGTTTTTTGAAATATTTTTCTAAAAAATAAAAAATGTAACCTTATTTGATCAGTTTCCCTTCTTATACACTTTTTAGAAATTTTTTTTTTAACCTTAGAAAAAATTGTCTTAAATCGAAAAAAATTTCCTTTATTGGTAGCCTAGGGGTCTAACGCGTGCGTGCATGTATATGTTATTCAAGTTTATAGCCGCAAGTGTGAGTTCAATCCCACGTCGAGCCGAAACACTCATGTTGTCTTTTTTTTTTTTATCCCTAATATTTACATATTAATAAAAAAAAATGTATTGCATTTTTTTTTAATCATGAGTAGTTATATTTTGGTAAAAATGATGTTTAGGTTCTTCAAATTTGAAACATTCAATTACTGTTACTATTAAACCATAATAAAATATATATTGGCATATAAATATTAATATTAATCATGAAATATTTACGAGCAAAATTAAATGAATAACTAGGGGGAATAACTAGAAGAGAGTCAGATCAATTTGACTAAAAAGAGGAGAACAAAATGTGAATAGACTTTGTACAGCGCCTCACGTGATGCTTCCGTGGCGCAGCTGGTAGAGTGCTTGACTGCAAACCGTGAGGCAAGCGGTTCGATTCCCGCGTGGGGCGACCCAAGATGTTTTTCTCAAAATAGTAAGTTATTGGGTTTTTATATTTATAATTTGTAATTTGTATACTCATTTCAGTTATTATTACAGTTCCAATTTGAAACTACAAGTGCATTTACATAAATGTATACATCACCCACCCATGTGCTCAATTAAAGGAAATTCGAATAATATGACAAACAAGAACGAAATACAACAACACAAGGGCAGGGGACGTGGCGTCACAGAAACAACCGGCATTATTCCAATTCCCGAAGCCCGAAAAAAGATTTTTGTATTTTCTGGATTTGAGGATTTTTTTTTGTATTTTAGAAAATATTTGTCTATATTAAAAAAAAAACGTATTTCTATTTTTTAGAAAACCTTTATTTCTAAATTCTAAGAAATAATTTTTCTACTTTCTAGCAAGAAATTTCTAAATTGCAGTCTTTTTTCTTTTGATTTAAAAAAAAAATGCCTTTGATTTAAGAAACCTACTTTCTTTAATATAGACAAAATCGCCAGTAAAGCAAATTCATAGGCGATTTTCTAAAACCAAGGGCGATTTTAGTCGATTTTTTTTTTGAGTGTAGTATACCACAGGCGTCTACTGTTGCAAGTCGCACCCAGTTCTCTACTTCGAACTCCATCTTCGAGTCATCTTTCTCTCGCATCTCCCGCTGGTTCTTAAAGCTTCGCTTTCAATGCGTCCCAGCTCGACTTCTTTTTTCTGTATTTTTTGTATTTTTGGCCTGGCCTGGCCTAAACTAAACAAACCTGGTCCGCAGTATTCAGAGTCCCCCCTTTTCTTTTCTCCCTGTAATTGCTTCGCTGCCGCACCGTAGGTGTCTCGTTTTTGGTGTTGCCCGTGGCGTTTATTGCCGCATTTACAAAATGTTACAAAAATTAAGAAAAGAAAAGACGACCGCCACCCACACCCACTCTCGCTGAATGTTGCCGGTGGGTACGCACATGTTGCTGCTTCTCAATGTTGCTGCTGCTCGTGTTGCTGGCGTAAATTAAAATAACGAACTCTCTTTTGGTGAAAATTACTGTAATGCTGAAGATTTTTGGTCTGGGTGTGCAGAGGAAAATATGGTTGCTGGTGTAAAAATTATAGTTTCAAGATTTAGCTAGGAAATGGCATAATATTGTTCATCCAAAATACATTGTTAAATAAGAAAACAACTTAAACATGATTTTTTATTGATTTGAGAAGGAAAATTCAATTTAAATATTATTATTCTTTTTTCAGTTTGGATTTTTGGATTTCAAAAGAAAATTCCCAGCGTTAAGAATATTTAAAAGATGAAATATAAACGACATTTAATTTTTTGAACCTAAATACAAAAGGATGACATCTAAGTTTTATGAACTAGAACAGCAGTGTTAATATTTCACAGTCAGACTTTTCCCATTGACACACTTCGATAGAGCCGTTCTTGCCGCAATGTTGCAACAGCAACCAGCCTGTTGCTGGCCACATTTCATTTCGTCATAGGCCCGGCCTTAAAGTTGGCTTCTTGTTCGTATGCGATTCGCTGCGGATAATTGAAACGGCCGGCAGTTGCAGAAAGCCAGCCAAAACCAGGCAAGTTGTCAGTTGCCATTGCCGTCTACCATTTACCATTCTCCATTCGCTTTGGGCCCCGACTTTTGTTCTTGGTGCTGGTCTACGTACGTGATGCGATGTGATGTGTTGCTGTTGCTGTTGCTGCTGCTGTCTCGGCCAACCCGCCAGCAATGTTGGCTGTTGACAACGTCATTACTGTTCTCAATTTCACATATCGCATGGCCAACTAGCACAAGCGTCTCTCCGCCACACAAAAACCCTCGGAAACTCCCCCTTTCGTGCGGCTAAAAATCCAAGACGACGGGGTTCTACCTGCCATATGCGCTATACGCTATATGTGCCATATACCGTGGTGTTTCGCTTTTGGCTCTGACTCGATTTCGACCCTGTTCTCCTGCCAGAGTCTGTTAATGTGTCGAAAATGTTACGAGCAGAAACATGTGGCTTGTGAGCTCACAACTCAGCGGCAGCGACGCCAAAATAGCAACAGCAAAAGCACTGAAAAAATGGATATGAAAACTAACGAGGAAACACAAAATATATGTACGTACCTTTGCTCGGTCAAAAGCCTTTTAAAGTAAATATATTCTATAAATATTCTATAAATAATTACACCGTTTGTTGCACCCGAGCGCCACGCCCACAGTCGCTTTAAACTTTTAAAAAAGCCTGGCGCCCACATCTTTAGAGATTTTGTAAAAGTTTAAATGCTATTTTGTTGTGTTTCTTAATACCTATCGAAATGTAAAAGAAAATGTTAAAATCGGACAATACATTAACAAGTTATGAGCAAAAAGTGAAATGGCCGCTAGATGGAGCCAGTAGCGGTCGCTAGTTGGAGCCAGTATCTCCCTTGCACTCCCTTTAGCTGACTAACGGGTATCTTATAGTCAAAGTACTCGACTATATTATTTATCAAATAAAAACACCTCTTAACGAGGTAAAAAACTAGTAATGATCGCACCTTCAACGTACAAAAGTTATGATATCAACATTTGTGACGAAAAATAGAAAAATAGGAGGCGTGGGTCTGCTTTACATATTCGCGTTTTATTTGTATTTAATTATGCCATTAAAGAGTAACAGATTAATAACAATTAAATCGGCAACAGATGGGCATTCATCATAGCCGCAAAACGAGTTTAGACCGATGATATGGTGGTGCCAACGAAATAGTAAAAACAAATATAAAACTACACATACAGATTAAAGCCGAAAACGAATCACTTTTATTTTCAGTTGCCAACTACACACGCAGCTGGATGGCATTAAAAGAATTAATTTCAACCGAACCGATCCCAAGATGATGTTGAGGCTGGGACCGGGATCCGTAGAAATCAAGAGTGGGGGCTAGTTCAGCCTTTCGGTTTCTTTCTGCGGGCGGGCCAACTAACTTTATATATGAACTATAAAGATTGATATCACGACCCGATGTTAGATACGTACGATTCTGCTTTTGACGCAAGCCGAATTGTGAATAAATTCCGAAAACAGGTTACAATAGAACCCAGCCAAATTATTTTCGGCTGCTGGATGTCATAAAATACAACAGTTTGTCTCCGATCATAAGACGGTTTGTATTGTATCAGATGTCTGAACGATGTTTATTCAAGGACAGCCGCAGCATTTGCATACTCATATGGCGGCTTAGTCGGACTTACACCTTATATACGTGTAGTTAGTCAGGCTTAGTATGCGTTATAGATCAGATTTAGCTACCAGTATGCAGATTGGGATAAGAATATGCTTGCTGATCGCGTGATACTAGTTTAAGAAAGAGATTCGGGAATGGGTGTTGGCGAAAGATATCTGAACAGAGGAAAATATTCTAAAATATAATGTGTGCGTTTAGAGTCTATATGTATTTAAAGCATTTAAACCCAATAATTGAAGCAGGAAAGACAAAATTATGGTACCTTATGCAAGAGTATACACATATCAAAATTGAACAATATATGTAGATAGTGCATATACACATATCGTAGTAACGGGTATCTGATAGTCGGAACACCCGACTATAGCGTTCTCTCTTGTTTTATCTGTGTATCTACGAAATCAATGTGTCTTTGTGTGTAACTGCATAACGTCAATCGTATCAATATATTAATCTTTTTATATATTTGTTGTCGAGTATATATGTAATCCACCAAATATTATTGGACTTTCTCTTATCTTTAAAGAACGATACGGTTTGTGATAAGATATGGGCAAGTACTGACCAGACATAAAGAAAAATACGCAGAAATTTTATCATGGTCAAGTTTTAAATTTATGAAGACGAATTGAAAGGAAGTTATCTTTGACGAACGTCTAAGGGTATATATAGTGCGAGATTGTAGAAAATGTAGCTTATTCTTTGTAAAACTCTATGTACGATGTTATTGGGAATACTGTTTTCGCTGTTCATTTTAATAACTTCTGCCAGCCAAGATGGTAAAGAAGTGTGTACTCTTTACTCGATATGCAACAATGTTGAATCAATAAATTCGCAAGTATATCCCATACGGTATGTATTTAACCAAAAATGTGATTAGCTTATTCATAATCGATTGGAACTATCAGTGTCGAACAAGAGCGCCAAGCAAACGTTTTGGAAGACTTGGACAGAAAATTGGACACCCTTCTGAATAAGGCCGATGCGTTACCCGCAAGCTGTTATGAGGCATTGAGGGGAGGACAGAATCGTCGAATTAGCACCATCCTTGTGCCTGAGTACAGTGAAACCCCCTTTCAAGTGGCCTGCGATCACTTCAGCATGGGAGGAGGTTGGACAGTAGTTTTGCGGCGAAGTGATGGAAGCGAGAACTTTTATCGAGAATGGAAGGACTACAAGGAAGGTTTCGGCCAACTGAGTAATGAGTTCTTCCTGGGTCTGGACAAACTGTACTTTATGACGTCTTCTCACCAGCAAGAATTGCTGGTTCTCATGGAAACTCAGCAGGGCGAGCAGGCCTACGAGATGTACGATAACTTTAAAATTGGCCCAGAGAGCAACAATTATACCTTGGAGTCCGCGGGAACAGCTTCTGGGGACGCTGGCGATTCGCTTTCTATACATGTGGGCATGATGTTCACCACTAAGGATCGAAAAAATGACCTGGATCCCGATAGAAATTGTGCTCAAGCGTTTACAGGCGCTTGGTGGTACCTAAAATGCCATGATAGGTAGGTACTCCATAATTCTATATTAGTGACCACATATTGAAGTACAAAATTTGGTAAATGCCAAATATTATTATGTCAAAACAAGAGAGAACGCTACACTCAGAAAAAAAAAATCCCCCTTAATTTTAGATAATCGCCCGTGATTTTAAAGCGCCTTTGAATTAAGAAAATGTTTCTGGATTATAGAAATTTTTTTCTTAAGTTTATGGAAATTCGCCAATTTTTTTTTTTAATGAATAAAAAGAAGAAGAGTCGTTGAATTTGTTCTTGGATTAATGGCGATATTTTCTTGAATTAATGGCAATATTTTCCGGACTTTTTTCTTGAGTTAATAAAAAGCCATAAAAATGTGGCACAGAGTATTTAGTTTAACACCTATTTTTTTTTTCTAGCAATTTAGCTGGCGAATATGGCAATGACACGTATGGAAATGGTATATGCTGGAAGTCATTTAATGGATATTTTAACTCTTTGAAGCGTGCTGTAATGATGATACGTCCAAAAGTGTTTTCTTATAAATGTTTTTAGTATAGATTATAAGGTATAAATCAAATTTTACTGGCAATAATGTTAATGAAAAATAACTAATTTGAAATAAATAAAAATTCCTTTCAATCGGTATACTAGCTCTTTGGGATCGAACCGTCAGTGATTTTAAAGTGGTTCTAAAATATGCATTGCTATAAATATTCATGAATAACTCATTCTTTTAATAGTACATTTTATCATAAGTTCTTTAGAAAGGGCGACGGTAGAAAGGACATCCACATGAAAGAAGGCTATACTTAACAGAAGCCACACTCGACAGTCAACAACATCCGACTTGAGCGGAAGGATCTCTTGGAATAGTTAAAGAAAGTGAAACATCAATATCATCGGTTAATACAAATCGAATAGTTATAAAAATTGAGTTTTTACCTGTCAATTGTTAAAGGCAAAGACCGATATTTATCAAAGCGATTTATAACTAAGTAGTTACTATTTACCGATTCCGATCACCCCACCCAAGTCTGTCTTAGCATCACCCCCTGTGTGCAAATAGATCGCCGCTCGATAAGCATCGCGACAAGGTCATCTCTTGCGCAGCAATACCCGTATCATTCCGATGTGAGCTAATGCATAATTACCGCAATTAAGTTGTCGGCCATGCAATAGACGCTGAGCTCAACTCAACTTCAAGTCGCTTTAAATAAACTAATTAATGTTCTAAGATTAAGGCGGGAGATTGTGCTAATTGCAGTTTCAACGCGTGTCGCGATTGCCATCAAAATCGGGGGAGTGAGGCTCGCATAGTATAGGTATAGTCCAACCGATCTTCCAGTTCGACTCGGATGATTTATGTCGGACATTGGCATAACCATTAGAGTGCATCCCCATGAAAAAGAGCGTGGGCGCCTGCCTATGATATATGCGTACTCGTAGCCCATATGTGGGGGGCTTCTGATTAATGGGCCCACTTGGAGGCCAGAAAGCGAAAACGATAAGGATGGCTACTTGCTACTGGCCACTGGCTACTGGCGGATAAATTTACGAGAATGCCAGGGCAAATACACAAACAGCGTGTAAATCAATTATTCATGCCTCAGCAGGCAAATGGCATAAAAACGTCATACAATTTGTGGCAATTACAAGTAGCAGGCGATAAATATGCAGCGTCAACGGGGCCAGGAACTCTGGCGTTAGCCCGATCCCGATCGCTTTGGACCGAGAATTATGATGGGGAAGCCCTCCTTTCCAACCGAAGATCTATAAATAGTTGAGTGAGTGATTGTGGCGCGTTATCGCCGGTGCTTTCTGCCACTCGAGTTTGGTTATTCCATTAAGTTTGACTTATTTATAGCCTATATATGATTTATAAAGCTAAACAAGAACTGAATCTAAGTTTTTCATTCAAAGAATATTATTGGCTCAAGTCTGACACGAAATCAGACAGGAATGCTCTAGCTTCTGTAATAAATAAAGGCATAATACTTAACTATTTTACCTAATTATTAATTTAAGTGATGATCAAAAATATTTAGTATCTAATATATAAATTGTATTTTTATTTTCTTAACCTACAAATAATTACTTTCATATTTAAGTGAAATATTGCTCAATTTGCTGCGGATAAAACTACAATTTATTTTATGGCCTGAGAAATGTAATTTAATTTAATTTACAAGTGTCTCTGGCTGGCTCCTCACATCGAGTTCGCTCTTAATTAAATGCCCCCTCTCTGGCAACATTCTATAGAACATTTGCCTTAATTGCATATTTAAAGCTGACATTTATTATAATTAAACTTACATCGCCTATTGCAGACGGCATTCTCCGCTGACTGGTTGTCTGAGTGTCTGAGTCTTTCAGCTTTCGGTTTCAGTTGCTTGTGCTAATTTCGCCTAGCCACTTGATTAATAAGCTGCCATAACGCGGCTATCACAGAACAGCAGCCGCGAAGCCGAGACCATCCATCTTCCGGACAAAGAAGCCCGTCTTCAGATGGGGGAACCCATCCTTCGAGCGAGGTGCTGAAAACGAAATTCATTTGCTCCAACATGGCCTTGAGCCATGAATTATGTGCGCAATTACTCTTCGGAGTTGTCGTGCCGGAGCTCCAAGAACTGGAGTGTTCTCCTTGTGGCTTTGGTTCTGGTTCTCGTTCTGGTGCTGCACTACTCGACTCCATTTCTAATGGCTGGCCAACAAAAGTGCAAGTTGCCAGTTGCGATTAGGGAATTGTGCCACTTGCCGGCTTCCTTCTAATGGCGCCTCCGACTCTCGCCCCCAGTTGGGTCTGGCAGTTAATTACACCTTGTTGGCCGTGTTGCAAGTCAGCGTGTTGCCGATTCTCTGGGCGATATAGTCACAGATGCAGTTTGTACCTGCACCTCGGCACGTTGCAACCGTGTGAAATGAATGGCGCATGTTTCTGATATCATCGAACAAGCCAGCTAGCAGACTCAGCATCTCTCCCCCGATCCGAGGCCCTGCGATAGCCATCGTATTTCAGCATTTTGTTGGTTGACATGTGAAAAGTCTTCTTCTGAGTCACCGTCGTAAACAATTTGTTGCCCCAGGCAAGGCCGCCAAAAATCAAATTTGAGATATTCAAAAACAGACGGTTTAAGCATTTATATAAACATTTTTACAACTCTTTGGGAATATACTAAAAATTTAAAATATAATTATAAAAAATGTTACCTAAATTTTCAGCCATTTTATTAAGCACATAACTTACTATATTAATCTTTGATCTATTATTTTTATTTTTAATACTTAAACCTATTTTATTAAACGCATTTAATTAACCCAAATCTTAGTATTATTTTTTTCTTTTATTTTTATGTAATTTATGAATTATTTTGACTAGTACTTTTTATAATTATTCATTTATTTTAGCATAACTTATTATCTTAATCTTAGTAGGTATTATTTTGTTTATTACCTTAACTTTATTATACCCGTTACTCGTAGAGTAAAAGGGTATATTGTATTCGTGCAAAAGTATGTAACAGCTAGAAGGAAGCGTTTCCGACCCTATAAAGTATATATATTCTTGATCAGGATCACTAGCCGAGTCGATCTAGCCATGTCCGTCTGTCCGTCTGTCTGTCCGTCTGTCTGTCTGTCCGTCTGTCCGTCTGTCTGTCTGTATGAACGCTGAGATCTCGGAAACTATAAAAGCTAGAAGATTGGCATTTTGCCTGCAGATTCTAGGAGTTCCTACGCAGCGCAAGTTTGTTTCAAAAAGGTGCCACGCCCCCTCTAACGCCCACAATCGCTTATATACGATTTTAAAAATTTCAATATTTCGGAAAAGTAAAAATGCAGTTTTATTGTGTTTATCAATACCTATCGAAATGTAGAAGAAATTTTTCAAATCGGACCATTCGTTAAAAAGTTATGCGTGTTCAAAGTTTCTATCTCCATCTCCCTCGCACACCCTTTACCTGAGTAACGGGTATCTGATTGTCGGGGCACCCGACTATAGCGTTCTTTCTTGTTTTATCTTAATAATGAGCAATTAATAATATTAAAACATTTAAATTAAGACCAGTATCTAGTATTCAAGTTTTCGATAAGTTTATAAAATTAGTGTTTTCGGGAAATCTTTGTTTAAATAACATAAGCTTCAGTTATGGACGCTCTCATGTATTTAAAAGCAATTACCGCTATGGCAATTAGCATAAAATTGGCCACACTCAGGGCAGCTATTTTCAGACACTTTCAGATTTGGACCGCGTCATCGCCAGCAAGTTCTTAACATAATTGTTAACGCCTCAAACGGATTGAGTGCCAAATTATGACCGAAAATTGCCTTACATCAAGTGGCCAAATGGGCTTGTTGAACAGTTTCCCAGGGCTCAAGGCTGCGTATGCGGAAATTGCCAGCGGTTCAATTAACACACCCAGAGCGAAACCTTTTCCCACTGTTTTGATTTCGATTTGATTTCGTGCTTCGGTTTTTGGTTTTTCTGTTTTTTCTTTCGGGTATTGAATTCGATCGGTTTCTGCATGCCCGAGTGTTCGCCGGGCGTTAAAAAGCTCTTAAACTGCACAGCGTCTCCTGCATGCCAAAAAGAGTCGCAATCTTGTGAAATTACAGTCTGAAGGTTGCAGCAGCGACCTTAACTTTTGGTTTCTTCGAGTCGTTGACACCTGGTTTTCGTATCAGGTTAATGAATTTGCTATATTTCGGGTTACGTCACAACTGCCTCGCAGCTGAATCATAGTTCCGTTCTGCGAAGGACTTTCCCTGATCGATTGGCGTTGATCGAGCAAAGGGCGGCCACCATGACGTATGCTTAGTCCAGCCAAGGGGCAGAACCATTCGCTTATCAATCATACGCCACGTTGAACGGCGTCAGCCCACACTATTCGAGCCAAGTCACTTGAGAGGCGAGATCAAGAATTTGCCATTATTTTTAGCCAGCTCTTTTTCTTTGTGTGTCAGCACGAATTAACGCTGGCGATTTAAATCGCACCAAGAAGCCAAAACAAACAACAGCGATGCGGAAATTGTTTGTACAACATGGCTAAAACAAAGGCGCCCAAACAATTCATTATTATTATTGTTAATATTATTGTTATTTCAGCGCGATGAGCAGCCAAATAATTGTGCATAAAACACTGTTTAAAATCAGAATTTAAAAGCCAAATCCCTGCTTATCCAACCTTGATTTCAATTAGCAAATGTGGAGTGGCTGCAAATTTCTCAATTTGTTGCCAAAAAAAAAAAGTATGTATTTGCCTAGCCATTTTCTCCCAAGCAACGTTTTTTTCTACTTTTGTTTTATTTATTTTCCGTTTTTAATGTAGCAAGGTCGTTCGTTGGTCCGCTACGCCAAAAGCAATTTGTAATGATTATTAAAACAACGACCTGCTTGGCATGCTCCAAACAGCCAAACAGCCGAAGCCTTCCCCTTCACCCGGCCCATAACAGCCATTGTTTACTGTACCTGTTGCCATTTGCCGTTTGGCGTTGGCTTTTAATTGAAATAGCAAAAAACAGAAAAAACAGTAACAAGGCAGTGGCTAAAAATTATATTTGGATTACAACATGGTCAGCCGAGCTGCGAATATATTGTACATTGTATATGAAATTCTTGGGCAATTATTGCCGCACAACGCTGCCTTTCGATACGTATTCAGCCGGTGATTGAATAGCCATGAACATTGTGATTATGACAGCCGGACACTCGAGGAGTTCTATTTAAAGCACCCAGATCTCTGGGCATTCCATCTGTGCTAGCTCAGCGTCAATTTGGCATTTGGCAGCCCCGATAATTGACTTGTGAAAGGGAAATCCATCACAGCTCTGGGATGGAACCATAATATAACCATATAACCATTCTATGCTAAGTGACCGCCACACCCTCCGCCATGATTCACTAGAGCACATAAATTGCATTTAATGCTGCCTAACCAAATAAGCCAACTGCCATAAACGAACGAATCTCCGTCTGAATTATGTCGCCGGTTGGGTTAATCAAAAAAAAGAAAAAACCAGAGCCAAATAGAGAAGCCTGCCGAACGAGGGAATTACCCAGACGAGCTGAGGCACGGACACATCCGCAACGGGAGCGGCGAGCCAGACAAATCAAAAGTAATTCACACGCTCAACATGTGAAAATAAATAAAAGAATATAAAAATGCTGATTTCCAAGCACTGGAGAAGAAGCTTATATAAGAACACTTTAAGAACATTAAAAATAAATTAAGTTAGAAAAAAAATATTTTTCTAAGATATCAGTGATTATAATAATAGAAAATGTACATAAAAACTACTCTCAAAAAACCTAAGTTTACATTTAAGAATTATTGGTTTCGAAATAAAAGAAAACATTGTGAATATATCTCAATTTTTTACTTTTTATCCTTTTTATATTTGTTTTATTTCACAAAAAATCAGACTTTAAGTATTTATTTTCTTTTATTCCCGAAGTATTTTAATTTTGATTGTCATAAATAATAAACAAACTTTACGATTCATAATTGTTCAAAGTGTTTTTTCGTTCTTTATTTTATTCTACTAATTTACTTTCACCTTTATATTAGCAACATGGCATTTAAAATTTGTAGGTATTCCTGATTTCTGTATAAAAACAAGTTATTTAAAATGGAAATAATGCTAAATTCAGATCTTGTTTTGGTAAGAAGCTTTTAAAGACTCCGAATCATCGTTCTTGAAGAAGCTTCTTAGTGATTCTTTGAGAATCTCAGTCGACCTTCTTCTTTGGCAGTCGGCAGGCGTCTGCGAGAAACTAAAAGCGGGATTTCAGAGTGCCCTCTTCGCGATCGGGTTTGCAGTCGCGTTCGCTCATACATTCGAGCTTCGTTCGGGCCTTCGGCTGCGACACTTCGGGCCAGTTTTGGCCAACAAGTTGGGCTGTCTTGCTGTGGGCCTCACCGTTAGCCGAGCAGTCGAAACACGCAGCTTAAGGCGAGCGGTTCTTGCGCGCGCTTACCAACCGCCTAACCACTTAACGCATTAACAGCGAGAAGCTACTAACCCACAGCAGAGGCTCAGTAGAAGTCGTAATCGCCATCGCAATCGTCGCGAGCGCAGAGTTCTGAGAGTGTTGTGCCAATAGAGATTGAAAGACAAATGTAATAAAATAAAAAAAAACGAAAAAATAATAATATTCAAAAGAAAGAAAACAAAAAACAGTACATAATTGAGGAGAAACCTGGCTGGTTGATTGATTGTGGGCGTAACAAGTACACTTCTGATTCACACTCGGGAATAAATCCAGCATCGATCAGGGGACTTACGGATACCCAAAAGCCGCATTGCACTTTGAAGCAGGGTAAGTCATCCCCGATCGCGACCTTGACATTTGGCGGAATCGATTTTGTCGTTCGCTGCTAATTGAAATGAATGCACACTCAGGCGGAGAAGATCGTTTGATTGGCACTTAAATTGTGTTGTACAATCATCTGGCTGCAAAATTGTCCAAGTCGCGATTTGAGACCGACGAGCAGCGGGCAGCCACAGCTTTTAATTAGCATTCTGTGGTGTCTTATAAATAAACATGGTTTTATGGTGGATGTGCTAAACGCCAAAGGCCACTGAAACGCGCTGTCCATGAGTGTGAAATAAAAGCCAAGCTGAGCTAAGCTAAGCTAGAGCCATGCTATATAGTACATGCTTCTATAGTGGGCCAAATGTGTGTTAGCATGTAAATTACAAAATCAAGTTCGTTGCCTGAGTCTTTTGTTTGGCCTGCACAAAAGGTTCTTTGGCTCGGCCAGGGAATGGAAACCAAGTCAGTGCAGTGGAAAACTGTTCAACAACCTTCACTGGCCCTGGGAAAACCCGTTCGCGTTCGCCATCGCGTTCGAAATGCGTGTGCTTAATTTACACGAAGATTAGCATTAAAGCTGATATAATTTCATATTTTTATTAACCAAAAAATGTCAGCCCAGTGTTTCGGTTTGCGGCCGCTTGCCTTGGCCAGAATTTATGAGCGATGTAATCTCCGCTTCGTCCGAAACATTCAATGCATACGAAATTCCCGAAAAAATAAGGAAGGCTGCGGAGAGAGATCTTGTGATTCAGCCGTCTATATAGTATATGGTATAGTATCGGCCCCGTCTTCCGGGGGTCTTTGGCCTATTCGCCGTTTAGTTTTTTTATTCTCGGCTTTTGTTATGGATTCGCCATTCCCGCATCTGGAGAACTATGTAAACAGAAAGACTGATTTGCATGCCAAACGAAAGCCCCTAATTAGGACAGCCGAAGAGGCTTTTGGCCTGGCCTACATTCGAGGGCCTCGAGTCGCTCGCCCCTGAATTATGTCCACTTTAGCTAGAATTTTACACCCAATTATCCACGCAATTGTTAATTACGCATTTGATTGTGCCTCGGCGACGGCTCAATTTCAATTTCGAAGCCCAAATTAATGAACTCTAATTAAGCGGGGTGAAAAATATGTATGGGAAATAAAAGATATAAGAAATACGAGCGGCCTTTGTTGAAGTGCTTACAAGTCGAGTCTTTTCCTGCTCTTTAATTGTATTTCGGCTGCATTGTACTTGCCGACGACGGCGACGGCTCTATTGATTGGCATAAATCGGTTTGAAGAGTTTTCATTTCCATGATGTAATTCGGGGCTGAGTGCTTGTCATGAATCATGGGCAACTGCCAATTATCAATTGCAGCGCTGGCTGCCAAATGGTAAATGGTATTAGCATAAACAAATCGAAGCGATGACTAATCTCAGCGAACGAATGTCAGAGAACACAACCAGAACAAGACAGCTTTTAATTAGCCGAAAAAAGACAAGTCTAGTCATCTTCAATCGCGGACTATTATTATTTTTGGAGCCAAGAATTTTGTACGCCACTTGTAGAGGCCTAAGAATAGACCGAATATACCGATGCCAAGGCCCGAAACGTGCTTGGCCAAATAAAAGCCGAATTTTTGCAAGTAATCTGAACATTAAAAACAATGTCGGGTAATAATAATCACTCAATGGCAACAGCAACAAAAGCGGAAGTCAAAGCCACACGAAAGTGCTGTGCAACAGTTTTTTTTTGTCTTTTCTTTTATTATTTTTCGGACGCCTTCCTGGCACGAAATACTTTGGTGAGAATTGCAAATTCTCAGCACTGCAATGGGAGAGAAATAAGTGAAAATATTATGAAAGGCTTTGAGACGCCAAGTGAAAATCGGAATTTATAATTTTCGTGTGCCGATTTTCCAACCGCAAAAACGGTGCCCCGAGCAGCTGCCACTGCCACTTTTGCTGCTGCTGTGGCAGCATTTGCTGCAACGGTGATGCAATCATCGGCTCGACATGCACATCGAGTGACAGAGCAGACATTGCGCATACGCCGCATTGTGCAGAGCCCCACAAAGATGAAAGCCGAGTGGGGAGTCGTAGCATCTCCGAATCTGAATCTGATGCCGAATCCGAGTCCAAATCCGAGCCAGAATTGGAGCAAGTGAGCAGGCCAACACAACGGCGTAGCCCCAATGCCCTAACTTTCCATCCATAAATCCAACGAACGGGTTAAGATGCGGAGATGGGTGCCAAAGACATTAACATATTAGCATTTAGCTTACCAATGTTGCGCGATCTAGATGGGCTCCAAAAGAAACTTTTGACAAATGTCTGAAGATACAGTGATTACAAAGAAAAATGGCACATTTACAGTCAGATTCTAATTAGTCTATCAGATGAAAGTAGAAAACTTAAATTTATCAATCTGTGAATGAATACAAAATATCAAGTCCTGAGATCTGCTTAATATGTTTCGTCGTAGGTCAAGGGAATATTTCAAACGTTCTTAGTAATTCTAAAGAAAAATAACCATTTTGCAAATAAAAAAGAACTAGTGTGCAAAATGATATACGGGACTTTTAATTAACAGCAAAAATAAATTAAATTAAATGTTATTAAATCTGCAAAAGTGTTAGAAAAATGTACATTTAAATATAATCATGACCATCGTAAAACGCATAGTTAGAGATGATGCAAGTATTTAAATCAGGTCAATGGCTTTACATAAAACCGAACATTGGAAAGAAGCTATTAAGTCTTAAATTAAAATACAACCAATTCAACAGTTAACAAGACTCATAAGGTATTATACAAAATATGTGTTAACAAGAGAGAACGCTATAGTCGGGTTGGTGTCCCGACTATCTAATTCCCGTCACTCAGCTAAAGGGAGTGCGAACGCTGTACTCGGGTTGGTGTCCCGACTATCTATTGGGGCTAAAGGGAGTGCGAGGGAGATAGATATATAAACAATTTTGATTGCGTATAACTTTTTAATGAATGGTCCGATTTGAAAAATGTCTTCTACATTTCGATAGGTATTAATAAACACTATAAAATTGCGCTTATATATTTTTAAAATCTTAAAAGATGTGGCCTCCAGACACATTTGAAAATCGTTTATGGCGATTGTGGGCGTTAGGGGGGGCGTGGCACCTCGATGAAACAAACTTGCGCTGCGTAGGAAGCCCAAGAATTTGTGTGGGTAATCCCAACTTTCTAGCTTTTATAGTTTCCGAGATCTCAGCGTTCATACAGACAGACAGACAGACGGACAGACGGACATGGCTAGATCGACTCGGCTAGTGATCCTGATCAAGAATATATATACTTTATAGGGTCGGAAACGCTTCCTTCTACCTGTTACATACTTTTGCACGAATACAATATACTCTTTTACTCTACGAGTAACGGGTATAAAAATATATTATATAAAGCAGTAATTAAACACAGTAAATAGATAGATTAGATAATAGAGTCGAAAAAGCTTGAAAGTTATCAAAAAATTTAAATTGAACAAATTCTCATAGGCGTAATAGTTACCCTGCTTTTATACGTACCATAATGTAGATACAAACTATATATATATCTGAAGACCCCCCAATGATTATGACACTCACACGTGCCCAGTGTTTTGGGCGTCCAAAACAGACTCTTCATCCATGAGTTCCTCACTTGGATTTTCTTGCATGTTTGCGTGCCCCTCCATATATATATTTTTAGTTTTTTTTTTCATCATCATCATCATCATCTTCCTCAGTAACAATATGCGATTTAATTTTCATTTTCTTGCCGCTGGTCGTGGTTGTTTTGTTTTGTCGCCTTGCTCACATGGAGACGAAATAAAGTGCCAACTCACAATAATGTAAGCCACAGATGCCCGCGTTGTTTTTGTTGTTAATGGCGTTGTTTGTTGTTTGTTGACTGACTTTTGTTGCGTTGCCTCAAAAGAGTAACAAGTGCACAGCCGCCCGCGACATTGTGCAAACAGTTTTATTCGATTTCTTATTTTGTTTCTGCCCCAACTGTTTGTTTTGCATTTAAATCATTATGCCATTAAAAGACAATCTCGGGCGGTGGCAAATTAAATTAAAATGTTTCATTTTTGTTTGGTCGCTGAGTGCTCATAATTTGCGTTGATTGAAATCCAAAATACACATTTTATTGCACTTCCAGCGCGATCCGAAAGTAAGAGCAGAAATATTGCTTTCGATGATAAATGCCCAAAACTCGTTCCAGCCGGACATGTAAACGCATGGGCCCAGTATGCGAACTCCAGTTTCGGTTCAGCTCGGTTCAGTACGGTTCACTTTCAAGGTTGGCCGGTGGCGTCAAGAACTTGCAGAAACCGTAACAGCAGCAGCTGTAAGGCAAGCTGGGTGTCTTTGGGTGCCTTACATTTGGGTGTGGGTCTCCAGATGACAAGTCATTGCGCTACACGCGCTCCCATTTGAAAGGCAGCGGAGCCCAGAAGTGCATGGCACAAGCCACCCAATTGCGCAATTGCAACTGACTCATAGCCATAGTTATAGTTGCCAATTAAGCGAGTGCTAAGCGGCTTAGCGAGCGGACAAAGGAGCCCGGAGCTGGGGCCGAAAGACTTCCTTCTGCGCCACGGCCTTGGGGAACTGGTACGGCTACGTAGCTATATGGTTCTATAAACCGATAAACTGCGTACTCACGCACAGAACAGTTGCCGCGTTGCTAAAAATACACGCGCCGCGACCTTGAGGGGCTTACATAATTAATTGCAAGCGGGTCTCGGTATGCGGAAAATGTGCTGGATCGAAAGACTCAAGGCACGAACTTGACGGGCAACGAAAGACTCCGGACACGAACTCGATTAGCACTTGCTGCAGCTCCCAGGGGGCAGCTCTTCTTTTCAAGACACCGCCTTGTTGATCATTCCAACTAGTCCCCAAAAACCAAACAAGCGTACCGAGCGGCGGATTAATAAATCAGCAAACAAGATAAATCATCCGCTGGCCATGTAAGAAGCTTTAAATTTTTAATGCAGTTTGAACTTTTCATAACCAAAGGCCAGCTAGATAATTAAATTTCATATCCCTGTCTTTATATATCTGACTTTATATACAGATGTTTCGGGTGAGTGTGGTTCTCGTTGTTGTCGAATGCGATCATCGCCAAAAAATCAACATCACGTTCGGCATACAAAAAGATTTTATATACTTATTAGCCAGGCAGCAGCAGAAAAAAATACATAAAAAAATAAACCGAACCGAACCTCGCCGGCGATGGTGAAAAGAACGAAATGTTATGCGTATATATTATACAATATAAAACAGTCTGTCAAAAGAAGAAAAAAGCAGAAAAAAAAACCAAAACCCATTGACGTAGAACCTTAATCATATCGCTTTAAAATAGAAGATGAAACACACAGAACTGAATGTTGCTCTTGGGGTTTTGACTTCCAGTCGAGAAGAGGTCAAGTCGTGGCTAGGCAGTGATATCTGTGTGGTATTTGAAAATCATTAACAGCAGGCCCCTGTGTCATGAATGAAAGTGGAGTGGATTCTAATTTGGCAATGCCAATTCACTGGAATTCTAAAGGTTGCCAAAGGTTACCGAGTGTGTACAAAACATTACTAGATTGAAACTCCGATAGGAAGAGTCTTACAAGACTTCATCACTTCGCTTTGAGTAACCCTATACTTGTGCTTCCCCAGAACTTTTCTCTACATTTCTCATAGACTTCTCAGAGCCACAAAAGTGTCAAAAACTTTGGCTCGTGGGCGTGTCTACATGGATATTATTTTTTTTATACAGAATATTATTCGCCATAAATCTTAGCTTTTTGGCAAAAAAAAAACCAGTTATAATTTGAAATTTCTTTTGGTGGCCAAAACGGATCTTCGATCTTGGAGTTTTGTGTGTCTCCACAGAAGTGCGTGACATTTATCAGGTTTTATGGCCATTCTGTCCGTTAATTAAAGAACCAACGCCAACGCCATGGCAAATAGAAAGCCAAAGTCGGCGGCTTCAATGGCTGGGGATCGGTGAATTGTGAATGCTCGGCGGGAAACTCGATCGCTGGCCATTAAAGCCCCGGCTGCAGTTCTGGGTAATTTGGAAAACATTTAAATTAGGGCACGAAAGGGGTTGTCATTAGAAAATGCTGGGCATGTCGTGCCCTTAATGTGACCACGCTCAGAAATGTCACCTAGGAATGGGAATGGGAAGCTAGAGTCCCCAAGAGCCAGACTCACTTTCATTGCCACTCGTCGGAATATGTGACACACATTTATTGGTAAATCGCATTTGGCCCGCAATTAATGCCAATCAGGTGGCTGACCGCCAATCCACCTGACGGGGGCTACCACTACTGGATTTTGTCACAAAACGCTGACGGCAGTGCGGTGCATAATCAAATCGGGCTGACTTTGAAGAAAAACCCCAAATGGCCAATTGAAATGCCAGGCCAGTTGACCTGACGGGTAAAAAATAAAATGCAAAAATGCGAGCAGTGTTCGACAAAGTGTTTAACGCCGAACAATTGTCAAGGCGCTCAATTAGAGGCGGTGACACTGGTGATTCGATCAATCGACCCGAGGAGCTGGCTGAGAAGAAACCAAACCCAAAAAACACCCATTGTTGCCATCCGTGCGCAGAGTTCATTGGCTCGCAGATCGATTGGACTGATTGCCTAATAATCTTTTCAGTGCGTGTCCCATTCGCCGGGGATTTAATTCCGACTGCTATTCGCAGATCCAATCAAAGTCATTCGCACCCGCTGCTGGCCCAAGTTAATTGTCTCATAATTATTTATAATAATTTCGGAAAATGTTCTACCGTTGCAGAGGAAACGAATCGAGCGAACAGACGGACAAGATGATTTCGCGCCGCAAGATCATATCGCGTTCCCTGGACAATTTGGATGCCATCGGGCAGGAAGAGCAGGAGGAAGACGTCTGGCACGACCGCGAGAAGCTCTTCAGGGTGCGTTCTCCGCCCATTAGAACTCATTTGGGGTTTATTGACTTTACCTATATTATTACTCCGCAGGATCACATCAACGAGGTTCTGTCCAAGTGGGAGCAGATCGACGACGAGATCTGGGCCAAGATAATTGTCTTCGAGAAAAATCGACGCGTGGCCAAGGCCTACGCCCGCTCCTCTGTGATAACCATAAATGGATCCAAGAATGGATTCGATGGAGTTCGGTGAGTTTGAATTAGCACTAAGATGGTATTTCTTTTATAAAGCCAAAAACAAACCAATAAAAGTGGTTTCACTATTTAATTTTTAAAGACTTTAAAGATTCTAATCCTTATAAACAAATGTTTTCCGAAAGATTAATTTGGAAAGAAACTAGTCACTGCATAACGAAATATTTTTCATGAACTTAGGAAATTCCATATTGATTTTGAGATAATTTTACTAAATTTACGACACAAATTAGAAAATTATCTAAAGCTATTTCCAAAAAAGTTCATTTTCTAAAATATTAAATTTATTTTTAAAATGTAACAAATTATTTATTAGCTCCAAATGTCGAATATTTATCTTTGGCTGTACTATAGGCTTTGGAGAATCGTATTTTTTGTACCGATTCGAAGAAGATGTAACATTAGACGATATGAAATTCAACTTAATTAATAATCCTAAAACCCACAGCATTGGCCTGAATGGCTTCGATAATCCCATGCGCGATGCGGAGACGAAGGTGATCAAGAAGTCCATCGGCGATGGATTCAAGGTCAAAATGGACGACACCGGCAACATATTCATCAAGCGGTATGGCAAGAGCAGCATCTATGTGAACAGCACTTCGCAGGGAAACGAGGAGACGGTGATCGGCAGCGACATAATCCAAATGCCGCAGATGTCCCTCACCTCGGGAACCTCCGCACGACTCTTCGACATGAAGAAGTTCCAGACGAACATTAACCGCGAATTTGCGCGCGCTTATCCGGAACGCGGACGACTTGAGCGCCAGTGCCTGTCCGCCGTTTCGCTGGTCAAGTCGAACAACAATCTAATCAACTCTCCGGTCTGGATACTCGTGGTCAACGTGGTGGCCATGGACATGCTGAGGAGCCGCCTCCAAACCATTCCCAAGTCCCTGGATGCGATGGGCATGCGAGTGCCGCTGACGAACAGCAGCGAGGATCCCTACTCCACCATCGAAAGCCAGGTGGGACTGATCTATCCCACGCCCGCCGCCTCGGATGATTCGCAGAACTCCCAGAATTCCCAGAACTCGAGCAACTCCAGCAAGGGTCGTCGCAGCATCTTCAGTGCCGCCTTCCTCAACGAGGGTCCATATGTGCCCAAGGTGGGTTTCGATTTAGTTAATATAATATACTAGGTTCTTTACTTGATCGTACTTAGTGTTTGAGTTAAAGATCTCTATCATACTAAATGGTATTTATGCCCGTTACTCATAGATTTCAAAAAGTTTAAAAGCAATTTTAATACCTATCGAAATGTAGAGAAATTCTTGAAATCGGACCATTCATTAAAAAGTTATGAGCATATATTGGAATTTAAACAGTGCAAGCAGTCGCTTTGCACTTCCTTTAGCTGAGTAACGGGTATCTGATAGTCGAGAGCGTTCTCTCTTTCCTTAATATCTAGTTTTTGGAATCATATATTTAACATTTTCAAGTGAAATACCAATAATGAAATAGCCCATTATTTTCTTAAATTGGATCATTCATTATGTTTGTAATTTTTGCATTATTGAAGCATGATTAAATAAGATTTAAATAAGTTTTTTTAAAAAGGTAAATTGCTTCCTTAATTCGTAAAGAATTCATTAACTGGAAGTCATAGAAATAACTGAATTAGGAATTTTAAGATTACCTATTTTCAAATGTCAAGATTAGTATTCCCTTACCATTAACTAATTAAAATACTGCATTTATTATTTTAACAGCCCGACTATGAGTCTGGCGGATCGTTGATGCCCATTTATGCGGACAAGAAGCGTCCGAAGAGCAGTGGGGGGCAGCAGCGAAAGAAGCAGGACGATCCGTACTACTGCGGCCTCCTGGCGCGGATCCCCAACTTCATCAAGTCCTCGAAGCAGCCGTGCCCCGGTGGGGCCAGCAAGCCGAAGAAGGAGCCGAAGATCTCGCGGAAGATCTCGGCACAGCACCAGCACCAGCACCAGCACCACCAATTCCATCAGCCGGCACAGCCCATTCCCATCGCCACCTTCCACCACTCGTACTTCCCGTACAAACTGTATCCTCCGCAGCACCGTCTCTCCCAGTCGCAAATGTCCCTCTGGGATGCACGTAGTCTGATCAGCGCACATGGTAGGTCGCCACTTGAGGAAATCTCTTTAAACTTAGCCCAAACTAATGTGCCTGTTTCCCCTTTTCAGAATGATCACCCTGGCTGGCCCTAATTTATTCAACGTCTAGTGTTAATTCTACCATTATTTAGTCAAAGCCTACGATTTAGTTTAAATAGTGGAGGATCAATGGATCAATGGATCATTCGATCACCGGATCACCTGATCACTGTGGAGTGCATTTCGCTCAGTTTTGTGATAAATGCAGCGAAGTGCAGCCATTTAGCGTACAACACTTAATACGCACTAACCCTAATTAACCGCAGTTAACTTTAAGGCAAGCAGAGAGATTTAATGATTATGCAATTTGTAATGAGTAATTAAAATTTTGCCATAGTTTCTTAAATCGTTTAAGACTGAGAGAATGTCCTAGAGCCCACGAAAAGCACACGGAGAGATTGGCGGAGATTCAGGATGGGGGCAGAGAATGTCATAAGCAAATTAATTGCTACTTTAGGCGAGTTCAATTTATTGTTTTCTTATTATTTTTTGCTGTACATACAATTCATATGTAAATAAGTTCGAATTAAAAACATGTAAAAGACATTAGTGTGCATTAAAGAATGTTTAAAAAGTCCATGTGGTTGTTTTATTTTAAATGCGTTATTGTGTAATCTGTTTTAATGCAACATTTAAACAATTATTTTCTTTGTAAGGACTGGTATTCAACCTAACAAAAAGTCGACCAAAAAAAAAAATTCATATGAAAAAAAGTCAAGAAATTTGGTTTCACTATTGATAAACACTACTATTATTATTAAATACTTACGTTTAAATGTTTAATTCCTCTAGAAGGTTCTTCACACGTGTGTCGTGTGAGTCGTTAGCGCACTCCAATATGCTCGCTTCACTTACTCCGAGAAACTGGACGAAAAAAACGAGCATTTGACGAGAGCCGAAGTGAACTTCGGTAGCTTACCGAAAAATTTCAGAGAGAATGTCTCTCTCATTTTTAATCTCTCTCATTTTTTTTTCATCTCTGAGACGAAGTTGGGGACGAATTCAAGAATGCTTGGGGACGATTTCAAGAGTGTTCATGCTTGATAAACGAAATCAAGAATGATGTATTCTCAAAAAACCAGATCAAGAATACTTTTATTCTTGATTTCAAGAACGTTTCTGCTCAAAAAAGTCAGAAGACAAAATACTGAAATCAAGAAGATTCGTTCTTGGTTTTTTCGTTCTCAAGTTTTCTCAGTGAATTGAACCCATTTCCCCCTTGGTGTTTCCCACTTATTTGTTCCCCTTTTTGGAGATAAAATTATCTATAAATACTCAATTTCACCATATATTTTTTTGAAAATTTGTACTGAAAGTGAGTATTTTGCACATAAAGGTAATATTCATGTACTTGGTTATATTTTGAGTACAAAAACTCTCAGTTTGGGTCAAATATTCAGCTGTTTTCGTACTAGTTTAACATACATATGTATGTGTATTTTTTGATCCTTTCTATATAACATCGTTAGTCAGATTATTGTTAAATTTAAATCGAAATTCTGAAATATCAATATTAAAAGTAATACAACAGTTATACAACATGATATAAATTAACAAAGTATACTTTTTCAAATTACCTTCCCATTAATTTTAATAGTCTTTTGGGAAATTTCACCTCGAAGCTTTACAACTAAGATACATCTAAAGCCAAAAACGCAGTGGATATTATGACAACAAAACGTTCATTTTCTTTTGTTTGAATTTAAAGTACAAAAAATAAGCCGCCAAGAAGAATAAATATGTACTAAAATCTGTTGGCAGAAAACAAATCGAGTATCATATCTTAATCTATCGTTTTTTAGTTCAATAACACAGATTTCAACCTTTAACATCAACTAGAACTGTGACGTGATGAAAAGATTCCAAGTATGAGGCAGTAATCTACAGCTAAAATCCTTTCTGGTTTTGTTGCGTTTACTCTTGGGCCAAAAAGAAGTCCTGATTTTGTCGCCCTGTGTAATTGATTTTACGATTAAATGGGTTTTCAGCTGCGACCAAAAGCGGTCACACTTGGAATATCGATCATTTTGTATGTTTCACTCCAGTTTCTGCGCACTGTTAACTTCCACTCAAGTCCGTGCGCACTGCTAGCTCTGCTGTTAACTCGTCACTCGATGTTATCTTAACCGAAAAACAGCGAAGACAAAAACCAAACACCGATGTTTCGAGGTTTCTAAAAAATCGTAAAACATCGATGCATCGGTCGATGCCACCTCTATCTCCAATTTTGATCAGGTTTGGATTGGACGAATATTGGCGCGTCTTTTCCAGAGATTTGCGACCTAAATTCAGTGCAATAAAGAGCGGGAGAGTGCGGAGCACCTAGCCCGCGACCATGGACAAGTTCCTGCTGCGTAATCCCACGTGGAAGACAAAGACCTACGGTTCGATCGTGGCCGGTTCCACCGCCGCCGCGAAGAAAACAGCGGCGTCACCGATCCGCCGACCGTTGCAGGATTCAAATCTGGGGGACTCCAGGTCCAAGCCGGCGACCCTGCCTCCCAAACCTCAATCTCAGGCCCCGGCAGGTTGGCTGTGCATTGCTTTTTAGAGATCTAACAACCCAGTAGTTTTAAATCCGGATGCGTAGCTAACCCCCAAATTTGTAGTCGTAGAAAACAGTACAGAAAAATCAGATCAACATGTGGAGAAATGACCCGAACATCGCTAACAAGTTGCGTTCTCTCTTGCTAGATGACCAGGTGGCCAAGGATCGGCTGATGCTCAAGCCGGCCCTAGCCGTCTCCAAGGCGATCAGCCAGCACCGCTCCGAGCTCCAGAGGGACCCCTGCCAGGACCAGACAGAGGGATCGGGAGCAGCGCCTCCGAACAGACCTGCCACGCCCACCAGGCAGGAGGGACAGTGGGCGCGCCTGCAACAAGATCTCAACAGCCCCAATGCTGCACTTCGTCTGCGCGCCATTCGTGCCTTAAAGTAAGCTCTAAAACAGCGGTCGGCACACACATACAATAACGTTTTGTTTAATATTTGTATGAGTAAATTGCACTGGGCAGATCATCAGAGTGTGTGTGCAGACCGCTGTTCTACAGTATACGTGAGCGAGCAGCGGCTGGGCAGAACAAAACCCTATGCTCACTTAATAGGGCGCTGCCGACCGCTGCTCTAAAAAGAGTGTTAAAAGACCTATGTACTTAGAATCAGTAGATCACTTTTCGTAGAACAGTTAAAAAATGTTATTGCAAAACCATATTTTTGTCGTTAGTTGCTTTAAAATACTTACTGTGTACTTGCATCCTTGAACAAGATCTATTATCTTATCTATAGATGTATTAAATTATCCATGACAATTTATAACATGTATGCATCATTTAATTTTTTGTATCCTATCATAACTATTTTACATTTTTTTTCGGGTTGTGTTCTTTAACTAATAGCTTACCTAAAATAGATTGCAAAATAGTATTTAGTAAATATTTTCAGTGACTTTTTTATTCCGTTTTAAGCCTAATATGTATATTTAACTTAATTTATATGCCAACCTTTTCTTTTAGGAGCCCCACTAAGTCAGCGTACAATACCTTCGATGTGCCCGTTGCCGAACAGAGCATCATCACGATGGAGGAACGCAATCCGCAGGAGCCGCCCACCCTGCCGGAGTTGCTCAAGGATATAGTTGTTTACGTGGAGGTGCGCACCGGCAACGACAATCGCTCCGAGGGCGTAAAAACAATTATTGCCAAGATGGGAGCCCAAGTCAAAGATCGTCTAACACGGTAAGTTAAGGGTTTGCATACATAAACTTGAAGTTCGCTTTAAAAACTGTTTATTTTCGGTTTATAGCACCACCACACATGTAGTCTTCAAGGATGGTCTGCTCTCAACTTACAAAAAAGCCTTTGAGTGGAAAATACCAGTCGTATCGATACTTTGGATTGAGGCCTGCAAGGTGCAGCGCAAAATATGTGATCCCAGCAAGTTTCCCATAAGCAACATACGTATGTACGAGTATCCAGAGCTCTTCGGGAAAATACCGGTAAGTGGTGAATGCCAGTTGTTGAGGGGAAACCCTAAATCTTGTTTTTATATTCAAATGCAAAGAAGGCGTATCATGAGTTCTTTATAGCCTATTTACCTATATAACAGGTAAAATAATCTATAGTTCACCACAAAGTTAGCTAAAACCTCGACCTATCAAAGTGCTCTTACACCTTTTCATATTCCTATCATTCAAATTTGTTGAGGCTAACAACGTGTTCAAAGGCTTTATCAGTTCTTCAATGATAACACTGAACAGGCGAATTCATCAACTCCACTTCAGGTACTGGCTGAAATTAGCTGATGTTAACAATTTTTCACAAGGGAAATTAAGGAAGCCTTTAATTACTTTAATCGATGGCATTATCAATTTATTGCGTTGCGGGCACAGAAGCATTAACTCCACTTGAGATATGGCCCCAACTAATGGGTCATCGAGGGCCGCAGTGTTTATGGTTTTATGGCGAGCATAAACCACTATAAAGGTATGGAAATTCTACAACAGATAGCCACCAAGGGGTCTTATCGACCACTTTTGCCGATGACCACGATCGTAGTGGGTGGACTGTGGCCCGCGGCACTTGTGCGCGAGTTCGTACATATCTGGAGTGATTAGTTAATCCAGAAAATGGCGAGCACAAGCGCAGGGCCGCGGGCCGTCTGAAATTGCACGTATCTCAAACACGGAATACGCGCAATATTGGGAACTCTTTGCGTTGGACAGATTCTTATCACTTATCACCGGCTGACAGCGAGTCAACCAGTTGTGTTGTTGGCTCTCCGTGTTATCTAATTGAATTTACTTGCTCTTATCAGCTATCGTAGGGCCCGGCGACGGCCAGGAAGTTGTCCGGACGAGGCCAGCCGCAAGCTGTATCTTTCCGGGGAAAAAGGTAGGGGGCGTAGTCGAGAGATGCTGATTTGAATGCGCTTCGTTTTATTGCTTAAACATTAGACAGTTTAAAAAGACGCAAGCCACTGGACGCCGGTGACAACTTAAAACCTAGTTCACATGCACGTTTGTTTACAATCTTTCCGAGAACGGTTCATTTACATAACTCGCTGGGAATGTAGTACATTGCACAGATACACAATTGCACGGATGCCACGGCGGCATCGCAGTTGTCAAGTTTCTTTTCTACAAAACTTACACTCTACGTTAGATTATTAGATTCTCGTTTGGGGCTGGTTCTGAGATTTGTACAAAGCCCGCTTCTATTTACAAGCCAGCAGAAAAATCGCGTTAAGTACAATGAAATCTTTGAGTTTTACACTAGCTTACGAGTTCTGCGAGGCGGGCGAAGGCAGGCCGGTGGCTGCTCACGACAGCGCCACTTCCAGACACATCATTATCAGGAATCCAGAGACTGTGCCCCACGTGGCGATCGTTCCGTTGCCGCTGGCATGGGCCTCGGGCAGAATGTCATCCGACACAATGTAGATCATGGCTCCGGCCGCAAAGGACAGGGCGTAGGGCAGGATCAGGTTGGCAAAGGTCACCGCGACGGCGCCCAGCACGCCAAAGATGGGCTCCACCATTCCGGACAGTTGTCCGTACCACAGAGCCCTCTTCACGCTGAATCCTGCGGCATGCAGGGGCAGGCTGACGGCCAGTCCCTCGGGGAAGTTCTGAATGCCAATGCCAATGGCCAGATTGCGGGCACTCTCAAATGTCGACGAGTTCGTGGTGCCGATGGCGCCGAAGCTCACGC
The DNA here is from genome assembly GCA_037075285.1 of Drosophila lutescens. NCBI lineage: Eukaryota > Metazoa > Arthropoda > Insecta > Diptera > Drosophilidae > Drosophila > Drosophila lutescens. The sequence continues at coordinate 29,152 of JBAMCF010000993.1, forward strand.
CCACAGCCAGTCCCTCGGGTATATTGTGCACTGTGATGGCCACGACCAACAGCATAATCCTCTTCCACTGCGACAGGGCCTCCTCGGCGCGCTGCTGCTCCTCGGGCGTAGTGTAGGTGCACTGCTCCATCTCGTTGATGCTGCCGCCCTTCTTGCGGCGCCTCGACTCCCCGCTGTGCTGCACGCTTAGGCAGTCCGAGAAGCTGTCCAGGCTCTTGGAAGCCAGCCTGTCCGAGGCACCGCCATTGCGTTTCGAGTCCTCGATGGCTATGTCCGCCTTGTCCTTGGACTGCGTCATCTGAATCATCATGTTGGTGCTGTTGAGGCCCAGGTAGGACATCAGTTTGTCGCAGCCATAGACGAAGATGGAGCCCAGGAGGAAGCCCCCGGCCACGGGCAAAAAGGCATACACTCCGTACAGATGGGAACTCTCGGCCATTTCAATGGCCGGCTTGAGGAGTGACCAAAAGGAGGCGGCTATCATCACGCCGGCAGCGAATCCCAGGGCGGCATCCAGGGACCTCCGCTGGTTGCCCCGGACGAAGATCACCAGGGCGGCGCCGGCGGCCGTGAGTCCCCAGGTGAGCAGGGTGCCCAGCAAGGCCTGCGTCACGGGTCCATAGCCGGGAATCATCTTGCTCCTCCTCCGTGCTCGTCACCGGCTGGTATGGAATTTTGTTCCCAAGATTTATTCGCGTGTGCGGGGAAAACAAGTTTTTTTTAATTGTTGTAACTCAATTGTTTACTCTCGCAGTTGGAAATGTTGGAAATGTGCCACGTTCTTGGGCAGTGATTGCAGGGTAAACAAATCAACTGGAAATAGCTTTCAATGGAGTTTTAAGTTCTGTCTGTTTCAAGGGAATCGAATCTCCGTCTCCGGAACACTTGTTGCTTATCGTCTTTTGTTTTTTTTTGTTTGTGGAATGCCAAAGAGTTCTCTTGCCGAGGGGGAATTTCGGGGGCAAGCGTAATACTGTTGGTTTTGATAAAATCTAGTCTACTAGTTCTACTGGAGCGCGTAGGAAAGTGATGAATGAGCCGCTGACTGAGCTGACAGCCCCACAAAAAGCAATTTTTATAGGGCTGCTGGCCGAGTGCCGCGCCTATCGATAGTGCTATCGCTGGCGTCTATCGATAGACGGCGAGTGCTAGGGATGGCTCTTTTATGGCGAACCTTTCAAATATAAACCGTTATTTTTAATCTGCTAATTGAGAGCCTAAATAACGATCTAAAATTATTATAGCCTAATATCTTACACTTATAAGCTATTACTATCGATTACGGTTTAGATTAAAGCCATCCCAAACGGCAGCCATATTGGTCTACTAGCCAGATAATAACGTTTTTTATTTAAACAACGGGCCAGCTATCACGTAGTTATAAACAAATAAAACAGTGTTTTCCAGTCAACATGACTGACAGAGTCGGGCAATGAGTGGGCAGCATCCGCAGCATCAGCAAAATAACACCAAAGGGCATGAGCTGCTCGCCATATTTAGACCTCCAAAGCCAACTTTTATTTATCAAGTTTGGATTATTTGAATTTGCAGCGCGTTAAGTTTATGCAGCCAGATTCGGAGTTGAATCAGCGACCAAGGAAGCGCCAGGGAACACCCACATCCTCCAAGGACAACGAGCCAGGATCGGCCAATAAGCGAGCCCAGCCGGGAACTCCAACAACCACCACACCAAAGGTATGTACCCTTAATATTTATTTTAATTGTACCTTAATCGTATTCTGGAAGACATTTTAAAAGTAAGCACTTACTGTTTGGATAGGACACAATTTTTATGGATTTAACAACCCAAAATGAAATTAATATTCATATTATATCTCAATATAACAAGAAAAAACGAATCATTTTCTGTTAATGGATTATTGGTTCGTATTTGTTATTCCTTCTTATTTTGGAGATGCTTATTTGTAATTTTTTTTAATTAGTTGTCTTCATCAAGTGTGTACTTGGTTTTAATATTTTAATATCAGTATACTTATTTTCCCGAGTCAAGCAAAAAACATATTTCTTATTTAACTAACCATTTTTTAAATGTAAAAACTTTTAAAAATGTATAATTATGCTAAAGAACTATTAAGTTCATGCTTATGACAGTAACCACTTAGTTACATTTTAAATTATGTTCTAAAGTTCTTGAATTTTCTCCTTCCAGAATGACATAAGCCGCTTCTTCAGGGCCCTCAACCACAACAAAGCTTCGGATGACGAGGTAATCGAGTCGCCAGCCACCAAACTACTAAACAGGTGGGTTCCTAAGTCCTCTACCTCTACAAAAAGGGTTTCCAACTAAATCTAAACTTTCCATTAACCCAGGATAAGCAGTGGCTGCTACACTCCTTTGCCCGCAGTGGCTGCTTCCCAGCCGAAGGGAACCAATGGCAGCGGAGATGCTGTGGCCGAGAAAGTGCAGGCCCAAAAGAGTTTGCAATTTGGTGAGCAGGCGGCCAGCATTACCCCTCAGCCCAAACCATTGAGCACTTCACGGCCACGTCGGAGTACAGTAGAACCGCCGCCGGTAGTGACGCCTCCGGTGCGCACTAGTCGCCGTCGCAGCTGCGTGGCGGAGATCAGCAGTCCCGCTGCAATGGAACCCAGAATGACTCGCCGCAGGAGCTCGCTCCACGTTGGCCTGGCTTCCACATCAATACCGGAAGCTGCCCCAGCCCCAGCCGCGTCTTTAGAGCCCAGAATGACTCGACGCAGGAGCTCATTGCTAGTGGCTCCCAAACAGGCCGAGGATACAGTCCCAAAGCAAACGATTCAAACCATAACCGAGGAGCTGGCTCCCATTGAAGAGAACAGGAATTCAATAGTTATGATGCACAGCAAGCCAACCAACCAAACGGTTTGTGTTGAGCAGTCAATAGAGATTTCCACTGTGGAAGCGGAAGCTTCCTACAAAGTGGACAGGCGTGGCACTCTCTATGCCTCCGAATGTATGGACATAAGTGCTTCTCGGCGACGCAGCGTGGCCACATCCAGCTCCGAGCTCAGGAATGGAAACGTACTTCTTTCTAGGCAGTCGCTAAACAACGTGACTACCCAGACATCCAACTCCATCGTGGAGGAGCCACTGACGCCGCTGTTTAGCTCCACGCGGCTGCCAAGCGGCCAGTCCACAGGGAATCGCAGGCGTACCATCTTCAACCTGGACATGGACGTGATTAACGAGAGCATCGAACGGATTAACCAATCGCACCGCAGATCTCTAGCTTTAGCCAATGAGGCCGAGTTGGGCGAGTGTCGCACAGTTACGGAGCAGGAACTACCGCTGGCGGAGGCAGTCCCATCGCAAGAGCCCAAAAGGCGTCGCCTTTTCAATCCAAATGACGAGGTGGTCATTTCCCCACCGAAAAGCAACCGGAAGAGTCGTTTGAGTATAACTAGCTCCTCGAGCTCCGTGCAGAAGCGTCGACGTTCGCTAGCCACTCCTGCGAAATCGTCCTCTTCTGAGGTGTCTGTAACGGGTCCCGAGCCTAAGGCCATAACAACCACTCCGGAAGAGGGACCCAAGAAAAATTTTGTGACTCCTGAGGCTTCTGTGAATGCTGTTCCAGAACTAGAGGACTCCATGTCGACCACAGAGGAGGCGGGCGACAAGGCAAAGGGCAAACCACGCTCACGCATTCGCACCCTAGTGCACACAAACATGCACCAGGAGCAGATCCAGGCCATCCACAAGGTTGGTAACACGACGGAGTGACCAGTACACCGCCCACCCACATCACTCTCTGATTGTAACCTTTGTAGTCCGTGAGTGAAGAACTCCTGTTCTCCAGCTCCAGTAATGGATTAGTTAGTAAACCGTACTAGTTTGTAAATTAGCATATTCGCAACTCGTTTATGGCCCATATTAATTATTGATTAAGCATAAACAACACTCGGTAGATTGGTAGAGCAGTCCCCCATTTGTAAAGCCTCCCGCACTGTTGAATAATAAATATCCGTGGCGGTCATAAATCCTAATCGAAAACCGCCTTCAATCCCAGGCCCTGCGCAAGTTACGCGGCATGCGGCTGGATCCGACCGTGACCCAGCGCACCACCCACCTGGTTAGCCTGGAGCCGCGTCGAACACTGAATCTACTGCGCGGCTTGATGCGCGGAGTCTGGATTGTCAGCTATCAGTGGGTGTTGGCGTCCATTCGGGCCGGCAAGTGGATCAGTGAAGAGCCCTACGAACTGACCAGGTTTTCGCGGGCCATCGAGGTGAGTCGTATGCCCCCCTCCTATTATCACCATAATCACCCAATTCTGTTTTCAATTCCCCAGATTTGCCGCACTGAAAGGCAGGCCTTTGGCGTCCACTACCAGTGCGAATTGTTTCGCTTCATGGAGCCCTTCTATGTGTCGTCCCTCTGCCGACCGGTGCAGTTCAACAACATGAAGGAGCTGCTCCTGCTGGGCGGCGCCACCCTGACCGAAAACCGCTTTAAGGCGAAGTACATAATCGGGGATAAGCGGCGGGCCGAGGACGAGCGCGTCTACCTCGATCCCTTCTGGGTGCTAGACAGCATCACCAACATGCAGATCCAGAAGTTCGGAAAATATCTAATGAAGAGCGCCATTATCACGGCCGCCGGCATACGGTACGAGGATCCAAGAGAGCGCGATGACGAGCCCCAAGCGCAGAGGTGGCAACACGACTACGTGGATCCACCGTTGGTGCTGGACAAATAAAGATCGGCGTGTTCTATCCACTTTACGAAATTCATACATAAGTTAGAGAGCACAATTTTCCACATCTGTTTCCATTTTATTGTGCTAAACTTTCCAAATACAAATATGTAAATAGAGTTATATTTAATTCATAGGTATTACTAGTCCGATTTGACTGATTTTAATAATTGTAAGGGTTTTTAAATCTTTTTTCTTGATTTACTGTTTTACTTGATATTATTTAAGGGTTTACAGAGGAAAAACAAAACAGCTTAAGACACTTTAACAGTCTATAAAAAAAATCAATCTAAATGGATTTTGAACTAAATAAAATGTCCTAAATACTATTAAATATATTTATTCGCTACAGAACAACTAAATTTGTATGTTCCACTGCTGCAATATAAATAAGAACAGAAACAATAAAATAAAAGCCATTTTCTAATATTTGTAAATACTTGCTAACTGCTAAATAAAGTAATTTTTTTAAACTGATGTATATTTTTTTTCTCAACGAGCCCCCCAAATGAAACATTTTCAAATTCCTTCAGTTGCAAATGCTCGCTTTATTTAAACGATTGAGGTATTTGTTGTCAGATTTAATTGTTGTACTCAACTAGCTTTCGTTTGTACTTTGTGGCATCGACGATACGGTGAACTTGGACTTGTGAGTGGTGACCATAGCGCTGAAAATCAAAAGGCAACAACCAAAAAGATGGTGTTTAATGGCTGGGTGGTTAAAACAAAATAAATACAAAAATAGGGCTTTTATTTTTTGTAAATAAAGTTATCGCTTCTATTCTGGTTCTTTTCATGTGTACAAAGTAGTGTGTGCAAAAATAGGGTAAGATAAATGATACATATCAAATTAAAAAGGTTAATTTAAACGATATAAATGCTACAGAGGATATCTATATATGATATCATAACGAAGTCAACTCCTTATCATATCATATGTAGTAAACTAAAGATCGACGGGGAGATGGAGGAGGAGTGGATGCATAAATGCATGTGTTTTTTCCCAGTGTGCACTCATCCTTGGGATCCACCGTTTCCCATTTTAGGCGGCGTCGACTGCATTTAGCATTCGTATCCGTCGAAACTCCTTTCGATGGAAGAAATTAAACTTTTGCTTCTGCTGGAACATCATCTTATCGGTCATCTTGCGCAGGACAGGTGTTGGTGTTAGACTACTATTGTGCTCGCTGCTGCTCTTGCTGGTATTGTTGAGTGGTGTTGTAGGCTGCATTTTGATGTTGGTTACTTGCTTGTTGCTGCTTGTTGTTGTTGTGTTTGAGTGGGAGCAAACCAGCTACTTCTTGCCCTTGGTGGCCTTCTCGGCGGCCTTGGTGACCTTGCCACCGGAAGCATCCTTGAAGTTGACAGCCTTGATGACACCGACAGCGACGGTCTGCCTCATGTCACGCACAGCGAAACGACCCAGAGGGGGGAACTCCTGGAAGGACTCCACGCACAGGGGCTTGGAGGGCACCAGGTTGACGATGGCAGCATCGCCAGACTTGATGAACTTGGGGTTCTCCTCGGTGGTCTTGCCGGAACGACGGTCGACCTTCTCCTTGATCTCAGCGAACTTGCAAGCAATGTGAGCGGTGTGGCAATCCAACACGGGGGTGTAGCCGTTGGCGATCTGACCGGGGTGGTTCAGCACGATGACCTGGGCGGTGAAGTCGGCGGCGCCCTTGGGGGGGTTCGACTTGGAGTCACCGGCAACGTAGCCACGACGCAGCTCCTTGACGGACACGTTCTTGACGTTGAAGCCAACGTTGTCTCCGGGAACGGCCTCCACGAGGGCTTCGTGGTGCATCTCCACGGACTTGACCTCAGTGGTGATGTTGGCCGGGGCGAAGACCACAACGGTACCGGGCTTCAGGACACCGGTCTCCACACGGCCCACGGGTACTGTTCCAATACCGCCAATTTTGTACACATCCTGCAGGGGCAGACGCAGGGCCTTGTCGGTGGGACGGGCTGGGGGCAGGATAGCGTCGAGGGCATCGATCAGGGTCTTGCCGTCGGCGTTGCCATCCTTGCGCTCCACCTTCCATCCCTTGAACCAGTTCATGTTGGTGGAGGGTTCCAACATGTTGTCGCCGTGCCATCCAGAGATGGGCACGAAAGCAACGGCGGCTGGGTTGTAGCCGATCTTCTTGATGTACGAGGAGACCTCCTTCTTGATTTCCTCATAACGGGCCTCGCTGTATGGTGGCTCGGACGAGTCCATCTTGTTGACACCAACAATCAGCTGCTTCACACCCAGGGTGAAGGCGAGCAGGGCGTGCTCGCGGGTCTGGCCGTTCTTCGAGATACCGGCCTCGAACTCTCCGGTTCCGGCGGCCACGATCAGCACGGCGCAATCGGCCTGCGAGGTACCAGTGATCATGTTCTTGATGAAATCCCTGTGTCCGGGGGCATCAATGATGGTCACGTAGTACTTGGCGGTCTCGAACTTCCACAGGGCGATATCGATGGTGATACCACGCTCGCGCTCGGCCTTCAACTTATCCAAAACCCAGGCGTACTTGAAGGAGCCCTTGCCCATCTCCTGGGCCTCCTTCTCGAACTTCTCGATCGTACGCTTGTCGATACCTCCGCACTTGTAGATCAAGTGACCGGTGGTGGTCGACTTGCCGGAATCGACGTGTCCGATCACGACAATGTTGATGTGAATCTTTTCCTTGCCCATGTTGGATGATTACACGATGGCTGTTGTGTGTTCGTTTGTTCGAGTGGTGGAATGTTGGTAGGGTTGCAGGGTTCGGTGGGTTGGCGAGCAAGAGGTTGGAATAAACAAAGGGTAAAACAGTTCGTTAGCATTCGGTGGGTTTTACAGCTTTTTTTTTTATTAACTACTAAATTAGTGGGTACATTCGCCTGGCGTACTTTCGACTTTTGTGTGCATGCCCAAAAACTCAACCTAACCTCAAACTCCGACTGCCGTACGAAACGTGTTTTTTGAGGTTAGGTTGAGTGCCCGCATGTATGGGTGTGGGTAAAAGAGAGGGGCGACAAATACAAAAAGGTAAAAAGAAGCGTGCAAGAAAATATTCCTAATGGAAACTCGATTTTATCAGTGATTTTGGTATTTGTGTTTTCGTCAAATTTCTTCAGTAGCAGAACTGAAATATCATCATCATATTAAATCGAAGAGTCCAAAGGAAAGTTCCAGCAAATTTAATTCGCAAATACACATGTGCTTATCTGCTTGCGCGTGTGTGCCTGCGTCTGTATCTGTGTGTGTGTGTGTGTGCGTGACGCTGTTGCCGGCCGGAGGAAAAAGAAAGAGAGGAAGAGAGAGGCGGGGCGAGCAAAATGGCGGCTGGACATGAGTGTGTGTGACTTATACAGATGCAAGCGATCTCGCCGCGGTGGCACAATTGGAAATTGGAAAGAAATGGGAGGGGGAGAAAAAAAGATTTAATCAAGAATTTAAATGCAACGGCAGCCATATTGGCTGAAATCAATTAGCGATTCGCTTCGAAATGTCATTTCACCAGATATGTTAATGGGCTGAGAACCCGAAAAAGCTCAATTTTCGCGTGTTGCTAGGAGAGGTTTTCTTTTTTGCATACTTGACTCATAGCCCAGAAAAACGTGAGCCGCCATTTTGAAATTCTATGCCGCAGAAAGAAAAAAGTGAAAATGTTCAAAGAAAGACAAAGGCAAAGAAGACCACGTTTTTTACGTGTTAATTAGCACATCTGGTGGATGACCTCTGTGCGCGGCGTGGGCGTGGCAAATTAATTGCACACTTATTGCACCATATTGCAGGGCGAAAATGCGGCCTGAAAATGACTAAGCAAATGCGGGGCTGAAAAGCAGCCACGCTAGTTTAAATTTTTCGCCTTTGCAGACTGCCACGTGTTTGCTTTTCGCCTTTGCACGATGGCCACCTTTCACTTTAGAAAAACGCCGTTAGAGGTTATCTCCAGAACCAGCACACCACACACACAGAAACACCACGAAATATGCACAGATTCGGCGTCTTAACTGCATATTTGTTTATTAATTGTTCGCTGGCTGCAGTTCCGTTGCAGAATTCACTTAATTATAGTCTCACTAGTAAAACTTACTCTCGAATAAGCTGAATGAGAAAACACGAAGTCTAAGCGGCAACGGTTTCGAACAAAGTGAACGAGTTTTCGGCAGGTCTCAAAAGTCGAAAAGTTGGCAGCAGTGTTGCCAGATGAAAATTTAGCTTTCCCCCTAAAAAATCTCAGACAGGCGATATTTCCCCCTAAAAAATCCATTTTTCCCCCTAAATTCAAAAATTTAGTTAATTTCCAAAATATACAATAAAATAAGAAATAAATCAATATGACGTTGTAGAAATGTTCAGATTGGAAAAATCTCTGTATAGTAATTTGCAAAAAAATTGCTTTGCAAAAAACGCACAAAGCTTTGGAGTTGCTGCCTGGCGCTGGTTTTAACCAATCTTAAATAAAACAAAATTAAATGTAAATAAATGTACATTTAGCTTGTGCACTGTGTGCATTCCATGTTTAACGATTAAAACTTTTTTATTATTCTCCCATTCCCTTTTATATTTTTGGACATATTTAGTTTTTGGAAGCACTGGAGGCATGTTAAACTTAAATTCAATTATTAACCAGCAACGAAATTTTTCGGTAATCACAGTTAGAAAACTTAAAGGCGGGTTCCCAGAATCCGCCATCAGCTGGTAACACTTGCACTCGATAGTAAAGTCGTGCGCAGTATTTTTTTGATATTTTTGCCATATTTAGGTGGTTTATATGCGCGGCAATTTTTTTAGAAAATCAAATATTCTAGTGTTTTTTTCAAAACATTTGGGTAATACAATTTTCCAAAAAAAACCCCTAAACTTTCCCCCTAAAAATTCTTCCCCCCTAAAATTCCCCCTAGAACGTCAAAAAACCCCTAAATCTAGTGGGAAAACCCCTGATCTGGGAACACTGGTTGGCAGAAAAGAAAAATTAGAGGTGGGGAAGCCTCGATTTCATGCAGGTAGCTACGCAGTCGCCAGTCGAAGAAATCCCACCACTAGGGCTAGGGCTGGAACCTTCGATTTCGGCCGTTGGCTTCAAAAAGCGTTATGAACTGGGGGGGGCTGCATCGCCAGGCGCGCGGCGCAGCGCTTGCGGTGATTTTTCTTCGACTCGAAGAGAAAGTGAAAAGATCCAACTGCTCCGCAACCGCTTTTGATGGAGTCTGCTCGGCGGTGGGAGGCGGGGGCAGGGATCTATCTGAGGCCGGCTTTAGCAGAGATCTCTGAGAGACCGGCCTGAGGAGTTATCTCCCCGGGACCGGCCTGACCAGAGATCTCAGGGAGGCCGGCCTGAGAAGAGATATTCCTGGCGGCGGTTTCTCCGGAGTTGTGGGCGGCAGGTTCTCCGGAATTGAGGGCGGCGGGATCTCCGGAGTTGAGGGCGGCGGTTTCTCCGGAGTTGAGGGCGGCGGGATCTCCGGAGTTGAGGGCGGCGGTTTCTCCGGAGTTGAGGGCGGAGGGATCTCTGGCGTTGTGGGCGGCAGGTTCTCCGGAGTTGAGGGCGGCGGGATCACCGGAGTTGAGGGCGCGCTCTCCAACGCTGGTTTCTGTTTCAGCGCTGGCTTCTTTTCCTGCTCGACCTTCTCCTCCTTTGTGCCCCCATAATGTTGAGTGAACACCACTCGACCATAAAAATTAAAGTTGTTCGTGGCCATTTTGCTTGAGCTCAAATGTTCCCTTTGAGCGGGAAAGCTTCGATAGTGGTGGAACATCGGCAAGACGATGTTCCGATGTATCCCCGATGTAATTTAATAAGGGTATTCAATTGCGTATAAAAAATGTAGCTTTTTCATAGTTCTAAAAATAGTTGCGAGGAATTTCTTAATTGTTTATATACTTTATATGAGCCAAGTTTCATTCATTCATTGTCATTGTCATTTTTGACGGATTCTAAATCCCGTACTTTGCCGGACTTTTTGATAAAATAAACCAACTTACAAATGTTTGGTTAAAAATATAATTATTTACTTCGGGATCTTACAACATTGTTTCAGATTAGTTCGATTTTCGAAATATCAAAAATATATTTTCAAAAAATTAGGGACCGAAAATAACTGTTATTGTTAATTTTTCTTACAAAAAAATCATGCACTTAGAAGAGTCAAAAAAATACACCAATATTTTTGTTAACCATTGTAGTTTACATATCCGCAATGATTTTTATTTTTTGAGTTTTATAATAAAACTTAAAGAATAACTGTTATTTTTCAACTTGTATAATAAAGCTCACCAAATAACAGTTATTTTTTTAGTTTTATTTTTCGATTGACAGATAACAGTTATTTTTGAGATTTATAATAAAAGTTATTCCTTGAGTTTTATTATTTCGATCAAAATAAAACTCAAACTTCTTTTGTGGCTCTTCTTGGGTGGATTAAAATAAAATTTGTTAAGTCGTTACGACCACGGCTATTAATTATTTTTTACCATACCACAAACAATGTATGATAAATAATTAAATACAAAATAATGTGACTAGCGCGATAATTATAATTGTGCACTTGTAGCGCTGGGATATTATATAAATAAAATTAAATTAAATTAAATACTGCCGTTATTAGCAGGGGAACAATAACTGGGAAAAACAAGTGGCTCCATCGATACTATCGCTCCTTGGTAAACTACAACATTAGGGCTATTCTTTAAAAAGTTTTTAAATGGTAAGAGAATACCCTGTACCAAATATCGATACCCGCACAAAACATCGATTGCTCTTAAGCAAATTGCGGGAAAACAAGCAAATACAAATCCAAAAACAAAATCAAACCAAAACAAACGCGAAAATGCAGTGCAATGTGTTGGAATTATTCGCGTCAATCCCAAGGGACCCCTCTCACCTGATGCTGGCCAAGGAGGCGCTCGCTATCTATAGCAACGAGCACCTGATGCCCTCCACCGCCGCGGGAGTGATTCGATTTTTTCAACCCTTGGAATGGAGCTCCCCATTCTTTATAATGGTTGATGAATTGGGGGTGGAGGGCCTGGGTCGGGCGCTCACTTTCCTAGCCACCACGGAGGACGGCAGGCAGCGCCGGGTGCTGTTCATCCGACAGGTAAGTCAGTCTTGGATTCCAGCTCCAACTCCTGTTAACCTGTTAACCTGTTCACAGTCCGACAGGGCCCACAATATGGCCCAGCTTAGAGAGGACCTGGAGCTGGTGCTGGACTTTGTGCACGACCAGCGCCAAAGCCGCCTTCTGCTGGGCCTGGTGTGCGACCAATGTCCCACCAACAACTTGTTGAGGAACCTGCGTCTGCCGACCCTCTATGATAAGATGAACCTGAGAAAGCGGCTCGCAGGCACTTACGGGCACGTTGAGAGCGACCTGGAGGCGGCCTACCTCGAGGTCTTCGAGAAGGCCTCCTTTCGGGCCGTTATCCAGGGCTACTTGGCCCGCAACCAGCGCGATCGGGTGGCCGGCGGCTTCCAGGACCTGCTCGCCCGGGAGTACACCATCATGGCCAAGATGCTGGAGGCCAGGTTCAGGCTGAGCGCCTCCTCCTTTCGCTTCTCCTGGGCCACTAACGACCACCTGGAGCTGCTCGGCGAGTCCTGGGCCCACCAGTGGCACTCGATCTTGGGCGCTCTGGCGCAGCTCCAGCCCACGCTGCTCGAGCCTGAGCAAAGACCTCAACTGCGGCTGGTCAAGACCAAGGTGCTGGCGATGCTGGGCTACCTGGTCAACAAATTGTAGCTGCATTTGAAATAAGTAACACTATTGAATTCTGCCTATTTTGAATTATAAATCAGTTTTTAGACCAAATCTTCGACTCTCTATTATATCTGGGGTTTCAATCGGTTTGGTGAGTTCTTTCAGGTTTTGAAACTTTGAAAACAAACTGCCAAACTGCCAATACCATTTCAAATAAATCATGATCAAATATCGCTATAGCAGAGACTCGAACAGGGGCTCGTGAATAACTTTCACCTAGTGGCAACGCTGTAAGCCCAGTTCAAAATTCACAGAGTTGCCACCCAAGTTTCAATGGCGGAAGAAGGATTCTCGCCGGAAGAAGGATGCGCGCCGGAAGGAATTTTAGAGCCGGAAGGAAGAAATTGGGTGGAAAAAATACTAAACCAAAAATATACCAAAAAAAATCGAATGGTTGATTAATTGGATAAGCGTTGATTTGAACCGAAAAATAGATATTAACTGATTCCAAGAATGTTAGTATTTAGTTAAGTTTGAAAAAGGTGCGGATTAATTGAAAAAGAATTATTGCTCTGTGTTATTTATATTTATTATTAAGTGGATTAAGGATTTTTTCGATTTCGAAATTTTTTGATACTTTTTTCGATACTTTTTTCTCGATAGTTTACCAACACTGATTAGTTTTGGCGCTTAAATTCAAACAGAATGTGGAATCAACAGTTTTTTTAGTTTTTTAGTTTTTAAGGTCTCAGTGTGACCGCGCTGCGCAGCTGTCAAACCAGCGATACTATCGCGAAAGCGAGGTTCCCACTACGGCGTTCTCACTAGATTTTTCAGAGGCGGGGATAATTAAATTTAAGTACAAATTTAATTTATAAAATGGAATGGAATCTCTTTTCATCAGATACCACAAAAACTAACTAAGAAATATTTTGAAAGGCCTACAGGGATTTTTATTTACTTGAGGAACCATTTTATTTTTTAGACATTATTTGGTAAGTTATTCGCAGTGTTGTATGTTAGTGTTATTATTGACGACTATCAAAAAATTGCAGTAGATTTTTTTTTAATAAAAGTAAAAAATCTAAGGTTCCTTATAATTATTAATTCTTTGTCGAAAACAATTTGTCAATTTTTGGTCAGCTGTTTATCAGTTGTTCCACACAATCATAATTTTAAAATTTCAACAACCTCGAGGCTGTTGAAAATTTTGTTGAATCGTTGAAAAGCAGAGTTGACACCTTATTTTACTAAAAGTCATGACAACTCTGCAACATTTTAATATTATCAGTTCGCATTATTTACTTTAAAATCAAACTAGAAAGTCTATTAGTAGTTCTTCTTACCTTGCTAACCATTTTAGACAGTCTGGGTATTCCCTAAACTGTTGAATTGCTGAATTGTTGAATTTTGGTCAGCTGTTAATCAGCTGTTCCATACAATGTCAACTTTCAGAAATTTCAGCAATTCAACAGCCTTGAGGCTGTTGAAAATTTTGTTGAATCGTTGAAAACCAGAGTTGACACCTTATTTTACTAAAAGTCTTGACAACTCTGCAACATTTTACTATTATCAGTTCGCATTATTTACTTTAAAATCAACTTAGAAAGCATATTTGTGGTTCCTTTTACCTTGGTAACAATTTTTGACAGTAAATAGCAATAATAAAACAAATTTTACGTGTTTAAAGTTCCGTAAAACTTTTCAACAAATAATAGCTGTTTGAAAATTCAACAGGAACCATTTTGGGTCGTTCCCTTAATTGCTGAAAATTTTTGTTGAATTTTCAACAATTCAGCAATTCAACAGTTTAGGGAATACCCTGAGTAACAAACAATAAAAAATCGAAATTTTCATGTTTTAAGTTCCGTAAAACTTTTCAACAAATAACAGCTGTTTAAAAATTCAACAATAACCATTTTGGGTCGTTCTGTTGAATTTGCAACAATTAAGGAATTCAACAGTTTAGGTTTAAAATAGTGGTTTTAAATACTACAAAAATACTAAAAAGTCGGGTTTGAGTCTACTTTTGGCGGCCTATGTTTTTTTTCTTGGTAAATGCTGTTGTTAAACGATGCATATATAGCATCCATATGCCAAAGAATTCGCGGTTTTATTTTCGGGTATTTCGATATTTAATTGAGGGCTTAGATTGGACAGTAAGGAAATGACATTCTTGACCAAGAAGTTGGCCACCCAATCAGCTGAAGAACTCGCGGTCTAACCAAATTTTTGGTGAAACCAAACAGGAATGATTATAATACATGTAATCAACTTTAATGTCCGTCCTCAGCCTTTTAACACCTAAGAAATAGCGGACTTCTCATATAAAGTAAAAAGGGGGCAATTTTTTGTTACATTGATCAGTTTTATTTTAGGCAAGGCCTCCTTTGCATTTTTTTCCTCAAAAATAAGAAGTTAGCCTTTTATTGTACGTCAATATCTTGCAACGACTTTTGAAAAAAGGTCGTTCACAATTTTTGTCTGGCAAATACACAAATTTTACACTTTGCAACGCAATTGAATACCCTAAATATCAAAAACTAGTTTGCAAAATTATTAAATATAAAGACAAATATTAAAAAATGTACAACAAATTTTTTAAACGAAAAACATCGATGATAAAAAACAAACATCGATGTTTCTCCCACCTCTAGAATAGCGACGTGGCGAAAGAGACGAAAAGCAAGTCAATCGTTAAAGAAAATTGAACCGGTCCGGTCCTAAGTTTTCGTTGTAGTAGTAGGCGGTCGACGGCCTGGTTGAACTTGAATTATTTACCGATATCGTTTTAAATAAACCCAAAATAATGATGTGGCGACTGGCTGGAGTGCTCCTCCTGGGCTTCATAGCCATTTCTTTGGGATCCGAGCAGGACGTTCTGGACTTGGGAGACGACGACTTTGCCACCACCCTGAAGCAACATGAAACTACGCTGGTCATGTTCTACGCCCCCTGGTGAGTGAGTGGGCGTGGCCGTGGGGGTTATACTTCTCCACTTCCATGTACCGTTCCATATGGGTTGCGTGTACGATTCGTGGCTAATCAGCTTGTTGCGTCTGCAACTTAATTCAATTCCCGATTCCCCGGCATTCGTATGTAATAGCAAAGTACACGTCAGCGTTTGCTTTGCCGGCAAAAAAAGAAGAAACGAATCGAGAGAAGGAAAGGCACCAAGTATTGGTGTTGTCGGCCATTTTAAAGAGCGGGGTGCCAAGCTGGAACAAAGTACATACAATTACTGCTCAATAGGTCTGTGACTCATTTATCAACGGATAATGATAGTGAGGAGATAATCCTCCCTGTATCCTGGCCTATATTTCTGGGGATAGATGTTGTAGAAAAATTCGCTGTATTCTCTGAATCTGTAAAAAACTCTCTGTATAGGAGTTTACCATGTTTTAATGAAAGTTTGGTTAAAAATTGGTTATTATAATATGTATTTAAATACAAATTCCCATTTAATGCCTTAAAAAAATTACATTCTTCCGATGTGGCCCAATCCTTGTACAATAATTCTCAGGCTGAAATTTAAATGATAATGATGCTACATCATACAACAACTTCGTTCGTATTAAGTGATTTTTAAATCTTTGAGTCTTTTTTACTCAGCTTTACCCCTTTAATGTGTACATATGTACATTACCATTTTATTTATTCGCTTTTAGCAAATATGTTTTTCTATTATCACGGGAAAACTATAAACTCACACTTGAGCAATTAACTTGCTAGGTAAATAATTTATTTTTTTTGCCGGCCGGTATGCCCGCGTTTTAAATCCCCAAGGAGCTGTTGAACTACTTTTGGCATGGGAATATAATCCTCACACCATAAACCTTATCAGCACTAAAACATAAATACACAGAGACCAATTACAAATTGATAGCCTAATATTTGGTTTCAATAATTCATAAAGTACATTTTTAATCGTTGTTAATTAAAAGTAATTACCTAAAAATTTAATGGAGGTTGGATACATTTTTAATCGTTGTTATTTAAAGGTAATTGCCTTAAAATTGAATGGAGATTGTTTATTGAGTATTAAAATGTTTTTAGATGTTTCACAAATGTGTGTAATTTTAGGGAAAAAATCTATATTATATGAGTTTCCCAACACTTTTCTTGCATACAAAATAATGAATAGAAGTATTAGAACTTCCATACACGGGCTTTTAAAGATAAAAAGCTAGGGCGTTTTTTCCTCTGTAGGCTTAATGGGCACTTGTACTTAATGTTAGAGAGGGTGATAAGGCAGCTGATAGGTCCCGCACCCCAACTTTAATTACAAGCTTTTTTTCGGAACTTGTCTTTCCGTTGTCTTGATAAGAAAAGATGAATTATACACAGTTTCTTCAAAAATTTTTAAGTGACGTGTCCTAACAGAGTTGTTCTTCTTGTTAAAGGTGCGGCCACTGCAAGCGATTGAAGCCCGAGTACGCCAAGGCAGCCGAGCTCGTGAAGGACGATGATCCGCCAATCAAACTGGCCAAGGTTGACTGCACGGAAGCCGGCAAGGAGACCTGCAGCAAGTACTCCGTCAGCGGCTACCCCACGCTGAAGATCTTCCGCCAAGACGAAGTGTCGCAGGACTACAACGGACCGCGCGAGGCCAGTGGCATTGCCAAGTACATGCGCGCCCAGGTGGGACCCGCCTCCAAGGTCGTGCGCTCCGTTGCCGAGCTGACCAAGTTCCTGGACACCAAGGACACCACTGTGTTCGGCTACTTTAGCGACGTCGACTCCAAATTGGCCAAGGTTTTCCTGAAGTTCGCCGACAAGAACCGCGAGAAGTACCGCTTCGGACACTCCAGCGAGCAGGAAGTCCTCGACAAGCAGGGCGAAACGTAAGTGGGAGGATGTGTTCAAGACTGAGTTCGATTTTGTATTTTTTCAAGGCTGCCTTTTGGTTTTATATATTTTATAAGTGTTAATAAATAGTTTTAAGAGTTTGTTAACTTCCAATTGGAGATCCAGTGGGATGATTTTTAAAGCAGCTATAATGGAAATTTTTTGTTAACATATTTTGAATTTATTTTTTATAAAATTAGGAAAAAGAATTTTATAATATTTTTTATTTGTAAGTAATGGACAAATTTTGAATTTTATTTCAAACCCGTGCAGCGATAAGATTGTGCTGATTCGTGCCCCTCATTTGAGCAACAAGTTCGAGTCTTCCACCATCAAGTTCGAGGGCAGCTCCGACTCCGATCTGACCACCTTCGTCAAGGAGAACTTGTAAGTAGAGTCTTCACACTGCATCCAGAAAAACATTTCATTTCTCTTACTCTTCAGCCACGGACTTGTGGGTCACCGCACTCAGGATTCGGTCAAGGACTTCCAGAACCCCTTGATCACTGCCTACTTCAGCGTGGACTACCAGAAGAACCCCAAGGGAACCAACTACTGGCGCAACCGTGTGCTTAAGGTGGCCAAGGAGTTTGTGGGCCAGATCAACTTTGCGATCGCCTCCAAGGATGACTTCCAGCACGAATTGAACGAGTACGGCTACGATTTCGTTGGCGATAAGCCCGTGGTCTTGGCCCGTGATGAAAAGAATCTCAAGTACGCCCTGAAGGACGAGTTCTCCGTGGAGAACCTGCAGGACTTTGTCGAGAAGCTGCTGGGCAATGAGCTGGAGCCATACATCAAGAGTGAGGCTGTTCCCGAGTCGAACGACGCTCCCGTCAAGGTGGCCGTGGCCAAGAACTTTGACGAGCTGGTGATCAACAACGGCAAGGACACGCTTATCGAGTTCTACGCTCCATGGTGCGGTCACTGCAAGAAGCTGACCCCCATCTACGAGGAGCTGGCCGAGAAGCTGCAAGACGAGGAGGTTGCCATCGTCAAGATGGACGCCACCGCCAACGATGTGCCGCCGGAGTTCAACGTGCGCGGCTTCCCCACACTCTTCTGGCTGCCCAAGGACGCCAAGAACAAGCCAGTGAGCTACAACGGAGGCCGCGAGGTCGATGACTTCCTCAAGTACATCGCCAAGGAGGCGACCACAGAACTGAAGGGCTACGACCGCAGCGGCAAGCCCAAGAAGACCGAGCTCTAAGCTGCACGCCGGGTTGAACTGGCCGCCAACTAGCATTTCCATATTTTTGTAAAATCGAATGCATTCTCTACAATACTTGAGCAAAAATTGTATTAAATTATTTGATAGTGATGAAACGCGTACGAACACAACTTGATGATAATGTCGCAATAAACTTAAATTTTCATTTAATTAGTTAACCAGTTTGAACACCTTTGTTTTGATTAAGTTTTTCTTCGATTTATTTGTCAACGATTGTGCGGAACCTATCCGCCTTAAATTTAAATTTTGTAGGTCCTTGATAAATCTGCTATGCTACTCTGGTGTCTTCGATGTGTTCGTCCAGCATCGTCCGGAACCAGTCTGCCAGGAATGTGAATTGATTGCGTCCTTGGAAGGTCTTGTAAGATACTTTGCCTTGCGTGGGGTCGAATTGGAATTGGTAAACTGTGCTGGGACAGTCGATAGTTGCCATGACTTGGGACATACTGTTGAGCAAGCGCACCATAAAGTTGGCGCACACGCCGGCTGACCAATCTTTTTCCTGCAGAAGAAGATTACGGATTTATAATAGTTTAATTATAGATTAGAAAATTCATAGATTATGTGTACATTCTCTACTTTATATGTTATTTTAGCAAAATAGTCTGCTAAGAGGTGGCATTTAAGAGCCAAAAAAATATTCTTATAGGTCTGAAAGCGTTTAAATTAATAACTGCCCGTATCTCTAGCACATCTTAAATTTAATTATATTTTAAAACTGTTAATGAATAGTTAAATGTCAATTTACGGTAAAATTGAAATCTTCTGACCAGAACTAAGTTGATAAAATAATTTAAATTAAATTATACTAACGCAATCCTTCCACAAATCCCGAACAGAAGTCTTTTGGATGTTGAGCACAAATGCATTCTCATCTCGATGGGCTATATATAGGCTTTCGATGCCCAAAAGGAAGCACTTGACCCACCATTTGAGCGCCTCCGTGCGATTGTGCGCCGCCCAATCGACTCGGTTCATGTGCACCAGGCGCAACTGCAGCTCTGCCCAGTTGTGTGCAGGACCATTGCTGGGAATCGGTAAGTATTGGGGTTAGTTATGCGATTTGGAAACCCATGGCGCAGACTTACAATACATTGGGATTCAGCTCAGCCAGTACTGGTGAATCGAACAAAACTCGATTGCCATTTAGGTCGAATGAGAAGACACCATGAAAGCAGCCCGATTCTTCTGGTGATTGCTGGTTCCTGGGCTCAACGACGCCGTTTTCTAAAATAATAAATATATAGAATATTAATGGAGTTCTGGTTGTTTCTAGGCACCACCCACCGAATACACAGTATTTGTGCAGCTTTCTTAGCCAGGATTCTTGCATGACTTTCCTAAAATTGTCCGCTTCGAAGGCGTCGGGTTCATCGCTGTCAAGGCGGCAGATGTACATGGTGTTCCTGTACCGCGAGACGCCCAGTGACCATCCTGTCTTATTCTCGTAGGGAGCACACATCATCAGCTCGAGAACCTCGCTGGTGCACACTATATGGGCATTCAGCTCCACGCGCATGTTGCTGCCCACCTTAAGGAAGGAGAACCGCGTGGACTCGATAAACTGGAGCATATTGTCCAGAAAGATTTGGTGGTTTTTCTTTTGCACCTGTGGCTCTTTGGACCGCAGGGAGATGGGAAATCGGTCGATTGACGGCATCACAATAAATCGCATTCCCTGTGCATTCCGCTCGAAATGACCGGTCGGCGACAGAATAAACCCGCCATGCGAAAAGGGCTTGCTGATCGTCGGAAAAACGTTCACATCCTCCTCCGTCCAGGAGTGGACGTCCATGTTCAATATTACAAAATTGGAACTCATCGCCGACTAGTTTTTGGGACGCCTTTCCACGAAGAACAAAACTTAAATTTTGGTTCGCGCTTGTAAAGTACCGTTGTATCAGGCATGTGGCAACGCCATGTGGATAGAAAAAAACGTAATTTCATTAGTTTAAAATTTAAAGATTTAAAAATTAATAATTTATAAATTTGTTTTTGTATTTTGAGAAGCGTAAGTTGGTAGCATTGGTGTACGTGAAACACATAATCGCCTAACTTGCTCGTTTACATTAACGAGTGCTCACTGTTTCCAAAAACCGAAAAAAGCAACAAAAACCAAGCAAAACACCGGCTGCCGTTGCCAGATATTCGTGGCGTGCCGGCAAAAAAGGTAAACAAACCACCAGGGCCTGCCAGATCCCTCGAATTAGAATGCCTTCACACAACAGGCTGGCAACCTGCTGATTGTGTCTGCACGTGTTTTGAATTCGCGTGTTTTGCTCTTCATTCCGGGACGTTTTGCTGCAATTTAACAGGATCGAGCTGAAATATTATTGAAAAATCACTAAGAATAAGGTTGAATAGATCCCCGAGCGATGGAGGTCAACGCCAGCAAGCTGCGGCTGGGCGCCCAGCGATTGCTGCTGCTGACGGCAAGTGAGTCTGAAGACAACGTGTTTGCCCAAAGTTTACAGAAGTTTATCAAGAAGCAGGTGAGTTAACTTGTTTTCAATTCAATATCACGCTTAATCTCTGGTGCACTTTAGAAATACGTTTCCCAGGATGTGGAGCGGCTGTTCCGGACGCTCAGCGAACAACTGCCTGTGCCCGCTTACACGGTGCCCGTGGCCGTGAGTTTTGAGGAGCAGCTCCTCCTGCTGCTCTCCATGTCGCTCCGCTGGGACTCCGCTGCCCAGACTTTTCGCCAGTATCAGCTTGAGTGTGCGGCGCTGGCCAAGCTCATGGACTTCTCCCTGGACGCACAGAGGTGGGCATCAAACATGGTTAAACTCGGAAAACCATCTCTAAATCTTTCTCCGTTTTAGATTTGCCAAGAGCTACTTCCACGACAAGCCAGCTCCCTTTGAGAGAAACCAGAGCAATGGCAGTCTGCCCAGTAAAAAGTTAAAGAATGGTAATCACACCGGCAATCTGGAGGAACTGGAGCTCATCACATGCTGCTATCAGTTGCTAAAGAGTGATACACCCTATTTCCGCGAGCTGTGGGATTGGTCCAGCTTTATAGCCACCTATACACACAAATCATCCAACCCTAAGACGCAACTTTACTGCAACCACATCATGGCCATGCTCACAAACATGAGTGACACTCAACTGAACGCCCTGAACGAGCAAATATCCACTAAAACACGTCTGGAGTTCGATCACGAGAAGGAACAAGCGTGGACCAGAGCTAGGAGCACGCTTGGCAGCTATACACCAGACGCAAGCGATCAATTGCTAAACCTAAAGCTGCAGGAAATCAATCAGGCTGTGACCAACATCGAGGGAGTTCTTCTGCCCACCTTCAACAAGGAGAACCTGGAGTTCTATGCCAGCACCGATGGCTGTTATGATCGCATTGTGAAGGTGGATTCAACTGTGGTTAATCTGCGAAGCATTGCCCTAGGAGTGGCAGCTGCCAAGCCCATTTGTCTTTCTGGACCCGTGGGATGTGGCAAAACCACGCTTATTGAGTACCTGGCCCGCAAAACTGGACGCATTTGCCCAAAGCCAAATGAGGTTGAAAGCCGTGAGAAGGCTCTGAAGAAAGCTGAGGAGGAGGAGCAACTGCTGACATTAAAAAAGAAGCCAAAGACGACAGGAGGGAAGCGAAAACTGGAGGAGTTGCCTCTGGAGGAACTGCTTGACTTGGGTGAGAAGACTCAAAGGAATGGATTTTTACGTATTCAGCTTGGAGATCAGACTGATAGCAAAATGCTACTTGGTCAATATCGCTGCACTGATGTGCCCGGAGAGTTTGTTTGGCTGCCCGGCGTTCTGACGCAGGTGAGTTATTAAATACATTTATAAATTCCTTACTTTAACACACATTTGTTCTTTAAGGCCGTCATGCATGGCTACTGGTTATTGCTGGAGGACTTAGATGCCGCCACCCAAGATACCTATACAATTCTGAGTAGCCTTTTAGAGCGTCAATGCCTTAGTGTTCCCGGTTTCCGTGATTCCGTGAAAATAGAGCCTGGTTTTCAGTTGTTTGTCACAGTGCGGTAAGAGAATTGTCAACCAAACATGCACTTTTATTTTATGACTATTTCTTATCCCGTAGAACCAACAAATCAGCCAGCAACTCCAGCCAAAAATCGCTTTACTCCCTGTTGGACAAGTATCTGTATACCATCAATATACTGCCCCTTTCCCGCAATGAACTGTGTAAAGTGGTGAGCATCAATTATCCCAAGCTGGCTACAGTGGCCAATCGGATTGTGGATGTGTTTCTCACCTTCTCCAGTGGACATCACACATCCGCTGATAACCTGAGGCAGCAGGAATCGGGCGACAAGGCGGACAACACGGAGAAATATGTGGCCCTGCCCTTTGAGCAAGTCTCCCTTTCCTCGAGCCCCAATTCAGGAAGATTGGTGTCCACCCGGGATTTGGTGAAACTGTGCCACCGCTCTAACTCGCAGTTTTCGGTGACGAGCTCGGAATGTGCGTACTTTGTCTTCCAAAACGCAGTGGATGTGTTTTGTTCGTATCTGTCGCAAAGCAAGGAAAAGATCGCCCTGATCACAAGCATCGGAGCCAAGCTGGGCATCATCCGATCCCGTTGTGAACATTTCGCCAATGAATACAAACCAGATGTGGAATTCGGACTGGAGCATATAAAAATCGGAAGAGCCAGCCTTTTGGCTAAATCGGAGTTGGAAAATAATGAGAACGGGGACTCTTCAGAGCAGGACCTCAAGCGACAAAAGTTAACCCAGAAAACAAAGAGGGCTATTGGTAAAATCAGCAGTAAGCGAAGCACCTTTTCGTTTACTCGCCTGGCCAGCTGCATCCTGGAGCGGATTGCCGTGTGTGTCAGCCACTCGGAGCCGGTTCTTTTGGTGGGCGAAACTGGAGTTGGTAAGACCTCTTCAGTGCAATATCTCGCCGAGCGAACGGAACACAAACTGGTGGTGGTCAACATGAACAACCAATCGGATGTGTCGGATTTGGTTGGCGGCTTCAAGCCCGTTGAACTGAACTACGTTTTGGCTCCACTGAGAAATGAATTCGAGTATCTTCTGAGCGAAACTTTTAATCAAGAGAAGAACTTGCAGTTCCTGCGCTTATTTGCCACCCACTATAACAGTGGACGTCATGCTGTGATCATCCGAACCATGCTCAATATCAGTCTGCAGGTGGCCAAGAATCCGGAACTGAAGCGGAATCAGTTTCTTCCGCGCTGGCAGACGCTGAGAGAAAAGCTGCAGAAGCTTCAGATGCAGCTGGACAAGAGCATCAACATCTCCTTTGCCTTCATACCAGGTTCTCTGGTGAACTGCATTAGCAATGGCGACTGGGTTTTGTTGGATGAGATTAACTTGGCGTCGGCGGAAACGCTTGAATGTCTTTCTACCATCCTCGAACCAGAGGGCTCTGTGGTGCTCTTGGAACGCGGTGATTTTATGCCCGTTAAACGCCATCCAGACTTCCGCATCTTCGCCTGTATGAATCCCAACACGGACATTGGCAAAAAGGATTTGCCCGTGGGCATACGTAATCGCTTTACGGAGTTCTTTGTGGACGAACTCACAACGGATGCAGATTTAAGTTTGCTGGTGAGCGATTATCTGGCTAATACAGGCATCCAAAGGAAGTCTGTGCACAGCATCGTTCAGTTGTACAAATCCCTGCGTAAGCTGTCTGAGCTGCAGTTGAATGATGGCCTCGGGAACCGCCCGGTATATTCCCTGCGCACACTCTGCCGCAGTTTGCGTATCTGCGCGCGGAACTTGTGCGGCTCCATCGAGCGGAATATGTATGAGAGCTTTTGCCTGAGTTTTCTTACCCAATTGGATCCGGACTCGCATCATGTGGTCCTTCTTCTCATCCAGAATGCGTTGCTGTCGAACGTCAAAGCCGTTTTGAGTAAGCAGTTGCCCCAACTGGGTGAGAACTACCTCGACTTCGAGGGCTACTGGATTCAGCCGGGCAACCTTGAACCGCAGCCCTGCACTCACTACATCCTCACGGAAAGTGTAAGGAAGAACCTAAAGGATTTGGCCCGAATCATCTCCATTGGCAAGCTGCCAATTTTGCTTCAGGGACCCACCAGTGCGGGTAAAACCAGTTTGATCGACTACGTGGCCAGGCGGAGTGGAAATCGCTGCCTGCGAATCAACAACCACGAGCACACGGATCTTCAGGAGTATATTGGCACCTATGCGGCGGACTTGGATGGAAAGTTAACCTTCAGGGAGGGCGTACTGGTGCAAGCCATGCGCCATGGCCACTGGATTATACTGGACGAGCTCAATCTCGCGTCTACAGATATTCTGGAGGCACTCAATCGCGTTTTAGACGACAACAGAGAGCTGTACATCGCCGAGACCCAGACCCTGGTGAAGGCTCATCCCAACTTTATGTTATTTGCTACTCAGAATCCTCCAGGACTCTATGGCGGAAGGAAGACCCTCTCCCGTGCCTTCAAGAATCGTTTTATTGAGCTCCACTTTGGGGACATTCCACGTGACGAGTTGGAGACCATTCTGGAGAAGCGCTGCTTCATTCCACCGACATATGCCCGCAAGATGGTACATTGCATGACCCAGTTGCAGCAACATCGCCAGAACACCTCCAAGCAGGTCTTCACTCTGCGCGATCTTTTCCGCTGGGGCAATCGATACACCCATGCGGACAAGTCCCTGCATGAGGACACCAAGTACGACTGGAACCAGCATCTCGTTGAGGAGGGCTATCTGGTTCTGTCCTCAAAGGTGCGTTCGCAGGATGAACATGACTTGATAGAGAAGACACTTTTCGCCAACTTCCGCAAGAAATTGGATCTCCAACTGCTCTTTAATATCCAAACCGAGAGGGAAAGCTCCTCCATGGTGAGTAGAAAAATCCTTGATGCCATAAGAAACTTTAAGCTGCGCGGAGACATCGTTTGGACTAGGAACATGACACGCATGGCTGTGGTTACCGCAAAGGCTTTGGAGTTTGACGAACCTGTGCTACTGGTTGGCCCCACGGGTTGTGGAAAGACCACTGTCTGCCAACTCCTCGCCAGCATAGCGAATGTCCAGCTGCGAATCCTCAACTGTCACATGCACACCGAAGGTGCCGATTTCCTAGGAGGATTGCGCCCTTGTCGTGGCAAGGAATCGACTCAACTGTTCGAGTGGGCCGATGGACCGTTGATATACGCTATGCAAGAGGGCTCTTATTTTATGGCCGATGAGATTTCCCTCGCAGAAGATTCGGTGCTGGAGCGGCTTAATTGCATTCTCGAAACGGAACGAACGGTGTTGCTGGCTGAGAAGGGCGGCGTCTCCGAGTTGGATGCAAATCCAGACTTTGTGGTGCAGGCCAAGTCTGGTTTCCAGTTCCTGGCCACCATGAATCCCGGCGGTGATTTTGGCAAGAAGGAGCTGTCACCTGCCCTAAGGAATCGCTTTACAGAGGTCTGGTGCTTGCCCTCAGATAACAAGGAGGACCTCATTGAGATTGCCTACAACTGCATGAGCCGCCAGAAAGAGCAAGAGAGCCAGGTGATCAATACACATAAAGTGGCCGAGTACCTGGTGGAAATAGTGCTCCACATTCGCGACACCAACGAGAAGTTCAAGTTTTCAGTCCGTGACATTTTGGCCTGGGCTAATTACATGGTCAGCAATGGAAAGCTAAGCTTTGCCGAGCAGGCAATATTTGGCCTGGAAACTATCTTTCTTGATGCGTTGGAAATGCTGCCCCATGAATCACAGGAGCAGGTGGAGCTGCTTAAATCCAGTATAGTTGAACAGGCCATCAAACAGGCGGGGGTAATCCTTAACAAAAACTTTACCTTGGAGGAAATTAGCAAGAAACGAGGATTCGAAGTCCAGTTGGATGGAAGCTGCTTTGGGATTCGTCCCTTTTTCATTGATGTTAACCAGGAGCGCGTGTCGCCGGCCAAAAATGATTTCTTATTCGATGCACCTACCACCAAGCAGAATCTATTCCGTCTTTTATCCGCGCTTTCCCTTCAAAAGCCAGTTCTCCTGGAGGGTCCACCTGGTGTGGGCAAGACATCCATTGTGGAGAGCATTGCGGCTGCCATTGGCTATCAAATTGTGCGTATAAATCTTTGCGAACACACCGATTTGGCTGATCTTTTTGGAACCGATCTGCCAGCTGAGGATAACTTGCTAGAATCAAATGCAGAGTCTTCCGACCGCCAAATAGGCAGCTTTGTGTGGCGCGATGGCCCACTTCTGGCTGCTCTGAAGGCAAAGAACACCTGGATTCTGCTGGACGAACTGAATCTTGCCCCCCAATCCGTACTGGAGGGTCTAAATGCGGTGCTGGATCATCGCGGAGAAGTCTACATACCAGAGTTAAACAAGAGTTTCTATTTGGCGGGCTCGACTCGGATTTTTGCCTGCCAAAATCCTCTAAAGCAAGGCGGCGGTCGTAAGGGATTGCCCCAATCCTTCCTCAATCGTTTTACCAAAGTTTATCTGCGAAAGCTCTCCACCCAGGATCTGCTTCATGTGGTAAATGTGAAGTACGGAAAGTACTTTGATCAGTTAAGTGAATATTTCGTAAAGATGTTGGATTATAAAACTGGAGGTAATCTTTTTGAGAGATACTCTGGAAAGGGAGAATCAGGAATTTCAAATTCCTTCGATTTGGCTGTTCGTTTGGTGCGATTTTCGGAGCAACTTGATCGTGGAGTGGCTTCCATGGAGTTTGGATACAAGGGCGGCCCCTACGAGTTTAACCTGCGTGATATTCTCCGCTGGTGCGATCTGCTCCATAACCCGAAAACTGGGTACATTATGGCGAGTTCACCTTCATTCCACTTCGCTTTCAAGGATTTCTTGCTAACTCTCTACGAGAGGATGCAGTTGGTCTACTACCAGAGGATGCGCTGCGACCAAGATAAGTTGTACATCCGAAATGTCTTCTCAAGCGTTTTCCAATGCGATGCCGAACAGCTGAATCAGGTTTCGGACGATGTCGCTCTTTATTGGACAGCAGATAAGGTCTATCTCAACGATGTGGTGTTGGAGCGGGAACAAGCCGATGCCCTGGACTTGGCGACGCGACAGGAACGGGCTCCTTTGCTGCTGGACAGCCAGAGGCAGCTGCTCAAGCAAATCGTCGAGGCTGTGCACATGGAGAAACCTCTACTGCTGTGCGGATCCACGGATAGTGGCAAGACCAAGTTGATCGATACCCTCTGCGTGCTGTCCAATCGCTTGCTTAACACGGATATCATTGATGACTCCGTAACTGGTAGTTTCCAGCAGGTTAGATTTTTTAGTTAATTTAGATGTTGATCTTTGTTAATACAAATGTTTTATGCCATACTAGATTGATTTAAATCGTCATCTGGAAGTAATTTACAAGAAAGTGGAGTCGCTTGTCTTTGCCAGTGTTCAACGGGCATTTGTCCATCAGACGCAGGCCGAGTTTGTCGAAGAGCTTTGGAACAACTGGAGCAGGTACAATAGACTTGCTAAGGTGACAGCAGGTAAGTGTAAACTTTCAACTATGGCCAAGCGTCTTTAAAGTTTCCTATTTTTTAGAGTCTCAACAGCACAGTGTGTTAGACGAACTGAAATTGTTCAGCGAGCGACTGGGATCTCTAGGTAAACTCATAGAGGTACTGGAGAACACTCCAAAGAACTGCCAAGTGGAGGCAATCCACCAGTTGCCAGAAACCAAGTCCCAGCTGCTGTTACTTCAAGCCTACATAAATACGGCAGATTCCCTCAACACCGGAGGATCTTTCGAATGGGTGGACTCCCAAATTGTAACCTCATTAAAGTGCGGCCAATTCATCCTGCTTGAGCATGTGAACCTGTGCTCCTCGGCCGTTCTGGATCGTCTTAATCCTGTATTTGAGCCAAATGGAAGCTTACTAATAGCAGAGAAAGGAATAAGTGCACAGGATAGCGCTGAGGTGGTATACAAATCAACGAATTTCCGTGCTTTCCTCACTGTGGATCCCAAGAATGGTGAACTGTCGCGTGCCATGCGCAACCGATGTGTGGAGCTTTCCTTATCCAGGGATACCTACTCAATCGATGATATGCGTGCATTTGTTCATGAGCAAGGTGTGCACCAAATGGAGGCTATAGATTGCATCCTGGGAGTTCATAAGAGTATCAGTCAGCTGACCGAGTTCAATAACTACTCCATTTCGCACCTTACACAGTTTGCATTCCTGAGCGCCGCCTATAAAAGGATTGGCTATCATCTAAAACGTGCTATTTATGTAGCCGCCATGGAGGTTTATGTATACTCGGCCAACACGGATTTGATGGGCTATGGATTGTCCTACTATCAGAACAAACTGCGCGAAGTGGTGCTGGCACAAACCGATGCGTTTGTGGAAGATGCTTCTGTCCAGGAGGACTTACTTAGCGACGTCATACTCAGTTCTGGAAACCTAAACTCGTTGTCATTGATCAAACTCCAGGCTGTCGCGCTGAGAGTGTTACTGAATGGATCCTCAGAAGAAAATATTCCCCAAAAGCAGTTGGCTGCTCTATTCCAAGAAATGGACAACCTAAAACTGAATCATTTAAAGCCCCAGCAACTCATTCGTCACTTCCTTTATATACTTTACGAGTCATCGGCCTTCGGAGATTTAGAGCTAAGGTATCTGTACCTACAACCTTGGTTGTCGGATCACACTTCTATCCAAGAGTTGTCGCTGAATTTTTACACTTGCCTGCAAAATAGATGTAACAGTGTTGAAGGAACTTTGGTCAATCTGCCCTGGAATCGAAAACTCTTCCCAAGACTCCGCGACTACTCAACCCAAATTGGATTCTCTGTACTAAATCCTTTAAATCTGAGCGCTTTGCTTCTGGCGCGCCTTGTGGTTGATGACATACCCACTAATTCAGTAACAGCAGTAGAGCAAATGAATGCTCTGCAGTACTCACAGGCCCTCCTTGAGGAAAAAGTGACTGGAAAGTACTCGAATGATTTCTTAGCCACTCTTGCTAGTTTGCTCGAGGTTCTACATACCTGCTTACTGGAGGATTTGAAGACAGCTAATTTGGATCTGCCGCAATATGTACAATTGGTGACACGGTTCCATTGGTTTAATCGTATCCTGGCCACGGCACAGCAAAAGCTGCTGTACAACAATGAGTTACATATCCCGCTGATGCACAAGCTGGTGCTGCATTTCCAGTGGCTTGAGAAGCACCTTCTGATTACTTTAAGCGGATTGGATGCCAACAATCACTTTGATAGGATGCGTAGTATTGTAATTAATGTTGTTAGAATCAAAAAGTACATCGAGGAGACTAAACGGCCTCTGAACGTGATTAGCAAGATTTATTCGAAGCAGTTCACCCAGTTCCAGCCCTATTACCAAGATCAACAGGTGAGTAAAATTTGGAATTTAGTAGGTACATCTAAATAGTTTGTAATAAATTCGCATTCCTTTAAAACATAGATCCAACTGCACACTGAATTGGAGGAATTAGAAAAATTACTATGTGTGGTACCGAGCTACGGAAATTTGGAATTGTCTTCCTGGCTCAAAAGATGGCAGCTTCTTCAATCTGATGACGCCAACAAGTGGCGCTCTTTCTTACGTAAGAACTCCCAAGGCTTTCAACTGAAGCCCTTTGAATTAAGTGGGCCCCTTCCGAATGAGACACTGCAATCTCTCCTGGTAAGGCTGCAAGCTAAGTTAAAGGAAGCTCAGGAAAACAATACAGAGAATGGATTCGATTTGGAGTTCGACCTCAACAGTTTCAAGAACCTTTTGGAAACCGAAACGGATGACAGTCAATCATATATTAACCCAGAAGAAGTACCTACCAATACCCCTCAGCTTTTACTCGCTGCTTTAAGAGAATTATTTATGGAGCGATTGTTGACAGGAACTCTGCGAGAAGACTTTGACGAGCAAGTAAACCCCCTGTACACGGATCAGTTGCTGACCTTGAACAGTAATCTTTGGCAGTGCCTGAAAACGCTTGAGAGCGCTCCTCATTCTGAAGTGTCAAGTGCCTGGATTGAACTTAAGAAGGGATTAAATGAACTACAGGACCAGGAGGAGTTTGCAACGCTGCTGGAAACGATTGGAAGCAGCTACAAAGGATTACGCACTTATCAAAGGCAGTATCGTAACTCTATTCAATGCTATCAGTTGGAGAATCTATCCACCCGCCTGGATTGCGTTCAAGGTCCTTCAGAAGAGGGCTGCACGGAAATATCCAGTCGATTCAGCTATCAGGGTCCAGCCTTATCAGGCGTCTTTTTATCATTGATATGTCAATCAAATGGACAGCTGCGTTCGGTACCACTCAGCGAGTTGCAGGAATGGCGATCCTCTTTGCAGCTAACAAGACATCTGCTTTGGGAGAACTCTCAGCTACTGAGTCCCACATACAGCCAAAGGGTTAATAATCTCTCGCAAGTCCAGGAAAGTGCCAGTCAACTGCTACAAGAGTTAAAATATGTCAGGCATTTAAGTCGGGAGGAACAGAAATCAAACCCAGGCTTCGATAGCTGTACCAAAGAACTCGAAATATTGTTTGAAAATCTGCAGAAAGATGATATCAAGAAGGACTCCATGACAACAGCTTTTGATGTTTCACTAACTAATGCGCTGGTGGGCGCCATTGAGCTGTGCCTGCTCACCAATGCCCCGTTGATCGATCCCGTGGAAAAGAATCGCCTTAAGAATCAATATGTAGCAGAGGATATCGATCGCCTTAGCACTTTAACTACCGCCTATGATTTCATGAAAATTATAATGAAGTACCGGCACTTTGGCGATGAGATATACAATCAACTGGAGGTCAGCTTAAAGACCGCTCACCAGCGGCAGCAGCAGCTTTCGCAGAAGTTGGCCTTGCGTCCGGAACAGTGCCTGTATGCTTCTCTCGTACAGGATCTCACACACTTCCTGCACTCCAATGGCGATTGTGAGTCGCTTCACAAGCTGTTCCAGCTTATTAGTTCGGAATGGGATGGCTTCAAAGGAGCCCTTGCGGCGACAAGTGCGCAGATTAAGAGCAGCACAGAGGTTTTGGGTAAACTGGAGCTTTGGTTAGCCAATGCCCAGAGATTCGTGCATCACACCCTCTCTAGGTACTCTGCGTACTACCAAGACTTTGTGGAGCCGATCAAATGTGCTGTGAACCAGATGCGATTCGGCTTTGAGTCCCTAAAAGTGATCTTTGCCAGGGCCCAGAAGGCAGGCAGCGTTTGGCAGGCGGAACAGCTCCAGCAAGTAATCGGGGATATAGTTCAATTCCCATCACAGCAGCCATTGGTTATAAGAAATAGCAGGCTCTACGGATTACTAGCCGAGCTGCCGCACAGCGAGTATGAGTACTTCCGTTTGCTGAAAGCCAAGTTGAGTGAGCTAAGCAACTATATCTCACTGGGTAGTGTGATAGATGAGACAACCTTTGCGGCCTACGACGATGCGCTGAGCATCTGCAACCAGACGTGGCAGCAGGAGGAGCAGCGTCGCTGTCAACTCAAAGCGGAGGCAGAGAGTCTGTATGTGACCAAGACCAAGGGAGGAGTCGACAGTGATGAGCTTATTGAGATGCAGGAAATCGAGCAGAATTTCCCCACAAACCTAGACGAGGACTTTGCCGAATTCGTGTCGCAACCCACTCTGGAACAGGTCCTGAAATTGGACAAGAAAGCGAGTGCCAAGGCTAAGCAGGCCCAGATTGTGGTTGAAGAGGATTATGCCTTCCTGGCGCGTAATTTCATCGATGTGATGAGCCAGCATACTCCGGTTTATTATAGAGAGCAACCCAAGTCGTCGAAAGAATCGGAGCTCCAACTGCTGGAACCTTACCGAGCACGCTTCCAGGTCTTTGCTCACTTGCATGGATACTACAAGACAGCCTTGGGATCGAGTCTGGATGAAAGGGCGTGCAATGGACTGGCCTTTGGCCTGGCTCTACAGCAGAAGCAGCTCAAGGATATTGAATTGGAGGAGGGAGTTTCCAGTTCCCCTTACGATTTTTACAAGGATTCAAATATAAGTGAAATTCAAAGTTGCCTGGATGTTATGGAGCGGATAGAGAAGCGTGTGCTGGAACAACTGGAACAGTATCCTGAGCACGCCGGACTGGCAGACATTAAGCTGGTTATCTCGCGCATTCGTCGACTGCCGGCGCATGCCCCTGTGGTTCGTTTCAATACAGGATTCCAGCTGCTGAGACAGAAGCTAGCCCTCTGGAATGAAGTGGCCCACAGGAACAATAATCTGGTCTCGGAGGAAATCGAGGTGGCCGAGTTTGTTCAACGCTGGACAAGATTGGAGCTCCAGCACTGGCGCAATTGCCTGGGACAAACAGCCGCTCAAGTGGAGTTGCAGGCCTATCGTTACTGGTTCTTCATCTACAACCTGCTGCAGCAGTTCCTTCACCAAAAGCAAATGGATCATTCCTATACCGATATAAAGTTTGCGGAACAACGCTTTGTCCAGGAGCAATTGCTGGATGCCCAGGACTTGGGTGAAGCCCAGCGCTTGGAGCTGCCCCAAGTGGTGCGCATTTTAAGGCAGTTTGTGGAGGCCTCTTGCTACGGTGATTTCCACATTCGGATGCAACTCCTTCACGGATTCGAATTGTATCTGCACAATGTGGAAAGAGCCGGAAAGATTGAAGGATTGCCTCCTCTAATTGCAGCGGTGCATAATCTCCAGCTGTATTTCTCGCAGTTTATTGGCGAGATTGCAGACTCGGCGAAGTCGCGGCGATTGCCCATCGAAAAGAAGTTGAAGGAGTTTGTGAAAATTCAGAGCTACAGCAAGGACTTGAGCTACTTCAGCATGCGCAACAGTGTGGCCAGCGTGCATCGCAACCTTAACAAGTTCCTGAAGGAATACCGACTAACGCTGCAGGAGAAGATCACCGAGGTATTCCAGCCCAAGGATGCCACTGCCAAGGACTACACCTTTGGCACTGACAAGGGCAAGGGTTTGAGGAACTACAACAAGATAAAGTATCTGAACACGGAGCGACAAATGTTCGTGGCCAGTGAGAAGCTGCTGGAGAAGTTTGCCATCCAGGCGGAGTTTGTGTCGGAAAATGCACTGCTGCAACGCTTGGAGAAACACTTCAAAACTGCGCGACATGTGGTGAAGGAAACATTAGGGCAGGTTCCCTACGGCGAGCTAATCACGGACCTGGATGACTTGCTGGCCAGCCAGTTGGAGCGATGTGAGCACTTGCGCGCCCTGAACGTTGATCGGTCAAAGGAGAGACCCCAACAGAAGCAGGAGGCCAAGCAGATTCTGCAGCAAAAGCGCAAGGCTCTCACGGATCTGTTCAAGATGCTCCATCGGCTGGGTGCCAGCTATAAGACTGGACTTTTGGAGCTCTCTCTGCGCACCGAGTTCGAGAATTTCCAACTTTCTCCCTATAACATTCGAACCATGTTGCCCCGACTCCATCCCAGTGCCCAGCAGTTGGATGAACATCTGGACTTGTACTACATGAAGAGTGTCTTCAAGTTAAAACTACTGCAAAACATTATGCTGACTCCCCTTTCGGAACTGGGACCTCCCAATATTGAACGCATCAAGGGCTTTGCTGTGGACTTGTTCCTTTTGGTGCAGCAGCAGCGGGAGCAGCTTTCTGGATCCACCAAGGAGCTTCATGAGCTAAGGAGTTCGCTGGACAGCTTGCGTAAACTGGCTGAGATTGTCCCACAGGCCGAGAATAATTCGGCGGCTCTGAACTTTGTGAGGAGTGCAGATTTGGCAGCGGAAATAAAACGTAATCTTTGCCAGATTCATTACGTGTTCAAGCAGTGGAAGCTGCTGCTAAGTTGTGCCCCAAGCACATTCAACGAAAACTCCGGCAACAGCTTACTGGTGAGGACTATCCCCTTGCCCCAGAACGAACTCCAGGACTTAAGTAGGCAGATCCTAAGCAGCAGCCAAAAACTGCTAAACGAACTTAACGCCGCTAACTTGGAGTTCCTATCCAGCGAGAAGTGTGACTATTACCAGAAGAGCTATCAGCAAATTCTGCAGACCATAGAGAAGACCTTGGCAACTCTTCGAGCAGGACAAAATGATCATTTGCCGTTGGCGCAGCCGCTCATTGAACTCCTGGCCAGCCTGCGAGTGGAAACGACCACCGAGATTACCTCTGAGTCCACAGATCTGACCAATGCGGACACAGAGTTGGCCAACATCGCGCACAGTGTGTTAATCTCGCTGCAAAAGATTTACAAGCACCATTCAAAGCCCGAGGAAGGACAAGAGAATGGCGAGGCTAAGGAGGAGGATCAAGAGTCAAAGGAGGCTCTTCACGAGCAGCACCTCAAGAAATGCCTGACTGGGGAACTGACCTCGGATTGGCAACAGCTAAGCCTGCCCCGCGTGCTCGGAAAGCTCTCCAATGTACTCCTGGTGCTAAAGCACTCCGATGCCGAGAACCAGGATAAGCTACTGTGCGTACGACGAGCGATAGGTCTGCTGCCCATTCTGGAGCAGTACCAACTACTGGCGGACTACTTGCTACTCCAGCAGCTGGCCACCCACAAGGTTTCCGCAAAGATGTTATCCATAGTACTGACCGTTTTCGTGGAGATTGGCAGCAAGGGCTTCTGTATGCCTCCAGATCTCATGCAAGACGAGGAGGGACAATCGAAGCAGGACAATAAGAACGGCGAGGGCTTCGGTCTAGAGGATGGCACTGGGGAGAACGACGCCTCGGACAAAATCGAGTCCGAGGATCAACTGGATGATGCCAAGCGGCCGGAGGATAGAAAGGACGAGGGCGACAAGCAGGAGCCAGACTGCAAGGAGGAGAAAGGCATTGAGATGAGCGACGACTTTGATGCCAAGATGCAGGATGTGGAGAAACCCGAGGAAGATGACAGCGGGGAGTCTGAAGATGAGGAGGATCTCAACAAGGAGATGGGCGAAACTGAGGAGGGAGCCGAAAAGCTGGACGACCAGATCTGGGGCGATGACGAGGAAGAAAAGCCCGAGGAGGAAGAGGAACCTGACATGAACGAGGAGGATCAGGGCAAGGGCAGCAAGGATGAGAAAGATGCGCACAACGATCTGGACACAAAGAACGATGCGGCCAAGGAAGATGGCAAGGATGAGCACGAGAAGGACGGCTTGGATGCCACCAATGAGCCGAGCGGCGAGGACAAACGCAAGGAGCAGGCGAAGGACATTGACGACATGAAGGATCCCGAAATGGATGAGGAGCAGACAAATGCCATGCACAACGAGCTAGAGGAGCCGCCAGAGCCCGAAGAAATGGACCTGGGGGATATGAATAACGTTGATGAGGGCCACGACGATCAGGAGGAGCAGCCCACCGACGAGAATCCCTTTGACATCGACGCCATGAAGGAGAACATGCAGCCGGCTGAGGAACCAGAGGCAGATGGAGTGGAGGAGCCAGCTGCAGAAGAGGAAGGCGATCCTCAAAGCGACGGCAGCGACTCTGAAGAAGATGAGGCGGGCACGGAATCAAAGAAGGGTCCAGAAGATCAGGCCGATGGTGAAGATGCAACTCCGGAGGAGGAAAAAGAAGAGCCGGAAACACAGACACGCGGTGAACTCGAGGACGAAGATGAAAAAAAGCCGGAGGATGCCCCTGAGGATTCCAAGGAGGAGGAGAAGCGTGAGGAGAAGCCGGAGCAGCACTCCCAGTCTAAGGACAAAGCCAGCAAGGAGGAAAATGTCCAGTCTATGCCGGAGACCGATCAGAGTAGTTCGGCGGACCAGGTGCAGCAACCACAGGACCCGGATATCAAGCAGGACCAGAAGCTCGATGAACAGGAGACTGGCGAGGAGAAGGATGGTGTGGGCCAGGCCGAGAACGATGTGAGTTTCAGATTCCTATGCATTTTATTCATCTGTTTCTTAATAAAACCAAAATTGCAGACCAACGATGGCGGCCACCAGGGCATAGCGGAAACTCAGGAAACGGTTTCCCAAGAGGACCGTAAAAACGAAAGGCAAACGCAGGAGAAGCGCAAGCAGGGACGAACAAACGAGGAGAGATCCTTGGGTAAGCAAAAAGCCATGATTATTATTCGCATTTCAAAACTTAATCTTAATACTTATCGCAGGTGAAGCGGAGCAAAACAAACTGAAGCAACTCAAAACAATTGACCAACTGAAGGACTCAAAGGAATCGGACGACGCTGAGCAAGAGAAGCCGGAACCCACTGAGCAGGCGGAGGCTGAGGAGTATCAGCATGTAAAGGAACCGAAAAACAGCGACAAAACCACGCTGGACAATGCCACCGAAGAACAGTCTAAGAAGATCCAGCACCGGGAGGATGAGCCACCAAAGGAAGAGGAAACCGAGGCGGAGAATGTGGATGAGTTAATGGAAACCGAAGAGCCCGCAGTCGATCCAGAGGATGATGCTCAACTCGAGCAGCTAGGTGCCGAGAAGACGGAGCAAAAATCCGACAAGCCCTCTAAAACAGAAAAGTCAAAGGAGCGCTTGGAAACCCCTGAGGCTATGGAGATTGAAGGCGAGGTGGTGCCCACCATGACGGTTCCTCGCAGTTCAGAGACTACGGCGCACAGCAAGTGAGTACTAGAAACCTTTTGTCTCCGGAATTTATTCATCTTACTTAATAATTATTGTTTCCTCAGCATCGAAATCCTTCTGGACAAAAGTTCACACGCGGAGGAGCTGAGCTCAGCGGAACAGATTGAGCTCCGGCAACAATATCAACAGCAGTTGACCACATTCCGAGGAGTAAGTACCACGATTTTATAACGAAGTGTCGATACTCTATGTTATATTTTTCGTCAGGCACAGCCGCATCACGAGGATTACGAGAGCTGGCAGGGCATCTCCAATCGAATGACTCAGAATGCCCGTGAACTCTGCGAGCAGTTGCGCCTTATCCTGGAGCCCACCAAGTGCACACGGCTAAAGGGCGACTACCGCACTGGACGGCGCATTAACATGAAGAAAATCATCCCTTACATCGCATCGCAATTCCGCAAGGACAAGATCTGGCTGCGACGCACAAAGCCAGCGCAGCGTGACTACAAAATCACCATTGCCATAGACGATTCAAAGTCGATGCACCACAACAACTCCAAGACGCTGACTCTGGAGGCAATCTCCCTTGTTTCGCAGGCTTTGACCCTACTGGAGAGCGGTCGCCTGAGCATTGTATCCTTCGGAGAGGCGCCGCAGATCATTTTGAATCATACGGAGCAGTTTGACGGGCCGCGTTTAGTAAATGCGCTGAATTTCGCCCAGGACAAGACCAAAATAGCCGGACTGCTGGACTTTATGCGCACTGCCAATGCGGAGGAGAGCGGCTTGGGCGGCGACAACGGACTGTTTGAGAACCTCTTGCTTATCCTCAGTGATGGACGGAATATATTTAGTGAGGGTGCGCAGAAAGTCAAGAACGCCATCAAGCTGGCGCGGCTGCAGCGCATCTTCCTGGTTTACATCATAATAGACAATCCGGACAATAAGGTATGTATATGTGTACTTGGAAAACCGGCCCAAAGAACTTTACTAATTTCTTTTTTTTTTAGAACTCAATTATGGACATACAACATGTGGCGGTGAACGCAGATGGATCTGTAAACATTAGTTCCTACCTGGACAGTTTCCCATTCCCCTACTATGTGATTGTTAGGGACCTCAACCAACTGCCGCTAGTGCTCAGCGAGGCCATGAGACAATGGTTCGAGCTGGTCAACAGCGAGTAATTCTCCTTCCAATAGCTGACACAATTTTAAATAGTCTATGTAAAGGCTTTCTTGATGAATTATCGCGAAGATAACATATTTTTCTTTATAAGTAGTACTTTATACATGTAAATAATAAGATGTACAAATTGAAAATGTATCCATTTTTATTTTTTCCCAGAACCGGACTCAGCTGCTCTGAGGACCTATTTAAAAATATCATACTTTTACGAAACAAACTTGTATATACAAAACGTCACTTGGATTATTAAAACCGTTTAAAAGTGATTTTTCTGGGGTGAATCTAATTAATAGATTTAACCTGGTTTAAGTAAAACAATAACCAATGAGTAATAAAAACAACATATTTCTTTTATAGTGATGAGACGGATTCGATTTACCAAAGGAACTCTCAATTTCATTTGAGTCTACTGAATACATAAATTGCAGTTTTGCAATGAACTCAAATAATATTGAGATTAAGAGCCGTTGGATAATAGGATATCTCAATCTCTACATAGATAATCAAACTTCTATTGCTTCTGGGGGATTTCTCACTTCAACATAAAACGAATAGACGATTATCCAGAAGTAGACATCAAGGCCTGAAAATTGTGTTCTTAGAGCATGCGTTATCCCACAATTTATAGCCACTTACAAATATATATAGCCGAGATAGGAACTATTATCTCATGGTGTCGCTCTTGTTTAACCAGCTGGACGATGCAGTACACGATCATGATAATGCAGTTGGTCAGGCTGGTTATAAGGAAGAACATCAGCAGGATTGTAGATCTCTGTGGTTGGTTTTTTTAGATGGTATCAGCTACCGGAACGGATGATACCATCTGGACTTACGATTAAAGCTCCGCCCAGCAGGAAAGTGCAGCCGATGCAATGGCAGATGGCCACCGCCTGCTCGATGTGAGCGATAAACTCCTCTGAATTTTTGGGGGGTGGGGATGCATTACCAGGGTGGGATTACAAACGGATCACAATCCGACACTTACGACCGGACATGTTGAGCACCACCAGGTTAATAATAAAGTCTATCACGGCTATTAAGATGCAGGCTTTCCGCAATTTTATCAACCAACAGCATTTCCGTAACATTGTATAATTTTGCTCTATAAAAACCTGACAACTGCTTGAAAAAACATAGCAATTGTGATTCGGAATTCAGAAATATTTAATAAAGGTATATCCCAGAGTAGAAGAGAAAGAAAGATAGTAAGAAGACTTTGGGAAAGTTGCCTCCCGATAGCTTCCAAGCTGAGAGACTAGTTTGCGTAGAAACGGACGGACGGACATGGCTAGATCGACTCGTCTAGTGATGCTGATCATATACTTTATGGGTCACGTCTCCTTCACTGCGTTGCAAACTTCTGACGGAAATCATTATACCCTCTGCAAGGGTATAACAAGTTATTTCGACTTTCATTGATGATCACGAAGTACAGTGGTGGCCAAAAGTATTTTAAATGATTTTAAAGTTAAATCTACTCATATTTTGAACTTATAATATGAACATTTTGGCACCTATTCCGTTTAAATGACACAAAAATGTTGTTAACCCATTAAGGACCATTTTAGAAGTTAGAAAATTCGACAATTTTTTTGTGAAAGTCAAATTTTAAAATTTTTTCCTGGGGCCTAAAAAAAAAAATGTTTTGACGCAAAGTTTTTTTCCCAAGCAAAATTATTAGTAACTGCAAAAAAAAAATTTCAAAATCTCTTTCCTTGTATTTTTTATGATTTTTTGAAAATAGCTAAAAATTACAAGTTTAGACGATCCTTTTCATACAACATTTTACTGAGATCTTTCCATTTAAAAAATCATAAAAATTCAAGGAAAGAGATTTTGAATTTTTTTTTTTTTTGCAGTTACTAATAATTTTGCTTGGGGAAAAACTTTTTTTAAGCCCCAGGAATAAATTTTAAAATTTGACTTTCACAAAAAATTGTTTAATTTTCTAACTTTTCAAAGGGTGCTTAATGGGTTAAGAACATTTTTGTGTCATTTAAACGGAATTGAAGTGCTCTTTTTATAGGCGCCAAAATGTTTATATTATAAGTTCAAAATATGAGTAGATTTAACTTTAAAATCTGTCAAAACACTTTTGGTCACGATTGTATATATATTTTATAGGTTTGTAAAATTCCAAAATCATTGGAATCATCTGATTAAAAGTGTAGCACAAAAAGCTTTCTGAGTAATATACCATCTGGTTCGATGCCATTGACGAAGTAGTTTCAAAATGTGTACATTTTTATCAGCGACCAGCTATGAAATCATATTTTACTGAAGTGATTTCAGTTTCTATCGTTCATCTGCTGGTATTTAACGAGCTAATTTATTTAAGTCTATTCCTTAAGTTTATATACATATGTAGTTCGGTAATGTTATTTCGTTATATCTCAGATCCAAAAAAAACTGAGCAAAGGTGTTAAAATGAAGGCAAAAAACAGTAAATCCGTAACCTTAGTGGTCTCCAATTATGTATTACACATCTCTTCAAAATGTACAAAGATCCCATTGACCTCCATTTCTTATCACCAATTTATTTTTTTTAGAGGAATTTAACGAACTCCATCATTCGCGTTTCGTGTTCTTGATATTAAGGCTCCGAATCGTTTAAGAGTTAGTTCTATTAGTTCGAGTGAGTTCTAAGGATATTTCGTAGCCATGGAGTCTATTCCCAATCCAAGTCCGGCCAACCCAATCACCGAGGAGCGTCCGGCTTTTGCTCAAATTGTCGACTGGGACTGGGGTGAAACTCTGGCCCAAAGCTGGAAAACGCTGCTGCTGATCCTGTCCACCTTCTGGTGCATCCTCCTAGCTCGAGTGGTGACCCAAAAGCTGAAGCTTTATGACTCCCCCAATCTCTGCTACGCGGTGGAGTTCAGTCTGATCATCCTGCCTTGCATTTTGCTCGTCACAGTGGCCGTGGATTATAGCAACTACATAGGATTGGTGATGTTTTTGGGGACCCTTTGGTTCCTGCGGAAAAATAGGGTTTTGCAGCGTGCTCGAACCCGCGGTCAGTTCGATTTGGGTGGCACTCGACCCATGGCCCTGTCCGTTTTGCGTGCCCTGACCCACCTGATCACAGCCATCAACATTTTGGCCATCGACTTTGGCAGCTACTACAGACCCTATCGAAAGAGCCTGCAGTTTGGAGCCAAGCTAATGGACACTGGCATTGGGCTGTTTGTCTTCACCATGGCCATGGTTTCGCGGAGGACTCAGCACTGGTCGGATCTGCGCCGGAGTGCGGTCTACTCCTTCCTGCCGCTCATCCTGTTGGGACTGGCTCGCTTCGTGACCGTTTTGGTACTGGGCTATGGACAGGATATTCACGAGTACGGGCAGCATCTGAATGCCTTCTTCACCCTGGTACTTACCAAGTTCTTTGGAGCTTTGCTCAACATTTTGGCCCGCAGTGATCTGCATTTGCTATCCTTGGGATTTGGTAAGAGACAATCCCTTGTTTCTTAAAATTTCCTTACTCAGTTACTCATCTTGCAGGTCTTTTGCTGATCCACCAGTTTGGCCTAAGTTTCCTGGGCGCCTCCGACTATGTGATGAATGACGATGTGGATCGCACAAATTTCTTTAATGCGAATCGCGAGGGTCTAGTTTCCCTGCCAGGATTTGTGGGCTTGTACCTGTTGTCCATATATGTTAATCGCTGGATGTTAGTTTCCAGTCTACTGAGCTACTCCGAGTTTGTCAGGAAGCTGCGTCGTCTGTTTTTTGTGGTGCTCATCCTGTGGAGCTTGTTCGCCATTTGTGCTTACGGAATTGGAATCTCCCGAGTGACCTGCAATTTGGGCTATGTTATTTGGATGCTGGCCATTGGAAGCACCTCTTTGTGGGCTAGCTTTGGAGCCATAGACTTTGTAATCAACAGTGTGACGCCCTGGGAATCGAATCCGTCGGAGGAGCAGGAAAAGGGTCTGTTGACAGAGGGAACTGTTGCCAAGGGAGGGAATATGTCCATTGTTCCATTTACCATAAGCCAGGCCTTGAACCAAAATGGATTGACATTCTTCCTGGTGGCCAATGTTTTAACCGGTGGGGTAAACAAATTTCTTAAGCCAGAAGATCGGTCTAATTTTGAGTCTGTGATCATCCTGCTGGTCTATATGTTCCTCGGAACTAAACTGACTCATGAATTGCTGAAGAGGGGAATTCGATTAGCCTAATGTGTAAATTTTTTTATAATTTAATTAAATTTAAATTAAATTTATAAAAAGTGACTAATGAAAACAATTTAATTTTGGTTTATTTAGGTTGGACACCTTTTAAATGCAAGTCTAAGGGCCGTTCTCACGTTCCTTTGTTAAATTTAAAATTGGGTTTAAACCTTGAAATCGTATGAAACATCAGAGTTTAAAGCTTTCTTTAAATGTAACAGACGGACAAGAATGTCAGTTGTAATTTGTCATAAATTTATACCTTTAATTTATAAGCGTTTCTTTTATAAATTCACTTTGAAATTGTGTGAGATGAGTTAATTATTAAAGTAGATAAAGGAGTCAACTTATCTCCAGTTTATTGTTCTTATTTATTATACCTGTTACTCGAAGAGTAAAAGAGTATATTGTATTCGTGCAATGTAACATCTAGAAGGAAGTATAAAGTATATATATTCTTGTTCAAGATTTTAAGATTTTAAAAATGAATACGTGCAATTTTATAGTGTTTATTAATATCATCGAAATATAGAAGACATTTTTCAAATCGGACCATTCATTAAAAAGTTATGCGCAATAAAAGTTTTATATGTCCATCTCCCTCGCACTGCTAGCTGAGTGAAGGGTATCAGATAGTCGGGACACCCACCCGACTATTAAATCAATGCGCAGACCCCAAAAATAAGGTAATATTCTGCGATTTAAGCGTATAATGTTTGTTTTGCAGATGGGTTCTTTTTGCTCACGGGTTAGTAACCCCTTGGTGAAGCAGGCGCCCTGTAAATATTTCAGTGTAGATCGGCGATCGCAATGACCGTCCCTGGCCTACCAACGGAATGTGCGATCGTGTCAATCGCGTTACATAATAAATTACAAGTGAACATCGCAATCGACCATTAAGGCGAATGTTTTTGGCAAATATTGGCCTAAAAGGGGCCGGGAAGACCCAAAAACAGAACGTGACGACGACGACGGGCCCCTCCCTTCCATCTGTGTGCCAGTGCAGTTTTAGGTTTCGTTTTCATCACCCGAATGCGAATCCCCGAATTCGAATCCGAGTCTGAATCGGAAACGGAATCCAAGTCAAG
The DNA here is from genome assembly GCA_037075285.1 of Drosophila lutescens. Lineage (NCBI taxonomy): Eukaryota > Metazoa > Arthropoda > Insecta > Diptera > Drosophilidae > Drosophila > Drosophila lutescens. The sequence goes on from JBAMCF010000993.1 coordinate 72,541, forward strand.
TGGTATCGAAAACGAAACCGAAATGGGCACAATTCGTTGGCTCATTTGTATGCATCGCGGATTGCAGGCGGGGATTGAAGAGCTCCGCGTAACGCGATTGGGAAGCCATCGGAAATATTATGCAAAGGCGGGGGTTATACAAATGTCTGGGGCGATGGATTCATATAAAACGCTTGATTGACCTGCAGCAGTAGCTTCATTCGTAGCCGAACCATCAACCAGATCAGCATGCAGACGCAGTGTATCCTCCTCCTCTTGGCCGCCAGTCTGGCGCTTTGCGTGGCCCGTCCGGAACCGCCGAAATCCCGCTATGGACCACCTCCGCCGCCAGCTCCCCAAAAGGAATACGGTCCTCCGGCTCCGGCGGCCCAACCGCTGCCAGTCTATGGACCCCCGGCCGCCTTCTACGGACCACCAGCCGTTTCGGAGGCCCTCGTGACCAAGAACGTGTACGTGCATGTGCCGCCAGAGGAGCCGGAATTCTATCCGGCCTCGTCGCCCATCCAAACGGCCGTGCCCAAGAAGCACTACAAGATCATCTTCATCAAGGCGCCCAACCCACCCACTCCAGTGCGCCAGGTGCTCCCGCCCCCGGTGCAGGATGAGCATAAGACCCTCGTGTATGTGCTTGTGAAGAAGCCAGAGGAGCAACAGCCCCTCATCCTGCCCGCTCCCGAGCCCACGGAGCCCAGCAAGCCGGAGGTGTACTTCATCAAGTACAAGCAGCAGCAGCCCAAGCCGGCCACCCAGTACGGCCCACCGCCCTCCGCCCCCTCGGAGGAGTACGGAGCACCACCTGCCCCCCGCACCGTCGAGCAGTTCTAGTGTTTAGTGTCTAGGTCCACAGCCCATGAATGTAAATATTATTTATGATCGCTGCCATTAAAGAGAGTTTAGAGAATGCGAAATCAACCGGATCTTAAATTCTTGGGAAATTTTCAGACCTATGCATATGTAATTACTTATTCACGGGATGACTTGGTGTACTACCGTATTGCAAGTTATTGTCATAATCGCAAGGTTCGTCGCGGATCCTGAAATCTGAAGATGCGAACATTAATCAATGCATCTTGACAAAGTGATGTCGATATTTAAGTGTGTGAAGAATGAGCTCAGCACTCAATATTTGTTTTATTTATCAGAGAGCCCTCATTGAATACAAATGAGGTTTAAACAGTGCCCACACAAAAGATTGGGTACTGATAATTGGGATATGCTTATGTGACAGATGTTTAAAAAATAAGAGGAAAGTAATTGTTATTTGTGCCCAAAGACGTTAAGTAAAAGTATATTTTGTTTATTATACCCGTTACTCGTAGAGTAAAAGGGTATATTGTATTCGTGCAAAAGTATGTAACAGGGAGAAGGAAGCGTTTCCGACCCTATAAAGTATATATATTCTTGATCAGGATCACTAGCCGAGTCGATATAGCCATGTCCCTTTATAAATAGTATTTATTAAATACGATACGTTTGTATATTTTCTGAACAAGAATTAGGCAAAATTGTAAAATATAGAATTTTTGTTTAAGTCGACATATGTTTAATTTTTAAGTTCGTGGGAAGATTAAATATTTGTTATATCTTATAGATTTTAGAGATTATTACTTGTTAATATTCTTTATTCCCAAATAAATTTTAATTTTTATAAAATAAAACAATCACAAATATATAAACTTATCTGTCCTTCATCAGGTCATAGTATGAATAGACCACCAGCCAGAAGTACAGCCCAAGAACTGGAAATGAAGTTAGACACTACAAATATCTTAAAACAAAAAGTATCTTACGGGATTGCAGAATATCGAAAACAAGATATTCATTGGCGATGGCTTCCGTAGCCACAAACACAGCCTCGGCCACCAAAATGAAGAAACGAAGGCAGGAAACCGAGAGGTAGGGCAATAAAAAGGACCTAAGGCCCTGTAATTGTACAAATTTATGTTAACTGTATCGAAACCAATGCGGAGGCTCACCAGCACGGCTCCTAGGAGTAGGAATATGCAGCAGATTACATAGATTCCGCTCACCACAAGGGAAACAAATCCCAGCACGCTGTCGCCTAACGGAAACTTATACGTCCTTTCGTTTTCAAAGAACAAACATACTTACGATCCACAAAAAAGCGATCCAAACCCCGGATGAGCACCTCTACGATGGCAATCAGGATGCAGCCGCACTTCAGCTCTATGCAGCAACAGCAATTGTCCGAGTAAATCATTTTCGGTTCAGTGGTATTTCTATAACAGTCTCAGATATTTCCCGCCTGGCCAACTGACTTACAACAGCAGGTAATTATGTTTGAAGCGTCAATTCTGATCACGTACCATTTTCCCCTGTGGTCTGCATAATTAATCGGTTTTGTGTGGCTCAGACCAATTAAGGTCATTGCCATCAAATAGCGGTGCAAGATTATCAGTCGTTGGCCAATACTTTGAGCTACAGCTGATTAACTTTAGATCAGTGCCAAATCTGTTATTATTTTCAAATGCAATAACTTGTATTCAACATTTCAGTCTCAATAGGTTAAGTTACCGGTCCGGAGGGAAAGATCTGAGTCATATTTTAAAAGATTCAATTAAACGGAAATGACAGTATGTAACCCTTCCCCCTTTTTCCCCCAGGATAAGAGCCTTAAACATTGACCATTACATATATATTTATTCGGAAGTCTATAGCTAAATGAATGTACAAGAACCGAAGCTCTTTGCGTCTTGACTGCTGCTGAAAGTCAAGACTTGCAAGCGGGAGAATGTTGAGTAATAAATGTAGTTGTGGGTCGACTTAGACTAATAATATTTAAATGCGAGGAGACTTATTTCTAGCCCAAGAAACGCAAAGATTATAGTCAGCCTACAGCGGACTTTCGTCTGCGGGTCCGCCGATGTCCTCGCCCTAGGGGAATCGTCCGCCGCTGTTAAAGTTGTTCGGGGCTGGACGACGGATAGGACGCCGGCTGCGGGCCCGTTGGGCGAAACGATTATTGTTTGGCGGCATCTGGTCCCGCTGCATGTTTCCCGGCGACGTCTCCCGCTGCCAGACGATCCGCTGTGGCCGATTTTGGTTGTTGGGGCTGCCTCCCCGCATCATGGCGCGACCTCCGCGTCGCGTAGGCACCGCACTGCGCAGCGTGCGAAATCGCGTGTTTTCCGACGGCGAGGTGGCCTCCGCCTCTCGACCCTCCTCCTTAAAAGACAGGAAAATCGATAGTTAGGAATTAGTTGGTAAAGACTTCAGTATAGATTACTCTCTACAGATTTTAAATTTATCATTTGGATGCTTTAAAACTCTTCGCAAAAATTATACTTGTTTGAATCGCCAGTCACATTGGCATAGTGGGCACTAAAACGCAGAGAACACAGCGAAAGAGACCCGAAGATATTATTTATTTATTGCCAAACTCAAACGACAACACCCTTTTATTATAAAAATCTGAAATAAGAGTTATTCGTCAACGGTTTAAAAATAAATCGCAATTAATAAACTAAAACGCAAAATGAATTGTTTTTATTTTTCATTGGATCAGCTGTTGCTCTCACCTTTCAAATAACGGTCAATAGCGGTGAATACATATTGGCAGAAAGCAAATGCCCTTTATTTCTAGGTTTATATATAATAACTGTGCAGCTTGAAGGGCTATAGAAATGCTGAATTCAGGGCTCTTGCAATCAGTAAGCGGAAAATGTTCTATCATTACACTCTACTCTGGGCAGTGTTCGCCTTAATTTCTCTTGCTAAAGCTTATCAAGTGATACCATCTATTGAAGATGATTATATTTTTTACATAGATAACATAATAATATATTTTTCATCTATTTGTTAAAATCGGCCATACTTATTACCACATTGAAACTAAGACTATTAAGAACTGGTTTGATGCATTCGATTCGTGTCGTCGAATCGGCGCCCATTTAATAGCTTTTGAAACCATTGAAGAATGGGATTTGGTTAATCAGTATTTGTTTAAGAATGGAATAGATGATATATACTGGACCTCGGGTGCGCACTTCGCACAGAAGGTAAAACAGGACTGGTTCTCAATTGGTAAACCCATTTCATTAGATATTTGGTATCCGGGAGAACCAAATAATTATGGTGGATTAGAGGACTGTGACGAGTTAAGGTACAAACGCACACCAAACAATTTCAATGCTTTTCATGACAAAAACTGCGCAGACAAAAGATGCTACATATGTGAAAAATTGTTTTTAAAATCAGTCTCTATTGTTATCTGGGAATAAATAATACTAATATTATGAAAATAGTTCTAACAACATTTTGTAACCCAGCAGGGTAGATACTCGTATTCTTATAGGGTATTAAACACTTCCGCGTACTTTTCTAATGTTTTAAAGGTAAAATACACTCAACAGTATTGAGAAAAACATAACAATTTAAAAAATAAACCTTATTTGTTAGTTTTTGAATAGGTTTACTCTAAATTGCCAGTTTTGTTTTTTGCCCGTGCATACGAATTGAACTGTTGCTACTAAGAAACTTTTCCAAACAAAAACTGTTATTATTTTTCGGAGGAAAATTGCATATCAAAAGCTTTTTCAAAAACTATAATCCTTTCTATAGAGCAAAATAAAAAAGGATATTTAAATGGCAAACCTTTCTTTCTTCCATAGAATAAGGAAATTTGGTTTTAAGCAAAAATAGCTTTTAGTGTAACTCGGGAATTAATAGTTTTTTTAGCTTTTAGTGTAACTCGGGGGTTAATGGCATTCAAATTAGATTCATTCCCATGCAGGGCCTTATTCGGACCAACCTGCTTCTCTCCAATGTTAACTAGCCACCAGAGAAGGTGTTATTGTGGACAAGAATGCGTCCTTACCTCAACACCCACCGCCTGCTTCTCACCCTCGGAGGAGACTCCGTCGGCGCCCTCGCTGTCTTCGGTGGGGTTGCCCTCGTCAAGATTGGCCTGATTGTGTGACACCTCTGACTGACTGGTGCCCACATTCGGATCTGCATGGGTGGATTGATTAGTTCTTCGCTCTTTGCCCGCTTTTTTTTCGAACTTACTATCATTTCCCAGTGGCTGAGAGTCTTCTCCTTGGCCAATAGCTAGAGTCTCCTCGGCGAAAGCCTCATCCGCCTCGCTGGCGTTTTCTGCTCCTCCAACATGATCACCATCGTCAGCTGCTTTGTTGGCGTCGCTTCCACTGCTCTCTCCAGCGTCGCCTTGTTTTTGCGGAGAACTGGCGGCGGCCCCTCCCTCATCGCTGGGCCCTGCGCTTTCATGTGGACCACCCCCGGCCACTTCGGCGGTGCCATCAACTTCGGCGGTCTCCAAGCGAGCTGGCTGCTCACTGAAATTCGACACCTGAGGTGAGCTAACAATTTCCATGGAGCTGTGGATATGAAATCAATTAGTTCCGCTCATCGAATACACATCCTGTTTACCCACCTTTCGTTGCGTCGAGCAGCTGCTGTGGACGTTGAGGCGGCTGCCTGCTTCCAGTTGGAGGCCTCAGCCAGCGGCAGAGTCACCGGATTCGAGGACTCTCCACTGCCACTGGTGATAGCCTGACTCTGGTTGTTCTCCTGAGTAGAAGCGGATGCGGTCGGGACTGCCTGGCTGTCCATCGATTGGCTCTCCTCCTGCGCCTGCATGTGCTGCTCCGGCACCTCCTCGATGTCCACCTCGTTGTTGTCCTGCGCATCAACAGCTATGTCATTGTCATCGTCAGCACCCTCATTGTCGTCCATCTCGTTGTCCTGCTCATAGGAATCCTCATAGCCCTCCTGTTCGGCCTCGCCTCCATCAATGGGACCGTCGTCGGCATCGGCCAGAACATCCTCCTCGTCGTCCGAATCAACCACTTGAATTTCATCCTCCTGATCGCGCTGCGAGGAGGTTGGCATCTGATCGACATCCATTCCGGAATCGCCAATGTGTCCTGCGGATAGTTCTCCACTGTGCGTGGGAACGCGAAGTCTTTTCGTCATTTTTGGCATCTTCTCCGGAAGGCCCTCCTCGTTGGTGGTGGAGGAGTCACCCTCCACATCTCTTGGCCGCTTGATGCCCTGCGATGAGCAGCCGGCTTGGGTGGTCGTAACATTGCTGCTGGACGGCGTGTGCCTGCTGTGGCTACTCACCACCGTGGATGAGCTGCTGCTGCTGCCCGAGGTGCTGGGCTGCTGGCTTTGGCTTCCGCCATCCTGGATACTGGGAGCAGTGGCATTCGGTACAGATGTGGAACTGGATGAAGACGAGGATCCCTCCACGCGCGGTGACACAAGGGCCACCACTTGCTGCTGGGCTCCGCCCACGAACAACTGCGAATCGTTCTGCTGCGGATGCTGGATGCTCTCCGCCTCCTGGGAACTCTCGGCTGCGGAAGAGGCGCCCATTGGTGGAATAGCAGCCACCGCCACAGAGGCAGAGCTGGTAGATGGCATGTAGTCGGTGTGCGAAGATGTGGGCGAGGAAGACGCCATTGATTCCAGGGCCGCACTTCCAGTGGTGTGCACCTGTTGCTGCGGTGGCACTAGAGCGGTTTGGGCCACCGCTGAACTGCCTCCGCTGGCCGCAGCGGATGATGTGGAAGTAGAAGAAGAGGAGGATGACGAAGAGGTGGACGTACTTGATCCAGCCGGGGGCTGCTGACTGGTGGGCAGAATGGCTGCCGTGCGGCTGTTCTGCACCGAAATTGGTCGGATGCTGGCCAAAGGCGTCTCACCTCCGCGCCAGGGAGTCACGGTGGCCGATTGTTGAACTGTGGCTGATCCGGACATGGGCTTAACGTTAGCCGTACGTAGAGAGCTCTCCGAGATGTTACCCTTTTCCGCTACGGAGCTGGTTGACGGCTTGGTGGACTGCTGCGATCCTAGCTGACGGGTGAGCTGGTTAATTCTCATGTGCAGCGATTCGTTCTCACGGGTAAGACGCTGATTGACGTCCTTGTTGGCGGCTATGTTCTCTTGCAGCTCCTTTTCCAGGCGAGCGATTGTCTCGTCGTAGGAGGACTTGGTGCCGGCAAAGGTGGTCTCCTGGTTGGCCAAGTCAGTACGAGCCACGGTAAGGTCCACCACAAGTTTGTCCAACTTGGCCTTATACTCCTGACGCACGGCACTGGCCTCCGTTTCTGGCTCTGTGCGTTTCTTCAGCTCCTCGCACTCCTTGATAACCTTTTCATGCTCCTCCTTCAAGGATCGTAGTTGATTATTGACCTCCTCCAACTCGCTGCGAACCTTCTCCAATTCCGCGATAGACTCTGCTCCTCCGGCTTGGGCTTGAAGACCCATATAGAAGTCCTTGTAGCGCTTGGCCAGCTTGCGTAGCTGCAGCTCCTTGGTGTCCTTGTCAGCTATGGTCTTGTCCTTGGTCTCCAACTCCTCGTTGGCCTTTAGAAGCTCTTCCTCCTTTTGCAGCAAACGGTTCTTCAGCTCCATGATGTCCTGCGTCTGCCTAGTGTTGTTTTGCTTGAGGTTGGTGAATTCGTCCACCTGCTTTTTGCGAGCCTCGTCCAGTAGTTGCAGGTGCTTGTTCAGCGACGGAATCTCAGTGTCCATGCGCTGTTTCAGCAAGATGAGCTCATCCATTTGCTTCTTGTTCAGCTCCTTTTCGGCGGTGAGCAACTTTGCCAGGTGCTCGCGCTCACCTTGCAGACGCTTGAACTCCTCCGGATTGCGGTTGCTCTTCTCGACCAGCGCATTGGCTCGCTGCCGCCATTTAATGGCTTCGGTGCGCAGCGAGGTGTTCTCCACATTAATCTCTTCGATCTTCGAAGTTAGCTCTTTGTTGCTGCATTGGAGCGGAAACAGTTCCTTCTCCACACTGCTAATGCGTTCGTTAAGTTCGGCGACTCGAATAGTCAAAGCATTTCGCTCTTCCCGCAGGATGCGATTGCTGTCTGTGATGGCGTTTAGGGTTTCGATCTTGCGCAGCACCTCTTCGTGCTTGTTGGCCGACACCACGTCCGTCTGGCTCTTGGCGCGCTCCTGGTTCAGATAGCCATTCAGTTCATCCACCTTCTTCTGTTGAATGGTGTGCTCCGACATCAATCGTGCATTTTCAGCCTTGAGTATGTCCAGCTTGGCGGCGAACAGATCCTTCTCCTTGCGCAGGAACTTGATGATCTTCAGTAGCTGCTCGTTGTTCCTTCCCTCCTCGCCTGCGGCCTGTCCAGATGCATTCAGGCTCTGATCTGCATCCATTGCCGATTCGTTCAGGGAAGTATTCGGGTTTTGGCATTGACTCGACAGAACAGCCAGTTTAGTGGTCAGCGCTTCGATTTGATCGTGCAAACTAGAGTTCAGGGCATGCAAATCCGTCACACGCTGCTCCGACTCCTCCTTCTCCTTGTCCAGCAGCTTCTGAGCCTCGGCATTGGAACGGAGGAGTTCGTCGTAAGCCGCTTGCAATGATTCGCGACCCGACTTCAGTTGATTAAGCTCATCGTTGGCCTTAAAGAATTCGGCCTTGTAACGGGTTAGGTCCTGGATGTCCGCAGAGTGCTGGACCATTCCGTTGGCGTACTTTACCTCCACAGCACTCAGGGATTCAGCCAAAGAGGTGTTTTCGCTGCGCAGCGTGCGAATGGTGCGATTAGCCTCAGTTAGCTTCTCTAACACACTCTTAAGCTCCTCTTGGGCCGACTTCAACTGACCCGACTGGTTGACAGTCTTGCTCTGCTCGGTGACATTGGACAGCATAGCCTCCGCCTCCAAATCGGTTATTCGGGTCTTGAGCTCAGCCTCAGAACTTTGGAGCTTCTTGATTTCCTCCTCCTGCTTGGCCACCAATTCGCTATGCAGATCGTGCAGACGCTTGATCTCAGCCTCGGCGCTCTGGGACATCTTGTAGAACTGCTCGCCATGCTCGCGGGCCTTCGCCAGCTCCTTGGTGAGCGACTGGATCTCCACCGTGGCCTGGTCCAGCTTAAGCTCGAACTCCCGAGCTCGCTTATTGGCTGCCGCGATGGGATTCTCGTTGATGGATGGCGTAAGGCTGTCCTGTAGCTTCTTGCTCAAGTCATTCACCTGGTTTACCTTCTGGGCAAGCTCGTCGCGGACAACAGTAAGCTCCGCCTGCCACTTCTCGGCCTGCTGCTTCTCCTCCTCCTTTAGCTTGATGGCCGTCTCTGCCTGTCGCTTGAACTCGTTAATAGATTCCCTGAACTTCTCCTCCTCCTCCTGGAAGTGGCGTCGCTGGGCAGACAGCTCCCGAACAGTGTCATCCAAACGCTGTTCCAAGCGCTGTCGTCCCTCCATCTCAGATCGCTCCAAGTTGGTCTTGATGAACTCCAGACTGTTCAAGAGCATCGACTGGCTCTGCTGTTCGCGGTGGTAGGTCTCCTTCTCGATCTGCAGTCGGGAGGAAGTGTCCCGTAGGATGCGGTTTTCCTGGCGCAGGCTGTGGGCCTCCGAATCGGCCGCTGCGTGCTTACGGTGTGCGGCCATTACTTCATCCTTGAGCATGTGGACGGTTTGCTCGTGCTTGACTATAGTCTTCTCGTAACTCTTGGTGCGTTCCTCCAGAGTGGCCACTTGTTGCCTGTAGGTGCCGATGTTCTTGTGCAGCAGTTCAATCTGCTCCTTCTGGAACTCTGTGGCGTTCATCAGCTTGCAGTTGCTGCTGGTCAGCTCTCGCACCTCCTTGCGCATGGAGTCGAACTGCTCCTGGGCCAGGGCGTCGTTCTTGCGTTTCTCGCTGGTGTAGTAGTCGTAGTTCTCCTTCAGAGCGGCATACTTCTTGACCTCCTCCTCCAACTGCTGTTCCAGCTGGCGCACCCTTCTCTCCAGCTTGCCGTTCTCCTCCACCTTGGCGGCCGACTGCGTTGAAGTGTCGAGCACAGAGTCGTTAAGCTCCAAATTGGAGTCGTCCAGATCCACCGTCCTCTGGCCGAGCTTCTTCTGGGCAGCGAAGTAGAACTTCTTGTATCGATCGCACTTGGATAGCAATGTGGTGACTGTGTTGTTCTTTTGGGCCAAGAGCTCCTCCATTTCGGCAAAGCGCGCATTGAGCTTGCTTACCCTCTGTTCAGACTGCTCCAGCAAGAGCTTGTCCTGGTTCTTTTCGCTCGCCTCCAGCATATCTGCAAGTTCGCGGGATACACTCAGCAGGTGGGTATTTTTTTCGACCAATTCCTGTATCGAGCTAAAAGTTACCAAATTGTCGTCGATTACACTTTCGCTGGTGGTCGCCTGGCGTGATTGTTGGTTACGAATGAGTGGCACTCCGGCCCTCAGGCAGTTCAACTCGTCTAGCAGCATGCACACCTGCCGGCTGAGATCGCTGTGCGTCTGCTTCAGTTTCTTGTTCTCCTTCTGGGTATGAATAAGGTTGAACTGAGTCCTCTCCAGCTCGTGCTCAATGGTGATCTTCCGTTCGGCCAACTCGTCGTGCTCTTGCAATAGCTGGTTGTGAGCCTCCTTCATCTTGTGGTAGTCGGAGTTCTGTTTTTCCAACATTGGAGCATTCTCGCTGATCTCACAGAGGATGGACTTCACCTGGAGCTTCAACTGCTCGATTTCGCGATTGCGCATCTCCAGTTCTTCGCTGTTCTTGGCGTACATGGAGTAGAGCTCGGTGAGCGAGAGATCGGAGCGCATAAGGCGACTGGCCACCGCAGCGCTGGGGGCCAACTTGCAGATAGCGCTTTCTAGGGTGCTCTCCTGTGCCTCCTTGAGCAAGTCGTTGGCACCGGCTAGCTCCCGCTGCAGACCCTCAATCTTCCGGTTTTGCTCCTCCAGCTCAGCGGTGTGTTCCTGCTTGAGGGTAGTCATTTGCGTCTCCAACTGGACTACCTGCTCCTCGGTCTCCTCCAGCATGCGTTTCATGTCGCTGATGCCTTGCAGAAGTTCCTCCCGCTGGGTGAAATGATCGGCCTCGGTGTTCTTGAAGATATTAAACAGCTTCTCCTTGGCATCGAGCTCCTGCTTCAGCCTCTCCACATACTCCTCCGTGGCCTGGTTTTGCTTGTAGGTGACGTCGGTCTGGGCCTCCACCTTGCGGTTTAGGTCCTCGATGGTCTTGACCGCCTGCCCATACTGTGCTTGGACCAGCTGCAGGGCATCGGTCTTCTCCTTGAGCCGAGACTCCAGCTGCATGGTGTTAAGCGAGTGCTCCCGCCTTATATTCTGCAGCTCGGCGTTGTTTCTGTTGAGATCTCCGCTCAGAAGCTGGATCTCTTGCTGCAGCATATGGCGTTCGCTCTCCATGCGTCTCTCCTTGAGCTCCAGGGCCACCTCCTTGCTCTGGATCTCATCCACGCGGGCAAGGGCCTCGCACTTGGCGGCAATGGCGCTACTTAGCTGCTGCTGATAGGTGTGCAGATCCTGCTTTAATCGCTCCAGCTCTGACTGCTGGCGTTCGACGACGTTCATCAGCGAGTCACGCTCCTCGACGGCCGCGGTCTTATCCTTGCGCAACTGGGACACATTCTGCTCGCTGATGTCGACCTTCTCAATTAGCTGGGCCCGTTCCGAGGACACTTGTTCCAGCTGACTGCGCAGCTCGTTGACATTCTGCTGAAAGTTGTTGAATTTCGCCAGGTAGTCCTCCATTTTGTTCTCCAGCCCCTCACTTTTTTTCTCAGCTTCGGCTGTGGGAAGGCACAAATATTATTAACTACTTCGACTGCGTGTAATATGGAAAAAGTCTCCGACTTAGAGCAATGTATTGGGGCTCTTTATTAAATAAAATTTAAAGAGATTCACGCTCGTTATAGTGAAAAAGTTAAGTCATTAGACGCTCTGCCTCAAAGAAATGTTGTGACTGTTCAAAATCTTTTCTGTTTGACAGCGCCTGCCAGTCTGGAAATTTCTTGTCAAAAGCAGAAAAAGGAGTCTCCGTTATGTGGCCAACTTTGACAGCTGTATTGTAAAAGATTTAATAACAGAGGTACCCCAGAAATCTCAGCAGATTTAAAATATTGCGGCAATTCAAATGTGTTTTGGTGGGAAAGTGGTCAGGCCAGTGTTACCACACTGTCGGCAGGTAAAAATTAACAAGAAAAAAATATTTGCAGCAGCCATTGTTTTCATAGCAAGCCGGAAAATTCAAGAAACTGTATTTGTAATCATAGGGGTTTGGCAAAGGTCTGTCCAACATCAATAAATATGTTATAAAGGAAGTTTGGTATTAGGGACCCGTAAGGGCTTCGATCTGCGAGCTACAAGTTGTGCAAAATGAGCCGGCAGCCAAGAAAATTTGGAGTCCCAAAGGTACATACAATGTGCATATTGAGTTGCTTATATGAAGTGTATGTACTATTCAAGGCAGACAACATATGTTTGCTTAACTCTAATAAACTCACCCAACCGATTGGCGGCCGCCCGCTCCTTGCAGTACTCATCCGAAAAATGTTGTATGTACGCCGACAATTTCTTCTGCACGTCTTCTGGCACGAGTTTCAACTCGTCGGACTGAAGTATCTGGCTCAGAGTCTGTGGACCGCTGAGATCCATGTTCACAGTTGATCCTTGTCAGGCAGTGATAAAGATTTAAGTGGGCGGTGCGAAATATACGAATTACGCTTAGTTTTTTGGCGAAATTTGCATTCAGCCGCTGGTGACGCGAAGTACGGATTGACCGTCAGTAGAGATGGAACAAAATCGATATGCATTCGCACCTATCGATGTTCCACGAAATTTTGCAACAGCGACTACTTCACATTTATATGCTATTCCCACACAACAGCGTCCACCAACTGTAGCGGTTATATTTTTATTATACAGCCTTATTTATTCTTCGTCACACTTAAAATATCAACGCTTGTTATGGAACTGCTAAGATTGGTTCTCCCGGGACAGCACCGGCTAGCTCCGGAATTCTCAGGGCGGAGTACCCCCAATGTCCCACAGTTCCGCAACACTAAAAATCGATAACTATCGACGTCTCACTGTACATATAATAGCACATCTCTAACAACAAAACGTAAACAAGGCTAAAACTTACAAATCTTGGACAATTTGACGGAAAAGTGGCATTAGATGTGGCTGCCACAGCGCACCCACCCTTCCTGTGGTGCCCCAAGGGATGCGAGGGAGGCACCACCCATCGTCAACGGCCGGATTCACCTCCAGGCGGTCTACGACCGGTCCATCTCCCCCAACAGGTAAGCAACTCACACAATCATTTTTCTTCTCTGATTACAATTTATATTTAACAATATCTTTCATTGCAGGTACTTAAATTGATGTTTCTTTATCTAGGCTTCCTTGGTGAATATTTAAAAGGGGTCACAGCGGTAGCACCTGTGAAGATTGGAAGACTAGAGACGCCGCGAAAGCAATACTTCGCGCAGGCGGTACTTGGACAAGTGCACCTTTTTGGGTCGCCTAGTCCTGAGGAGCTCCGAGGGACGAGAAAGGACGTGCTTACAAATCTAATGAGGTAAGTGCCTATCGACTACTGTGGTTTCCTCACTTCCAGGGATTCCCACGACCAAATTGGGCTACTTTACGTGCGAGAAAGGATGGACTTATTTAAATCCACATCAATGGACAATGGAAAGGGTAAGTTATATATACATGTTTTAATTTCTTAAATAACTATTTGTTGGTTTACAGCTTCACTGTGGAATTGCTGTCGGCGCAGACTGAAAGCTGCCTAATGGCGGACTATGGCGAAGAAGCCCGGGCAAAGTGCGAACCGCGGTTCGCCGCTGGACTTTTGCCGGCGAGGAAAGGCTGCCAGGTGGTCGTCGCTGGACCTTAATCAGCGGCCAGGACTAACACAAAGTTGCAGAGGACGGATCTGGCGGCTTGGAAGCGCAAGCTGAGTTTAACGCCTGCGTGGGATGGTCTCCCAAACGGATCCGGAACGGACTCACCGGTGTGATGTGCCGGGATTACCGGCCAGTCGCTGGTTACGCCGCGCTGAAGGTAGGTTCCCGGGTCCAGGTTTTCCCACTTAGGTTATGGCGGATGGCTCCCTCGCCAAGAAAGGTATCTCCTCTGCCAAAATTCCTGTCCTCCACAAAATCGTTGCCGGGGCCCTTTTGATGGGTCCCCGGATATCCTAAGAACACACACACTCGTAAAATAAACCAATTTTTATTAGTGATAAAACACTAACTACCTTTCTAAATTTATTTCGCGAGCGCGGTTTCAAATGGATCATTCGGATCCGCAATATGGCAGCTACTGACTTGCAGTTTGGCCTACCTTTCTTGCCTCGCCATTTTCTAAGTTGGTGCTCTCAAATGTGGGTCATTGGACGATCCAAACCCAGTTAAGAGAATCCTCAGAGCGAACCGGGATTCATTTAAAAAGCTAGATTGCCCAATGACCAACAAAAGGGGGCGCCACTACGTTCTGGGGTTACCCTGCCTACGCTATCGATAACTCCCTTGCCTCGATTTCTATTTCCTTCTAGCCGGTTCCAACTTGAAATGCAACACGCTCATTAGGAAAACGTAATACGAAAAAGCAAGGGACCAAAAATAACTGTTATTGTAATTTTTTCTTACAAAAGAATAGAATAGAAATATAAACAGAATCGTCCTAAAAAATTTGTAAATACACCAATATTTTGGTACCCATTGTAGTTTACATATCCTCAATGTTTTAATTTTTTGATTGTTATAATAAAATTAAAAAATTGCCGTTTTTATTATTTTTAAACCCGTTACTCGTAGAGTAAAAGGGAATAATGTATTCGTGTAAAAGTATGTAACAGCTACACGGAAGCATTTCTGACCCTATAAAGTATATATGTATATTCTTAATCAGGGTCACTAGCCGAGTCGATCTAGCCATGTCCGTCTGTCCGTCCGTATGAACGCTAAAAACTCGGAAACTAAAAAAGCTAGAATTTGTGATTACATATTCTTTGGCTTCCTACGCAGCGCAAGATTGTTTTAGCCGAGGGGCACGCCCCCTCTAGCGGCCACAATCGCCTTAAACGATTTAAAAAGGTGTCTGGCGCCCACTACTTTAAAGATTTCTGAAAATGTATTGTATTTATCAATACCTATCGAAATGTAGAAGAAATTTTTCAAGTCGGACCATTCGTTAAAAAGTTATGCGCGATCAAAGTTTTATATCTCCATCTCCCTCGCACTCCCTTAAGCTGAATAACGGAACCCGACTATAGCGTTCTCTATAGCGTTCAACACTGTTAAGGGAATTTTGAGACAGCCATATTTGTAAAAGTTATGCATAAAAAACTAGATCGGAAAATAAGTTTTTACGTAAAAAAAAAACTCACAAAATTTTATCTCCGGCTGCAGTTATCGGATCGATCGTGTTTTTTTTTATATTTTACTCATTAAGTATACTTCAATTTAATAGCTCTTTATACCCGTTACTCGTAGAGTAAAAGGGTATATTGTATTCGTGCAAAAGTATGTAACAGGGAGAAGGAAGCGTTTCCGACCCCATAAAGTATATATATTCTTGATCAGGATCACTAGCCGAGTCGATCTAGCCATGTCCGTCTGTCCGTCTGTCCGTCTGTCTGTCTGTCTGTCTGTCTGTCTGTCTGTCCGTCTGTCCGTATGAACGCTGAGATCTCGGAAACTATAAAAGCTAGAAGATTGGTATTTGGCATGAAGATTCTTGGAGTTCCTACGCAGCGCAAGTTTGTTTCAAAAGGGTGCCACGCCTCCTCTAACGCCCACAATCGCTTATATACGATTTTAAAAATTTCAATATTTCGGAAAAGTAAAAATGCAGTTTTATTGTGTTTATCAATACCTATCGAAATGTAGAAGAAATTTTTCAAATCGGACCATTCGTTAAAAAGTTATGCGTGTTCAAAGTTTCTATCTCCATCTCCCTCGCACTCCCTTTACCTGAGTAACGGGTATCTGATTGTCGGGGCACCCGACTATAGCGTTCTCTCTTGTTTTATTTCTTAACAACAAATTTTAACACTTAAACATGTTTTTTAGTGTGAATTCTAAAAAATTTGAAATTTTTTCGCTCACTCTCATTCGACAGATGTAAAAAAGTTTCGGGCAAATCAAAAATGTGAAAAAATTATTTTTCGCCAAATCCGTTCTGTTTGTAAAAGAACAACCCATACATATGTATATGTACAAACATATGTATATGTATTTAAAAAAAATATATTTTGTTGTATTTTTAGTATGATCAAATTTTTTAATTTTTTTTTAAATAAATTAATTTTCTTTAGTTTGAATGTACATAAAATGGAAGGGTATGCACATGTCGCTGCGCCACAACAAGTTTTCTGCCAATATCTTAGTCTCTAGCAGAAAGTAACGGATAGGCACAACAAATTTTTTATTCGGACCGAGGTTTGTCACTGAAAGCGCCGTGTGCAAGCAGATTATAAGACAAAGAACATGAGCGCAATCTATGAATATCTCCCTCTTTTTATTGCACTACCACTAGCCACATATAAAAAGGCCATTAGAAAGGAGAAGAGAACTGCATGCCAGGCCTTCTGCTCAGATATTGAAAAAACAACATACGCCGCAAGGCTCAGGAAAATACTCTCTAAGAGAGCCGCGCCCTTGGGCTATCTTCAAAAGGCAGACGGATCATGGTCAGACTCTAGTGAAGAGTGCTTAAACCTACAGTAAACGGGACATCTTTCAGGAAGAAACACGGGAGAAGGGATCAACTTATATGTCCTCCTGTCAGAGCGCAACATAAACTGGTCCATTCATAGTTTTAAACCATACAAACGAAAGTGGTTTTCATCCCCAAGGCAGGGAAGGCCACCAATACCAAAGCATAAGATTTCAGACCAATAAGTCTGACATTATTCCTGTTAAAGAGCTTTAAAAGACTGATAGGTCTACACATTAGAGCCATTATCGACCCGACCAAAATATCAGAGGCGCAACACTCATACACCAAAGAATTCGAAATATAAAAATAATAAAAATTATTAAATTTTAAACCGTTTTTTCTTTGCTTTAAAAAGTTTACATTCTGAAATTTTTATACCCGTTACTCGTAGAGTAAAAGGGTATATTGTATTCGTGCAAAAGTATGTAACAGGGAGAAGGAAGCGTTTCCGACCCCATAAAGTATATATATTCTTGATCAGGATCACTAGCCGAGTCGATCTAGCCATGTCTGTCTGTCTGTCTGTCTGTCTGTCTGTCTGTCTGTCTGTCTGTCTGTCTGTCTGTCTGTCTGTCTGTCTGTCTGTCTGTCTGTCTGTCTGTCTGTCTGTCTGTCTGTCTGTCTGTCTGTCTGTCTGTCTGTCTGTCTGTCTGTCTGTCTGTCTGTCTGTCTGTCTGTCTGTCTGTCTGTCTGTCTGTCTGTCTGTCTGTCTGTCTGTCTGTCTGTCTGTCTGTCTGTCTGTCTGTCTGTCTGTCTGTCTGTCTGTCTGTCTGTCTGTCTGTCTGTCTGTCTGTCTGTCTGTCTGTCTGTCTGTCTGTCTGTCTGTCTGTCTGTCTGTCTGTCTGTCTGTCTGTCTGTCTGTCTGTCTGTCTGTCTGTCTGTCTGTCTGTCTGTCTGTCTGTCTGTCTGTCTGTCTGTCTGTCTGTCTGTCTGTCTGTCTGTCTGTCTGTCTGTCTGTCTGTCTGTCTGTCTGTCTGTCTGTCTGTCTGTCTGTCTGTCTGTCTGTCTGTCTGTCTGTCTGTCTGTCTGTCTGTCTGTCTGTCTGTCTGTCTGTCTGTCTGTCTGTCTGTCTGTCTGTCTGTCTGTCTGTCTGTCTGTCTGTCTGTCTGTCTGTCTGTCTGTCTGTCTGTCTGTCTGTCTGTCTGTCTGTCTGTCTGTCTGTCTGTCTGTTTTTTTCTGTCTGTCTGTCTGTCTGTCTGTCTGTCTGTCTGTCTGTCTGTCTGTCTGTCTGTCTGTCTGTCTGTCTGTCTGTCTGTCTGTCTGTCTGTCTGTCTGTCTGTCTGTCTGTCTGTCTGTCTGTCTGTCTGTCTGTCTGTCTGTCTGTCTGTCTGTCTGTCTGTCTGTCTGTCTGTCTGTCTGTCTGTCTGTCTGTCTGTCTGTCTGTCTGTCTGTCTGTCTGTCTGTCTGTCTGTCTGTCTGTCTGTCTGTCTGTCTGTCTGTCTGTCTGTCTGTCTGTCTGTCTGTCTGTCTGTCTGTCTGTCTGTCTGTCTGTCTGTCTGTCTGTCTGTCTGTCTGTCTGTCTGTCTGTCTGTCTGTCTGTCTGTCTGTCTGTCTGTCTGTCTGTCTGTCTGTCTGTCTGTCTGTCTGTCTGTCTGTCTGTCTGTCTGTCTGTCTGTCTGTCTGTCTGTCTGTCTGTCTGTCTGTCTGTCTGTCTGTCTGTCTGTCTGTCTGTCTGTCTGTCTGTCTGTCTGTCTGTCTGTCTGTCTGTCTGTCTGTCTGTCTGTCTGTCTGTCTGTCTGTCTGTCTGTCTGTCTGTCTGTCTGTCTGTCTGTCTGTCTGTCTGTCTGTCTGTAACACAATCGCTTATATACGATTTTAAAAATTTCAATATTTTGGAAAAGTAAAAATGCAGTTTTATTGTGTTTATCAATACCTATCGAAATGTAGAAGAAATTTTTCAAATCGGACCATTCGTTTAAAAGTTATGCGTGTTCAAAGTTTCTATCTCCATCTCCCTCGCACTCCCTTTACCTGAGTAACGGGTATCTGATTGTCGGGGCACCCGACTATAGCGTTCTCTCTTGTTTCTACTGAGAACTACTACTTTAAACCTAAAAAATGTATGGGAATTCAGAGTTTAAAGCCTACTTTAAATTTAACATACGGACGAAAAAACGGACAGCATAAAGCAACAAATGATCAACTCAACGTCATCCAATGCGGGAACGGGTTTCTGTAAATTAATTCGGTTCCGTTTTTAGTTTTTAACTTCCCTGAATAAGCCAGACTTTATATCTGTAACTGACAGCGAACCCAAGTGTTTGATTTCTCCCACACCTTCTTTTTTACTCTCTGCGGGACGTAAATCTCTTTTCTTTATCACTCTTCCGGGGCAAATTTTTTTGTCGCTTTTACTTGCACTTGTTTAATCGTTGGTTTTCGATCTGCAGTTACTTTAAACTTAAAAAAACTTTGGAAATTAATTTAGTACTCATAAATTTGTATTTGTAAGTAACTTGCAATTTTTTTTTATAAGATATGATTTAATATTTATGGTAAATTCGTGTTCGTGTCACCAAAGTTTCCATTTCGCTGAATATAAATTTATAATTAAAATATGTTATACTATTTATCTTCGATTACTTAATGCCACATTCTTGGTCCCTATGATTACTTTAAAACGAAAAAACTAGAATCGAACTAGTAGTAATAAAACCCATAATTCCATAAACTTAACCTTTGTGGGTATTTCACGACTCACTTGAAATATTTATTATCGTATAATTGTTGATGTGTCGGTTGTGATAGATTTAAACAATTTTTTTTAAAGCAATCCAATAACGCTACATTTCATTTTGATTTATTTGCCATTTAATTTATGTTTGCCGCCCAAAAATATGGAAGAACCTTTCCATTCCTCGCTCTCAATCATGCATCGTAATCGGTCAAGGAAAAATTTCAAAATCAAACAAACCCGTGTCACAAACAAAAGAGATAATAATAACATCGGCACCAGTTCGTGATCTCTGCTGAAAATGTGAGAGGGAGAGGGAGCGAGAACTCGTCTGCGACTCTATACTAAAAACCTGCCAATCGCTTTATAACGTTGGGGCATAAAAGCGCCGGAGTTCACTTGCAAACGTTTCGGGGTCGCCTTGACACGCTCGCGAATCGTAACGCTGCTCAGTAAAAAGCGGTCACAAATCGTGAAAAGTTCCAAAATTAGCAAAAAGTGTAAGGCAAAAAAACATGGGCTTTTTGTTCAAAATTTTCCAGTGATATAAAATTGTTTCGCGTTTAAGGATGCATATAGAACAAAATTTAAAAAAAATGTTGTGCCGAAAAGTGCTTGTACATTCGACTAAATAAATATACTTTCTACATTATTCTCATTGAACTTTTTAAAGTTTTGGTATCGAATCCCTTTAGTTTTGTCGATACCTTTCGATTGTA
Organism: Drosophila lutescens; assembly: GCA_037075285.1. Lineage (NCBI taxonomy): Eukaryota > Metazoa > Arthropoda > Insecta > Diptera > Drosophilidae > Drosophila > Drosophila lutescens. The sequence continues at coordinate 92,434 of JBAMCF010000993.1, forward strand.
TCACTGTTTATAATCGGGCCACTACAGTAGATTTTCTTTTCTTAGTGTCTATATAGTTTTCACCCTCGCACACTCTCCTTGTGCGCTTCGTCACTACGTGTATTGCCGTCCACAGTGATCCTAGAAATACAACATGTTCAGGTTTATAACGCCCGTATTGTTGCTGATTGCATCGTAAGTGCTAGTTTAAGAATTTATCAAATCGTGATATTTTCGAAATCAAATTAAATCAAACATCAACCTATTTTTAAACAAAATAAAATTGGAAATGTTCGTTTTTAATTTTTAGGCCCAACCAAATTCCCACGCAAATACTATAAGTGGCATTATATCAAGGCTGAGATGGCACATTAAGTTTTATTGTGACAATTGATCTTTTGTGTGAGTTTAAAGAAGTGCCATCGAGACAAGAATAATATGATATGGCGCCTTATTATTGGTGTTAGCAGTAGAGCAGCCAAACATTTTTGATTCTATCTCGCACTTGATTCAAGTCCCATTAAAGAAAAATTTCTACACTAAATTGACGTTGAAAATTGAATGTGTCATCTCAGCCTACAACAGTTTAAATCTTAATTTAATACACAAATTGTATTATTACTTACAAAAGTAATAAATTATTTTAAATATAAAAATAAACAACTATTTTTAGAAATTTCCATTTTTAAAACAAATAAATATAACAAAACAAAGACAGAGAACAAAACAATAATCAGTATTTAAATTCAAATTTGTGTTTAATCTGGACTGACCTTAACCGGCCATTCGGTAATTGATATGTAAATAATACACAATATTTAAATTTAAATAAAAATTGTCGAAACATTCGTCAATTTTGAATGTCACTTGCCTTTGCAGTGTACATGGGTGAGGACCAACGGACGGCGAGTTGGAAAGAAGATTTAGCAGTATCTCTCGATTAACACATTACCATATCTTTATAGATGTCTAGACAGTGCGGCGAGCCAAACCCGTCGATTCCCCGACGACTTTCGCTGGGGAGTTGGTTCATCTTCGTACCAAATCGAGGGAGGCTGGAACGCGGATGGAAAGGGGGAATCGATCTGGGACTTTCTCACCCACACACATCCCGAGAAAATAGCCGATCAATCAAACGGTGATATCTCGGCGGACAGCTATCATCAGGTAAGCCTATAATCTACACAAGTCGCTATCGGTCAATGTGCAACTAATGATAATGGTAGTATTCAGAATCAAAAGTTTTGCAAAGAGTTCAAGATTTTCAGATGACTTCCTAAGGTAGTCGACTGGCAAATATGTGAGTAGTTTGGCTTTTGACGCTGATCTAAGAAGATGCATTTAAAGAAGTGTTCAGTGATCTTTAGAGTCCATAGATTGTGGTCATGATCACAAAACCATTAGCATAGAGTCGCATAAATCATGAGGAGCCGGCTTATTGGCATGGGAACACCTGTTTTCGATGATAAACTTGTCTTCATCTGAGATTTTCAGCCGATTAACGGTTCTCGATCAGTGCTGAATTAATGTTCTTTCAACAATAAGCCGTCTTAAAGGGCACCTTAACGGAACTGGAGTATAGTATGTGGAAGAGAGATGGGAACATCTGTACATTTTTTGTAAGATAGTAGCAAAGTATTGTTCAGCAATCTGGTTAGAACTGATAAAGATCTTTACTAATTTGTAAATGTGCTTTTTATTTATTAGGCACTTGTCTCATTTTTTAAAGAGACTGATATGAATGACTTATCTTTTCTTATCAGTCTATAACTGAGAACACTTTTAGTTATGGTATAAGTCTTACCCCTTGTAGTAAAATCTTGAGCTCCAAATTAGGTGAAATCATTTTGGGGAAACTAAGTACAATTTGTCAAAGCTTTTTAAACTTTTGATGAGATGATAAGATCTCTTTTGATTTTTCGAGTCTTTGGCACTTTGTGTTGAAGGTTCATTGACTTGGATTCTTTGAAATTATTCAGTTTATAATTCTTTTAATTCATAAACATTTTATTAATTCTTTAAAAATAATCATAAGTTTTCCTTTTTTTATCTCCTCAAAATATGTACAATAAGGCGGAATTCAGAATTTTTTTGAAAAAAACTCATACGCACTGATGTTTCCGAACTACTTTTAAAGCTATAATAAAAGGACAATTTTATGGTCTTTTGATCGGTGTTGAGCTAATGAGCTTTATTAGTAGCTGTTGTGGGATACAAAATTAGAACATTTTGATGCTGTTTAATTAAAAAATTTTATTAAGCGAAGTATGATGACAATGACCGAGATGAGAGTGCGTTATATCGAGAACAAATTCGAAATACTTAACAAGGGTCAGCCAGCCGATCACGAGATCGACGGAGACGCTTATCGCGATCTAGTTGATATAAGAGCTCTGAATATGACGTTAATTAGCTGTTGCGCCTGCGTGAGCCAACAATCGGATTAGCTTTAATTTTTGTATGTTTTGACGCAATGCTGTATTTCATTTCCTACTTTTGGACCGACCTAATGTACAATGTACTTAGGTATATTCTTTTACTAAATAAAGCATTTTACAATTGTCTAATAATCCAAATCCGTTTTAGTGGAAACGAGATGTTCAGATGGTGAAGGAACTACATGCGGGCACGTATCGCTTCTCCTTGTCCTGGACCCGAATAATGCCCGGTGGATATAAGAATCACGTCAGCGAGGCGGGCATTAAATACTACTCAGACCTGATCGACGAGCTGCTCCGGTACAATATTACTCCGATGGTGACGATCTACCATTGGGACATGCCGCAAAAGCTTCAAGAGCTGGGCGGTTGGACCAATCCGGAGATTATACCTCTGTTCAAGGATTACGCTCGATTGGTGCTGAAAACGTACGGTGATCGGGTGAAGACCTGGACCACAATCAACGAGCCGTGGCATGTGTGTGAGTGTGGCTATGGACTGGATTATATGGCTCCGTCTTATAATTACCCTGGCATTCCCTCCTATCTGTGTGGTCACAACGTGCTGAAAGCCCACGCCGAGGTGGTCCACATGTACCGGGAACTCTTCCAGTCACGACAAGGTGGACGCATTGGCATTACCTTGGATACATCCTGGATGGAGCCCAAGGATATCAACTCCGCCGATGATCGCGGGGCCTCCGAGCGAGCCATGCAGTTTTATTTGGGCTGGTTTGCACACCCCATCTTCTCCGAGCAAGGCAACTATCCCAAGGTGATGATCGAGAGGATCAGGAATCTGAGCAAGGAGCAGGGCTTTGGGGATCGATCCAGATTGCCCGAATTCACCACGGAGGAGATTCAGCGCATACGTGGCACCTCCGATTTCTTCGGTATTAATTCGTACACCACCAAACTGGTCTTTTCAAATGGACACAATAATACCGGCAAGTTCCCGGTTCCTTCGTTCAATCATGATATGGGAGTGGTGGAGACTCAGGAGGGCGTCGACTGGCCCGGTTCGGCATCTTCTTGGCTTAAGGTGAGTTTAAAAAGTTACATGTACTTATTACGATTTCATCCAACTCGTGTGTGCATAAACACCATTTCGTGAATTCGACAACAAGTGGCGGATCTAAAATTTCGTTGTGGGGGGTGATATTAGAACAATTTTTTGTTGCATACTTTTTGAATACCAAAAGTCCTTTCTCCTGTCTATTTTTTGCAGGTCTATCCCAAGGGAATGTACAAACTGTTGACGTGGATACACCGGGAGTACAATGCACCCGAGATATTGGTCACGGAGAATGGCGTCAGCGATAGTGGTGGTCTGGAGGATTACGCTCGTGTGGATTACTATAACCTATATCTCTCAGCCGTGCTGGATGCCATCGAGGATGGTGTGAGTGTCAGGGGCTATATGGCCTGGAGTCTGATGGACAGCTATGAGTGGAAGGTTGGCTTTTCCGAGAAGTTTGGCCTCTATCACGTGGACTTCAATTCCCCGGAACGCACAAGAACTCCCAAGGTTTCGGCGCTAGTCATGGCCCAGATCTATAAGACCAACACCATCGATTGGAGCTACAGACCCAAGCTCAATGAGGAACAGCTGGTGGCATTGGCCCAGTTGTCGACCGAGAATCAATTGCCCAGAACAAGCGGTGCTAGTGGAGCTGTCAGTTGGAGTCTGACGGGTCTTCTTCTTCTGGCTCTCTTGAGATAAGCGAAAAGACTATAGGAGGAGCCTTGCCCTATGCAACTATATATATAATATATACATTATATAAATAAAAGAAATACAAACAAATATTTGTTCTTCCAAATCTCCGAAAGCTTTTGGCTTTCATTAGAGAAAGTTAGCTGATCAACCGTTTCCGTATTCTGTATTCGTCGAAGAAGGAAGTTTTTCCGGCCCTATAAATTATATATGTTCTTGATCAGGATCATTAGCCAAGTCGCTTTGCTTAAAGGACGTATCTCTAAGGACATATCGGGAAAAACGGCATAAAAACAATAAAAAACGCTACAGTCGAGTACCTCGACTATCAGATACCCTTTAGTCAGCTAAAGGAAGTGCGAGGGAGGTGGAGAAAGACCATCACCAAAGCGCCTGCTTGCCCACGCGCTACTCCTATTAGCCACTCCCTCATTTGCTTATAACTTTTATATGAATGCTCAGGCTTTTTTTTAAGATCCTTTAAGGCGATTCTTTCCCTTTTACTCTACGAGTAATGGGTATAATAATTATTTTGCCTTTCCCAGCGTGTTCCCCTTTGAACGGCAACTTAAACAATCGGGAATGGAATGAACTGCGTGCCTATAGTAGTGAAGAATGTATGTTAATGAACTACTTATTCCGTTTCTTTATTCCTTTAACTCCGAAAACTAGTTTTCCGTTCTGATTTTGGTTTTTATTTTATATTTCTCTGTTTGGGTAAATGTCTCACAACAACTAGTTTAAGACTAGGATAATGCGATGTTCTGAAGTCAAATCTCCGATCTGCCTATAGCCTCTCTGCTTTTCCTGCACCACGTTGAGTCCAATCTAATATGGGCATGCGAACCTAGTCTATAGTCGGCCTATATAACATCTAATCGGGCATTGATCGTTACTATCATATTATAAAGTTTTATACGGGTATTTGTAGTTCATGTCTTTTTAACTCAGTTCTTTTTGCGCAACTTTTGGTGCTCAGTTGTTTGTTGGTTGTTTGGTTTCTTCGTTTGAATATCATCTCACACATCCTTTTGCTGTTGCTCAACCGAGGGATAACAAGCGATTGGATGCGAGTGGGCATGGATTGGTTAAGATAGAGATGAGAACTTTCGGATAGTATTAATAGTAACTGGTAGAATCAGCAACATCGGTGAGGCATTCGAACTCTGAAACTCAGGAACTCAACTAGTATTTGGTCGCTACTAAAACACGATTAACTTATGGGGGCAACCAACTAATTAGTGGCCACGTATTCCTAGGCCTCCTCGCAGTCCTCCTCCTCGCGCTGGACAAACAGCCGGTGGTTGCGAGCCTCCAGGACAGACCACACGACCATCGGAGTGCAGCCAAGCACCATGCAGGATCCCATGCAGTAAAAGCAGATCTCGTAGTCCCCGGAAAGATCCCGCATCAGTCCCGCCAGCGGGGGCACCGAGATGGCTCCGATGCTCTGGAACATCCTCACCAGCCCATAGCTCGAGCTGATCCTGTCCGTCCCGAACAGGTCGGCCAGGAGCACGGGCATCAGGACATACCAGCTGCCCAGGCACAAGCCGTAGACAGCAGCTGACAGACCCACTAGAACCAAGGTCTTGGCGAAGGGAATTGTGAGCACGGCACATCCGGCGCCCAAAATGCTGTCGACATAAAGAAAACATTTCAGACTGGATCGGCAACTTACTGCTCTTATCTACTCACCACAAGGTGTAGGTCTTCTTGCGATCAAAAAGCTGTAGGTCACACAGCCAGCCTAGGCCCAGGCGCCCAATTAGATCCAAAACTGCGCTGACCGCCACCAGGTATCCCGCCTCGCTTTTGTTGTAACCTAAAGTGATTAAATGTAGAATGTAAAATACATATTTATATTAAATATTTTTTACTTAAAGCAACATAAGTATTGCCGTTATCAAAAACGGAAACTTTTTCCGGAACACTAAAGTGAATCATTATTTTTACTTAGCCGAAGTACAAATAAATATTTTGTTAAAGTACATACGTCATAAATTTTTCTAGTATCCAAAAAGAAGACTCATAATTTTGAGTCACCTCTCCGAAAAATTTGAGATAATCACTTCCCAATGAATCAGTTTATAACTTGTGACGCGTTCAATTAATTTGTATATCTTTCCAAAAATGTTTTAGGCATAAGACTATTTTTCAAATAAATATTATGAACCTACCTATCGATATAACGTGGGCGGGCAGGTAGTACAGCATGTAAGGACAGCCGACGGACATCAGGGTGACGGAAAGGCACATCAGGATGAAGCTCGGATCCTGCAGCAGGCTAATGTCCAGGTACATCTCGATGCGCTCACAGCAAGTGCGTGGTCCCTGCTCCTCGTCGTCCTCGTCATCCTCGTCGGCGGCTCCGTGGCAGTCGCCATCGATGGACTCCACCAGCTGGGAGTCGAGGATGCCCTGCTCCGCCTGTTCCGACGGCTGCTGCTTGAGATCGCTGAGGTTGCTCACCGGGGTGGGTATTTCCATGCTCTTACTCAATCCACGACTGACCACACTCGGGGGCGAGAGAGGCTTCTCCAAATGGGCCTGGATCTTAGAGATCACCTCGTCGTTGGAGAAGACATTGCGACGACGACGACTTCCCCGGTTCGAGTCCGTTCCGGAGTGCTTGCGGTACACCCAAGTGGAATCCGTGCTGAGATCCTCCACGGAGTGCAGTAGGCCGGAGCTGCGCACCTTCTTCATGGGCTTGATGAAGGTGGTCTCGCCAATAATGTCCTTCACCTCGTCGTCGCTCTCCTGAGCTGATTTGTCCTGAGCTAAGGGTATAGACTTGGAGTTAATATTCAGAATTAAATTAAATTGTTTAGCTGCCCACCTGGCTGCTTGCTGGCATAGTAGTTAAGGTGGTTCTTGGATTCCTCCAGGAACAGGTGCTCGATGAACTTGTCACTCAGCTCGTGGCCGGCACCCACCTCGCAGGTGTCCAGGTAGGTGGAGGTGGTCAGGATGCCCGTGGTGCTCGGATTGATGTCCTCGTTGAGCGGCTTCGCCGTCTCCTCCTGCCCTTGGCCCGAATCCTGATCCGTGTAGGCACTGATCGGACGATACAGGGTGGCCGAGACGCACACGTGCAGCATGCAGCCGCCCAGGATGAGAAGGGTTCCATGGAAGCCACAGTTCTCCACCAGGTGCTTTATCAGCACGGGTAGGATGAAGCTGCCGGCTGCGGTGCCCGATACGCAGATTCCATTGGCCAGCGCACGATGCTTATCAAAGTATTGGGACACTATAACTATGCCCGGCGTTGTGGAGAGTCCTCCACCAATTCCTGGGGTACATTTCATTAAAAGTTTGAATTACTTAGCCGCTACCCTCAATTGTTACCTGTTAGTATGCCAAAGGTGAAGAGCAGGTGCAGCAGACTGGTGGCGAAGTAGCTGAGGATCATGCCCATGGCGCAGAAGATACCGCCGACGAAGACGACCGCCCGGCAGGAGAAGCGCTGGCACAGGGCACTCGACAGAGGGGCCAGGACCAAGCAGAGAGCCGACAGAATGGCCGGTATCCAGGAGGCCACCGTGGCCGTGGAGCTGGGAAACGTCTCCATGATCTCCACGTACAGCACGCCGTACGACTTGACCAGTCCGGCCACCCAGAATTGCACGGAGAAGGCCCCGAAGACGATGAACCAGCCGTAGCCGCCGTCCGGTGGCTCCACATTGCCACCACCGCTCTCCGTCGTGGTCGTCGACGAGTCCCGGTCCTTGGCCACCTGTTTGCTCCGCTTGGAAACGACTATTTTGTCTCGTTCCCGCTCCTTGGCCCTGCGGACACACCTGCTCCGGGCCGTATTCAAACCGGATCCCGAACCGGAACCAGACTTCCGACTGCTGCGAAGCTCGTGCGATTTGGCGATCAGCGGGCGCGCCGTGATACTGGACACGGTCAGCAGGTTCTCGTTGTCGTCCTCCTCCAGCTCGGAGATGTGGTGCTCCAGCAGGCTGGCGTGCAGGGTCCTCGGGCAGCATTGGGTGTCCAGGCTGAGGGTGGCGGGTCGTCGCATTGGTGAGGCGTTCGGTGAGCAGCATCCGGAGTGGAAGGCGGCGGGCAGGCCCAGTGACTCCATGTGCTTGGAGCCCAGCTCGGTGGGCACAACGATGTCGGGCAGTGGTGCCGGTGGGGCCGATACCACCGAGAACAGGGACCCGCACTCGAGGCCGACTCCGCCAGCTGACCCGACCACGCAACCCCCACCGCCGGAGCTCTCAGCCGGATTCGTGTCGAGAAGGCGCCCTCCCGACTCGTACTGGACTCCACCAGCTGGGTCCGGTTCACTCGCGCAGTAAACCGATCCCCGGGAACCCTGAGAATTTAAAAAAAAGTAAAAGTAAATTTAGCCCTATTTTATAAAACGCATATTATATAATTTAAGATATTTTTCTTCTTTAGCAACTAACGATTTTAATGGTTTTATAAATTAAATCTATCCTACCGTAAAATTAATATTTTGTTTAGCACTTTAAGAAATTTTAACTAATTTATTTAGAAAACACTTTCAGTTCTAAGTATTTAATAAGTGAATGTAATTTATATTGATCTAAAAAATTCCGTCTTTTTAAAGTATAATTGTGATGTTAAAGATAAAGTTTGTTTATTTATAATCATCAAAACAATCATTCATAATACAAAATCTCCCCTTGCATGACCTTTCCGTTAATAATCCCTAAATTGGCAAAGTTTACTTGCCAAAATATTTATCAAGCACTTGTCATTTAGAGTTAATGTCGCAAATTTGCATGCATCAAAAATTCCGCCTCCATTCCGTACCATTAAAAAATGGGTTAACTTGCCATGAATCCTGTTGGGCTGTTGACAAATCGACTGGAGGCGGGTCAAGGAAGCAACAACTTAGCCCAATTTGCATTGCTAAACGAAATGCGAGGAGCGCACGCGATCTCCCGACTTATAGACGACATCGCTGCAGCGCCGTAATATATGCAATACGTTTTGTTTAATTGAGTTAACATCCAGTTTGGCCCCACTTCCCGCTCTTTTGAGGTCTAATTGCCCACAGACCGAACGGATTTCCTTGCTCGCCTTTATTTTTATATGTACTTTGTTAAATCGATGCCAAGCTGCAGGTGCATGCTGTGCCTTTTGGGTTGGCATGACGTCTGGGAATTTTCCATTTCCACTTCCATTTGTCTGCGGGATCCGCTCCCACTTCCTCCAACCAAACAGCCATTTTCCGACGACTCAGGGTCAAGAGCAAGGTGGGGTGGTCTGGCCTGCGGTTGCTTTTTTGCTTTTAGGTTCTGTCTTTGTTGCCGGATATTGAAGGTTCGATTGGCGGCGAATGGGGGGAGTGGGTATTTGCTCCAATCCAAGGCTGATGCAACGTTCGAATCCAAGGCTAATGCCAGGAAATACCCGTGCTGATAAGGCCGAATGGAACGAAGCCAAACTTTGCTAAGCCCTCGAAGAAATGGCCGAAATTGGAAAGCAGTCAAATGCAGAATTGGGTATGTTGATCCTAGGTATTATTAAGCACACAGCTTGGCCAATGGATTGAATATATATCCATAAATAGCGCTTTACCGTTTTACATTTTCTTTTTACAATCCTTAATTTCTAACCTAACTGTTTTATCCTTTCGTGGTATTAAGCTACATCTTTTTCTGTTATTGAAAAACTTTCCCTATTAGTTTGCATTATATAAATGTTTATGGACGATATATCGCAATCTTCAATAATTCACATTAACTAATTTCCTAATAGCTTTTCACTATCTGGCTCTTCGTTATCCGGCTCACACCTTTTTCTTCGTATTTGCACTGACGTATACGTAATTTGATATACCGTTAAGCAACAGACATCAAGTATGCGACGCGTGAGCCCATTGAATAGAGGGATTGGGGCTCATCGCTGAGTAAACTCATTTGCTATAAACACCGATGACGTTCTATATCCACGTCCTCTTCTTCAATACCTAATCTTCCGTTAAACCCCTCGGAATTACCTTGAATGTTACACACTAAACAAAATTTCCTGGCATAACAATAGTATCTCACATTTGACTGCATTTTTTCAATGTTAACTTTAAATTATCAAATGCCCTTTAAATATATCAGGTATTTAGGTGTTCAAATGTATTTGCATTTTTTCGTTAATAAATCACTAATACTAATACATTAATAAGTGATTTATTGATGTAAATTTAAAGATTTTGAAGGGTAAAAAAGATATATATTTTTTTATTTCAATAAATATAGTACATTTATTACATTTTTTCCCAGTGCACGTATCGTGGCGTGTGTCGAATTTTGTGAACGTGCCGCTAATGAACTGCCTGCCATATTGATGGCGGAAAATAACCATGGAGAATGGCAAATAATAGGCATGCAATATTCAAAGGCGAATGCATCGTGTAGCGGGACATCTGACAGGGCTAATGAGCGGTGGCCAACTTGGCATTTGGCATTTGGCAACTCCCCCACAAGAGCATGAGTCACAGCATCCCAGTCCTGTGACCTTGTCGAATGTCAGAGACCAAGTTGGCCTGCTATTGTAGCATATCCTGGGCGCCAAGACCGCCTCCTGCTGTCAGCTGGGATCCGGCTTAAGTTGTCAGGAAGCTTTCGCTGGTATCGCTGTTTGTTTTCAATTTCCCAACATTTCAAGGCCTTGGCTTAATGAAACGGAAGAATGAACCCCCGGGCCAAGTTAGTAGCTCGTGTGTGTGCCTGAACGATAAGCGGTCAAGGTGAGGGGGTGTCCTTATGTTGGCTAGTTGGATTCTACGCAACACTGACAACTTGTTGAACAAAGGATATATGCCAGTAATTGCCAGCCACTAAGGGCCTTGTAATTATAAATTATTGTTTAGTATTTATATTTACAGTTTTTTGTATTTACATTTACATTTTGTAACAAATTTTACAAGATTTATATAATTTTGAAAATTCAAATTATTTATTAATTACTTTGGAATAACTTTAATAAGAGAAAAAATAATATTGAAACAAGAGAGAACGCTATAGTCGGGTTTGTGTCCCGACTATCTAATACCCGTCACTCAGCTAAAGGGAGTGCGATGGAGATGGATATATAACATTTTTTTGATTGCGAATAACTTTTTAATGAATGGTCCGATTAGAAAAATGTCTTCTACATTTCGATAGGTATAAATATACACAACAAAATTGCATTTATACTTCTCGGAAATCTTTAAAGGTGTGGGCGCCAGACACATTTTAAAATCGTTAGTGGGCGATTGTGGGCGTTAGAGGGGGAACCTTTTTGAAATAAACTTGCGGTGCGTAGGAAGCCCAAGAATATGTGTGGGAAATCTTAACCTTCTAGCTTTTGTAGTTTCCGAGATCTCTGCGTTCATACGGACGGCTAGTGACCCTGATCAAGTATATATATACCTTTTAGGGTTGGAAACGCTTCCTTCTAGCTGGTACATACTTTTGCTCGAATACAATATACCCTTTTACTCTACGAGTAACGGGTATAAAAATGTATAATGGAAATCAACGAATAATATTTTACTATGAGTAAAGCATTGTATCCTAAAAAAGTTTTGTAGTAACAACCTATTTAATTAATATCTATATCACCGATTTTTAATTACTGCTTTGAAATGTCAAGGCTATAACCCTTTAAGAACGTTCTATAATCTTGTAGAACCGCAGAACAGTCACTCTGAATTCTCCTACAACTGTCAAATGTACGTCATTTTTTTTTTTTGCTTATGAGGTCCAATATTAACATGAAATAGGCAGAACTCAAAGTTTTGAATGAAATGTGTTTGAATGTTGCTCCTTCAAACTATATTCCTCCACCAGCCAGGGCCACGCATTGTTTACTTCCTTGTCCCCATTAGATAGTGATTATGATGGATGCGCTTAGTGACGTTGACCCATTCTCGTATCGCTTACAATGTTTACGTACTCGTAAGGCAGCCTCTTGGCCACTGCGCATGCTCACCACAGGAACTCAAACTCCAGCTACCTCAATATAATTGCCATTGGCCCACTCCCCAGAATCCGACAATTGGGTTCCCCCGAAGGGGAAGGGGCGTTTCTTGACCTTCCCAAAAGGATAAGGGTATGGGTATGGGCATGGAGATGCGAAAGGGATGCTATGGACTGGGACTTGGACCACTCACCTGTAAATGCCAGTCACGCTGTAGGGACGACATTGCCGTCCTTTACTGAACGTGAAACGCCTTTGATGTTTCTCTTGTTGCTCGCGCTGTTGTTGTTGTTGCTTGGGGCGTTGCTGTTGTGCACCCAAATGCATTGGGTTGCCTCTGCTTTGGGTCCTTAAAATCCTGAAGAGCTGACGAACGCGGGCCTTCACCGGTTGGCCCAATTTGGATACTCTGCTGCTGCTGCTACGACTACTTCTGCTTCTGCAACTGCCGCCCCGGCTCCTTTGGCACAGAATCCTTTGCGGGTTCGTTTTGATGGGGCTTGTATTGTTTTCGTTTTCGATTTCGATTTTGATTTTGGTTGACTTCTCCTTTTTGGGGGCTTCCTTGAGGAACTTGTATGGGTTTTCCTTAGGGGCGATATCCCTGCTGTTCTGGCGTCATGGTGCGTTAATAGGACAGACAGTTTCCCGTTTACTCTTGTTTATGGAGCAGCTGTTTCCGTTTCCGCTTCCTTGTCGCCCCTTTCCGTTTCCTTTTCAGCACAAGCGCACTCTCTCACTCACTCGCTGGCGAACATGCAGTTTTTGGAACAAATCGATATGGGGCCAGATTCCAGCTGAAGTCCTTTGTATTCAGTTTACCCAATCTCACGCTCGAAATGGATATTTTAAATCAGTTAAATGAGTCCAAGTACGCCTGAAATGTTCCTGAAGCTGGCCAACACTTTCTTTGAGTGGGAAAACCCCTTTGCAAAACCCGTCTCCGTGAAGATTCTTCGTTAGTTGCTCTTTTTGGCGGATGCGACTGTTCTGCTGCTGCTCAAGCTCACGACTAAACTGAAGATTTTCATGTCCTCTGGAGGTCCGTGGCAAACCCAACTCTTTGTGTGGTGAGCTAGGTCGAGGTGGGTTTTTGTTTGGGAGAAAGGAAAGACCAGAGAAAGAGGTCCTCCCTTCTTCCGGTTGTCCGTCATTCGTTTTGTTTTGCTAGGCTCTTTTGGCCGCTTGTTGCCTACAATGCCGCCTTCCCGAAGCCACCTACCATAATATCGGGCAACAGCTGATGAATGAACCATTATTGCGTGCATTCGAAATTAAGGAATCACATGGTTTTTCCCCTGAAACAAAGGCCATTCATCAGGTTGACCTCACGTGAGTTTAATTTAAAATGTATTTTATTGAAATTTATTTTGAAGTTAGAAATCAAAGTAGGTTTTCTAAATACTTATTTTGTATACGCTAGACTTTAATTACACTAGAATTTTCCATACTTTGAAGAGCTAAAAGGCTGCGTCTCTGTTGTTTTGTTCTATTGTTTTGGTCGTGTGCAAAGAAATGCCAAGGAATACAAAGCTGATGACCACGGATATGAAGACGGCAGCCGGGAGGTTCTTGAACAACCACAGCAGGATCATCGTGTACACGGCAATGGCCATTAGGAGCAGGCACATGTAGGGATAAACCAGCCACTTAATCTCCTAAAGAATGAATGGATCCTGTTTAGACACTTTAAATTAAGTAGACAGAGGTTATACCTTCCAAACTCCGATAATAAGCAGAAGAGAGGCCAATGCATAAGTGGCCGATCCAGTGGTCCATACAATTTTTACCGCCTGCGAAACTGCCGCCATGCTGGTCATAAAAAGGTAACCGGCAACAACACCAGACACAAAGGATATACAGGCCATTACCGAGACTACCACCCGGTACGTCGGCACAAGTCTTCTATATGTGAATTCCTGTTCGCTCATCTGGGATCTATACTACCTCAATCATGTTTTATGTATTTTAAATCAGTAAATGGGCTGTCATGCTGAGTTTTGAATTTGAAATGTATTATTGGGGATCTATCATTGACCGTTCTTTGGACTTTCTTTACAAAGTCTTTGAAATTATTTGACATTCTCTTTCCCAAAATTGCTGTGACTTTCAAACTTTGAGCGCGCAAATATCGGTAATTATCGATGAATTAGGCAACTATCGATTGAAGTCTGAACCTGACTTTTCAGTGTTCCTAGAAAGTGTTTCCTTCCTTGTTGTTTGGTTTTAGGCTAAAACTTTAAGCAATAGCAAAAAGGAATTAAACTCAACGACAAAAGTTAACACGATATTGAGAAATCGCCCGTTGATGCTTGAAACTTTTGTTGTAATTTATGGGAAAACATCGATTGTTCGGAACTAATTAGAAGGAACCCCAGCTTTTCACCTGGCAACCCTGTTTGCGACTAGCTTTTTAGTATTTATATTTTTTTACGCAGATTAATTTGCGCACAAGATTTGCAGACGTGATTAATGCTGATTTCTGGTCTGGGCTCTACCGGAGTGCCAGTACTTGGAGTCGGAACCGGAGGACAACGATTCTCGAGAGGATTCCCATTCGGCAGGAGGCTACGAACAGGTGGTGGTCCTGCAACCCGCAGGTAGATCTGCCGAGGAAGGCTATAATCCACCTGAATCACTATCTCCTGTAACTCCGATGACTTCTTGAGACCGCACAAATCATGGATCCCTTGGTCTTCTTCGTAGTCCTGGCTTCGCTCTATGGCATCCTGTACTTTTTCGACCGCTTCTTCAAGGTGGGTTCTGTTCCGGCACTCATAATACATCCAAGTACTAACGAGTAAACCCCTAGAGCTGCATGCACTACCCCTACGATGCCTTCCTCAAGAACACCGGACTGAGTGTCAACTTCATGAGCCTTCACTGGCACACAAGTGCCTTTAATAGGACCCTCCTCCGCTGGGGATCTGCCGGAAACAGCTGCACCCGTAGAGTAATGCTCACTAGCTTCAATATCGGCGTCCTGGTCACCTTTTCGTTGCTCCCGATCGGGCTCATCTTGCTCATAGCCACCATCTTCAGTAGTGGCGAACAGGACAGCTCATCGTCTGCATCCTCGCCCGTTGGAGTGCCCGTGCAGTTGGAAATTCTGCTGCCCGGCGTTAACCTGCCGCTGGAGGAGATAGGCTACTATATCACCACCCTGGTGCTCTGCCTAGTGGTCCACGAGATGGGACATGCCCTAGCCGCAGTGATGGAAGATGTTCCCGTCACCGGGTTTGGGATTAAGGTAAACGAAAATATACTTCCCCATTTTATGATACCTTAGTAATGGGCAAGCCACAACTTACTAAATAAAACCGTACCTTTTCAGTTCATCTTCTTCCTGCCGTTGGCATACACGGAGCTCTCTCACGATCACCTGAACGGCCTGCGTTGGTTCCGCAAGCTGCGTGTTTTATGCGCCGGCATCTGGCACAACTTTGTGTTCGCCGGCGTGTGCTACCTCCTAATCTCAACGGTGGGCATCACCATGTCACCATTGTACGCCTACAACCAACACGTGGTGGTCACCGAATTAACAAGGAAATCTCCGCTGCGAGGAGAGCGCGGCCTGCAGGTGGACAATCAAATCACCCAGGTGAACGGCTGTCCGGTAAACAGCGAGGAGAGCTGGGTGACCTGTCTGCAGAGCTCCCTGAAACTCAAGCCGGGCTACTGTGTGAGTGCGGACTTCGTGCAAATCAACGACGAAAGCAGCGCCATTTCACACCATAGTATTGATGGACAGCTACAGTGCTGCGATGAACTGAATCCCAATGTGAGCTGCTTCGAGGTGGTGGAGGATGTCAATGGGGATGTGCCCGTGGAGCTGCCGCAGCATGTGTGCCTAAATGTGCGTCGCACTCTGGAGGAGGTAACCGAGCACTGTTCCTCGGGTGTCTGCAACGAGGGCTTCTGTCTGCGCCCGCTAATTCGTAATATCACTGCCATAATGACGTTTAAGCGACAGAATTCACGCGGAGAGAAGCTGCCGCCGGTGATTTATGTGGGTCATCCCTGGGATGTCACGCGAACAGTGGAGGTATCCGCCTTTGTGCCGAGATACTCCTTCCTGAAGGCAGCTTGGCCAGATGCCTGGCTACTGCTGCTCAAGTACAACGTTGTCTTCAGCATAGGATTGGCCCTGATTAATGCCATTCCCTGCTTCGGCTTCGATGGCGCCCACATCACCAGCACCGTGATACACAGCTTCTTGGTGAGCCGAGTCGATCAGCATGCCAAGAGGGATCTCATCTCAGTGATCATCACCAGCGTGGGCTCCCTGCTCTTCGGACTGGCGCTGCTTAAGGTGGCCTGGCTGAGTTTCCTGCGACCTCTGCTTTAGAACTGATACTGATAACTGATAGATGGAATCTGGGAGTCCAACTCCCCTCCAAAGACGCTAGACTGCTATTTCACCTACACACACGAAAACACAGCGAATTGTAGCACCTCAAAGATTCGATAGCTTTTGTCTTAGTCCTTAGTCCTAACTCGTATTTATTTTCGTACGGTTGTCGAGCTCAAAAATAAAATCAAATTAAGCTAAGATTTTTGTTTAACATTGTTCCTATTTGCCCTCGCTCACCCCGCTCAAGTGGAGGCTGGTCCTTAGTTCGGTGAGGCTGCGTCTGCCGTGCTGGAGGAGCATCTTAATGGCCACCTCGTCACTTTGGTGGCGATTCGTCTGGAAGTCGTGTCGTGCCCACGATCGCAGCTCCAGCTGGCTGTTTTTGTCGGGAACTTGGCGGATGGTGCGGAAGATTTCCCGGTATAGCTTCAGGACCTCTTGACGCAGCATAAACTATGGGATAATTCAGTTCCCAAATTATAAATTCCTTAAACCTTTATATGTAATCTCGTTACCTGCTTTAGACTAAGTGCTGCTCTTGGTATCTTGGTCATTTTAGGTTAATAGAATTTGTTGCTTCTTATTTGTTAATTCAATTAATTAGTTCTTAATATTCCTTAAGTTTTCTTGTCATTTTCCAAAAATGTATAAGTTTAATCTATTCAGCGGAACCAAAACAAGAACAGCTGATGATAACCAGCTGTTAGGATTTTAGAGATGAGCAGACCTTTCTAGCACTCGCACTTTAGAATCGATAGTTTATAATAATACGTTGAAACTTAAAATTCAAATATAGTTTTTAATCATAATTTGTTTGAGCTTGCATTTAAATACAAATAAAAATTCGTAATAGATATTGTAAAAAATTTAAATAGACATTGATGAAAATAAAAGTTGGTGGCCATCTTGTGTTAATAAATATTATTTCTTTTATAAACACATACCCTTTTCAGAATTATCTAAATATTTAGAATAACCTAAAATATTATAATCATGTAATGAAGATTAGCCAAAATTATTAATTCATCATTTATCATATGTAGTTAATTTTAAAACACTTTTCCTACACACAAAAAAATTTGCTTGGTAAAATTGACCAACAAAGATAGTTACGTAACTATTAAAATAGTCACGTGTATTTTGTTTTTGCTTTGGGTGTGTGTCTTTGCTAATTGTGTGTATTTTGTTGTTGTGGAATAACTATTTACTTAGTAGAATTGACAATTTTGCTGGTTGGGGCCAGTTTGACAATTATTACAGTTGATTTTACCAATTTTTTTTTTTGTTTGTAGCATTTTAGGTCATTTGGTTTTTTTTAGGGGAATTTTTATTTAATTTATGCGTTGGTCATATTGCATATGTTCAGATATAATTTATAATACTAATAACTTTTAATAGATTTGTCTTATCTTCGAGACTAAAATATGGCAGCACTTAAAGTGATGCACTTTCTTCGGGGTAGGACAGGGAGACAACCTGCAGCCAAAAGTCAACGGCAATTAATGTTTAAATTGCAATTTTCATCAACTGTCACTAATGAGTCAGTCGCAGAAATAAAATAAATTGTTGTAAGTCTTAACAAACTTATGTTTTTGCGCATTGATGCGGCGTGGGAACGAAGGAAGTGACATCCAACACTAAATTTATCTGGCTCGTGTTCAATTTAAATTAAATTCACGGCATTAAATGCCACATTTATCTACATGAATACGTTGCTTGATTGGCACGCCAGCTGCTCCGCCTCTGTTTCTCCTCTGATTATGATGTTCTACTTAGGCGATTCAATTGTTTCCTCGGTCATTTCGGTTATTTAACGTCTAGAACTAAAGCCGTATTCGCGAAGGGACTGGCTATATCTACTGATAGTTGGTACTTGGCGTCGGCTAGTGGTAAGTTCTCCCCCAAGTACCGGTCTTATTGATCGAATTGCCAACTGTTTTCCACATCCAGTGCCATGGTCAAGTCCAGTTACCAATAACTCTGTTGGCCAGCAGTTGGCCCTATAGAGAAAATGTGATTCAACCAGGTTAGAGATTATTTTATTTCAGTGGTAGAATATGTAATTGTAAGCAAAAATGTTGTAAAAAAATGTTATTAAGCTATTAAGTTATTTAAATACTAGAATCAAGAAGTTGTTGAATTATAACGCTTTTAAAAACAGTTTGTCATTATGATTACGGAAAACGTTCATCAGAAGAAAAATGACTTAAAACCTCTAAGGTGCAATACCAACGAAAATTATAACATTTCAATGATGTCGTAAATAATAAATGCTTAATGCATTATCTTCTTAAAATCACATAGATAAAACACCATTCTGATACAAAATATAAACGAACGGATGATCAATTTCGATATTATTTATCCTCGGTACGCCAGAGACATATACGACCTTTCTGGCTGTCAAAATGCATTTTCTCCTCGCATTACTTAAGTTGCTCCCCATTAATTTCCCATAGCCGTTCCTCTGATCTCTGCCCAAGTGCGTTTGTCTCCGCCGGCACAAGTATTTTGTGCAAATTAAAACAAAAATTGGACATAACATAAATATCCGAGGCAGAACAAAACGAAGGCAGGTGAAGCGGTGCGATTTATTTTTAACTGCCCAATGCTCCTACATATAGGAAATTATGCAAAAGAATCTCGCGCTGCAGCCGAGTGCAATTTCGTTTTCGTTTTCATCTGCCAGAGATGCCAGCGTCTGCGCCGTTCTCTTGAGTCATTGCACTGTGAGAAAGAGGGATACGTTTGAAAAAATTTCCAGTAAATAAATAATATATTTACTAAATTCCTGTTAGAAAAAGTGTGTATATTTTTTTCAATTTTCTCACAAATCTTACAAATGTAAATTATTGTTCATTTTGTAAGTGTAATATTCCTGAAAAATAATTAAAACAGTTTGGTTTTTAACAAGCTAAAATTTCGACACCTTTAAATAAAATTCCAAGGTAGTACCGTTATTCAGCTCAACATTTAAATTTAAATTAGTAAAGTTTTAGATTAAACTATAAATCCCAAATAATTGGTCAAATCAGTCTTACGTACTCCAATGTCTTATAATTTAAATAGATATTTTAAAAATGCATTGGTATGGTCAAGGTATTATTAAAAATTAGTTAGAATCCCTCAAGTTCTGAATAACTATATATCCTGAAAGGAAATGCATGGTGTATTTTCCCCTGTGTGGATGATGTCTTGGGCGCGAAGGGGGTGGGCACTACGTCATCAAAAATCCGACCCACAGCTGCGCCACAACGATGACGAAGAAACGAAGGCAACAACACCGAAGCAGCGACTGAGCAGAGAAGCAGCAGCAGCAGCAGAAAAGCAAGTAAAATCCACATGCCAGCGGAGTGCTGCCTCAAATGTTCATGAAACGCGGACGCGTGTGGACGTCGTTTTGCGCGAACCGCTTCGAAAAAAGTTTGAAAATCCGAAACGGTTTATACGGTCTAATCGGTTGATTCGAATCGAATTCTCGGGCCGTGCATGTGTGAAAGTGAAAACGAAATGAAGAATGAAAATGAGCACGGTGCATAAGTTTCCTTGACGTTCGCTTCGGGAAATCCATCCCAAGAAAACTGAAAGAGCGTGCGAAAGCAGAAAGGCCAATTGTGAGTGAGAACTGAAAAACACACACGCCAAAAATATAATGTTGAAAATATCTGGCTATTTTTGGAATATATATTTGTTTTTCCCACACGCTGCATTGGAAAATTTGTAGCTCAAGTCAAGCAACACACAAAAAACCTCGAGAAATGATAATGCCTAAAAAATACGAGATATACGCTTTAATTTGACTTGCATTTCGTTTTCGAAAAGTTCTTAAAAGCAAAACAAAGCCATCAAGAAAAAAAAAATAAAATAAGAAAGAAAACCAAGGCGAAAGAACAACCAAAGTGAAATGTTTTTAATGGGCAATCAGAAATGATGAAGATCGGGTAGATATATCGGGTAGAACGAGGAACGAACGCATTAAAGATCTACCATGCGATACTTAAACAATCTTGGAGGGATCTATAGCTAAACCAAGAGTGTATATCAACATTTAGTACATTTCCGGAAATACCCATTGCTCAATTTTGGATACACAAAAATATTCCCTTCAGATTCGGATTATTTCCTTTTCAGCTGCACAGAAAATAAATAGGGCACTCACATTTTTTATGTTGATTCAGTAAATTTAAATCTTTATAAATCCACTGTAGGTCAATTCTCACCGGTTTAATAAAATATGAAATATTTTTTGTTTTTCTCTTTAAAAAAACCTTTGTTTTGATATTTTTATAGATTTAATTCAATTTTTTTTTAACAATAGGCAAGAACTGTAAATATTTTTTTTAAACCTTCTCAAATATTATTTAGATATTTTTATCAATTAGCCACCCAGTTTAAAATTATATGTAAATGCAATGAATTTTCTTCTGTGTGGCAACGTTTTCGTCTTTTTCTGTCTGATTTCCTCCGAAACAACAACAAACACAGGCCGCATTATGTATATATGCCCAGTCTTGTTGTGCTTTGCTGCTTTGTATTTTGTTTTTGAATTCGAATTTGTAGTCTTGTGTCATGCGATAGGTGGTAACGTTTCGTTTCGTACAGGGTATTGAATTACAAGACACCAAAGTGCGCGCCAAGCGAACACGCTCGCTCACAGATACCCACGAACACACATATAGCGAGGTGTATAAATATATCGCAGTCCGATTCCGCCGCATATGCGTATCCAATGGATGCGAATCGGCCTGCAAAGCAGAGGGCCCAAGAATGTATCCGAACTGGGGAGTATCGGAAAAGAACTGTGAACCGGTGTAATTAATTGTTTTTGGGGCCGAACAGTATCCGGTGATTGATGTAGCCAAAGTTCATTCGTTTACAGTGGCAAGATCAATGACTTGGCGCCCTATAAATACATATGCACATTGTACATCCCACCCAAAACCTAAACCGAAACCCAAAGTGACCCCTGGCCTCTCTTGTGTTCCAGTTTCACCCAAAAGTATATCGAGTATCCAGCCGAAATGTCCGCCAAGACGTCGCCATCGTCCACTTCCCGAGATGCCAACGTGGGATCCTCGAGTGCTATTCCCGTTCAGATCAAGAAAGAACTGCCCAGCGACGAGATAAAGGTGAGTCTTCTGAATGAACACTTTGAGATACTTTCTTGCCTTCTAATTAATTGCCCCTGTCTGCACGTTATTCCGCCGAGTATTCAATAACAAGGATGCTGACAAAGTATGGAAGCCAAAGTGTGCGTTGGTTTTAAAAATAAAGAACGATTTCTCCCCTCTCTTGGCAAAACATTTCACTTGTATTGCTGCGAACTGCATATACGTTGAATTATTATTATTATTTGTTTTTGCGTTTAGATGGGGGAAAGGTGAATAACACCCACTCGCCATTTTCGATTCTATATTTCACGTTGGAAGTGGCTTTGAAGTGGATTGCATATTCAAATAGCTAACACTACAATTTTAATTAGAAACCCTTTACTATCACATGGATTCAACGAAACGCCTCGTTTGGAATATTTAAACAGTAAACTACCTTTGTAGCATATCCCATATCCCAATTAGTTGGTACACTTCGTACTTTTTAAGCGAAGACTGAAATTTTTGAAGAACTGCTTGTTGCACATAATTAGTGTTCACTTACAACCGAGCGAATACAGATAAACGAGCCGAAGCCAAACGAGAATTTCCAACTAAGCACTGAAATCAAAGAATCATATTCGAAATGCCTGGGCCAGAGAACCAAAAATCGTTTCGGCTTTCAGTTGGCCGTTGGGGTATTTGGAAATGTTTATGCAATAGCGATGATAATACGAGCACAACACCCCCGCTGCACAAAATTCCTTGCAACTTTGTTTCTGACCGGGCCCGGATTCCGGAATTTGTAAGAGGAGTTGCCGGTTGCAGCTGAGGAGATTCCGATTGCGATTGTGATTACGCGATTACGGGACGTAAGTCGAGTGGGAGTTGGCGGTAATTTTATATTGATAAATTTTTATAATCATTTTAACGAGTGAGCGAGCGGCTCCGATTCCGATTCCGATGCGGCCCCTCGCCATCCGCATTTGCTTTATCCGCCAAATGAGCAAAATTAATTTAATGCCTCAGACAGGGACAGAGAGTCCCAGGGCAACATTTTTGCAGCACGTGTAACCCGATCGGCGAATTGAAATTATACCCCTTGACTTGCAGTTGGGCGCAATGATACTTATTGTCGGGCATAAAGAGGGAAAACAAAAACAAAAGCAGCGGCGGCAGCAAAACCGAAATTATTATAATGAATGAGCTGGTCGGGGGCTTGGGAACTGAGTATCCGCTGGGGACTGAGGTTGGCGACTGGTTTTCTAGGTAAACGTGGGATTTATGTGGATATCTATATAGTTATCCATGACTGTCGTGCGATATTTGTAATGCAATTGCGAGCTTGAAACTTGAGTTGGTCCCTGACATACTAATATATTTAATGTCTAATATTGTTTTAAATATTTTATTGATTGTCGTAAAATGTTTATAATATAGTTGTCATTATTATAATATTTTAATCTTTCTTTAAATTAATGTAACTTTTTGAATGAAAAGAAAATTCAATATATCCTCAACTTTTTTTTAAATAATTTAAATATGCCTGCTAATAGAGTTTTTAGCTAAATATATTACTTATTTTTAGAGTTTACTGTAGGTACCTCTTACTCGTCTCCTTTTTACCCTTTCATTTTTGCCTGAATTTTTCCTTCATTCAGGTTCTCAATATCGCTCAACCTCCTTTGAGTATGCAACACTTTGCTGACTAAAAATATCAATTAAAAATATTGTAATTCATACCTTCCATTTTTGCTTACCTCACCCAGTTTCGGGTTCGATTTCCATATTTTAGCCTCTCCGCCAGCTCCTGGCCATAATTATGAGCTGCATTTGCTGCAAAGACAGCAACCAGGACAAATTTTTATATTTAATGGCCCGAAGGCGAAAACACACAGCGTAATTAAACAACAGCAATAAATCGGTTGAGGGTTAGGGATGACGGGTAAGGGATAAGGGATAAGGGGAGCAACACGAACGCGCTTCATGGGTGCAATTTGATAGGACTGTGGTAAGGTGATATCCTTCAAGGTTTTCGCATGGCAACCGATGTCAAACCGAAGCTGAGGCTGGGCCATATATGTATATCCACAAGAACGGATGTCTTCGAGGCACACAGTAGGCATTATCCTGGGAAGCAAATCAATAACTCTTTGTGGGCGGAATGAAAGAAAAGAATGGTAAACAAAGTTTAGTGTATGGGGTGCTTAATTAATTGATTTAATACCTTATACAATGGGTCTATATAAATCTATTTCTATCTTGGCAGTACTAACTCATATTTACTCATAATTACCACTTCTATAATTTCTGATTAAATGCCTCACTTTCTTTGTTGCACATCTTGGCATCCCCCAGCCATTGGTGTAGTCATATAATATTCAGTGCCTACAAATCGCCACCGAGTTAAGTGATGGCAGGCTCCAAGCAACATTCTAGACACACAACCCAGGGTTCCGACAGTAGGGATTGGGTTACGCTCGCACAACCGGGTGTACATGGTTCGGGGAGACTGCGAGGGGCCAGATGACGATGACGATGACACAATGACTGGCAGCCACTCAGGAATACAGGGGAAATAGAGGAGGCTTTGGGGCAGCGGTGGCAACCGGGCTCAAATGTCGCCGCAGCAGCAGAACTTTAATAACAGCGCCGCAGATTGAGTTACAAACAAAATAGAATATGATAAATTCTACACAAAACACCAGGAACCAGAGCTCAAAGGTGCGACAGGGGGGCTGCGAGGGGGGATTACCCCATAGTATAGTGCACAGGTAACGTGAGGCACCCCGAGCTGCCTGCCACATGCAACATGCCCCACTCCCACTCGCCCCCGAAACAGCAGCTCAAATTAAAATAGCGTTAAATTAATTCGAGCCACTGCTGATGGCCCAGCATTACGAAAGCGAACCCGAGTGGCCAAGAGGCAGTGTGGATGGATATGGATGGATGAATGGGTGGCCCAAAGCCCTCGGCAGGTGGTTTACAATGCAGCAGGTGAAGAGATCGATGCTCACAGAGGCAGATATCCAGTTCCCTAGTTTCCACAGAGATTTAATTATTTCATTTAATTCAACTTAGATAATGGAAAACATCACTACTTCCTGACATTAGGATAAACAATTCATTTTAGTGTCAATCATATTATTTATTTTAGAAAAACTGAGCATATTGAAATCTCAGGTATATTTTCACAATATCTAAAAATACTATTAATTTTAAGGCTAAAATTTACCTAACATATTAAAAATTAAAATATTTAAATAATATTGTAAATATTTCTTAGAATTGGGTTTTGAGAAGAGCTTTACAAACTTTCGATGAATTAACATTTTTAAACCAAAAATATCTTGTAACAATAGTCCATCTGACCTACCACACACATTAATAATACTGAATATGAGAGCAAACCCCTTGCTTTTTCTTGTTGTGACCCTCCTCTTGAGTGCCCTGAGTTCAAATATATATCTCCGTCTGAACGGTGAGCCACCCATATCTGGTGTACATTAAAATGAAATAGAATATATCATGGGCGAGGGGGTAAGGGGAGGTGGGAACTGAAAATTCGCAGAGCAGAAGCAACAAACGGCAAAGGCCAAGTGTGTCATGTAAGAATTCAAAAGAAGGACGCGCGTCATTCAATCCTGAGCTATCGATATTCGATTACAGCAAACTAAAAACCGACCGACTCTGTGCACGAGTCTGAGAAAACTAGCGTAATTCTAGAATTTGTTTCCATTGGGTGTTGTTTCCACCGCCCGACCATATATACTTTTTCGGGGTGGCGTTCGAGGGGCTGGGGCCTCGGATTGGATTCGGTCCGGACACCAGCTCTGGTGCAGCTCGGTTTTAGTTCGCCTTAGTCTCAGTTCAGTTTACTGGGTTCAGGGTGAGTTATTATAAGCGTATTGGGTTGCCAATCCCGCTCCTCCCGCTCCTCCAGCCCCCCAGTCTGGGGCTCGTTGCTTTGGCACTGCCAGCATTGCCGCGTCGTGTACTTTACATTATTCTATTAGGTTTCCTCGCCGGTAACCCTAGACGTGTATTAATGCGAGCCACTCGCATAACAGGCGGCTCCACTGCAGCGGGATAAGCCCCCTTGGATATCTTCGGATGGGTTCGGAAGTAGGTCAGGAAAACGAAATCAATTTCGATCGATAGTTGGGAATTCTTTTAATCAGTTACAGGAGGATGGTATTACGGCTTTATCATCAATCCTAGAATAAATACTTTAATATTTCTCAAGAATCAAACAAAATACCTATTCAAAATTAGCTCTTAAAAGTATACTACTTTTGTTGAAAGGCTTAAAGAAAAAAAGTTTTGAAAATTACCATCCCAGACTAAACACTATTTCTTCAAGTGCAGCCAATGCCAAACAAAGAACGAACTTGGCTGTCGGCTTGAAGTTCTCAGTTCTCAGTTCTCGCCACTCACCCGTCAAGTTGGTTCATTACGATTCATAATAAAATGCAAAATACGATATGTTTTTGTAAGTTGAGATTTTGCAAAATGAAAGAAAACACAACCAACTTGAAACAGTCAGATACAGAACGAGTATTGCAAATGTATCCACTGGATTCTTGGGCAATAATTACGAAAAAAACGAAATGAAAATGAAAAGCCAACGAAGAATCCGAACAGATCTTATTGCACGGAGGGGGCGGGGGAAAAAGGGAAATTCGAATTGGAAATGTAAAGGTACCCGCGTGTATTTGTATTTTTCTTAATACATACTACTTTCGTACATACCACTGGGCGGCCAGAGCGAATCAGATCCCAACTCCATCAACAACAACAGACGGCATACAATTTCAGTTTTTAATTAATTGATTTTTATTCGCATTTCGGTGTAGAGTTTCAAGCATGGGCGCGAGTTTGAATGTCGCTGGCGGAGAAGGCACTGAGAAAAATGTTCTCAGAATTATAAGATCTTATATACTTATAAATAAATCAATAAATAAATATTTATGTCGTAAATAAGTTCAACATTTTCATTAATTTTTTTCTCCGTCAATTTGGGAATTATAAGTTAAAATACGATTAAATGAGTGCATTTTTAAAAGGTAAACTGGTGGATGTTACTGAAATTTTAATAATGATAATACAGTTTACTACGATTGATAAATCAAAGATTTATCTGTATAACTAAAATAAATATTATTATATAATACAAAGATATTTTTGCTAAGTTCAGTAAGCTCTCATTCTATAGTACACCATTTTCTCCCTGTGCATGTCTCCTCGAACCCGTTGAGCCACTGTCAGGCAGCGGAGCGCTGAAAAACTGAACGAACGCACAAATCAGAAATTAAAAACCGAACATAAATTAACAGACAAATGATACTAAAAACCGAGCTGCCGAAAGAGACGGCGCATGGGATAATGAGAGAGACGGAGGGAGTGGAGTCGTATCTCCGTTCCTCCGGTTACGGTTACTGCAAGATGCTGAACTTGAGCCGAGCGTGCGTCGCCATAGCCCCCCGGTTCCGTAACCCCCTTACATACATACATTCATATCTCCATCCCACCTGGACGAGGTCGCACCTGAGGCGTGTAATTGATCCGCTCAGGCAGCCGGCTCCAGAGATTTTATCGTGCGAATTGTTAATACTCTTTTCGCTTTTCGCAGTTCGCAGTTCGCAGCCACAGACAGCTATAACCTGAATGCGAATGCGATTGTCACCGATACGCGAACTGCAGGAAAATAACCAAGCGAGCGTGTGAGCGCTGTTCATGGAGTGCGAAAGAGATGGGTGTTTCAGTGCGAAAGAGAGGACTTGAGGGGGTCCGATAGAGACGGCGACTTATTAGACGACTTGCATTTGTCAGCAAGTTGGCAGCAACGCTTAATTTGAAGAGTATCGGGTGACGCCGGGAATATCCAGTTTGTCTGGAGCTCGTGATAGATGCAATGAAGGCGATGAATCATCTGGCCAGCATTGGCCAATTGTGGCTTTGTTGCGCGGACCAAATTTCCCCTGAATCTCAGCATTGGACACCAATTGTGGCTACACGGCATGGCATATGAGCAATTTGGCATTCCGCAGAACCAAGTACGAGAAAATTAAAGTCTACAAAGGGCTACATAAGAGGTCAAAAGGAGAGGTTTTTAAAATTCCATTAATCAAATTGTTGCATATTACACAGAAACGTGGCAGTGGCAGTTGTGGGGGTGTTTTCTTTTTTTACTTTTTGAATACCACATTTCCTTTTACTTTCCACTGGAGTGGGGGGAGGAGTTATACCCCGAACCCCACCCTTTATTTTTTCAACAATATTATTGTAATATTATTATACCCGTTACTCGTAGAGTAAAAGGGTATATTGTATTCGTGCAAAAGTATGTAACAGCTAGAAGGAAGCGTTTCCGACCCCATAAAGTATATATATTCTTGATCAGGATCACTAGCCGAGTCGATCTAGCCATGTCCGTCTGTCCGTCTGTCCGTCTGTCTGTCCGTCTGTCTGTCTGTCTGTATGAACGCTGAGATCTCGGAAACTATAAAAGCTAGAAGATTGGCATTTTGCATGCAGATTCTAGGAGTTCCTACGCAGCGCAAGTTTGTTTCAAAAAGGTGCCACGCCCCCTCTAACGCCCACAATCGCTTATATACGATTTTAAAAATTTCAATATTTCGGAAAAGTAAAAATGCAGTTTTATTGTGTTTATCAATACCTATCGAAATGTAGAAGAAATTTTTCAAATCGGACCATTCGTTAAAAAGTTATGCGTGTTCAAAGTTTCTATCTCCATCTCCCTCGCACTCCCTTTACCTGAGTAACGGGTATCTGATTGTCGGGGCACCCGACTATAGCGTTCTCTCTTGTTTTTAATATTAACTTCTGCTAACCCTTTCAAATCCCGCCACTGACTAAGGACATTCTGCAGTAAAAACAACGTTGAATTCGAGAATTTCAATGTAACCTGATCCTGAGTTTCTGCAGCTCTCTTAGCCTGTGTGAAATTTGTGTGTGCAGCACAGGCAGACACAGAATGATACTCATATGTATATCCCCTTGGGATTGGGAGTGGAATGGAAATGGGAATGGGAATGCATGAGCCAGAAAAACACAACTTCAAAAGCCGCAACTGTTTTCTGCATCTTGGCCTTCAGACTAAGGCTGAATTTTCGGCTTAAATTTAAAGCAAAAAGGCAGAAAACACACAAACCGACAGAGTTTGTCCGGGGGTATTGGATATCAATGTCGATGCAGGGAGATTCAAAACAAAGGGCGGGGGAAAGGGGAGATTCTCGTACTCTTGTAAAGGAAATATGCAAATGCCACCCCCTCCAGCGTCCCGAAAAAGCCAAATAGTCCGGCCCTCTGGCCGTAATGAAGCTCTCCTTACCTTGTGCAGCGATATGTTTGAGGAAAATCGGTTGTGTGGCGTGTTTGATGCGTGGGCTTATCCGCCAGGGTTATCGATTACGCTGCAACTTTCCCAGCCTCGGGGAAAAATGCTTTGATACGGACTGATAGGGACGCCCATAATTGGACATGGAGATCAAAGGTCATCGGGCAAGACAATCTATAATTAGTGAAAGTAGCGTTCGTTCGGTTGATTATCATCTTTGACACTATATCCTTTATGTATTTATTGTCCTCGGTCTTGAGACCACAGCTTTACACCTGCCTGGCCGTGCATTAATTAAAGTTTCAGCTGCTACTTGTATATACACCCTGAGAAATATAGGGACAAGAAAAACAATTTAATACAAATGAGAAAGGAATGACTAAAATATTATTATATTAGTACACAGAGAAAAAAAAATACCAAAACTGGTCATCATTCGGGTATTTTTTCATATCAATTTCGGCCCATATGAGGCCATACCAAAATGATATTTTCGAACATACCAAATTGGTATTTTCGAACATATTAATAAGGTATTTTTCATACAAGATTGTTATGATCTCATATCAAATTTTGTTACAAAATTTTGTATTGTATTTTCTCTAACTCAGAATGCTTTTCTGCCACGAAAAAAAAAATGTGGGCATGGCTCAGAGGCCAAGGTGCTAGGTCCTGATATTATTTTGTGCTCGGGGGAACGAGGTTCAAATCCCGCTCACAACACAACACAACTTTTTTTTTTTGTATTAGTAATCTTATCATATTAACTTTTTACCACAATTTTGTTCTTAATATTTTTAAGGAAATGTTAATTATGCGCCTTAAAAACTTTTTACTTACTCTGCCTTAGCCGGTTTTGAACCGGGGTCCTCTCGCATTAGAGTCGGATGCGTTACCTATTGGGCCATCGCGACAAGTTACCCGCGAGTATATTAGCTAAACTTGAATGTAAAATTAGCTCGTTTAAGCATGCTCAACTTGTAAGTGTGACCACAGCATATAAAGCGTTATAATACCATTGTATACCAGAAATACAACAAAAATACAACTTTACAGTCATACTATTTTTTCAAAGACTTTTCGATGCCCCATTTGATATGAAAAACATATCAATCTTTGAAGTATTCATATTAATATGTTTCGGATTCATATCAACATGGGTAATTGTTATGATTTCGTATCATATTGGTATGAATTCGTATTACATTTATATGGAAAAATTGATATGTACAAATTGAGGAGACAATATCAATCTGGTATTGTTCCGTTTTTTTCTCTGTATACAACATATGATAAACAATTAAGGCTTTTTAACCGATTTAAATTCAAACTAAAAATCAAACTATTACCCAAATAACTATCACTATTTCCTTATAAAGAAAACTCTTAATATACTACGATAAAACTACAAAAAGTAAAACTTCTTATTTAATTAGGAAAACCAATCATTCACATTGGTAATATTTTTAAAAATATCACACAAAAATTGCCTAAACCTTTAAGTCTTAAATATGTCGGATATGCCGGCGATACCCAGCTTTTCCACGTCTCATCCTTCTGTGTTTTTCCTCTCCTTCCAGGAATTCGCGCACAACACCATGAACGAGCTGCTCGGCTGGTATGGATTCGAGGGTGTGGATGTGGATCGTCTGGACCTGACCGCCAAGACATCGCGCCTGCTGCAGAGTGCCGCTGCCGCCGCGGTAGCCAGCCAACAACAGCAGCACCACCAGAACCATCAGAGCCACCAACTCCAGCAGCTGGAGCAGCACCCCAGTGTGGAGAGGAAGCGGGGCAGTCTGTTGCGCAGCAGTCGAAGTTCCCTGGCGGCAGCCTATCACAATAACAACAACAATGCCAGCAGCAACAAGAATAACGGCGGAGTCGGAGGGGGTGGGAGTGGCCGAAAGGGCGGACTCCTGAACTGCAGTAGCACCACTACCACGCCCTCGGACCACGACACTCGCAGCTCGCGGGAGGAGGACTCCAAGAGTCCGCACTCCATCGGGAAGCCAGCGGGAGTACCGCAGACGGAGGAGAAAATAGGTATAGTACACCTCAGAAGAAATTAATGATCTTTAAAATTGAGAATTTATTTTAATTTTTTAATCAGTTTTTGATTTGTAAAAAAAAAAGAAAGAAAGAAAGAATGATTAGGAAATTCTGAGTTAATTTATCTATTTAATAATACTATTTCACGGAAACAGTATTCAATTTAAAGTAGTCTTTAAGCGCAGAATTCTCATACAAGGTTTATTTACATGTTGATAGTAATAACAATAACTAATCATTTAAAATGATAAAAGGAAATTCAATGATATCAACAACATCCAAAAAAAATAAGTTTTTTCTGCGAGTAAAATAAAAAATCATAAAATGGAAAAAGATTAATGAATCAAATATTTAATTAAAGTAATTTGGTAATTACAAAAAAACAAAATATTTAAAAAGAGATTCAAAAACAAACTATAAATGAAGCAAAATTTAAAAGCATAGTGCAATGGGTAATTCGAGCCGAGAGTAATCGAAAATTGACAGCCAAAGTCAAAATCAAAAATGTGTAACCGACCCTAAAACCCCCCTGGCCACAACCCACTCACCATCCGCTTGCTCCTAGTGGCTTTCGTTTTTTGATGGGAATTCGATAACTTGGACTTTTCTGCTCCCCCGAATCCCTCCAATCCTTCAGAGCATTTGGAGCCTGTCTGTACAGGCTCGAAATTGTGCTAACTTTTCAGCAACTCCTGCCGGAGTTTCCCGATGCCTGCATTATCGAATAACAGATTCATTAGTACCCAAATATGGTTTACACAATTTTGGCTACCAGAACGCAGGAAGAGCCGGGCCATATTAGCAGTAGGATATCCAGAGCTCTGTTTGTACGGCAGCCGGAGGAAGTCGAATTTTCAGTTCGGTAGCAATTAATTTCCATTCTGATGGTACTTGTATGATTTCAGGCTCGTTTTGATTAGTTTATGGTTTGCAGGCGATCATGTATAGATTTTCTTTAGTCTTAATAGGACAAGTTTTATTTAGCTTTCAACATAATAGATAAATCGGTATAGAATTTATATAGAATTAGATTAAGGGTACTTCTTTAATGGTAAAAGTATTTCAACTTACAAAGATCTTTATTTGTCTCCTCCACAGACTTCAGCAACTGCTGCTGGTGCCATCGACCGATTGCGGAGAATGCGCCGGATTACCTGACCAGCTGCGACGGACCGCGATACTGCTCCGAGTCCTGCTTCGCCCAGAGCCGGAGGGCGTCCTTCAAGAAGGCCAAGACCTGCGACTGGTGCAAGCACGTCCGCCATGCGGTCAGCTACGTGGACTTCCAGGACGGCGCCTCCCAGCTGCAGTTCTGCTCGGAGAAGTGCCTCAACCAGTACAAGATGCAGATTTTCTGCCATGAGACGCAGGCCCACCTCGACATGCATCCGCACCTGAGGGATCAGGCGATAGACGCGGGCAGCGAGGCTGGCCTGATAACGCCGGATCTGTGGCTCCGCAACTGCCGGAGTCGCTCGGCCTCACCCGCCTCCACGCTATCGGTGTCTCCTGGTCCCCCGTCAGCCCCGACTTCCAGTCGCTGTCCGGACTCGCCGCCGCCTAGTCATCATCCCAGCAAACCCCTGATCTCAGTGGCCCCCGTGTCCAAGTTGCTGGCCCAGAAGAGTCCTGCTCCCGCCGGTGGAGTTCCACCACCGCCGCCACCGCCTGTCCAGCGGCATTTGGGCGCCAAGTTGGGTCGCCGGAAGCGCCGGGGTCTCTCCTCATCCTCGGGTTCGGAAACAGTGGCCAGTCTGCTGCAAAAACAACAGCAGCAACAGCAGCAGCAGCAACATCAGGCTCCTCCAACTCTAACGGCTGACTTTGGGGGCTCCAGTGTCCCACTGCCTCCTCTCTCGCCCATGCCAAATATCCAGGAGTCACCACAGCAACAACAGCAGCAGGCTCCTCCTCAGGTGGCTCCACCACAAGCTCTGCCACGTGGGGCCACGGCCATCCCGGCCAGCTACTTCGCCACGCCATCCAATGGTGTGCCCATGGGCACATGGCGTCCACCACCGCCACCGCATCACTTTATGCATCCTCCTCCGCATGGCATGATGCCGCGTGGATTCGGTCCTCCCTTTGGGCCGCCGCTTCCGCCACAAATGCCCGAGCTGGGTTCCCTGCTGGGCGCTGTTCCGCCCGTGACAGTGATGGTGCCCTATCCGATCATCATCCCCCTGCCCATACCCATACCCGTTCCTCTGCCAGTAATGGATTTCTACAAGGCGTACCTGACGCCCGAGCAGAGGAAGCGTTTCGACGAGGAGCGGGCTGCGCCGAGCAGAGAGGAAAACCCACGAGAGCAGGAGCAGCCACAGCCGCTGGACTGCAGCAAGACCAGAAGTGAACTGGGGGAGGAAAAACCAGAGGTGGAGCAACCAACGGAGCCCCGCGAGGAGTTGGACAACGATCAGGAAGAGGATGATAAGGAATCCATACCAAAGACAAATCCAGACAGGGAAACCACACCGGCTTCGCCATCCATCTCGCAGGAGTCGTCGTCGTCGCCGCAGGAGACGCATTGCATTGTCCGGGACACGGCGCAATCTGATCCGGAGGTGGACAGCCAGAAGCTGCCCAAGCTGAAGATCACGCGGCTGCAGACCAAGCGGACGCTCATCCAAACCAAAGAGGCGGCGGCCGAGTGCAGTCGACCGCTGCGCAAGCGCAAGAGGATCATCGACTGCGATTTCCAAAAGATGGCCGTCAAGGAGCAGGAGGTGGCCACCGAGGGCCACCAGAGCAATAGTGGCCACGCTAAAGCTAAAAAGTAGACGTAGACCTTAAGATTTACCCTTATAAAGTAGTAGAATGTATTTATCTATGTATGTGAGAGTGTGTCAGTGTGTATGTGTAAGCGAAAGCGGAAATGGAGTCCAGAGAAAGTAAGAGAGAGCTAGCGGAAGGCACAAAGTGCATGCGGTAATCAGAATTGAATCTTAATAAACTAAAATATAACTTATTAGATGGTATCGTTTGTTGTTATTGGTCGGGAATAAGCTTAATTCAGCTATATTTTCATATAAACTTTAATAAGAAACATTCACTTCAATAAAATGTGTCGTTTTTCTTCAAGGAGCTCCAAAAGTAAGTTAGTTATAGCTAATGCTATCAGATCTAGCTGCAGGCACCTAAGATATGTATGATGCTTAAACCATCAATTCGCTTAAAATATAACCAAATTCAGTAAATATTTCAGAAACGATGCGAATATGCAAAGGTCGTTAAAAAAATACTTGTACAAGTAAAGCTATTTCAAGAGGATTTCTGAACCGTTGCAGTCAGGGGATACAGACATTGTAACACTTAAGACTAGATCATGGCTCAGTTGTAGAGGTCCCACAGGGATATCTGGCTGTCCATGCCTGCTGCCGCCATGATGGGAGCCCGCCACATGGCCACCGGTTGGCTGGAGTAGGCCAGGTCCATCACTCCGCCATTTTTGTGCTGCGTCAGCACGGCCAGCGGCCGGAGGCTCTTCCACGAGAAGATCCGGATGCGTCCGTCCCAGCCGGCACTGGCGAACACCTTCTGATCGGACCGAATTCGGACGCAATTCACCCCCGCATTCTTCATGCTTAGCTCCGAGCCCCGCTGTAATTGCATCGAGGGTCGTTGGTAGCTGAAGCTAATCAATTTTTCAGCTGTTAATAAGAGATACGTGGCTTAGTAACAGGTGAAATCTATTTGCACTCGAAATCGGACTTACTTGGACCCCCCACAATGCCGCGATTTGTAACCGGATCATAGTCCACGGTCGTGGCATCCTGGGCCAGCTCCAGCACATCCACAATGACGCCCGAGCTGATGTCCCAGGTGAGGAAGTGTCCCGACTCGTAGCCAGCCAGCAGAAAGAGCTGCGAGGCGCACTCGAAGGGCTTGAAGCAGGTAACACTTCCCAGTTTGGGTAGCTGCGGATCCTCTGGCACCAGCATCTGGGTGGGGGCTGCAGCATCCGCCACATGGAGCACCCCGATCGATGACTCTTCACAGGGATAGAAGAGCAGCTGCTCGTTGGTGTTGCTGGTGCCCGTGTGCAGGGCAGATCGACAGAAGCCCAGGTGGTTGCCCGGAATGCTGCGCTCCTTCACGTAGCTACTGCCGCCGATGGAGAACATGGTGATGGTGCCGCCCTTCTCCTGGGTCACCAGGCGATCGGGGGTGTGGTGCAGGCTGGTTATAGGGTCGGATCCTACCTCAAAGTGCAGGGCGGAGCGGTTGGTCTGCAAGGGCATCAAGTACGAGTTATTATTTATTGAATTCAAAAGGAGAGTAAATGGAATAATCTTGTATATCATCAGAAATTTCGATTTCTTAGTATAAAACATGAAACTAAATAATTATAATTTGTTATGAGATATGTGATTATTGCCTTAGGAACTATAGTTTCTTGATTGTCTTTTGATAAATTATTGGTATAACTGGTAACTTTTTAGACTACATTTTTATTCTATAGCTATCTATAGAATGTTATGTCGTAAACAAAATTGGTTCAGTATATTTAAATAAAACTTGGCACCTGAGTGTGATAATGCTATAAATATTACAGGAAAGTTGGATCAAGATCGGACTATAGACGCGATATATATGTATTCGATGGGATGGATAAGGAAGTACATAGATCTAACTCAAACATACAGATATTTCGCTGAATATATACAACAAACTTGAATCACCATAGATTATTATTTAATGTCAAGGTGTCTTATCAATAGATAATGTAAAAGGTTCGCACCTGTAAATCCCAAAGGAACACACTGCCTTTAATAGTCCCCGCCAACAGGCGCTCGTTTTCCTGAAAGCAAAGTGAATTTACTGCTCCCATGTCGGGTGATCTAAGGCTGAATACAGGATCTGGTGGTAGCACAGCCATATTTAGTTTTGTTTAAATTAATTAACTAAATGAGTTTGTTTTTGTTTGGTCTCGTGGTAGTTAGTGATTAGGGATGTGAAAAATATAAATATTTATATCGTGATATTTTTTTCCATTAATATATCGAATATCGCTATTTTTTAAAAATACTTTTGATACTTATCGATATTTAATCGAGAGCGTTGGCAGACTGCGCTGTAGTTCGTTACAAAAAACGGCAGAGGGCGCTGCATTTGGCGCGCTCCCCTCGAAATTCAAACGATTTGCCGCCAACAGCTGCGTGACCCAACACAAGACCCACAGCGAATGTTTTTCTCTTTCATTGGGCGTAGTAGCCTCTTGCGGAGAAAACGAGCTTAAAATTTTACAGCGAAAAATCATTAAGTCGCTAAATGCGCGGACTATTAAAAAACATAACGTGCACCGAAGGCTTACGCAGCTTTAATGGACTTTGTCAGCGGCCTCT
This sequence comes from Drosophila lutescens, assembly GCA_037075285.1. Classification (NCBI taxonomy): domain Eukaryota; kingdom Metazoa; phylum Arthropoda; class Insecta; order Diptera; family Drosophilidae; genus Drosophila; species Drosophila lutescens. The sequence continues at coordinate 128,716 of JBAMCF010000993.1, forward strand.
CGTCTCTCATGTGGCCTAGACGCTAAGGCCCGAATCGTAAAAGACTTGTCAGCCGCGCGCTTTTGGCCAGATTGCGAGCGAAGAAAACGGCCCCAAAAAAGATATCTGTGTATATATATAGAGTCCATTCTGCCGACCGTCCGCAACAAAGATCGCAAAATAAACATGCCATAAGCTCGTTAATCAATGCTAAGTTGACAGTTTTAAGTGGTTTTAGCGAGCCAACACCAGCGCAAACGGCAAATAAGTCGGAGACTCCTGTTGTGCCGCAGGCTCAGCATGATTTACGGTCCCAAAAAAATGCGCTATATTTTAATTGAGTGCAAGAATTTATTTGAAATTTGAAATTTTTCGTTTTCGGCTTTTGCCAAAAAAACATGACTTTGAAGGTGAGTTACCAAGTTCCCAAAGGTTTTTTATAAATAATTTAAATGACTCCATTTTCCTTTTAGGAGAAGAATCCTTAAATATGATTTTGCATCAGGATTAATTGCATCTTAAATGGAATTAAATTGAAATAAGTATTAGTAATAAGAGTCGCTTTAAAAGTGTGTTACTTAATTATAACAATTAGGTATAATTAGGAGATATAAAAAGAGTCCATATGGAATAATTAAACATGTTTGCCTCTTAAATTAATTTAAGTTCAAATAAGCACTAGTAATAGTTTTCAACTTAATTATTTTTGCCAGACAAAATGCCTCTCATAAAAATTTCATAATTTGTCGATATGTTTTCGCAGGTGCTCACTTTCGGCACTCGAATGGCATTCTTCCGCAGTTGACTAGACAAGCAGTCGCACTCCGTAATTCGATTTGGGTGCAACAAGTTAACACGTTTTCCCCTACCCTTACCCATAAACCCAACCCTTTTGGCCCCCATTCAGACGTCTGGTAAACAGTTGAAAATGCGGCTATAAGTTCATTTAACTGCGGAGCCAATCATAAAAAGGGTTCAAGCCCGTATGACCATTCCAGCTCATTTGCTTTCGACTCGGTTAATTCTTTTTGTCTCCCACAGGATAAAGGAGGAGTTGGGGGAGGGGGCAGAGGTAGCTGAACGACAAGTCCATAAATCTTTTCGCCACAGAACCAAAGGCACGGATACGAACACGAATACGAATCGGTGGAAGTGAGGCGTTTAAACTATTTATGCATGTTGGGTAATCCATTTGAAATGGGTCAACGACTACAACAGCAGCAACAACAACGGCAACGGGAACAACGAGCTCATAAAACTCCTTAAACGTTTCCAATAACCCAACCCAGTTCGAAGTTGAAAACATATTGGCTTGTTACCTTAATGAAGTCATAAATTTTCGCTATCGCATTCGGGGCATCTCGGCCAGAAAAGAGAGTCCCCAGTTCCACATTGGGGCTGCGAGTCGAGTCCCCGAGCTACAGGTTTCTAAGGAATTCCATTTCGGGATAGAACATACTGCCCATATACCAAGTGTTTTGGCACACATACGCGAACGCGTCCATTGGCCGATAGTTAATCAGGCTTAGGCTGATATATGCTGACAGAGTCGGTCTCTGGTGTAGGCCGCCACTCTCGGAAAAGGATACGTCCTCTCATCTCGGAGGATGGGCATTGTATCCATATGGAAGCGATCCCCTGCTGGGCGAGTATTCCGCGTATTTGCGAGGCGGGCCATGAAAATGAAGTTATCACGCGACAAACAATGTCTGCTCGGGCCCCTGCCACCAATAACTTTATATGGTTGTCATTATTAGTCGGAAATTAAATGGCCGCGGCCACAGAGGACGACACTTGGATGACTACCCGACTTATTTATGTGCTACCTTAATGGAGCTTCATCTACTCGAAATTGAGACGGCGATTTGTTCTGGGATCTGGGATCCTACTCCTTCTCGTGTTGAGTTTTTATTTCGCATTACTTTGCCATGTCCATGAATCACTCGATGGGGAAAAAGGTAGCGATGGGGTCTAGGTGCTGGTATTTTGATTCGGAGATCGCCAAGGTGAGATCGCCGGGCAGGAGGCATTCCGCAATCAGAGGGAAACAATGGGAAGTGATTTATGTAATAAAAGTATTTCATAAATATTTAAAATATTTAGATATTTGCTTTTAGACAAAATCAAGATTTGAAGCATAAATTAATAACCTTACAAATCTATGAAAATCTTCCTACTCATTTTTAAAACACTTACCAACACAATTGATACCGCTTTCTAGCTTTTCTTCGTCGCAATGACATAGAAAGCGATTGCCGCGACTGATGCAATCCAAGTGGAAACCACAAGAGATTCCCCAAAAATAAGTTGGAAACTCCGGCCGAGCGCAATCAATTAAAATATCGACGTCTATCAGCGTTATTATAAATCAAACGATAACATAAAATTGACACTAAAGGCGTTTCGACCATTTTTCATGCCGGCCAACGTCGACGACGAGATTAAGGCCTCGGATATAGATATATGGCATCGCGAGCGCGGTGGCCAAACTTAGATGGAGTCACATTTTGGGGCACTCGAGCTCGCGCCTGAACTTTGCTACGTATTTATGCAAATTATCCGTTGCCGGACGGGAAAAACTGGTCCACAAAACGGCAACGCAAGGCGAAGTGCTCTCTGTAATTGATCAATTTCCGCCGAGCAGCCAGACCGGATCGAATCGAATCGCATCGGATCGGATCGATCGGTTAGAGAAGTGAGAAGTTGGCAGACCCGCAGGTTGCCCGAATTCGATTGGATCGGATAATGTGATGGCCATTTGATCTTCGGCTGATTTATGGAGCTCGACGAGGGCTTGGCTAATGAAATGCCACTTTAGATAGCATATTTTGTGCCCGTTTTGTCTTAAGCCCACCACCACGTCCATATAGGGTCGAGATCGAATGGAGAGTTATGACACCTGGCGGAGGTGCACGGCGCACCCGCACCCACATTGGACATTCCACTTGATTGCCCCCGACTCTCGGAGCGGCAATCAGACGCACTCAGCAAAAGTGCCAATCAAGCGCAGGACATGCGGACAAAGGATGCGCTCGCCTGCCCATAATCCTGGGTGTGAATGTCGAGTAGATAGGGACAGTAGGGTGGGGGCACTGGCATCGGACGTCGCACGTCGGACGTCGAACGTCGGAGGGCCTGAAATCGAAACCTTGTCGCTGGGGTGTCAATAACATTGTCCGTGCGACTGCCTCCGGGCACGATTGTTGTCGTCGTTCTGGTCGTTGTTGCGGCCATCGATGATGTGAATGCGTTTTCAGCTCCATTGAACCGGCAGATGCGGCACAGTGGAGCCCAGATTTCGGGTATCAAGTGTGCCTAGTCCACAAAAGATTAAATTGAAAAGTCGTGATGGTCTCTTCGTCATAAGATTTAGAGTCACAAATATTATACATATATTTATTTAAATAATGTTTATAATATTAGAATGCTTTGAAATTCCACAAGTATAATAAATTGCAACTTTAATTTATGTACCTCTTTCAAACCTTTTTCATGGTAGGAACTAAACTTGCTCCACCGTTGACCAGAAATTCCAATTTAAATGCGTGAATCAAAGTTGTAAATCATTATGCTAAGTGCCCTTTAATGTCTCAAAATGCAGCTCATTTGCAAGTGCGGTTCCCGGGTTTCAGTTCCCCGTTCCCAGTGCCCCAACGCATCCAAGGCATCCAAGGCATCCACAATATGGAGCTGGCCCCCGAGGGCAAATAATCATGTTTGGACGGACGACGCAGGATGGAAAACGGGAGTGGCTTAAATTGCTACTGCCCAGGCCAACAGGCTGACATAACCAGGGGGTTGAGATGGGTTGGGCTTTCGCCTCCAAGAACTACTTTCAATTATCAATTATGAAGTTAATATCTTCTTCAGGCCGAGTCTGCAATTTGAATGCCAAGAGGTGTCACTAGGCAGTTAGTGGATAGCCACTAGATTTAATGGTTCAATCAGCACTCTATTCGATCTGGGTATGAATGAAATTGCGGTTTTTAACACCATTACCATTTCGGGACATAATGAACGGCACTCGTTTAATTAAAACGCCGACTGAGCGACAGAAATCAATTTATCTGTGGCCCCAAACCAAATTGCGGTGCCAAAAGCCCGTCATCTTGGGGCGAGGCCATCGCCATCGCCATCAGCATCTCATTGTGCATACGAGCATCGGTAATTGGGGGCTGCGAGCTAAGAGGCTGCTGCCTCCTGCCATCCGATAAACACCTTAAATATGAGCCTGTTAATTACTGTAATTTTCAGCCAGCCCCCTGAATCGAAATGAGCCACTAAATGCGACGACAATCGCAACATTTGCCCCGTAGGAGCCCCGAGGATTAGGTGACCCAGTTCCGGAACCAATGCGACAGCTGTCTTTGCGGGGCATGCAACATCAATTATTCAGGGCCATCAAACTTGGGGCCAACCGGCCGAAAGTGCAAACAACTGAGCCCCGAAAGTTACACACAAGTCGCCGCATGAAATATTGACGGCAGTCATAAAAAAATAAAAAATTAGTTAAAGAAAATTAAGCCAGGGGAAAGTTATACTCTCATGAAAGGGGGTTTGAAAACCCACCAAGACTTTAACTTAATATTGAAAGACGTATTATTTCAAATTATTTTAAGGGCTGGCTAAATTGCCTCTGCCGCTGAAGCTCTGCGACTGCGCTGTTCACACACATAGAATAGAATAGTGGCCGATCCTTAATCAATCACACAAACAGATGTTATGACCCATCTCGTTTCCATTTGTCCCTATCCCTGTAATACATTAGTAAAGCTCGTGGGATCAGAAGTCCTACAACTTCCTGTCCTGTGGGGACATGCAGAGAGCTGTGATATTTCATATTTCCAGCTAAAACACACGTTACCCACTTTTAGAAACTATTTGTAACTGTCGTAAAGACGACCATGACTTTATCAGCCGGCTGTCATTGGGATGGCCATCGCCATCGCCTAAGGGCATGTGAGCTTCGATGGTAATTTATTTTGCCAGCTTTGTGTGGGCGATTATGCTGCTGCATGTTTGTTTCGAGCTGCAGTTGTTGCTGTTGCATGGTGCTGCTGCATGTGTTGAAACTTTGAAGTGCGTATAATTCATTTGGTGCCGTGCTTGAGTGACCCAACAGACGCTGACTGACTGACACAAACACAAAGTGGCTGTCTGGGTCTTTGGAGAACCCGCAACCTCAGAGTCCCAAAGCCTCCGAGCAAATGTCAGTCAGTTAGCCAGGCACTCAGAATTGGGCTGCAATTTTCGTTGGCATTTTGATAAATGGCGTTAAAGTATTTCACAGGCCAATTGTCAGTTTGATTTTTGATTCTTTGAAAGTGAAACTTGGCCCATTAGCCGGACACTGGGGGTTCAGGTGATCCTTCTGCTTCTGCTCCATTGAAACATCCAGATCCAGGCCATTCCGATGGCTCATTAAATGCTGCGGCTTGCAAATCAAACCGGTAGAGAAACAGGAATGGAAAACCATTGACTCCAAAAACCCAAACCGAACCCGGCCAGCCAACTATTTACGAGATAAAAGCACTTACGATTTCATTAGCCAACTGTGCAGCAAAACAAAATCACTGGCAAAAGATATATCGGTAAATTAATATTTGCCTGCCATCAGGTGACAGACGGTAGTAAAAACGAAACTGGTCTCCTCAACCTCTCGAGTTTCTCTCTCTGTTTATATTTCCATTTCATCCAATTTAGCCTGGGAAGCCAAAAAGGAGTTGCTGCGAAAATGTGTGTCTCAAAATTCAGTACAGGCATTGCAGTTTGTTTGTGCTGAATGATTGCCTGATTGATTAAGGAGTAAACCGATTAAAAAATCAGGATCTAAGCAGTGATTTTGACTTGCAAATTCAGGTTTACTTGGGAATCGATCTTTGTAGATTTAAAAAATAAAAACCTTTAAAGTATTGAAAGTACTTTTTAACAGCGAACGTTGTTTTTATATTTATAATATTTTTGGTGTTTTACAAAATTTTAGCAATCTGTTAAAGTGTATTAAAATAGATAAGATTTGTGCTCTCAAAAATTCAGATTTTAATAAATAAAATGTTGGTCTGTATACATTTCCGTCTGTAGACATGGCTATAACAATGATAGCTTTTTCATTATTATACCCCTTTCTTGAAGAGTGAAAGGGTTTTTTTGAATTCATCGGAAAGTATGTAACAGGTAGAAGAGTTTCCGACACTATAAAGAATATATATTATTGTTCAGGATTACTAGCCGAGTCGATAAAGTCATGTCCGTCTGTCCTTCTGTCTGTCTGTATGAACGCTGAGATCTCGGAAACTATAAAAGCTATAAAGCATGGGAATAACCATGCAGATTCATCAAGGTGCAACGGACCACTAATTAAGAAGATATGAGCAAATAACGAAATTTCCGCTAGATGGCGGCACTTTGCCCTCTCTCACACTCATTTAGCTGTGTAACGGGTATTTGATAATCGAGGCACTAGCATTTTCTTTTGTTCTTTTTGAAGAACCGAGAAATCATTTAATTACAATTTTTATTAGATTAATACCACATAATCTAAAGAACGTAAAAGTGTGTTAGCATGAAGGATCAGTGTCCGAAAAGTTACCTGTGCATCATCGTCTAATCTGCATTCCCCCCGAGCTCTTCCGAAGTCCCAGCCTTGGTTGATTTTCCAATTAACTCGTCGCGAGTTGAGCACTGATCGCTTCAATGAACGCCTTCGACGGACGGCCAACTGCTGCATTGATTTGTCAAATTGACAGCAATAAATCCATCACAACCAGTTACAACTGACAGTTAATCATAAGCACCGCTGACAGGTGGGTCCCGGCCAGCCCCACCACTCCCGAGCCACCTGAATGTGGGTAATGTATGCGGCTGCCAATCAGCCGATTGTCTTGATATATGCGCCCATTGACCAAGTCGGGCGTTTGGGCTCGGCCCAGTGCAAAATGTTGCACCAAATTAATTAAAACCCGCGAGCGGCTAGCGTAGCCACCCACCCAAAACCCAACCGCCGCACCACCGAACTGCGGAACCTCGGAGCTTTGAAACCACCGTGGTGTGGTGTTAGTTGAGCTAAGTGAAACCACCCGACGGCGACGTGGGACGCCTCTAATACCCAAAGCCTAACCTTGTTCGCAACTGACACTTTGCTAAATGCCTACCCCGAGGCACCGTCGAATGGAACTGGAAAACCTAAAGACACCGACCCGATATGCTAAGTAGGGGTATCGCTTCGATTCGCCCGGCACAATTTATTCCAAAGCATTAATTTTTATTTATAGCTTAAGTTTTCGCCGCTGCAATACAAGCCAAAATGATCTGGACTACGGGCTGCGGACAAATAAGCCGGGCCATGGGAAAATGAGCCGCAGTTCGGCTCTAATGACAGTTATTTATCAATTGGCATTTGCCATTTGACCACCGGTGGTCTGCTGATTGTCACGGGAGACCGGGGTGCGAAGAAAAGTATGTTCCCTTTGTTGTCCGATCGCCAATTCAGTAGGTTGAGTAAAATCATCTCAGGTCGGGGATGTCACTGGAAAATATACCATATACAATATTGTAAACTCAAGAGTTGTATGTTAAAATATATTGGAAAAACTCTTTAAAAAAATGTAATGTATTTTATTTAATAATAATAAGTATAGAAAATATTTAGTATATTTTAAGAGTCATTTGCCAATTATTTATTAACATATAATATGTATTTTTCTCTTATAGCCTGAACATTTTGGCTACTGATTTGAGTCTGCCAAAGTTTTGTAAGCAATACAGCAAAGATACTCAATTTAAAATTCAGCAGGTGGGATTTTTAGTCATAATGGTAAGCGACTAACACACAAAATATTTATCACACAATAATTTCGAAGCATTAGGCCTCAAGGATACAATTTGGAAAAAACTCATTAAAAAGGAATGACTTTACATATTTTTACTGTCGATTGTGTCACGAAATATATTTAATAATCTAATATTAAAATGTTGTAATGAAGCACTCTTTAATCGAAAGCCAAATAAAAAGTGGTAATTGAAAAAATTAATTCAAAATCTTATGTCAAGTCTGTAAGCCTTAGTTAATGCATTGGCCGTCTAATCCAGGTCTTTCATTTGCAGTTAATTAGGCACACGCCACAGCGAAATATGCGGTGGCAAATGAATCTTGAAATCAAAGTCTTCATGTTGCCATTGACAAGTACAAATAAATGGAAATCGTTAAGACCAACCGGTTATCAGTGGGTTAAACCGAGCGTTAAGCGTAAGACAAATTTAGTTGCTGATTCGGGGTACTTACTCCGATCTCGAACTCCGATCTGGGACCCGATCTTACGCGTACTCCGTGCGTAATTAGCCGCGGCATCGACGATTTATCATCGAAATGTGGCGGTCATAAACAAATGCGTCTGCGCCGGCGCCACTCGCTATTTCTAATGTCGTTTATTTCTCATTTTCAATATTCGGTTATTTGGCTTCGCGGGCTTTTCATTAAATATTAGCCACAATATTGAGCGGCGGCCGCAGGCGGCGCAGCAGGTGAAGATGTTTACCCAGTTACCCACTATTCGGATTTGGATCCGAGCTCGGAGTTGCGCAAAGAGTTCCAGTCCGACAGAAATCAATAAAGTATTTCTGAGCTTGTGCAAGGTGCAGATGTCATGGGATCGGACAGCGCTGCATAATGATGTTATTCAATTGCACAGAACAGATAGTTTTGCGTAGTATGTGGGTGAGTCTGGGCCCCGTCGCGAAATCACTTGGTTATTACTTTGGGAAATGCATAAATACAAATGGTGAGTACATGTAAACGTCAGTTATGCAGATGGGCTGTCTGTGTTATTGACAGGGCATCTGCTTATGCAACTATCTAGATATTTAGATGTATGCAAAATATTCTGATGGAAGAGGAAAATATGTTCTCAATTAATATATCAACAATCAAATTTTTTAAATTTATCTATCCTTTGTTTTAGTATGATTGTGATGTAAGAACAGGTACCAAGTAATTATTAAAAAATTAAATATTATTAAAGTTTTTTTAACGTTGTTTAAAAGACTGAACAATTTTATTTAGAGCTATTAATTAAAAATTAGATTTATGCACATTGAACTTTATGACTCGCCTTTCCAAATGCGATAATACCTTAGTATCACGTGCTCGTGTTGGCCGCATTTCGCTTGGACCGCAGTTCGATGGCTCTTTATGCCATTCCGTTCCAGGTCCGGTCAGGCCACGCCCCCGGCCAGGCGGCCGCCCCTTTCTGGGCCGAGCGACGTGTGCATAAATCTTGCACGCATATTTAAGTTGATGATGTTAAATGGCTGTACTAAAAATACGAAATATGCATGCCGTATGCAGGCAACAGTTTCATCCTGTCGCTCTGTGTGTGGAATGTGCCACGGCTCCACCTTGCACCACCGTGCCCCAGCAACATGGCGACATTCATAAACCAAAACTGAGCCACAGCGGCTCCTCGAAAGCCAAAGGCAACTACCTCGGAGCCCGTGGGTTTTTGGCCCGAAAGCCGAACGGCCAACAAAACGTTCTGGCCAAAAAGGAAACCGAGCTTACCAACGACAGGGGGACATTTTTGGGCTTTACCACAACGAAAATGCTATGCACTGCCGAAAGTAAACTCGTAGATTTTTGTAAAGAAGAGCATCCAATAATATGAAAATTAAAAGAAATAATTTTTTATATATTTAATAGATCAAAAAAAGAAAAATTTACATTTTCAATATATTTTTCTCATGGACAAACAATTTATTTTCGTTATAATTGGAAGGGAAAGATCACTCAATAAATAGTATTTAAACAATAAATAAATTTTCAGTATTAAAATTAGCCCGTTTAAGTAAGTGCAAGGACTTTTTATAAGAGCAGCGATTGGTTTTTCTCAGTCACCTTATAGTTTTTTTTTCAATTTTTTTATTATTATTTCTTGGCATGTTTTCTTTTTGCTTAACGGCGGCAGATTTGAAAAGAATTTCTGCTCGCAAATGAAATTGTTTCCTGTTAAAAGCTAAAAAGAAGAGGGCAAGAAAACAAACTTCGCGGGGAGACTGGGTAAAAATGGGGATGGACGGGGCCTGGAACATGGATATGGATATGGACGGCACCTGCCGTCGCAACGATTGATGAAATTAAAAGGTATAAATAAAAATCTTTTTAATGGTCTGGGATTTGGAACTTAATTTTTTAATTAAACAAGCCACCGACGAGGAGGCTGCCGCTGGCGAGATAGGGAACCCAGCCGAAGGAGGCTGGGACATTTATGCAAAGCAGAAGCCACTTGGCCACTTGTGTGGTCGGTCTGTCCACGGTCTGGTGGCCATGAAAAGGAGGAGTCCGAGTGGCGGAGGAGCACCATCAGCAGGGCCCATAATAACTGTGTTTGCCTTGGGCGCTGGCCAACACTTTTACTGCCTCGAGGAGTCGAGGGCCCTGGCCATTACATGTTAATCCCCCAGCACCGATGTCAAATGTCAGCACATGTGATTTGTCATCTTGAGCAGGAGGAACCTGGTCTGGTCTGGTCTGGTGCGCCGAGGACTCTGCGTCGGTGGTCGCCTCCTTTACATTGTCGCCTGGAGCAACATTTGTCACCAGAGGCGGGGACCACCTATCTTGTTCTTGGCTGCCATTTACAAGTCCCTCCAACATGGCCAGGAATGTGCAATTGATATTCTGCGAAATCGGGGGAGCAGGCCAATGACTATGATATATTCATTTCCCTCCACGGTGAAAAAATAGTACTTAGATTTCAGAGATATTTGTGGTTGATTAGGCATTCAAGTTTAAAGAAGATACAATTATTTTCGGAATATATTCCAAAAAATTTTCAGATTTTCGAAATGCACCTAACTATTAAAAAAAGAGGAAATTTAATTTTGATATCAAACTGTCATTAAAAAATCCTTTAAGTTTATACTTACGTAATTTACCATTTCATAAAATCAATTTCAAGTACAACATGCCTTTTGAATTTATATATATTTTTTATTTATACGATTTTTCTGCACACATTCGTAAACCAACAAAACGGAAACAACTGAGCATTTATTTGAAGAGTTGAAAATGAAGAAAACTCATAAGAGAAAGGAAAAGTGTTGAATATTTTGTTGAGGCTTTTTATTCAATTTCTAGTGTGTTGTTACTCGTTTTAATACAAAGAAATGCAATTAAATAGTCGTTTATATATTCGTATATATAAGATAGAGATTAATAGAGATAGGGAGGGGAGACAGGCTTGAAAAGAGGATGAGAAGTGGGCGCAAGTGTTATACATGGGCGAAAGAATCATTTTGCTTTTATACATAAATAATTACATTTAATGCTCGGCTTAGGAATAAAACATATTACAATGTACAATGGTAGAAGTGATAACTTAGGCGTATGATTAATTAATTAATTAAACGTAATTAGTAGAAAGAAAAGTGCAAATGAATTTACAAATGACAAATGACAATCGGTACCCGCTCCACTCCTATCCAATCGACTCAATTCGATTCGATATAGGTTTAAATAAATAGTTTCTGCTGTGGTAGATATAGTCATCGAATAATGGAGTTCGCCCATTCGCCGACGATTCAACATAAGAATTTTGTTTATATTACAGCAACGCGCATACGTATAAGTACAGTAGTTCAATTCGAGTTGAGTGTTGTGTGTGTTCTCGGCTTCGTTTCGGTTTCGTATCGGTTTTAGGTTTAGGTTTTATTTAGTTGAGTGCTGCTTCATGCCTAGTTAAGTTAATAATTAATCGTTCAATTGTTAAATGGTTTCTTGTCTTAAGTACACACTAATTAAATTTTCACCTAAGCATCTTGCTTTAACTTCTTTTTGTTTGGGTTTTCTTTGTTCACTTTAAATTTACATTCATACATATCTCTACATATAAACTTGACGCTTCAGTTTTCTGCTTTGTGTTTACGCATTTCCCTTCAAATTGTTTTAATTTCGCATATTTGGTTTGCTAATATGTTTGAACTATTTATTTTAAATATTAATATAAATATATGAGAAACAGTTTTTGCATATCTTTTTCCATGTTCGTACACATATGCCTATATGTGTTTATATATATATATTCGTATGTAGAAAAGCAGCAGTTGGTTTCATTTTGCTGTTATTTTGATTTTATTTGTAGTTTTAGTTTCTTAGTTTTTGTTCAATTAATAAATATAACGTTGCTTGTTCAGTGTGAATTTGGTGTTTGGTTGCAGTACATATCGTTAGTAGTTCTTTAAAATTTTCCAATGCTCAAAATTTGTTTCCATCCTTCCTCAAATTGGATATCGCCCCACAAACTGCGTCCTAAAATCAATTTCCATGCTGACCATTTCAACAACTCTTTGTATTTGCTTAAAAAATTCGGTTTATTTTGAATGGAGTTCTCTTTTTGTTCATCTAGCCCAATTTCGTACGCTTGTGCCTAGTAAAATTGTTTAATATTTAGTTTTAACCTTTCTTTTTTGGAAGTGTTTTGCTGTGCGAATTTGTTATCGTTATCGTTACCGACTCTTAGTTCTGCTTGCGTATGAATTTAAAAAACGTCTTCATTCGTTTCCCGTTCATCTTTTTAAATTTGTTTGCTAATTGGTTTTTGGTTCGTTATAAAATTTTGAAAATATATGCATATATGTATATAATATATATCGATTTTTGTTTGCATTTGTATTTATTAATTCTCATTGCTAATATATTTAATTGATTTAGTAAATCAAAAGTTTGCTACGCTTTTTCAGTGCATTCGAAACGTTTATTTGCTTGCACTTGAATGTCGCGCTTTCATAATTTCCATTTCAACAATTTTAGCATTTTGTTATCGATTATCGCTACCGCTTCGGTTTATTCCATCGTTTTTTTTTTTGTTAGTTTATATAGCACATACTCGTAAATAAAAATCTTATTGTCTTTTCATTTATAACTATGTAGCAGTTCTGCGAGTTCGTTGCCTGCGGCCTCTCGAGTGCAGTTGGTGGAGTCTTCACTGTACTCGCTACTGGATGAAGTGCGGCCTGAGTTATCGTTATCGGTTCTGCTCCCGCTTCCGCTTCCGGTTTCGGTTTCGGTTCCGCTTCTGTTGTGTGCTTTTAGGCGTGGTGCAAGTGCAAAAGTCCTGTCTGAGTCGAGGTACTGAACAGTAAGCAACTCCTTTGTAAATCGAGTTCTATATATGTTTATATATATGTATCAGTTCATTATAAATTTGAAATATTTATCCGTACATTTTTGTTCTTCACTTGGTTTGCCTAAATTCTTTTGAAAACTGAGTACTGAGTATAGGTGTCTATCTCTTTAGCAGGTCTGTTCTGGCTTTCACTTTCACAGAAATGAACCAGTTTTGAAACTAATTAGCTGATGAGGAAAAGGCATCTAAAATTCATTTTGTAATTTGTTTTTTAACTGGCATCTAATTGGAATTCTATTATATTCTAATTTCTATGTTAGGGCTGTCAAGTATCTGAAATTTATCTGTCAAAGTAAAAGCCGATGCAGTCCTGCCCTCAAAGATCTAATAGCCAAAGCCTCCTCTCCCTAACTACTACGCAAATCTCTGGTGAGTGAACCAGTGCAGCGTCTTATTCGGCCGGATCCTGTTCATGCCGATGCGAATCGGTTCCGTCAGATGGGAGGTGGTCGAGGTGGGCAGGAATCCGCTGAAGCCGCCGTCGGAGCTGTTGCCGCTGCCATTCCCCTCCAGATCGCCGTTGTAGAGAACGGGATACACGCTGATGTTGTCCAGGTTGTCGATGTCGATATCCCCGCCCGCGTTGCGCACGTAGGTCAGCTGGTGATAGGGCGTGGCCATCAGCTTCCGGGTGAACTTCCGGACGGGTCTCTTCATGGTTGTTGCTGCCGTAATGCTGGATGTTGCTGCTGTTGCCGTTGGCGAAGCCTCCGTCAGTGTGTTGTTCAGGTTGCTGTTGATGTTCTTGTCCACGCTAAAGAGTGAGGGAGCAACATGTTGCTGCGGTGTCGTGGCCGCTGTTGCTGCCGTGCTGGAGAGTTGCTGGTGCATGGGTGTTGTCACCGAAGTTGCTCGCGTGCTGCCACGTGTGGCGAGTGGCGGCTGCAAGGTCCACAGCAACCTGCGTGGCTGCTGCTGTGGCTTCACTTCGTTCTCGCCCGCCAGCAGTATCTGGGAATTATCAAGGTTTTCCCGGGGATTTGGCTGTTGCGTGCTCTGTGCAGAGATTTCAATTTCAGTCTGACTGGTGGCCGTTGGTGTTGCCCGCGTGCTGCTGCTGCTGATGTTGCTCCTGGCCAGCGGCGTCTGCTCTATCACCAGCTGCGTGCCCGCCGTCGAGGTAGTTGTGGCCGCCGTTGCCGCTATTGCTGATGTTGCTTTGGTTTCAAATGTCGCCGTGGACTCTGCCTCCGCCTCCGGATCGTCCACCAACTCGGGCTCGTACTGCAGCAACTCGGTGTCGTTCCCGCCCGATGCCTCGGCCTCCATTTCGGTGATGTAGGTGGCCCAGGCGTCGTAGTTGCTGCTGCTGCTAATACTGTCGTCAGATGTTGCTGTTGTGCTGCTGCCGCTAAAGCTGTCGATCGTGGACCAAGTGGACCAGGGCTCCAAGCTGCTGCTGCTACTGCTGCTGCTGCTGTAGAGGGTGTCGTCGGTGTACGGCGATGTTGCTGCCGTGGCAAGTTGCTGTTGCTGCTGTTCCTTTGGCCTGCCCTTGCCCTTTCTTCGCCGCCCCTTGCGCTTGCTGCTCAATGTTGCTGTTGTCAATTGTGTTGCTGTTGCCGGGGATGTTGCTGTTGCTATTGGTGTTGCTGTTGGTGTTGGGGTTGCTGTTGCAGGCATTTGTTGATTCGTTGGACTAGCTGATACTCGTTGTGGGTGTTGCTGTTGCTTCTGTTGCTTGCGCCGCTTCTGCTTCTTCTCGTGTTGCTGTCGTCGCAGCAGCAGCGATGGATCATTGTGATGATGTCGCACCTGATGTTGCTGCTGCTGCTGCTGCTGCTTTTGCTGCTTCTGCCGGTTTATCGCTAATTGCTTTTTGTTAGTGCTACTTAAACTAGTACTACTATTATTAAGAATAACGTTATTATTATTATGGCCATGATGCTCCTGTTGCTGTTGCAACTTTTGATTTTGGTTATTCGATTTGTGGCGATTGTTTTTGTTGTTGCGCGGGGGCTTCCGACTGTTGCTGCTGCCATTGCTGCTGCTGCCACTGCTATTGCCATTGCCATTGCCATTGCCATTGCCATGGTGATGGCGGAAAAACTGCTCGGCCTCGATCTTGTTGAACATGTAGCAGGCATCGTTGACGCTCTTCTTGGGCCCCACAGGCTTACCTCGGTGCGTGAACCCGACACGTCGCTGCAGATCGACAACGGAACGGAACACGAAATAACCGTGCACGATGGTCTCGTTGAAATAGCAGGTATCTCGCAGTTCCCTCTGCAACCAGAAAGAGATATATGGATATAGATATAGATATAGCGATTGGCTTCCGTGCACTTCACATGCAATTTATGAGCGGCATTTCCGTTCATAAGGTCTGTAGGGTCTGTAAGGTGTTATATGCGGTGGATATACTGATTGTCTGATAGTCTGCTACTCTGATATGCGTATCGACAACGATGACAGCGACATCATCGCGCGAGGAGCGAACGTTTAGACTGCCATCTGTTTATTTATAAAACACTTGAAATCTCAAAACGACAACCAAATGAAACGCGGCTTATGACTTGGATGTTGGAATACCCTGGGCATAATTGTGCAGGGGATATTGGATTGGAGTGAAATAATTATGTTCGGAAAAGGATCGAAACCTAAAGACGAACAAATTAAATAGTTACTTTAATGTGTAACTTCACTTTTTAATTTTTCTCTCTTTTGTTAAGCTAAATTTAGTTGGTGTTTCGCGATCATAGGGTAACTTTTTTTTATCACAAACAAGTGAAAGAAATTATTTTTAAATTTTCTAAAGAGAGTAGTTATAAAATGCTGGTCTACGTCCACAAAAAGGCCTGCCGTTCTTTAGAGTGAGCTTATTAAAATATCCCATTTATTCCAGGGTACCCAGAGATAGTACACCATAAACCTAAACCTTTCTCTTCGAGTCGTTGAGCGCGTGTTGGTGCCGTGTTGGCCATTTCTGCTATCAGCGGACCGATCTGATCGCTCAGATCTCTCAGATTGCGGCCCAAAGTGTTGCAAACGACGCAGATGAAACATTTCCCAAGCAATTAAGGCTTGTGCCATATTTAGCGACGGACTACTTGTGGCTCTTCGCATATTTATAGCTCGTAATTGCTATTTTTGAGCAGCTTCTCACCGCTGGTCAAGTGGCGCAGAGTGTTTGGGGCAAACACATTTGTTCTATTTCTAGCAGGGATCGGATCGAGTAATCAATATGTGACTCACGGCGAAACTCTGTGACCTCGGCCCACACTCACCGCACTAACCTTAGCGGGAATAGCTGCCCAAGATATCGAATGGAGTGTTAATCACGGCTAGTATTTGCACAGTAATAAAACATGGATTTTGCGGTCATAATCGAAAGCAATAGAGGTAGAATGACAAGTGCGGGTTGTGTCTGACCTTAGGGGTTCTATTGTTTGCCCAGAGCTCGAGTGCGGTTCAGCTAACTAACTGTATTGCGAGTGGCGAAAAGGACATTGAAATGTTTTTGCCATTGCCACATAACAGCGGCAATTAAGTGCCGCGTCATCCGTCTGATTGATTAGACATATCTAACTGGCATTTGCGAGTTGTTTGCCTTTTATGATGGCAAATCTCGGTCCTCGAGTGGCCGGCACTTCAGCGAGTGACATTGAAGCGGGGCTGAGCGAAACTGTTACAATGTCTCGAAAATTTGATTTTCCATTTCCTCCGAATACCCGAACAGTTGCAATTCATTGCTCCGTGCGACATCACGCATACGCCGCGTAAGCCTATCTGGAAATCTGTGCCACATTCGGCAGTAATTGCATTTGAAATTGTTCGCATTTTCGAATTACAAATTACAAAAATATTGTAATAAATATTTTGTTCGGCCCGCTGACAGATTTGGTGCAGCCGCAACAGGTTTTTACCCATTGTGGCTGACAATTTGGCCATAATACCATAATACGGTTATTGTCGTATAAGCGATCGTTTGCATAAAACCATTATGTGGAACATGTCATAAATTACAGTGTTTGTACAGTTAGTTTGCATAAAAACAATTCGAGGGGAAGCGGAAAAAATGAGCTGTCTACACTGGGCGCTTTGTACTTTGTCGAATGCGAAGTAGAAGTACGAATGCAATGCAATCAAAATCGCTGCACCGGGCCTTGGCTATATCAGCATCTATATACCGGCAGAACAAATATTGTCAAGCATATGATTATGGCTATTGTCAGCAATTTGCTTGCACAAGATGCCATAAACTTTATCTATCCATAAACAAATTGTGTGGAAATGGAAATTCCCTTTCATCTTGGCGTCGTCGTCTTTTATCTACTAGGGGGATGTACCCCCTTTTAAAGGTGAATCTGTTGAATCGACAGAGAACTTAAAGGTCACTACTCACCATGCCAACTAATCTCCAGTTGTCGTTGAAACACAAATATCTTTGAGTTTCTTTTGCGTACAGTGCTATTTTGAATTCGTTGTTCAGATAATCCGGGAAGCCGACTATCGTTATATTTTCTGAAAAATACAAAAGCAAAAACAACAAGTTAATTCCATTAGTTAATCAGCCTGGCGAGTGTTTTTAATTGATGTAAATATTTGGCGGGCAAATACATTTTTAATTAAAGGCAAACATGGATCTTTTCGTCGAAGTGATTAAGCGTGCCAAAACGGAAGGTAACGATGGGTGGGGGCAGGGGTTTATCATTAACATCGAACTAGA
This sequence comes from Drosophila lutescens, assembly GCA_037075285.1. Classification (NCBI taxonomy): domain Eukaryota; kingdom Metazoa; phylum Arthropoda; class Insecta; order Diptera; family Drosophilidae; genus Drosophila; species Drosophila lutescens. Next base: position 146,542 of record JBAMCF010000993.1, read on the forward strand.
ACTTTGACCTTAGGCGAAACACGTGTCTTAGCGGATATTACTATTATTATTATATTACATTGAAATAGATGTGAGTAGCTGCCGAAATAAAACATAGTTTATTAAGGCTATGTTAAGACCTTGTTAATTATATTTAAGCACTCTAAAAGTATTTACCCATAACACATAGATTTATTACCACAAAATTAAGAAGGTTTTAAAATGTTATTAACGTGAAACGGTTCAAAATAAGAATTTTGTGAAAAGAGACTGCAATAAATTTTAAAAAAGTTAAACTAAATAGTTTGTGTTAAAACTGTAAGTAAAATATTATTCTTCGTTATAAAATAATTAAAAGCTAAATACAATTTCTTGATATTTTCCCTCAGGTTAAATCCTCCTTATGTGTTTGCTATAATTTCGATGAAATACCAAAACAATTTCCCAAAATAGTCGGCCAATGCATTAAACCTCGAAACCTCGGAGTCAAGTAGCCAAGGTGCGCATGCTCTCTCCGCTAATTATAAACCGACAGATGTATCTGGAGTAGCTGGCGGGGCATCTGCCCCTGGGTTCAGTGTTTCAGATACTGTATCCGTATCTGTATCTGGCCTCGACAGGCTATTGAACTTCAGGGGGGTGGGCCAGGAGGAGGGATAGGGATGCGGCCGCAAAAGTCACTAATAAGTAAAGCACTTGAAAAGCCAAAGAAAAAGGCAACACGAGGAGAAAAGCCACTCGAGTTAGATTGATAGGTGACTGGGTTCAGCCCCGGTCTCAGTCGTCTGCCATTCTGCCGTTCTGCCAGTAATTAAATTTATGCACACAAATTCTTGGCAAGAGTCGCCGTTCTTGGTCTTGGTCTCGGTATGGGTTCTGAGTTCTGAGTTCTCGACTCTGGGATCTTAGCTCTTAGCTCTCATATTTCATAAGCCGAGGCGAGCTGAGGGCTTGAGTGACTCTGTGCTTCACACCTTTGAACGCCGGTGGCAGCCACTTGTGCCTTGTGCCCCAGGGAGCTGCCTTTGTTGTTGTTATTGTGATTCACGGCCCGGCCGCTCGACTAGCTTATTGATTTCATTAGTTTGGTGACACAAACTCCGAGTGGAGCACCCTCCGGCAGCCTGCACTTGTGAATGCGCACTTGGTGCTGAACTGGGAGAAAAGATGTTACCTCAAATCAAGTTTTTTCATCCTTTCAATTAAATTACAATTGCTAGAAAAAAAATCAAAAAGTATTCTTATGATATGAAAACAAAGCTCAGGATAGCCCCCCTAACCAGTTTTGGTATTGTTAAAGTACATATTTTAATTATTAATATTTTAAGAATATTTTAGCCATTTAGAATTCATTTAATGCTAGAATGTGTGCAATAAATCAACTACTCCGTTGGTTAAACTTTAAAAAAAATCATTGAATTCAGAATTAAAATAAATTAAGCTTCCTTAAGCCATTATATTACGAAATATATATCAGTTTTTTCTTCAGTGACATCTAACACTTAGTATCGGTTACAGTTCCCTTTTATTGGCCCCTCTGAAAACGATGCTATCTCCGATCCACCGCCATTGCACCATATTTGCCTACTTGATTTCTCAGCCGAGCAGGAAGTGCAAGTCCATCCAGCTGAACAACGGTTACATTGTTGCGGTCTCTGCGGCTTGGTTAATCCATTAGATGACCCATGATTGGATATCGTTGAACTCCCAATGACTTTGACATTGAAAGTGCCACAGTTCCTAACATCTATGTATGTAACTCAAGATTGCCCCCTACAGAAAACAAAACCCAAACTAGAAAAGCCAAATGTTTATTTTTATTTTCACGGCACACTCACACTCCCGAAAAAGCCATCAAATGCATTTAAGGCTTCGGAATTTTTATGGGCTTCGATCTTTTTGGATATTTTAGAGATCTTCGCTACGGGTTTGTTTTTCACTCAATAAAAAGCTTCGATCGGGTCGCATTTTTGCCGCAAGTTATTAAGATTTTAACAACCAAATCTTCGTCTTCTGCCGAGTTTCTAATTAAGTTATTAGTCATGGTGAGTGGAATGCTCGTCTCGTTTCGTTTCGTTTCGTTTAGTTTCGAAAGGGCGTCCGAACTGGGAAATGCATCAGCATAAATATGGCAAAAGGCGTTCTGAGATGCTATCGATAGTGCTCGATATGGGGGCGTGATTTGTTTCAGAACCGAAGCGATGGATATAGAGTTTCGAGCGGGCTGGTTGTTCTAATTTATGGGCATTTATGGCATTGAATGATAGCGGCTGGCTGGCCATAATTTAATTGTCACTAACTGAAGGCTGCGACGTCATAGAATTTGCGTCACTAACTGGCAAAAATCCGTAAACAAGCGATAAGTATTTCGTACCTGACGGATGAATTGCGAATTCTTTGGGTTTATAATTAGTTGTTTTGTGCCTCATATTTCATAATTTCGGTTAATAATTTCCTGATTTTTTAAACATGCCTCAGATTTATAAATACCCCCGTTTATATGGGCTGGCCCACCAGCTGTGCACAGCTTTATTTGTGGGCCGTAAAAAAACAGCTCTTGATATATAATGTCAAAACCCGAAAATGTAACAAATGACACACTCAGAGGGAAGCCTAAAAACAAGCGAATCGGGCATTATGCTGGAATAATCAGGAAAACAAAGAACACGGCCAGCAAACAAACCATAAAAAACACAGCCAGAGACAACAACCGAAACGTTAATCAAATATGCAAGCAATGAGCTTCATCAACATAAAATTAAAAAATCATAAAATGCTAAACTGCACAGCATGAACAAAATCCAAAATCAAAAGCCGAATCAAAATCAAAATAAAAACAAAAATCAGATATCTCGACAACGAGCTGGGGCGTCAAAAAGCCTCGTAATTGCGGCACATGTTCGAATAACAACGGAGACGATCAGAAAATCAGAAAAAGATTTTACGATCCATCCGTGTACATATGGGTATGGCTATGGTCAACACGGTTGTTCCATCGCTCCGATCACTTTGTCATTCCATCAGCATGATCTTCGCCTCCGTCTTCGGTTTGAGTTATGGGATCTGTGTGGATAGTGACCGAGAGATCGGTGGATCGCTGGATCGCTGGATCGGTGGGCGTTGCCAACTCTCATCTCGGCGGCTTGATAAGCATAAATCGCAGCTTATCGATCTCTATGATAATCAAGAGCCATTTCCCTGGCATATTTATCGAGTCTAACCATATTTGATTTTACTTTCCAGATTCTACTTTCACTCTCCTATGGGTTATTTATGCGGAAAAGAATTCCATGCAGGCTTATGATTTGACGAGGAAATTAAGTAAATGCAAATTGGAAAAATCCATGGGATATACTTTTTTTAGTTCAACTTTATTTTTTCGATAAAGGGTTATTATTTTGGAAGTAACTTCATGATTGACTTTTTCCCATTGTTAAACCTAGTGTTATCCTTGGCTTTTGAGCGTAACTTCCCCCAAGAGCATTGCCCCTAGGAGATCCAATAGTTCCTGGAATGTCGTCTGAGGCATTCACTTCGATGGCTGCATTCCCGGAACTTTAACGCTGACGATTGCAGTTGGGTTCCCTGTTCTCTGGGCTCAGGAGTCTGGGTGCTGGGCTCTGGGGTCTTGAGTTGGGTCTGGGTGAAGCGTCTTAGATTACACTCAGCCCTAAGTAATTGCATTTTGCATTTTGCATATGCGGCAAAGTCAACAAACAACTGCGATTTGTCACATGCTGCAACTAGTGGCCCTGGCCATCATCGGTATTGGTTTTGCTTTTGGTTTCGGTATTGGTATTGGCATCGTCGTCGGAATCGCCGTAGTTGCAGCACTATATAGGTATAGGGAATGCCATATACTAGTATTCGTATGGAGGCCCGCAGTTATTGACGTTTTCGTCACGTTTCCTGGAAGAAACCGTTTTATTTGCTCGCCTGGTGCCGCGGCTGGCATTTCGGTTTGTTTTGTAAGCGGAGAGCGGCAAACAAACTGCCCTGGGCCTGGGCAAAAGGAAAACAAACCTCAACTTGCAGCCATTTATCAGTTTCGACCTCCGCTTTTCCCCTTCCCCCTCCCCTTCCCCCGGCAACTGCACTAATGCTAATTGCATTGGCACGCCCTGCAGACCAGACCTCGACTCCCAGCTGAAGCTTCGCGTCCAGTTCCATTTCCATATCCACTGACCAGCTCCAAAGCCAAATCCAACTCGAATGCCACGAAATTAGCGCCATTTAATGTGGAGCGTACTCAAGTTTTACGCACGATTCTTCCACAGACGCCACTCGAATCGGTGCCCCCGGGAATTGGTTGCAGTGCATCGGGGGCGACGGGCGCAGAGGCCACAGTGTCAATGAGTTAATTAGCTCACGATTTGTCGCCCCCACAATTCTAGGCAATACACTGGGAGAATAGATGTTTAATTTAAAGTTTCCATCTTATACATAAATAATCATTAAAATAAATCATTCAGAAACTGGAAGGCTACAAATTAGAATACAAATATTTTGGCATGCATTTATTCATTTTAATATATTAGAAAGTAAAATGTATTATTTTAAATAATTTCAATAATACAATCTTCTAAAAAAGAATTCAGCACAGCATAGGAAGTAGAACCAACATAATTTTGCATTTAAAAAAGTGTTTCATTTAGTAAATCTAGTAAATTTGATTTACTTTACTTTAAAAAAAAGGTCGTTTTGTGAAGAAAATTTTCCTATTTTAAGTTTTAGTTCTCCTTTAAATCTAGGTTTCTATATTTCAGGGTGATTAAATTGTTAAAGCTGTTCTCTGAGTGTACTGTAAGAGCACAGAAATAAGCACTCTTTCTGCTCTTTATGTGGGTGGCTCCCCCTGGAAACTATCGTGAAGGAAAATCGCTTTTATTGGAGTCAACGCAGCCCATTTCTGGGTCACATATTGTGGACTCCACACCGGATTTTATTTGCTTATAATTTATGTTGCTCTGATTGAATTTTGTGGTCCACCAAATCAAGAAAAAGCAATTAAAATTATAGAAAAATTCGAGATAAAATTTATAAGCGAAGCCATTTCAAGAATTTTTTGTTGAATTTGATTAAAATAGCCATAAAACGTAAAAGCTTCAAAAGCATTCGATGTTGCTCCAGTTTTTTCTTTTTAAAGTGCAAACTTATAGTTTTCTGAGTAAAGTGAGTTAGGAGTTCATAATTTTTCGTTGGAACGGTTAGAGGTGTTTACGTGATCGTAATGGATTTGTCATTTCCTCGGGGAACACGTCATTTTAAGCCAATAATTAATTCAGTTTATTAATGTAAAATCAATCAATTTGCTGTCTGTTCAGTGACTCACATCACTGAACTTTACAAACTATAACGTTACTCATCATGGGTAAGAAAATACTGTTAATTCAGAGGCCTCCTGCCGGCGTTATCGATATTCCTGGGGATATAAGGTATATGCAAAAACATTTATCAATCGAATGGCCTGCGGACAATGTCGATGACAAGGGCAATAAGAAAAGGCCGCCGATATTGAAAGTGGTATTTTATTTATTTACTTTTTTCCCATTTTTTTGCAGACCACACACGCAGCCCGCCTCGCATGTTATTTACAGTTAATTGCTGCTGGCGGCGAATGAATGTTAAATTACATTGATAGTTCCATCAGCCACAGAGTCAGTTTTTTTTTGTAATTTTTTCCACAGCCCGCTTTTGTTTATTTACTCGCCGGCGATATTGTTGTTTCTGCGGTTTCGCTTTCATTGTGGCCAGCAGGCAGGCAGTCGGGCAGTCAGGGAGAGTAAATGGAAAATAAATTGAAACTGGCATTTAATTAAGTTAAACCGACCCGGCTCGATGGCAATTTATTAAAATAAACACAAGAATATATTGCGTCGGGCAACACTAATTGCAATGTTATCTAGGCAAGGACGCGGGCAAACCCGAAAACTCAAATCAACTCAAATTCGAATCGCCAGCGAATCGGAGTTGCAACATGGCAACAAAGTCAACAAACGGTGTGCCATGGATTGGCGGACTTTATTAATTAAGTGCAAACGTGGTCACTTACAAGCCGTTTAAACTGCGTGTTAGCCAACTTGAAATGGCCCCGCTAATGCGCCAACAGCAGGTTCACAAAAAATAAAGAGGAGAAAAAGCCTTAAAAAATATATTCACCACCCAAAAAACCAAATACACGCTGGAAAAATTGTCAACTCGGGCCACATACATTTTGCCGACGGCTGCAGTCTCCGTCACTTGTTTACGCTTTTCGGTATCCCATTTAATGGGTTTACGCTAACACTCGGCTTTTGCAGTTGCAGTTTGCCGTTTGCAGTTGCAACAGTCGCCAGTAAACAGTAAAATTTGGCTGGCTTCCTTTTGATCATAACTCGCTGAGTTATTGTGACAATCTGAATTGTTTCATTTTTTATCACTTCTTTACTATTTTTTATTATTTTTCTATTTTGCCGAAATTTTTTGGTGGCCCGGGGGCCATTAACATTTGCCAAGCATCCACGGATCCATTGATCCACACACGCGAACGATCTGAGTTATGGCCGAGATAGATGCAGAAGCATTGATTACGTCACCATAAATTAAGATATAGTTGTCGCGGGATTTATGCAGACAGGTGCTAATATCCATCGATTGGCCAATGATCGTAATTCTCCAGGAAGTTGCGTGGGCGGCACTTCGTGGGTCCCGCGAAAATTTGTCAACTAATGGGTTAACAACAGATAAAGCCGGCTTTATGGTTATGTATGGGGTGATTTTCGGCACAGCTCCATAAATATCCCGAGTTAATTTCCCTCAAATTTGTCTCGCAATGGATTTGTAATTGAATTTCCGCTCACTTCGGGGTGGTGCCAAATTTATTGTTCGAAATTAGAGTGGCAAATTTATGCGGTTTTAATTAAGAGCTCCGAACTGAAGGTTCTTTATCTTTGCGTACCTCAAATGCTATTCTAATTGCTTAACAAAATGGAAAGACATTACCAATCGATTGCTGCAATTTATTGAGTTGAAACTAGACTGTCAGAAGTAGGAGTTTTTATTTGGGATTTTATAGAAAGGCGAATTATAGGCTGAGGAATTTATAAGGTGGGTAGTCTGTATTGAAATGCATTTTGGTTTCAAAACTATAAATTATTTACATATCTTAGAGTAAAGGTGAAAAAATTGGGTTTTTTAACTTGAAATGATTTTTTTAGTTTGCCCGCCTCACTTCTCCAATCACTTGAGACTTAAGTCTCAAGTGGGACCACCCAAATATTCTCGGATCATGCAAAACTGTTTACCCTGGCGCAGGATCCAAATGGGCGGGCGTGTCTGGACCACTTACAGCATAATTATCCTTTCGAACGGCTCGAAGGTAAACAGAGAGCACTATTAACATGTCCGAGGGATACGGAGCCCTGTAATGATGCCATTAATTAGCCGAAATTACCAGGGGGGCAGGGGTGCGTGGAACAGAATTTGTTTGTGCAGTTCTAGCACCCTGACGGCCCCTCAGCGCCAAGGATAACACCTTTTGATTTACGCTCCCTTGGCCCGTGGGCCGTAAAACAAAAGTTTAGGGCCAGAGCCGAGGAGATCTATGTATGTACCAGTGGTCACGGGTTACTCGGCAGGGCGCCGTCTGTCTTTGGGTTCGTCTTTCTTTTTCCCATCTACATGGTGTTTTCTGGCCTGAGGCAAAAGTCAGACGCTGGGCATAATAAAAACGTCATGTCCTTGTCCGCCCGGCTGGCCATTTGACGCTGTGTGGCCAACAGGATCGGGCCAGAAAGGTGCCAAGTGCGGCCAGCTGGATTTCGGCCCAGCTCGTAGCCCACTTTTATTGTCTGTCATTTTTGCCAGCCAACATTATTTCAGTTTTCAGTTCGCAGTCCTCGGTGCCGCATTGTTTTATTGTTTTTCGCGCGTCATTATTTCGACTTTAACGTTTTGTTTGTTTGTCTTCCAGAGATCCTTGCCTGGGCCGCCTGCCTTTTCAGTACCTTTGGCCAGGACATAATTAAGGCCTCAGGTGTAGGGGACTCGTAAAAAACGTGGGATCGCAACTCTTTTTAAATTATGTGCTTCTTCTCCACCTTCCTGGGAATACTTGCAAATTGATTCGCTGGAAAAATAAACCTGTAATGTGGCACTAACAAAGCTGTTGATACCGGGGCTCCGTTTTCATGTTTTATGTCGAAAAGCATGTAATTTTAGCTATGTGAAAATTTTATGAGAAATTGGACCAGTGGGAGTATCTTTTTTTAGTATTGAGAAATCCTGTTCCATTAGCTATTGTAAATATTTGTCTGTCGCACATGATTCTACTCATGTTTGGTGCCATGATTATTAGTATGGAAAAATCGTTTCACATTGTAGCCCACTTCTTAGAATCCTTATTTGATTGTAAATAAATATATTGAAAAAGGAGTAGTTCCATTAATTAAACTTTGTTGAAAATACAATGCAAATGTTTGGTATTGATATTATTTATGTTCGCCCCATGAATTACTATGAAAAACTACTGTTTAATCTGTAAATTCTCTTGTTTATAAAATAAGGTAAAATATTTTAAAAATAAGTCATGGAACACCCTTCTGGAAGTTATCTAATATCTTTTAGCTGTCCAATTTCTTCAAACTTTGGGCTCCTCCCATCTCTCCTTTTAGATCTTCTTCGGACTTCCCATTCCTTTTCGGACTTTCTGTCTTAATGGCGCTTCCTACTCATCTCATAATTTGCGCTAATCTTCGCCCCAAAACTTTGGGTCAATGGCCAGAAACCCTTTCTGTTTTAGTCTTAATTTTGCTTTATGTGGCCAAAATGCTGGTCGAATCCTGTTCTGCGGCACGGCGACCCTTTAATAAGCAGATAAGAGAACATTTTTATGTGCCGCCTGATCGGCACCAGGATAACTCTATTAAAGGCCCGTCTTTAATCGCCATTCCGGCTAAAATGTCTGAGTGTGGTCTAGACTCGGAGCCAAGTTCATGGTTACGTCAGCGGGTAAATTATGTGCCAATCGAAAGGCAATTTGCCCCCGCAATCGACAATTACCAGCACTACAAATGTAGTTGGCAAGGTGTCGGCAGGCACCCATTGTCATCTAACAGATACTTGAATTAAATGGACGGGCTGGGTAGTGGCCCCACTTTCTGGGGGATTGCGTGCCGATGGGAACAGGCCGGAGACACGCAAGCCAACTCCTCCTGCCATTAACAACTGCCCAAAATACACAGGTTCTTTTTGTTTTATGATTAAAAGACCCATTTGCATGCCCGAAAAGCCGAGGAACACGCCGTTTGAAGTTTGAGTTTGGGTTTGAGTCATGCCATTACCATCGCAAGCTCATTAAACGGTAGTGAGTAGTGAGACTCGATTCGATTCCGACTGCAGGACCCAGTTGAATTTGCATAGCTGCACGCGATCCAGAAAGCCAAAAGCCCCTTTCCCTCCCCTCCCGATTTTCCTCTAAACTTAAAGACTTTACGTAATTGGAAAGTGCCGGCTATGGTAAGGGGGCAAAAAAGAATTTCGAAGAAGGAGCCGCCAGCCTCAAAATGGCCAAGCCAAATGAATTGATTTATTTGGCCGGCACAAGCCAACTGACAAATGAATGCATTTCCGTTCTGCCGCAATGATCAACTGACAGATGTCTTGGCTTTGACCACAATTTATTTATTTGCCCCGGAGCCTCGAGAGCTTGCGACATTTCCTGCCCAATGACACGGAACGTTTTGTTCTGGGAAGCGATTCATTCGACGGGGAAAGGCCAGAAATAAATTGGGCTAAATCAATTGAACAGACACTCGAGATTATCGATTGGGGGATGGATATGAATCAAGCGGCCCAAAGGGGGTGTCCAAAAATAAACTATTGAGACTAAAAACACCCTAGGAGTTACCAATCTATTATTTAAACTTAATTTAGTTTCTGTTTTGCAGTAAAAGTACACTAAATATGTGGAAAAATTTCCTTTTAAAAATATTGAGATTAACCCTCCATATTTAAGAAATCATCCCACTAACTATGCTAAGACTTAAAAGATTTATTTTAGTTACTCAAGCATTTTTTAAATGTACGATTTTATACTTCGTGCTACAGGAATCTCTAAAACCAGATTTCAATCTAAAGTACTTAAAATGTAGGTTGTAATTCAGTTAGAAAAGATTATTGTGGCACCCCGGTATGTATTATTTCTGAACCAGCATCCTTCGGACCCATTTGCCTAACAACAGATGCCTGATCCTCCACTTCCATTACACGTCCCGAAAGATAGCATATCGCACCACTCAGCGACCGGGTTAACTCCTCCGAAAAAAGCGGAAGGGCCCGCCGATATGAACGATGATAAATGCGGTGCGCAGGAATTAAGTTCAATTTAAAGGGTATTTAGGGATCAACCACACATCGGCGACAGCAGATCAGTTTGGACGATCTATCGATCGATCGAAACACAAAAAGGTAGACTCTCTTCTGGGAGTGACGAAAGATCTTGTCCATTAGGTCGTCTGCAGGCAGTTAATGGCTGCACCACACAACGAAAAAAACAGAAACACAAAAAAAAGGGCAACAACGGTGGCTCAGAGAGATTGATATGTTTCCTGGACCCACAGACGATCGGCGCTGATCATAATGCCCTGATTATAGTTTTGTGGTTTTTAATATTCATGTCGATCAGCAGGCCTAGCGATATTTGTTTGATGAATTTATTGCCCCACTGATCAGGGAACAGCGATCGGTGATCGGTAATCGGCGGCGTTTTGTTTTATCCGCGGCATTTCTTTAATGGCTTTTCGGTTCTGGCTTTGGATTTGGTTTTGGTTTTAGGATCGTAAAATGCACAGTTTAACGGTGTGCGGCATGGAGTGTGCTATAGTTATGAGTCTGAGATGGGTCTGGACTCGATTATCTCACAGATAGTGGTGGGTTTTATTGATTAGAACATGATTCGGATGCATGTTTACCTAAAAACAGTGCGTTGTGGGATTTTATTTGGAACAGGAATTGAGGTAGATTAGGACTAACAAATATCCTTTAGAAAAAAAGTCCTTTATGTAGGCAAATTTACATTTACAAAGATATTCCTAAATGATCTTTTCTCCCACAGCAGATCCATTCATTTCTGATTTACCCATCTCTCTGGTCTCCAAAACAATGTCGCTATAATCACCACTCTATTCCCACGCTAGACAATAACAGATTCCAAGAACTTTTGATTTCCAAAGGGATCGACTGACTAGCCCCCTTTCGAGCCCTATTGAACAGCTCCTTGGAGCTTCATTGTCAGCCCCGATTTTCCCCGTCAAGTGCGTAATTGCTGACAGCCCGGCTCCTTGCTGCCAGCTCTTCAGATCAAACGATCCAATCGCTCATTACCAAAATCGAAGCCGGGAAGGGTCTGAGGGGAGAATTCGGGAAAGAAAGCCAGCTTTGAAGACGCGCCGAACGGCATTGTTATTCAAATTCAAGGGGCGACACTTGACCGGGCCCAGAAAGAAATGGGAGAAATGAAGAGGAAAAACTACTGGGACAAGAAAAACTACATCAAATTGGCGCTTAAATATTTTCTGACCAACTGTGGGAAACAATAATATTGGAACAGAGAGAGCCAGGAACGAAAGCGCATTTACTTCACCAGTAAACTTGGCTCGCAACGGAGTGCTATAAGGTATACCTATAGGTTCACATATATGGTAGACGGTGCAAGGCCTGGACTGGCCACTTGAGTTTTGAAGCGTTAAGTGGAAATCAATGCAGACCCCGGCTATATCTCTCTGTTCGAACGACTCCCGACCAACCTGGCGAACGATCGAGTGAAGCAATTGACCAAAAACTGTCGAACTGACGATCGGCAAGCGGTACACTTGTTCGGCTTTGTTGTTGACCATGTTCTCTTAACCGTTTGAGCCCCTTTTTTCCATCGTCTCTTCTTCTTCGTCACTTTTGGGCGCGCGGTAGGTAAAAAAGAATATCGAGTCGAATCTGTTTGGGAATTTTTCAACATTTTCTTCAGCTCCGTCGGCGTCTCTTGGAAATTTGTTTGTGCTGGCCAACGGAAATGCATTTATTTGCTGACGTCTTGGACCGAAATGAAGGGCTCTCCGTCTCTTTCCGTCCCCGGTCAGCCGTCTCTTTCACAGGGGCGTTAATTGATGAATCTGCGCGATCGAAGAAAGAGTCTGGCCATAGCTGTAGGTTCAATGACAATACCCCCAAATGTGCTATTTCTCGGAATTTCTTTCGGGCCATGATTTCCTTTTCGGCCAAGTCGAACTTTCTGTTCCACGTTTTTCGGCCGCTCTTTTTCCCTGGTTTTCCCTTTTGGGTGTTCATGTTAAACACATCTATTTATATTTTAATGATGTTTGTAATGATGGTGCTAAATATTTCCCACATTATTAGCACCTCTTCGTCTGGGTCTCGTCGCGGCTCTGGGTTTTCGGGCCGAGGGCTCAGGGCTCAGGGCCAGGCGGCAAAGTCATTGAGGGATTTTCTTTGGGAACAAGTTGTGTGTGATCTTGTCGCAGAGAGTAAGCCCAGGTATATGGGGTTAAAGTTTGTGTGTGGGGAGAGATGGGTGGAAAAGGATTAACAAATTTGTTTAAGAGGGGTTTTTGGTAAAGGTAAGTCAAACACTAAAGAAGATGAATGAATGGGCCTTCGATAGAGACAGAAGAGGAAAGGTACGTTTATTGGGGTTTGAACAAAATTCCTAAAAATATCATAAGATTTCCATTTAAATTCTAATTAATGTAAGTATTGCCGATAGTCCAAGATAGTTAGCTCTTATTTAACAAAATCCGAAGAATATTATTTCGAAGCAAAGAAAACCATATCTCGCACTCATTATGAAGACATATGGGCAATCGTAGGTTTATACGATCTCAAAAGAATCTGATTGATCACTGGCGCTGCCGCCTTCAACGATGCTTAACAATGCTAAACATTTTTAATGAACTGCCAGGCAAACAAGCAGCCAAACTCATATGGAATATGGATAGAGATAGAGATAGCGATAGAGGGAGTCCCAAAAAAGGGCCGCCAGGGACTGGGACTGGGATTCATTTGATCAAGAAATTAACGGTTTCGTTACTTGTTACATGCAGCCCATGGACCTCAGGCTAAGGGTTAGGTGTTGATTGGGCAACGCCCTGAAAATATGGCCCGTCTATAGGGATAGGGACAGGGGATCCAGCCAGATTGCGTTCTCAAATTTATGACCGCACATGATGAGCTATAAAATGTTTTATGGCCCTGTCCCCAGTTGCAGTTGCGGTCCTAGAAGAACTACATCCCAATACCCCATACCAATCGACAATCCCAGCCACAAGCCACCTCAACAATTTTCGCCTTCTGTTGGTCTGAAATTAAATCGTGTGATTTATTGACGTGTGGCCCGCTTCTGTTTTGGGAAATGGAAAAACGTTGTGGTTTCTCGTGTGTGTCTTTATTTTGGGTGGTGAAAGTTCCGCCTCCCTTTCGCTTCGCTTCCCCCAGAATTGATTGAGATGTCAGGATTCATTAGCAGCCATCCCTTCCCTTATTTCGGCGACACTTTTCCGGCTAACCGGGTACTCGGTACTCGGCTGACCGCCGTAAATCCGCCGGGGAAATTCCCGGCCAAACAAGTGGGATAAACCCGAGGGCGGCTCGGTTTTGGTTGGAACTAGGGATAATCCCCGACTACCTGAGCTTAGCCATGCAAATGAATGAAGTTTTCGGGCTGCGAAGGTGAGAGGGCGTGCAAATTGACAAAGGAACTTTTCGCACATTAGGCCGTAAGTGGTTATGTCCCTGTCCCGGGCCAGCTGGAAATTTTCACGCGCACTCGCAGCAAACAAAAATAGTTTTGCACCTGTTGTTACTGCGTTTTCCAGCATTTTGCCCGCTTCTCCTGAACCTCCATTGTCCCTGCCTTTCTTCTCCTATTATCCTGCTGTGTGAGCCTGTGTAGCTCGTGCTGGTCCTTGTATCTCTGTCTCCCCCTCTTTTTTCGCCTTTCCAGGCAGCAGCTGCAGCGGCTCTAATTGGCCATGGTCAGACCCAAAAAAGATGTAAAAAGGTTGGTGTTGCTGTTGCGTCGAGTGAAAGTTGACCCAAAGCGTAGCAAATTTTACGATTTTCTTCTTGTTTCCCCGGTGCGAGCTGCTTTGTTGCCAGTTTTTGCAATAAATTACACATTTTATGCATGCCCCAAGAAGAAGGTTGCACATGGAAATTTGTATACTTTTTAGATGCAAAGTTGTAGGCTAGAAAGCGGAATAAAATGTGGCAAATGTTACGTAAGAAATCGAATTATTCAAACTACTTTTCCAAAACCTAATCTTTCGAAGAAGAAATTCTAAAGTGTTTTGATAAAACTCAAGGGATCCCCACAGTTATTTCTTCCCAGCCTCATTTGCATTCCAACCTCTGTTACAGCATCTCAAGTAGCTTTCGTCGTTTTCGGCGTTTGAATGACAGTTGGCAACATTATTAATAACTCGAGCAGAAAAATGTTCAACAATTGTGGCACTTTCTGTTATTGTTGTTACTGACTTTTGGACAAGTCAAGTGGAATGTCCCCACCCTGCACCCAAAGCCATTGTCATGGAAATCGAAAGCAAACAAACAGCCGCTACAAACTACTGTAAATTGTTGAAATATTTTCGTTTCGTTTCGTTTTCGGGATATATATTTTTGTAAAAGGTTTCGAGGGCACGGCCGAGGAGAAAGAGTGGAGTATTGTAAATTAGATGGCAATGTGAAGGCATTTCCTGCAGACGTGTCAATAAACAAAAGAACACATCCGAATCATTCGAGGAGACCCTGCGGTCGGGGGCACTTGAGGTGTTAGGGGCACGAGGGGACCCCATAAGTAGTAAATTTATTGGAATACTTACGTATCTGTGAAGTGTCTGTCACTGAGACTGTTCCTTCCGCAGCTAGGTGTATGGCTTTGTTGTGTGCACACTGTGACATTATTACGTAATCTTCTACTGTACATAATGCACCTGAAATCACCACCTGGAAGAGAAGGAAAGGGGTATTTAGGATCTAGTAAGGATTCGTGTAAGTTAGTTAATATAATTAAAAACAATTATTAATTATTAGAGATTAAAAGCCATATTAAAATACAATGCAATATTGCCTGCTTATGAATATTTTTCCAGTTTATGTGTCCTCTACTTTTTCTCTCCCATTTGTGGCCACCTTATCGCCGTGCTATCTGCCAACCGGGCCATCAATAATTGTATCTATCAGATACCAAAGGCAGAAAGAGACCAACCGCAATAACTACAAAATATCAAAGCTAAATTGCATACCAATGTTTACACGTTGTCACGACAAATACTTTGATACCCTCGGCACAGTGCAAACAAGGCACAAAAGTATTTCATGTTGTTTGCTTGCCTGTTCCTCTATTGCCATCTTGGGGTGCCCCCCTTTTCGGCGCCCCTGAACGGGCGTATGTCGGTAGCCTTTAGCCTCCCTCACCCTTCCGCCGAAAAGCCCCCTTTGCTGGGTAATTTATCATGTTTGATTAGTTGTCTCTTTGGTATTTTATTACATTCATTAATAATCGCGCCTTTGATTTAATGAATTTATTGTTTCGCCAAGCGGGCGGCGCTTGTGTATTCTCCCCTTTTCCCCGCCACCCCCCTCCGAATGCTCAGTTATTGTGCCAGGTCAGGTTGTAAATCAAAGCGGACCCAGATTTAGCTGCGATATATGGAAGTCAGGTGCCTCAGGGCTTACGGTAATGTTAGGAGGACTTTGGCCATGTAATTTCGATCATTTCTGCGTTGTTTTTTATTCATGGGCATACTTGTTTTTGCAGATTTATGGGAGCAACTATCTTTATTATATCTTTATTGGTGGTTGCGTTTTGTTTACACCAGTCTACCTATCTCCTCTTATATTATAGTAAATATTCCCTAGATAGTTTGGCTGGTGAAATCTGAATGAATTTTGGTTACAACTTTTTCTCGAGTACCTTTGCCTCTCCATCTCTCCCTCTCTCACACATGCCACACCTTATCTCCATTCATAATTTCATCAACCCAGAAAAAATAACCAAACTCTTTTGTGCGGGGCCTTGCTACGGTTTATTTATTAGAACTCTGTCGATAATTACAAAATAATGCGTTTGGTAGCCCCTAACCCGCCGAAAACCCCGCACCTCTTGGCTTTTTCTACCACTTCATTTTACTTCGGTACCCAACCTCCACGCCCCCTCCCCGTTGCCACCCACCTAGAGTATCTTCAGTTACACTGAGAAAAAGTTACATGAAATATGTGTTTGACAAACCACTACTTTCCTACTAACTTTATTTGGAATTCTGAAGCTTACAAAATCGTAACTTAGTTTGCACAATATTATTAACTAATTGTACTTAATTTTTTTCTCTGTGCAGCAATGCTTGGGAAAATAAAGCGTGCACATTGGTTACGGGGGATCGAAACGAGGTTACCCGGGGCATAAATTCGAGGCGAGGAAGTGCTCGATAGCATTACAAAGCGTGCGCCTTGATAAGATTTCGAAGCTACCAACTGGAGAGTTTTTAGTGGGGGTGTTTGGTGGGCTTAGGTCTCGAATTGAGGAAGTGTTTGGCCCGCGAGTTCTTTGCAACTTGGCTAATTTGTCGCCCGATAGTCGTGATTGAGGCTGCGGTTTTTCTCGAGAGGCCTTGATAGTTATTGTTTTATAGATTTCGAGGGCTTTGCCATTCGAGTGGCGAACACAAGGACTGGTGGCGCTGTAAAGTTAAGGGTGTTTCTTTATATCACAGTTCGATTTTGAAGAGTTGATGGGCCAAAGACAATGTTGTGGTTAGTCGAGGAAGTTTAAGAAGAGAATTTTGAAGGCAATCCACATTTCTAAGAGATATTTTGATTTAAGGAAACATATTAGAATCAATAATATGATTTAAAAAATCTTTAAGGTATAACTGGTTTGATAACTTCCACCCTGAAATTCCCCAAAACTTAATTATTAAGTATAGCTTTTCCATTCAAAGTGTTTTTCTAATATTCACAAAATTCTGGATCAATCTGGTTATGAAAATCGCGTTATATCCTCCGTTTTGAAGTGCCCCCGGTGCTGTCGAATCGCTCCGGAACGGAACCCATTACAAACATAATCTAATAATACCACTTCACCTTCACTTCGCCGGGCCATCGATCATTGGCAATACTTACAATAAAAAACAGCAGTCTCTCTAACTGATTCGACATTCATTCGGCGATTAATGTACATAATTTTAACCCATTTACTGCCGGCACAGAGCAGTAAACTAAAATTCAGAGGTGTCGCAGTCGCTGGGTGATAACGTGCTGGTTAATTGATGTGGCTGACATTGGGCAGTTTCGGCGTTGTAATCCCCGTGTAATCGCCAGTCGCCAGTCGCCCCACTTGACCGATAGCTCTCCTCCGCTGATGTGTGATATTAGCAATATTCTGCGGTACTTGTACGTTCAGAGCGAAACGAAATCGAAACTCATTTCTGGCCAGCGAACACACACGCGTGCACACTCGCGAATTCACACACACGCGAGGTACTTCCGCTCTGCGCTTGCAATAATAATAATAAAATAAAATATATATTTGTTATTCAAAATTTTATGGGGGCACGTTTTCTTCTTCTTTTTTATAAGGGGGTGTGTAAATCGCGTAATGCACGGGACGTTGGCCAAGAAGTCGGGCGGTACGGCAGCGAGACGTTGGACGTCTGGGCAGGGCGATTGAATTATCGTGACTAAACCGAAGCGAAACGTGCGACATTTTTTGGCTTTGTGTTTTTCTTCCTTTCCACACAAGCAGCAGCAGCAGCAGCGACGGCAGCAGCAGCAGCAGCAGCAACAGCAGCAGCAACGGCAACATTAGCGCAACCAGCAACATTAGTTGGCGCAGCAGCAACATCGGCAACAGCAACAACAACAGCCAGAGATGAAAAGCAGTTTGAAAACTTGCGCATTTGTTGCTGCTCCCCTGTGAAAGTCTTTGCCTGTGTGTGTTTGAGCGCGGCCATTGCTGCTGCAATGTCACATTTATTGCATGCGATATTCGCCTGAGAGCAGCGTGCAACACGCCATGTTAGCCAACAGCTGTTGCCGCTCGAACGTGTTGGCCGAGGTTCGAGCTGTTAAAACAGTGGGCGCTGTTAAAAGACAGTTACGGTCGACCTGTAACTCTGTTAACTGCTTCATTCTCAGAATTCGAATGAATAAATTATGTTTTTAAATTAAAATGTACATATTGAAATTACCATGAAATAATTTTATAAAATCGCTTCAAAAATTAGATTTATATTTTTCAAAAATAAATAAATGTTATACTTATGGTTAAATATCTTTTGTGGCTAATCAAAAATATAAAAAGAATTTATGCAAATCCTTTCTAGGTATAAATGTATGTTTTCTGACTTTTATGTTTTATGAGCTTTCTATAATTTTTACAACTAACCAACCCTTAAGTCAAACAACAAAAGTCTATTCACCCAAATTAATTTTAATTACGTGTTTTTGACGCTTCCGGAAATTTGTAATTAATTGGCCATAATGAGTTTAACCAACTAATTAGTTGGCTTAATTGAATTAACCAATGACTTCTTTACAAGGAACTTTCATTAGCTTACAAACCGTTCAAGATGTCGCTGCTTAAAATCATTTTCATAATCATCTTTCTGAGATTGGTTTTGGCTAACCCAGAAATTATTATAACAGAGTTGACTGGAAAACTTAAGATAAAAACCCACATTTACTTCTGCCTTACATTGGAAACTCTTGAAGAACTGAATTTAGTTACTAATCAGCCTAAATTGTTGATTTATAAAAACATTAGTGAAGAGCTAAAAACTAATCACGACGAACCAGTTCTTGTTATAGTACAACTCGAAAATGAATTGGATTTTAATCTTGAAACGGTGGAGGTGCTGAGATCCCATCTGATAGATAGACAGTACAACGATATATTACTTATAGATGGAGTTACGGAAAATGTGAAAAGTTATACGGAACTTGGTAAAGCTTTCTGGGATGCAGGCTTTCCACATGTGCTTATTTACAACTTGCAAGAAGAACTTTGGTCAATAAAACCTTATCCCTATCTGGAGATTAAGTCTATCAGTTTAAAGGAGTATGTGAAGAATAGAAATAACCGAAATTTAATGGGTTATCCTCTGCGAGTTCTGGTGACTAACGACCCACCTCATTGCTTTGTGGACGAAGATGCACTACCGAATTCCCCGAATCGCTATAAGGGAAGTATAATTACGATTTTGAAAATGTTCGCCGATAAACTGAATGCGACTTTTGAAGCGATACCATTTCCAGGACTTCGTCGCTATTCCACCTCGGAATGTGTGCAGATGGTCAGAGTCAACGAAGCCGACGCCTGTGGCAGTATCTTCGTAAGGACCTACCAGTTTGCCACCAGCCAGCCCGTTCGCCTGAATCGTGTGGCCATAATGGCGCCATTTGGCAACACCATCGACAAGTTCTACTACTTCTTCAGACCCTTCGACTCGTACGTTTGGATCGGAACTGGGCTGATGGTGGTCTATATATCGGCTATGGGTTCTTTGCTCCATCGCTGGCATTTCGGGCAATGGGATGTGGGTCAGTACCTCCTGCTGGCCATTGAAACCCTCTTGAACCGCGAACTATCTCTGCCGCCGTCTTCGAGTGGCTCCAAATGGATGTTGCTACTCCTGCTATTTGCCATTGGATTCGTTTTGTCCAACTTATATGTGGCCCTGCTCTCCATGATGCTGACCACCAAACTGTACCAGAGGCCCATCGAGAACTTGGCTGACCTGAAGGCGGCCAATGTGAATATACTGCTGCAAACGCACAATATCGGTCCTAATTCGGTGTACGGAAGTTCCGAGGAGCTGAGGGAGAGATTCCTTTTGGTGGAGGAATCCTTTCACAAGGAGAAGAGAGATAGATTGGACCCAAGCTATGCGTATGTGGATTCGGAGGACAGGATGGATTTCTACCTATATCAACAGAAGTTCCTGCGAAGGCGCCGCATGAAGAAGCTGCCGAGTCCCGTGGGCCACACCTGGGCCGTTCAGGTCATCAAACAAAACTGGGTGCTGGAGAAGGACTACAACGATCATGTTCAGCGATTGTTTGAGACTGGCCTGCAGAACAAGCTGGTCGACGATGTCCACGAGTTGGCCGTTAGAGCCGGCTTCCTGCACTTCCTTCCCACCCAAACGCAAACTATCGAGCCACTGCGACTCGAGGACATTGTGATGGCTGCCATGGTCTTGGGCGGCGGACACGCCCTCGCCGGAATCTGTTTCCTGGGTGAGCTGCTCGCCTAATGGGCTCACTCTCCAGCTCAATCTCAATCACAATCACGGGAATGGCAATAGTTCCGGCTGGCCATAAAAACGGTCAACACCCACGCAATAAAGCGGAACCACCCCTAAGTGTAACACAATTTAAAGCGATTAGGGTCACAATAAGGCAACAGAATGAGGACCCGCATGCGACATCCGTTGCCAGGACACTCGAAAAAAATTCAACGAAATATTTCAAAAGGATTTATAAAATATTTTTGAATGGAATAATAATTTATAGGACACCTCTTCTATTTAAAAACAATATTTCCTTTTCCCTATTTTTATTTGTATTTATTATATTTTTTAAAAATATGTCTTACAAAGTTAAATCTTATTGAGTTTTTAGATTCTTATATCCTATTTTTATACTAGCATTTTTTTTAGAGTGCGTAAGAAGTATGTCAAATGGGTGACATTACTCCACTTCTCCCGGCGGAAGTTGCCAAAAATGCAGCAGTTGATTGAACATTGATTGACAATGGCTCCCGGACAGGATGCGGAACACAAGAAGGGGGCGCGGTCCACTGACAATCGATTCATGGACGTCGACGTGAATGTGGATGTGGATGGGGAGGTGCCACTGCTCCTTGGCATCCCCTTTGTTTGGCAAGACAATGGCGATTTGTGCACCGTGAGCAGTCCGCTCCTCGCTCTTTTGTCCTCCTCCTGATCGCCTTGCCTCCTTGCGTCCTTGTAATCCGCCGATGATAATGGGCCATTGTCAGTATCGATGTTCGATGTGGACTTCTGATTTCTGACGCCTGCCGATGACGACCAATGGCAGGCACTTGGCTCGCCGGTTGATTGCTGACGCACTTTGGCACAGACACGGATTGGATTGGCTTGAATTGGATTGGATTGCCCTACTGGGGGCACTCTAAGCTCATTAAAGTCTGGCGAAATTAGGTGTATGACAGTAAGATAGGTTGGACATTGATTAGAGGGTGTGAAATAGCAAATAATTAACCGGTTTAAAAGGATTATTTGGGGATAGTTAGAGAGCTAGCTCTAGGATTTTATTTCTGTAGAAGAATAAAATTTCATTTGTGCAGTTTCCATTTCTCATTTAAAGGAGGGACTTTGCTTTATAGCCCCCCTAATATTGTGAATTAAATAAATTGGTTTTTAAATAGGCTTGCTGTTATAAATAGTAGCATTGTTCAGAAAGCAAACATGTGGTCAGTTCGTTAGGATTAATTTGGTATTCAGGGGGTTGAAACTGCTAAAATGACATTTCAATTCAGTTAGAACCGTTAGGAGACGCGTTCAGTACTCAAAAGATAATTACACTTTTCAAATGTGAAACGAAAATAACAGAAACCTTAAGTGGGATTAGGTTGTGTTGTCTTCCCCTTCAATCAGCCGATATCTTCGGTTCGGTCCAAAGGTTGTTCCCTGAATAATTTCGTACAGGCGATTTCATCATTCTCGTGACTCAGTTGGTGGATGGAACCCATCCACAAAAAGCTCAGGCCCCCCATATTAAATCGTAAACAATTACTTTTCACTTTTACCACGCTGCCAGTTATCAGGGCTGTTGCCAACTGACAAAACCCGAACAGCAGCTCCTATATTACGGGTAGAAAGGCGGTTGAAGTTTCGTGAAAATATTGGCCAAAGTCACGGGCTAGAACAGATTGCCGGATTGCTATCGCTGTGACGACACAAGGAATGTGCCACGAAGATTGCCACCGATTAGATTCGCTTACAAACAACTCGAAATATGTTAAGTTGTCAAGTGATAGCCGAGGGCTGTTCATTAGCGAAATAAAAGTTTCTAGACGTGGCTGTCATCGAGATTGCTGGGATGTGTTTTGCACCTACTCAATAGAGCCAATTAATCGATACTATGTGATTTTTGAACCGTTGGGCTCTTCAGATCAACGGGATGTTTTTTAGTTAAATTCTTTGGAAAATGGTGGATTTTTTTTTCTAGATTACACTTGGACTGAACACATTAGAAGGGGCTAGATAGTGGATTGGAATTTATTTATGGCGTTATCTCTTTATTGAGGGCAAAAACGTGATTTGTTTTGGTTGTACTAAAAGCTAATATAATATAATATTTATTTCGTAATCTTTTTTTTTAAGGGATTATTGGTTTTTTTTATTAGCTGGAGATGTTTGTCCCTTGAGGGCCTTCAAGTGAAAACACACCGCCTTCAGTTGAGGTCACGCTAATGCAAAAACAAAAACCAAACTCAAATCAATCTTTATTTTAGCAACTTTTTCGCAGGGCTGGCCGGCAGTGTTTAGGCCAATCAAGCGGATACCGCAAAAAGCTAATTAATTTTTTTCCCTGCCCATTTGCCGTCAACGGCAGCCGAAAACGCTCATCAAACTAATTGGCCGGTCGGCTGCGTGGGTGGTCATTTTAACCTCTTGGCCAACTACTCGGCTTGGCTTTAATTGCATGCGCCGGTCGCCGAGAACCTGCCAACGACAGGCATTTAAAAAGACGCAGCTTATTGTCTGCCTAATGGCTTCGAGTGAGCCAAGCTGCTGTTTTGGCCAAAACACCCAGCTAACTCAAGGCTCGGCCAAAAGCGTTTTTGGCGCTTTTTTTCGGTTTCTTCGCCGTTTACCGTTTGGCCTTTTTGACATCGGCGTGACAACCGACTATGCCGTTTAATAAACTCAACAATTTAATTTGCCATTTTGACAAACAAATTGTTTTGTTACGTTTCGTTCGGTTTCTCTATGCTGAGAGAGATTTGATTAATTCAGTGAAGACATAAATACAGTGGTAACAGGCTACAAGAAAGGTAAATCTATCAGATGGTTTCGTAATTTTATTTAATTCAATTTGTTTTCATTGCATATTGAAAGACGTTCAAAACATTATTTTTAATCCACGTTCAGCCTGGATTATTGTGGTTTAAAATTACTGAATTCTAGTTCGTAAATATTTTATAATATTTTTTGTGGATTAACATTTTTTTAAATAGTTTTCACTCACATTTTTAATAGGAAGAAGAAAAGACTTTTTCCTCAACGATGCAAGTCAATTAATTTTGGTCGAAACTGTGCAATACAAAATAAATACTTGCAGTTGATTATCGCGTTGACAGCCCCATGTGGCTGTGGAACGAGTTGGCAACTCCGCGTTGGCCCCACTTGAACTTTGTGGCCAACTGCTGACCAGCTCCCTAATCGCCCCTCTCCCTCGCACAGCCATAATCCCTCTCATTCGCACGTTAAGCGCCGCTATTTACTGTCAATCATCGCGGCCTTTTTGAGGCGGTGGGTGGTGAGCGGCGGTGTATGGTATCGCTCAATCAATATCAATGACTGATTACGATTAAACGCCGTGTCCACGCGCTAGTTGGCCATTTGGCTTTTTGGCGAGCCTCCATTTGGCCAGGTGAAAATGCGAAAATGCCTGGGAAATGAGTCACGCGCGGGGGATATCGTGTGGCCAAAAGTTATAAGGAAATCTTTGGCAGTTGGCGCAGGTGAAAGTTGTTTTCGGAAGGCTCAACAAGATTGATGGGCTGGAGAACCTTCAACTAAACAATTATTTCTAGTTACTGCGAGTAATTATTTGACCTTACTTACCTGCTTGAGTACTTGAGCTTTCTAGGGAAATGGAATTCCTCTGAATTTTTCGACAAAGGAAGTAGATTTTACAAATATTATTCTAATGGGGGGAACAAAAGAAAATGCATGATATAAAAGGAGAGTAAATTCCCTTGAGTTGACATTGTGCAATACTGCCCCATTTCTCTAACCTCTAAAAGTCCTTTAAAAATAAATCGAATTAAGTGATTCCCTTTCAATTACGGCCGGATGACTGGACATTATTTCGGAGTACCAGGTCTTATCAGTCAATTGGGGACGACTGGGGCACTCACACCTACACCGTTCGAATGGGATGACGTGCGAATCTGGCTTTAAAGCGCCACAACTGTCGGAGATTTATGGTGCGCATAGTGGAGGCCTCATAAAGATTGCCCCGAATAGCGAAATCAAAATAAATCGTAAATAAATCGCAGCGAAATTCCTCGCCAAAGAAAGATTCCATGACACCGGCTCTATCGGATCGTCTCCAGTGGCATCCGCCTTTCTACGGCGGACTTTGCTATCGGATCGTATATTAACCGTATATTCGACGGGCGGACAGCTGCCTTATCGCTCGAGTTTCCTGGCTATTTCGGTCTGTGGGCCAGGCTAATGAGCTTTAATTGATTCCCTTCCAGATTGGTTTACGACCGCGCCTTTGTATCTGGACAGGATCTTGCGGTTTCCTTGTTTTCGTTTTCGGTTTCGTTTCGATTCGGTTTGTTTCGTTTTCGGGCACGTGTCGTCCGCTTGTATCGAATTTTTCGGGCCGACCGCAAAAGCCAAAAAGCGTATTGAATTTTACACACATTCGTTGTTCCCAGACATGTAAACAGAAAACCGCAAAGCCAACAAAATATCCAGCCCACACACCCCGCCAGTGCGGAAAATGTGGCCTGCGGGCGAATCGTGTTTGACAAGTAATAAAGGTGATTAAAGCAAATCTAAACACTTGCCAAAGGCATTTCGAATGCTCCAACATGGGGGGATATAACAGCCAAATGTCGAACCGGGCAGGGGTCGAATCATTTGTTAATCAAAATGCAAATGTAATCAATAGAACGGAAGTGCCTGCCCCTCGACAGACCTGTAATTTCGTTATTGTAGTAAATGTAATAACATAATGGACAGGTCCGGTGAAAGGGGAAAATGGGGTGTTTGATGTTCGCACAGTGGGTCAGTTGGGGTATTTTTACAGACAAAAAAAACACCGGGATCAAATCGATATGCGCATGGTAAACCTCTGGTATTTATACGCATCTCGTTTTTACCATGCAATACCGATCTCTCCCTCTCGGAGATTCTCTTACTTCGAAAAAGAGAGCTATAAGCAATAGGCGACTTAGATTACGTGAATGGGAGCCAGAATAACTAATTCTGTCAAAATTGATACTACATATATATATCAAATCGAGCATCGTTTCATGTCAAATTTGATTTGGGGTGTACTGACAGAAAGGAAAAATTCAGAGAAATTGTAATGCATTCAGAATTATTTAAAGATAAATTTGAGATTCTTAATGGTTGAGTATTTTGTAAGCGCTATAAATATTTTAAATTTTATTAATCCATTTAATATTTATGCCCCTTGGCTCAGCAATGTGTGCCACTGTGGGTTGCCTCAAAAATTCGCCCCCTTTTGCGTAATGAGTCTAGCCATCGCTCTCCCTTGCCAGCGACCCTACTGCGCCCCAAGTTGCATGTCAAATGGCATGAACATGCTGCAAAAGGTCGCTCCACCCCCAGAAGGCGCCCACTTTCGCCACCCACCCACCTTGGCCACCTGGTCCGCTGGCCTTTTGGCATTTCGGCTGCCATTTTCCTGCGGAAATGTGCGCCAAAATGTTTGCGTGCCTCCGACGAGTATGAGAATGTAATATGTTGGAATATTTGAAATTTAAGAAAAACAACGTGCCAAGGAGGGTTTTTCTTTCATATTTTGGGTAGGGCAGGAGTCCTTTTAAAAGCGGGGTGGGGGATGGGGATGACTTGGCAAATGGCGCCGGCAAATGCGTTCATTGAACTGCCAGAGCGATGCAATAAAATCAACAAAAAACACATTTAAAAGGAAAATAAATATGTGTAGGATAGCTGGCGACGAGGAAAAGTTACGAGGAGGGCCAAATGGGTGGGGTGGGGGAGGGAAACGAATGGGGGAGTGGGACGATCTAAGACAAACAGTGAACGGATTTATGGGGTCGCTTTGGGTCGAGTCGCCGTCGTCAGTGGCAAGTAAAACGGAAGCGGAAAGACGCGAAACTGGCAACTGACACACAAATGCAGGCCAGAGGGGCTTGGACAGCAGGGGAACCGCAAAAGGAAGCTGTCGAAGGACTGGCAATCCTCCCTGCTACTTCTGCCGCACTGAAACAAAAACCGTAAGGAATGAGTTCGACTTCTACAAAATTATTCCAAAACGATTGAAATCCAATCATTTTAGTTATCATGTGTAGCAAATATAGTTTTTAAACAAGATTGAATTGAGTACCTCGACTAACAGATACCCGTTACTTAACTAAATAAAGTGCAAGGGAGATGGAGATATGCATGCAGCAAAACAACCAATATTTGCTCATAACTTTTTAATGAATGGTCCGACTTGAACATGTATTTCTACAAAAAAGCTTTTTTCTACCTGTAACATTCTTTTTTACGAATAAAATAAAACGTGTATAAAAATACTGGCCACTGAAGTTATTGGTTTTTTATAGCACTTTGAAATTAAATCTTGATTTTAGAAATTCAGCTTTTGAAAATAAAATTGTTAAAAGTCTTTTCAATAAATTTAATTTTTTCTACTGTACTTAAATAGTTGTGAAAATTTAATAATTCGATTATTCTGTTATACATAAATTTCACTTATCGACTGATCAATTTACATGGGATGTTAAGTATGTTTTGTGTATTACTTGGATATCTAAATATCAATATATTTGTTTTTTAAAAAACTTAAGCCCCGCAATTCTTCGCAGTGCACTTATCCTTATGCCTGTCTTACTTGTCCTTTTTTTCTGTTTGGCCTGGCAAACGGAAGCGAATTATGTTGCCTTATGCGACGAAAGGGTTCAAGACACAAGCTCCGTCCGCCGAGATATCAAGCTCCTGGGGTGCAGAGTGTCCTGGGGTGAAATTGATATGCGGACACAGACGGATGGGACGCAGAAAGCCTCAGAAACTGCAGATACAGTATCTCGTGGCTTGTTTAATGTGCAGAAAATTTCAGATTTTAATGATCCATTCGGGTATCGAATTTTTCAGCGTCCCTGCCCCTCAAATTACTTACGCCTGAATGGGCGGGCAATCGCGAAGAAATCTGTAATTGCCGCGGCCCATTGCATAAGCGGTACAACGCGGCGGATTATTAATATTTGCCAGCTTGCCTCTGGAAATTCAATAGATAATCGTGGCGGCAAATTATTGTGAACGAGGCCAGAAATTGTGTAGTGGATTGATTTCCTAATCTGCATTCGCTTCCCGTCATAAAACAGATTCGGCGTTCGAGTATTTAATAAAACACAAATCAAAATAGGAGTGACTTCTTCCCCTGTCTACAACGATAAGATTTATTCGAACCCATTTGGAACTCTGATATAGAATAATGAAATTCCTTCTGCATTCGATCAGATACTTGCTATTTTACGATGATAAATCAAATTCCAGTGGCAAGCAAATAGTGTATACTTTATATTTAGCGGATGAACACGGGAATTCCTTGAAAGAAATATCACTTATTTTTACGGCTAAACACGTCACTTTTAAATTCCACATTTGAGGAGCATCCATAAATTTGTTTTGCCTAAGGCCACTTAATCTACGAATCAAAGTTGTCACTCTCCCGGTTTCGAAGTGAAGTTAAAAGTGAGAGTGAACGATTTTCTTGTCAGCTGCCTGAAATTAAGTTCCAGTCGAATATGAAAATCCCTTCGAGTCAGATAGTGAGGTAATCAACACATGAAGAAGCGGTCAAGGTCAAAATAATGCGAATTTCCAATGCATCTAATTATTGTTTTTAAACTCAACTTAAGTAGCCCCCACTTTCCTTTTTTCTCATTTCCCAGAAATGGGTGCGACTAGCCGCCACTGAAACTGTGGCAAATGCCACGCCCCTTGGCAAAAGGGCAATTTGTTGCGCTTCGTTGCGCGTGAAAATTATGATTTTTGCTTTTGTGAAAATCTCATTAGGCGCTGAAAAAGGATGCCGATTTTTGTGGCCATAAATATAGGTTGCCCGCCTGCGATTTGCAACTCAACTTTGAACGCCATCCTGGGGGCAAAAGCGTTACGTGGCATTTTAATTAAGCGCAACGTTTTATGGACACTTCTTTAATGGCACCGCATAAATTCTAGAAGAGAAGTCGGCAGCTTGGATCGGCGGTTTTAGGACTCCGATTCAGATCCAGGGCATAAAACGCACGGCGGGCAGTCGGAAAGTGAATTTTATGCCAATCATTAAACAAAGTTGTGAAACCGAACCGCTTTGTATCGGGAGTTATGTCGTTGATAACTTTATCCCCAACTTTGTAGCGCAGCGGACCGGATCGGATCGGCGGAGCTCCTGGCCTTATCGATTGCCTGATAAATGTTTGACACAGTGTGTGGTGAGCCGCACTCGAGGGTGTCATTCAACCCAACTGCAACTGTATCTGGTATTTGTATCTGTATCTGGTAAATAGGTTTTATGGCCCTCTAAAGCCATGCTCATTATAACTGGATGTTGCTACAAACACGCGGCATTGGTTATTGCGATGAATCACTATTAAAGAATTTGTTATTAACATGTTGTAATATTTGTCACTTCCCTAGATGTAGCGTAATTTAATTTTTATTTAAATAAAATGAAAAATTAAATACGGAATTTAGTCATCCTGCCTGATGTCACATATAAACCTAGATGATAAAAAAAAACGTAACTGCTACTGTATCTGGTAAATAGGTTTTATAACTCCCTGAAACCCTGCTCATTGTAACTGGATGTAAGTGAGCTATAGCAATATCTGGATGAATCACTGCAAAATTAAATGTACAAAAATATTGTGAACGGAAGCGGGTGTTTGAATTATAGTTGTCATTCTTCGAGACGGAATGATCTATTAAAGGAAATAATTGTTTGATAAACATTCAAGCTATTAGTCACTCTTCTTGACGTCATATATATTCATGGTGATGCCCTATTTAAATATGTTAAAAAAGATTGTGAAATGACTGCTTCAATTTTGTGTTTAATGTAATTATACCCGTTACTCGTAGAGTAAAAGGGTATATTGTATTCGTGCAAAAGTATGTAACAGCTAGAAGGAAGCGTTTCCGACCCCATAAAGTATATATATTCTTGATCAGGATCACTAGCCGAGTCGATCTAGCCATGTCCGTCTGTCCGTCTGTCTGTCCGTCTGTCTGTCCGTCTGTCTGTCTGTATGAACGCTGAGATCTCGGAAACTATAAAAGCTAGAAGATTGGCATTTTGCCTGCAGATTCTAGGAGTTCCTACGCAGCGCAAGTTTGTTTCAAAAAGGTGCCACGCCCCCTCTAACGCCCACAATCGCTTATATACGATTTTAAAAATTTCAATATTTCGGAAAAGTAAAAATGCAGTTTTATTGTGTTTATCAATACCTATCGAAATGTAGAAGAAATTTTTCAAATCGGACCATTCGTTAAAAAGTTATACGTGTTCAAAGTTTCTATCTCCATCTCCCTCGCACACCCTTTACCTGAGTAACGGGTATCTGATTGTCGGGGCACCCGACTATAGCGTTCTCTCTTGTTTTTTTTAAATATCTTTGTCACTTATGAATACTCTATTTCCAATGTAAAGTTTATGAATAGCTCTAAATGAGTTAACTAAATTATTAATTATCTAGTTACTAGATTCTAATTTTTAAGTATTTTTCTAAAACAATTTTGATGGATCACTTATTTGTTTAAGAATTTTATTTTACTTTTCCTCCGAACGAGTTAATAAATATTTCAAGATCGTTGTTTAAAGTTGTCTGGTATCTTTTGAAGTTTAGCTAGCTTTAAATACATATGTTTGCCTTAGTGATTCATGAAATAGGAATGCCACATTATATAAATCCCTTGGAGCTATTTTTAGGTATCAATACTAAATCGGTTTATCCGTTAATATACGGTTTAATTTATAATGAGTGTGCAACCATAAACTGCTCGTGATCAACGCTGATTTGCCTCATTTGTAGTTAAAACGATTTCGGAGCTCATTTACTCGTTGATTTTTTGCATATCTCATGAGCAGCACGAAATCCGAATTGGAAACGGAATGATTTATTTGCATATGCAACACCGAAATGCACTCACAAAATGAGCTTTTAAGTGGCCGGCCCTCGACTTTTGCCTTTTTTTGTATTTCTTTTTTTTTTAGGACTGCTTGACTTCACCCTTTTGGATACAAAAAAAAAAACCCAAAAAGTTGTCGGCAACTGCCACCAAGTGCTCCACATTTGTGTGTAAAGCTTATTAAGAAATGCTTATTCCGCTTTCTGTCTCTTTCTTTCTGGGGAGCCCCATCTCTCTCTTTTTATCGAGTTTAATGGATTTTTAATGAGTCTGAAGCGGGGCTTTTGACGGCATTTTCGGAAAGTGCAGTTTCATTATCGCTTAATCCTGTTTGCCTTTCAGGAAGGTGGAAGATAAAGACGCAGTGAGCCTCTGTTATTGGAATGGATTGTAAAGACTACAAAGATCGGGTCGGTGATAAAAAATAATAAATAAATTTCAGCAGTTAAATCGGTATAATTTGACTTTAATAAAATATTTGGTTTTTTAACTAATAATTCATAGGTTCTTAAAAACATGAAAACATAAAAAAGTTAACTGTTATTATATTTCTGAAATATTTTTTTTAATTATATATTTTTAAACAGAGTTTCTACTTGAAACGATTCTATATTTTCGTTTTAATAGGGAGTTATTACAATTTATGCGTTCGATTCATCCTCACTTTCCGATGTTCCTCTGCTGGACACTGATTCTGCAACCTCAACCACGGTCAATTCAGTATAGTATGATTTCACCACGATCAAACAATATCCGAGACAACCTTAGAAATAGGTAAAAGGATATGAAAGTGCTAGATAACCGAGTCCCATCTTACCAATTCTGATAAACGCCCAAGAATCTAGTAACACGGTGACGAGAGTGAATAAAAACACCATGTAGTTTATCAACAGCCATGTTCCGATAAGGAGGAGCTTCTTCTAGATTCAGATGGATCCTTAAGACTGATTATGTTTAAAAAACTTTATTCACTCACGTAAATCACGGCGTAGACCAGAAGGAAATTATTAATCATTAACAGCCAAAGGACAGTAGCAAATCCAGCCACACAGATTCGGGTGTCCATGGTCCTAAAGAACTCGACCACATATTTCGGGTATTGGTTTTTTATAAGCATATTCCACCCGTAGCAGCCTATTATGCAGTCCAGCATGCCGAAGGACGCGCCCGCAATTATCACGCCATATTTCAGGGGCATACAACACAAGAATTTTTGCAAATGCATGGTTTCAAAATCATCAAAACTGAAGGATAACTCCGGAGCTCCTGATTTATAAAATGTATCCTACTTGTCGTTGGAAATTAACAAAAACAAGAGAGAACGCTATAGTCGGGTGCCCCGACAATCAGATACCCGTTACTTAGGTAAAGGGAGTGCGAGGGAGATGGAGATAGAAACTTTGAACACGAATAACTTTTTAACGAATGGTCCGATTTGAAAAATTTCTTCTACATTTCGATAGGTATTGATAAACACAATAAAACTGCATTTTTACTTTTCCGAAATATTGAAATTTTTAAAATCGTATATAAGCGATTGTGGGCGTTAGAGGGGGCGTGGCACCTTTTTGAAACAAACTTGCGCTGCGTAGGAACTCCTAGAATCTGTATGCAAAATGCCAATCTTCTAGCTTTTATAGTTTCCGAGATCTCAGCGTTCATACGGACAGACGGACAGACAGACAGACGGACAGACGGACAGACGGACATGGCTAGATCGACTCGGCTAGTGATCCTGATCAAGAATATATATACTTTATGGGGTCGGAAACGCTTCCTTCTAGCTGTTACATACTTTTGCACGAATACAATATACCCTTTTACTCTACGAGTAACGGGTATAATTAAAACAGCTAAATAGTTATGGTAAAATATATTTGATTTCATTGTAATAATGTAAAAAGATGTTAAAAATCAACCGTTTGCTTCATCATCACTTTCCTATGCTTTTCCGCTGGACACTGATATGGTATCCTTAACCGCGATCAGTTAATTATAGTAGGATATTACCACGATCAAACAATAACCCAGATAAGCTAAGAAATTAACTAGATATGCGAATCATATCTTACCGATACTGATACTCGCGTAGGGATCATACAACACGGTGAAGAGAGTAAATAATAACACCAAATAGTTTATTAACAGGCATATTCCAATAAGTATAAGCCTTTTCTAGATTCAGATAGATCTGCTTCGAACTTGGACTAGCAATGGTGAAGTCATCAGAATCGCAGCATAGACCAGAAGGAAATTATTGGTCGTCAACAACCAAAAAACAGTTGCAAATCCAGCCACACAGACTCGGGTGTCCATGGTCCTTAGGACTCCATATTTCAGGGGCATACAACACATACATACATACATACAAATTATGATGAATGAGAGACAGCGCCGGGGCTCTTGATTTAATTGATTTTTATTTTTATTCATACTTCGTATAACTCTAAAGCTAACACAAATTGGACTCGTTGAGATCGCAGTCGAAAAGTCCATCCGACACTGAATCACTGCCTGTGGACAAGTGTCCAGCTAACTGAAATTACAGTTAGTGGTAGCCCGTAATCCTACACACTCGTCTCTAGTATTTGGCCATCGGACAGTTCCGAGAAATCTAGTTCTGTAGACAGCAATTAGATAGACAAAGACAATGCCAAACAAATCAAGTCAAATACAATAAACGCCTTGGCATTTTATCAGCTCCGAATCAGACGTAACATCAGTCCGCGGGCTCTCGAGTGTCGGGCCCTCAGATCCCCAAGTTTCGTTTCGGTTTACAACGCAAAAGCAAAAAGAAGCGAAAAAGGGTTTGCTGCTTGCCTGAACATTCTTTGATCAATCAAGTGACGCGGAAGCGACGCAGATAGCCGATAACAGATAGCAGTTAACATTCCAGGCCCTCTCGCCTAGTCATGGCTGAAATATTTGGCCAAAGTCTGGCAGGGACTTGCATAACGAGGGTGCAGAGTCAAGACCCCGCGTTAAGGTCGTTCGCCTGGATCGGTGATAAGGGAATTCGGCACTGCAAAATGTGCGATCGAGTGGTGGATTCGAGTGCCAGTACTTCAGGCCAATTATCGGGGAGGTATTTTAATTGAGCTCTTTAATCACAGCCTAAAGTTCAGCTCATCGAGACTGCACTGTATTAGCTAATTGTACGCGACTGTACTCCAGCAATAGTTACCAAATGTGACTGACCTAAGTCACGCTGATAACAAAATCTTTGGCAGACGGTTTTTCCATTTTTGAACCAAGACACTAAAATAGAACGACGCGACGGTAAACTAGATTAGGGTTAAGCCAAACCAATCGGTTTTTAATGCCCCACTAGGGGAAGTAAATGAAATTAGCATCAGTTGCCATATGTAAAATGTGGTCAAGCCTGAGCATTACTTATTTCCCCAAACTAGGACTCTTTTGTCTGGAGTAAAATATAGAAGCACAAGGTTATAGTGCTCTTAAGTACAGTTGAGCCAGCCACGCGTCGCTTGTTATCGTTTTATCGATATCGCCAAAAATGTTGCTTCAGTTGTTAATCCAAAATACAACACAGTATTTGACAAGCGTACTAATTGATTTGATTCTCGTGCCGGTGCTGGTAGGTTGCGCCAACAAAATGCTACTGTTGCGAAACCACAAACGATGATCGAAGTCATTATGCCCTGTGAAAATGGTAGTATTTTTTGAAGAAAAGTTTTGGCCTTTTCAAAAATAATTTAGAAATATTTTTAGGTACTATTTATAAAGCTTAAAAACTTAATTTTATCGTATCAAACTAATATACTCGTGTTGGTATAGGCCAAGGTGGGATATTGTAATTATTTTTCTTCTTGGTTAATATGATACAAATAATATATCTATCCATAATCACTGTGGAATATTTTAGGTGCATGGTAAATATTTGAAATTCCATTGGCATAAATATTTACATTTCAGAACTCAATAAAGACCTCATTACCTATTCTAAGCCCTTTCCGTTTTAAAATTGAGACCTTAAGCCTAGCGGAAAGTAATGTAAATTCCCTATTGCCAAGTTTTGTTCTTGTACAATGGAATGTATGTTGAACGAAAAAGAAAATTGCTAAAAATTAGCCCTTGGAAACCCAGAGTTTTGGTATGGAAAAACCAAGAGACTGTCTGATTCACTAGTTCCATAGACGATTTCCAGTCTTTTGTATTTGTTGATAGACAAATATAATGCTTCGCAATGTGGAATATTCCGAGAGCCTTTTGGGTTCTTTAGCCGACAGTTGCCTCACTGATAAGACAAAATGCGTTTTGCAATAACGGAACAGCTTTATAAGCCCCCATGAATAGGCCTATTTTCTGTTTGTCTTCAGACGACGAGGAGGGTTCTCGGTGGGCTTCGCCTTGCATGTTACAGGAAATAAACAACAGGCGGTAATTATGCAGCTCAAATAGTCGTGTTTATAACAGTTCTCCAGCCCAGACGTAGCCAAAACATCCAAATCATGGTAACTTGTATCGCATGGATATGGCATGTGGCATATGGCATATGGCAGAAATCATCATCATAAACAGCTCGTCGGCTGTCTTTCTTTCCCTGGTTCTGTTGTCAGCACAATCGCAATCAAAAAAGGCCGCCTGGCGCTCAACTGCCCTCAGAACGCTCCATAAAAATGGGGGCGGGGATACACTGAGCGGAAGTTTGGATTGCGATACAGGGCAGTCAGAAAGGGAGAGTTGTCTGTGCATATAACCCAAAAATAAAGCTCTGGTTCCTGTGGGGCTTTTGTTCGAAGTATGAAGACAGTCAAATAGGCGGAGTCAGGGGATCTACAAGTGGGTCACTTGCAGTTGACATAAGCTATTGCAATGACAGGTGGGAGTGCTTGGGTGGGGGAGTCCCATTTTATAAAGCTGTAATAGCAGGCGTTACCACTTTAAAACTCATTTATTGGTAGACCGAAAACAATAAAAGTAGATCACAAAAAAATATATATAAATCATCATATTTTAGTTTAACTATTTCAGAATTTAAGAACGTAAAAAATTATTATTTATTGATTAAGCCTTTATCAGACCATTTCTACCCTACTTTCTTTATGCATATTTATGGTAAATAATTACCAATATCCCCCTTATTGAACAGAAGCTATTGTATTTCCGTTTCGCGATAATTCCGCCCCATAAAAACTGTCCCCAAAAAACAAAGCTTCTGAAACGCTACAGCAGCAAACAAAAAGCACCTGAAAAGCAATCGATTATCACTTTTGATGGGCTGCCAAAAAGGCGCTTATCTAAGTGCGCAAATAGCTGGGGCTAAGCACCAAGCCCAAGCCGTGGAATTTCGCTCAGTGCACTGTCAGTCATTCAATGCCGCCTTTATCGACACCGTGAGGGCGCCAAAGGCAGAGAAATGCGTGTCAGATAGGACAGTCCGAAAGGAGCTCCGTATCTGCCATTATAACAAATAACAATAATATGAAAAAATAATTGTGTCTTTCTGTTTGCTCTAGATGTCAGCTCGAAGCGCCGGCCAGGTGAGAAAGGTACTCCACGAACTCCGGAGGGTCTGTGCTTAGCCTTCCCCATTTAGATACAGATACAGATACCCATACCCACCGGCATGCGACGATTGGGCTGTCAGTATCTTTATATTAATCAATAAGAGCAGGTCCGATAAGATTGCGGAGCTTCGTCTGCTGCTGCTGCTATCAGGTGGGCCAAAGTGGGTGGTGGGTGTCAGGTGGCCGGGGGAACTTTGGCGGCAAGTGGGTGGGTGGCTATCCTCCAAACGCAACATTTTGGACACTTAACATGTGGACCATAGTAGTTGTCCAAACCAATCATCTTAATTTCACATTTTTTAAAATTAGAAATCGGTTTCTTAATTTGTTATATTTATTATTTATTGAAATAAATAATATTGTCGATGTATTTTTATACCCGTTACTCGTAGAGTAAAAGGGTATATTGTATTCGTGCAAAAGTATGTAACAGGGAGAAGGAAGCGTTTCCGACCCTATAAAGTATATATATTCTTGATCAGGGTCACTAGCCGAGTCGATATAGCCATGTCTGTCTGTCCGTCTGTCTGTCCGTCTGTCTGTCTGTCCGTCTGTATGAACGCTGAGATCTCGGAAACTATAAAAGCTAGAAGGTTGTGATTTCACACACATATTCTTGGGCTTCCTACGCAGCGCAAGTTTGTTTCATCGAGGTGCCACGCCCCCCCCCCCCCTAACGCCCACAATCGCCATAAACGATTTTCAAATGTGTCTGGAGGCCACATCTTTTAAGACTTTAAAAATATATAAACGCAATTTTATAGTGTTTATTAATACCTATCGAAATGTAGAAGACATTTTTCAAATCGGACCATTTATTAAAAAGTTATACGCAATCAAAATTGTTTATATATCTATCTCCCTCGCACCCCCTTTAGCCCCAATAGATAGTCGGGACACCAACCCGAGTACAGCGTTCGCACTCCCTTTAGCTGAGTGACGGGTATTAGATAGTCGGGA
The DNA here is from genome assembly GCA_037075285.1 of Drosophila lutescens. Lineage (NCBI taxonomy): Eukaryota > Metazoa > Arthropoda > Insecta > Diptera > Drosophilidae > Drosophila > Drosophila lutescens. The sequence continues at coordinate 183,188 of JBAMCF010000993.1, forward strand.
CACCAACCCGACTATAGCGTTCTCTCTTGTTATAACATATAATAAGGACAACCGTAAAATTAAAAGGAAAATAATGAGAAATGTAAATCAACTTATAATTATTTTTGTACAAATAAAAATCGAACTTTTATATAAAAACAAAAGGAACCTGCTGAATTTTCCCAGTGCATTTGATAACATTCCTAACTGACATTTGCCAATTGATAAATCCAATGTTTGTCCAGCATTTATTAATGTATAAATTATATTGTTTCGCCGAATAAGGGGTACTTCTTAGCCAGCCAGCTCCCAACTATCTTGGCCCACTGTGCCCCATCAATTTTGTGTGCGACAATAATATTTACATAAAAAAGCAAAACATTCGCCAGACCAATTTGTTATTCAAAGTAATAACAAGCGAATGCCCTGCAAAACATCTGCGCAGTAAAAAGGCTATCTTAAGCTGCCAATTATTTTAATTGGTCGCGAGACTAATTGGTCACAAAACAATAAGGGTTCAAGCATCATCTCCCTTAGTTGTCCTAGTCTTAGTTTGTTGCTTTCTTTAGATGATATTTTCAGACCAGAACTTCGATAAGAGGCCGAAGCACATGTCTGGCCAAGTGCGACGGAGTTAAATTTATATAAGGTGTGCGATTGGCAAATTACTGGCGGTATTTATAACATTTTAAAGATATGATAGCACAGGATAGGCCGGCAGCGATTGTTTTTACACCCTGAAGGCAAGAACACCGATTTCTAGACAATTAAATCGGGGGATGTTTATCTGTAGGATATCAATTAGCAAGCTATCCAGCCGAACGTCATCGATATCAAAGTGAATCCAATGGAACGCTTTATCCCAGGAAAACTGCAATATTTACCCACACATTAGCAATGTAAACAGCGGCAGATTGGAGGAATAAAAGGAGGACTCCACTCCGAAAGCGGAAATGGTGGCGTGAAAGTCGGAAAAGCATTTTACAGCAAAAGCCTTTTAAGGCTGAAGACCAAATCGATACCACAATCGAATGTTTTGCCAGGGAGCATAAATCAAAATCATTGACAATGTCAAGGGGTCTTAGCTCCGCCTTTTTTCCAAAGAAACCAAACTTAATTTACGACTTGGCTGCGGGATCATATCATGTTCATATCATATCAAATTATGTCCAGATAGCTCAGACCTCTTGTCCACTTTTCGTATCTCAAAGTTGACTCGGCATTCCACATTTCAAGAGTGACAGCTTGATTTTGGGATGTATCTCTGCTTTGGCATCTATTTATAAGAAATACTTAAGTGTTAGTTGCTCCTCCAAACATAATAGCTAGAACTAGTGGAAACATTTCAAAGTCAGGGTCGCTAAGCTGTCAATTCTAATATTACAATTATAGAAAACTCAACCTGACCTTTAGGCAACCTCCAAACGTTGGGGATTCCCATCTCCCTATGACAACTATCATTCACCTCGATACCACAAAGTTTGTGGCATTCTTGAGGTAGCCCGATTTATCAATGCCAGTCAGAGTGATTGCGGGAAACACGTTTTATTCGCACTCCCTATCGCAAATCACGTTTTTAAAACGCGAGGGGAAACTTTCCGCTGTTGACCAAAACAATGCCGATCAAGATAATCACCGACTTGGCCAGACCCGATCGCCGATATCGAGAATAACAATAACAAGTTTGGGGGTTTGGATATTATGGTGGCCTTGAGGTGGCGGGTGCCCTGGATGGATTTCCATATCGAGAAAGCCGGCCAAATTCGACCCGCCATGAAACTCTTATCTGGCCAATGCAATTAGAGACCGACTTACATACACTTAGCTCTTGCTAGGTATTTATAGAGGCAATACCAAGAAGTATATGTTCTGGGGCGTATATCTTTCGTACACCTTTCCTTCTCCGCTATCACCCGTTGCCAGAGGCCCCAGACACCCAGAACGGTTCTGCCTCCCCATCTATTGACAATTCAATTAACGTTTTGAAATAATTTCCTGATAAGCGTCGCTGTTTCGGGGCTACGCAACAAGAAAGAAGAAATTAAACAGCGCCCAATAATTCCCCAACAACGGTTAAACTTACTAATAAAACAAGAACCAGAACTGGAAAAGAATGGAGGCGGTGGAGCCTTGCTATCACAAATTGATCCATAAACGTGGCCCTCGATTTCTTAATAAGCCATTGAAGAAATGAGTCTATATGCATATGCAATTGTAAACATTAACTTGCATAAATTACCAAGGAATTAAATTTACAAATAAATGTAGGTAGATCATTTTTTCTATAATTTTTTCATAATCTTTAATGTTTGTTAGTAGGGCGGTAAACGGCCAAATCATAGCGGAAATTACAAAAATGTAAGCCACTTGATATGATCATATATTCTCTTAATGGAAACTTTTACGAAAAACACCGGGAAGTGAAATCCCCGTGTTATCTACCATTCATTGATGAACTTCAATGTTTAGAAAACATATTATAAGTCTGGGAAAGACACCAAATTTAGAGTCATAAGATTGTAGAATGTTCTAGGTATATCCGAAACTAATTGTTGAGGGTTTACCTGTGGTCGTAGGGTTAATATCCGATCGAAAGACCAAATTTAAAAATGTGCGTCTCAGAGTTGTACGTCGTTCACATAGACACTTTATTTCGCAAGTGGTCGCCTCTTCTGTCGGCGCTGCCAATGCGGTTTTTACAAAAAATCTTATTTTAAAAGGGCTAAATTATAAAGTATTCTTCAACACTGATCGTCCGTTAAATATTTAAATTTGAACTAAAAATATATAAATGTTCAACATTCTCCTCCCAAGTATTGCATTATAATTCAGTTGGCAATACTTAAGCTTTTACATTGTTTTCTTAACATCTAATTTAATTAACTTAACAATGGGTCTTTTGTAGATGTTTCCTTTTATCTTAACGTCTACAATTCGAACAGTGTTATCTTTGGCCGGATAAGTTTTAACAATAATACCCTTTGGCCAAACGTTTCTTGGTAAATCTGCATCCATAACCAGCACAATATCACCTTCCTTTAAATTATCAAATTTTTTAACCCATTTACGGCTATACAGAATATATTGCCTGTATTCTTTTCTCCACTTGACCCAAAAAATATCAGCCAGTCTCTGAGAAGCCTTCCACATATTTAACAATTTTAGGTCTCCATCCGACACATCAGAATGGAAAGATTCTCTAAAATTTGGACCAATTAATATATTATTTGGCGTAAAAGGCTCTTCATCTGGTAAATCAGATGACACAAACAAAAGTGGACGACTGTTCATCATGAATTCAATTTCGCAAAACAAAGTTTTAAGTGTGTACTCTTTTGGGAACCGTTCGTTAAGTAAAAAGCATAAATATTTTTTAATAGATTGAATTAATCTCTCCCAGGCTCCTCCCATATGAGGCGACAGTGGGGGATTAAACGACCATGTGCAATTTTTTTGTGTCAAGAACTGTGTCATTTCGTCATTAGACCAATTGTCAATTATTATCTTAAGATCCTTACTTGCTCGTTTAAAATTGGTCCCATTGTCTGAGTATAGTTCTATTGGAAAGCCACGACGGCAACCAAACTGACGAAACACATGCATAAATGCATTACAAGACAAGTCCTCTGCTATTTCTAAATGAACTGCACGAGTGGTCATACAAGTAAAAATTACACCATACCTTTTTACATGACTTCTGTTTACCAATACCTCGATGGGACCGAAGTAATCTATTCCAACTTTTAGAAAAGCTCTTTCTGTTGGTTCAATTCTGCATTTAGGAAGCTGTCCAATTAGAGCTGTCTGTAGCTTAGCACGCCTATTCTTACAAAATTGACACTCACGAATTATTTTCTTCACCGTATTTCTACATCTAATTATCCAATATTTCATTCTAAGATTGGAAATGACCGTTTCAGTAAAAATATGACAATTTTGTGTATGGTAAAAAAAGATCAGAAGCGCAGTGATTGGATGGTCGTTACTAAGAAGTATCGGATTCTTTGCGTTCATGTTATAGTCCTCGTCATTCAAATTGTCCAATCTACCTTTTAATCTGAGTAGTCCGTCGGTTGTAAAATATAATGGCAAAGATTTTAAGCGACTTGAGTTCCCTATTGACTCTCCTCTTTGTAGACTTTGAATTTCATCTTGAAAGGAATCCGATTGAATTTGTCTGTGTATTACATTTTCGGCATCAACTAACTCATTAGCTGTAAGTTCGCCAAAAAGTCGAAGGTCTTTGCTGCTCCTGAGATTTTTCACAAATCGAAATAGCCAAGCGGTGGTTCGTAAAAACCTTGTCCAACTGGAGAATCTGCTTACATCAGGTAAAACAAATGTACGTTTTGCTTCAGATATTACATTTACGTATTCGTTTGTGTCGTCATCTTCAAAGGTTATTTGACTTGTTGGCCACTTTTTAATATCGGTATACAAGAATTCTGGGCCTTTTATCCACGAATTGTTTTTTTCCAAATCTACCTTTGCAACCCTTGTGGCTTCGTCAGCGGGATTAATTTTTGACGGAACATATCTCCAATCGCGAACGTTGGTTAGTTCTTGGATTTCACCTAACCGCTGGGATACGAAGGTTTTAAATCTCTTACTGCTAGATTTTAGCCAGTACAAAATAATTTGAGAGTCCGTCCACAAATACATTTTATTTATTTTCAAATGTAATGTTTCTAGTAGTGCTTTGCTCATTCTTGCACCTAATAAAGCACCCTGTAATTCCAATCTTGGGATCGACATAGGCTTAAGAGGAGCGACTCTTGACTTCGCTGTTATCAACATGCAATCGATTGTCTCATTTTTTTCAAACCGAATGTAAGCGCATGCTGCATATGCATATTTCGATGCGTCAGTAAATATGTGCAACTGAATGTCGCATTCTGTGATTGGCAATGTTGTCATAAGTCTGGGGATTGCAAAGTTTCGGATTTTTCGGAAAGACTCGCAGAGTGTTTTCCAAATCACAAAATGTTCGTCAATGATTTGGTCGTCCCAGCCAATACCGCTATCCCATATAGCTTGCAACAGTATCTTGTTAGTAATGAGAATATTTGAGAGGAAACCAAATGGATCAAAAATCGACATTGTAATCTTGAGAATCTCTCGCTTGGTTGGTCGCCTGGACATGTTAATTATTTCATGATGTGATTTTGTAAATTGAAGATTATATGTGAATGTGTCGGTTTCGTAATTCCACATTAACCCTAGGACACGTTCTTCTGTAAGTGTTTTGATTTTATGAGAAGCCTGAGCTATATTTTGACCATTGACAGTATTTATTTGATTCAGAACCTTCGCTGAATTTGATATCCAATTACACATTTGGAAGCCACCTTTTTGATGTACAAATGTAATGTCTTTGATCAGTTGAACAGCACTGTCAATGTCATCTGCTCCGCCTAAGTAATCGTCCATATAATGCTTGGTTATAATGTCTTGACAGGCCTTGGGATACTTCTGTTGGAAATCATTCGCATTGTGATTTCTTACTTGTTGAGCTATACTCGGACTGCATTTGGCTCCGAAAAAGATAACTTGGATTTCATAAACGTCCGGAGGGCCCTGTCTTCTATCCCCTCTCCATAGAATTCTTTGAGCATGTCTATCTGTCTCAGGTACTTGGATTTGCAGAAACATTTCTTTAATGTCTCCTACGAAAACTATTTTCTTTTCTCTAAAGTTCATAAGAACGGAAGATAATTGATTATAAAGGTCAGGTCCAGGTAGTAAAAAATCATTCAAGCAATAGTTGTGGCTTTTAGAAGCGGCATCAAACACTATTCGCAGTTTTCCTGGTTTGTTGATATTTTGTACACCAAAATGCGGAAGATAGTAAGTCAGTGGTGTTTTAATGTTAGCTTCTGTCGAGCTTAGCTTTTTCAAATACCCCTTTGAAATATAAGATTCCATTACTTCGGAATATTTTTGTCCATAGTCGGGGTTCTTGTCAATTTTACGTTCGCATGATAGTAACCTAGACATAGCGTTATTATAGCTTTCAGGAAGCTGTAGGTTATCTTTCTTCCAGAATAGTCCGCACTCAAACCTGTCACCTACTCGTTTTAAAGTATTGTCAACAATACTTATGCATCTTTTGTCGTCTACAGACATTGGAAAGTCTTTTTGAGTTGAGAGTTCGTTTTCGATTGACCAGTAAGACTTTACTAGGTTATGAAGATCATCCAAGTCGTCAGTTTCTGGAAAATGGTTGGTTATATGTAGTGTATGATTTGTCTCGTTCGACTGTCTTTCAGGTTGTGTTAAACCATGCACGACCCAACCTAACCATGTGCTGCTAGCAACCGGACCGTCAAAGGATTCGTACTTCAACTTGCGTGATACAATAAGAGACCAGTTGTCTTGTCCTATTAGAATTCTAGGATGTGCCCGATCGTAAGAGCAATGGGTAAAGTTCTTTAAAAACTGAAAGTTGTCTGTCATGTCGTCTATGTTTAAGGTTTGCAGCGGCAAATTGAGACTAGAAACAGTCCTTACCCTTCTCATCGTGTGTGTCTTAGTATTAGAACCACTGCCTTTGATGCGTACGCTGACTACCTTAGAGTTATCTTGCTCATATATTTCATTGTTAGTCCATTGCATTTTCAAAGGCTTTGTTGGACCGTCAAGACCTAAATCGTTAGCTAACTTTTCATCAACTAAGGAAATGGTTGACGCTTCATCAAGAAGAGCATATGTTTCAATCGTATTTTGTGGTCCCATAAGAGTGACATGTACCACTTTTAGCAAAACTTTGTTTGTATTCCAGTTAATGTTGCAATTCTTTTCTGTGTTACTTGGGACTGACTGTTCACTACCCTCAGACTTGCATGTTTGTATGTTTTGAGATTTATCTTTATGTAGAAGACTATTATGACTGTAACTACAATTATTTCTGTTACATTGCCTTTTACGTTTGCAGTCCTTAAGTAAATGGTTTTTACCAAGGCACGAAATGCACAGGTTATTTTGAGTTACATGCTCCCAGCGTTTGTCAACATTTAAATCTTTAAATTTAGTGCAAGTATTCACGTAGTGATCAGTCAGTTTGCAAAAATTGCAAAAACCTTTCACCTGACCTTTGCCTGTGCCATCCCGAATACCCGAAACCGTCAAAGTGGTGTCTCTAGACTTGCTGATAATGTGGCCAAATCCTAGTGTAGTGGCAGCTTTGATAGTCTCACCTAGCCACGAATGAAAAATAATTATTTTTGGGTCCTTTTTTTCTTTTAACTTTTGATAGTATTTTATGAAGGCAATACGTTGAGGCATGGGAAGCTTGTCTAAAATCTCATCGAAAATTAAAGGGTTTCTTATTTGATCTATATCTCCGATATTCAGCAAAGTGTGAACCAGATTGGTGATTATGTCATAGAATGCAAAAAGTTTGTCGTATTTGTCGTCTCTAATAACTGGGTACTGTCTGATTTTGTCAAGAAGCAATCTTATTATGTAGCATGGGTCTCCAAAACGCTCTTTAAGGATTTCGATAATGGTGTCGACATTTTCTGGTAAAATTAAAAGTGCCTGAACACATTCTTTGGCACGTCCTCCTAAAGCTTTTCTGAGTCTACTTAAGTTTTCATAGTCATTGAAATTACAAGTTTTAGTACTGTTTTCAAACTCTGCATAGAATATGGGCCACTCTAATGGGTCCCCTGAAAACGGTGGAAGATCTTGTTTGATCGTCTGCCTGGCCATGAATGTTTCGATATCGTTATGGTTAGATAATTTGTTTTCAGACATAGTATCGTTTTGAAACTTAAGCTTACGTTGAGCTCCATTGACCCACTCACGCGTACGGACATCTTTGTTGTCGTCGTCATATTGTTCCAGATTGTCCAGATTGTTGTCATCTATTTGGCTGCCTGCATCGGACCCCAATTGGGCCAGATATAATTGCTGCTCGAGATCCAATTGTTCCTGTTGAAATTGTAGCCGTGCTCGTTCTTGTTCCTGTTTTGCCAGTTGATCTCGTAGCTCCTGTTGTTTTTTACAGTACTCAAGCTGTACCTGAAGTCGTTGCACCTTGGCTGAACTGCGGGAGGATTGACTTCCTCCGGACTGTATGCGGTTTCCATGCGGATGTACGGATTCATTCGCTGCGTTTATAATCGCCGGTGTAGATGCGACTAGTGTTTGGTTGCGATTTTCAAGAATTGTGTCCCCTGTTGTCGAAAGATTGGGTCGCGGTGTGTCGTCAGGTCTATCCGCATTATTTTGTTTTGTGTTTGAAGTTTTTTGTTGTTGATTTCCTTGCGGTTTCTTTTTATGTCCTGTTGGTGCCATGATTGCTGTCTGCGTCTTATTTTCACCTCACAGAGATCGTTGAGAAATCATTTATTGCGTCGTAGATTCCGAATTTCGCAATGTTACGATATGTTGCAAACTTTCGCGAATGCACACACACAACTCAAGTCGTCGTCTATGTGAGCGTGTATGTGAAGTTCTGAGCAAAAGCGAAAACTATTTTTTAATCCATTTGCTGTTCAGTTGACTTCGAAGGACCATGTTGAGGGTTTACCTGTGGTCGTAGGGTTAATATCCGATCGAAAGACCATGTTGAGGGTTTACCTGTGGTCGTAGGGTTAATATCCGATCGAAAGACCAAATTTAAAAATGTGCGTCTCAGAGTTGTACGTCGTTCACATAGACACTTTATTTCGCAAGTGGTCGCCTCTTCTGTCGGCGCTGCCAATGCGGTTTTTACAAAAAATCTTATTTTAAAAGGGCTAAATTATAAAGTATTCTTCAACACTGATCGTCCGTTAAATATTTAAATTTGAACTAAAAATATATAAATGTTCAACACTAATCAATATATTTTGTAAAATATATTGCTTCAAGTTTTTCTACAACAGTTTTATCTAAAATTAATCAACGATAAAAATAAAAAAAAATATTTTTTAAGATTAATGGCACTATTTAAATAAATATGTTTTAAATTATCAAAGCGTAAATTCAACACTTAATTTTTTCACCGATAGTCAAGTTTTCTTGGATTCCCACCTGGATATCTTTGTCTAGTCTTGATGGTAGTGCGAGTCACCTATCCGAACGACAATTGCCTTAATTGGCGCCAATCAAAATCGACGCTATCAAAAGCCCCAGGTTAAGCTACCATAAAAAGTGCCGCTAATTTGGCCCTTGATTGCTCATTTATTTGCTCGGCGCACGTTCATTGCCATCACCGGCGATTCCGCAGTAAATATATATTAACCCCTGGGCAATCCGCTTGCATTAGATATATTAAATTCGGGCCATCCATCACCTATAAAGGAGACTCCAATCCTCGGCACATCGGAGTATCTCGAGTGCACTGAGTGAGAAAAGTCAAGGTTCGATTTTATATTATGCCATAAAAGTGTGCTTTGCGAAGAAATTTATGACTGTGAAATACTAAAGTTTTGTGAATTTTAGATTTAATAGCAGTTTGGAGTGAGTAGACAAGTTTTTTATTTTTTGCATATAGTGAAAATAAATGTGAGAACTTTCATGTATTAATTCATAAATCAAAATTCCATGTTAAATATTTAAAAGGCAGTTAGCACAATTTTAATCAGCTCTCTTTCGACCTTCTTTACATCCGCCTTAATTGCTAGTGGAATTTTTCGCATGTTGAGTATTGCCAAAAATAATCACATCGGGTCATAATTTGCATACTCGAATTCATGAAGAGGTTCAGGCAGTGGCGGAGGTTTGCGGAATGCCTAGGGCATGAGGAATACCTGAGCGGTACAAAAAAAAATACTCGAAGCGTTCAACAGTTCAATCAGCTCGAAGTCTCCAAGTCCCAGCCTCGAGCCCACTCATGCCAAAATAATTGTGTTGTTCATTTAGAACAAATAAGCAAATACTTGCTGTAAATACTGGTGGGTTCATGAAAAACCGCGGCAAACGGAACTTGGCGAAGACGTCGCCCAGTTTGCTTCACGTCCCTGGAATGCCAGGTATTCCAGTTATTTATTTCGGCACATTAACAACCAGCCAGACACGGCGACATCCGACATCCCGCCGACTTCTCGGCCCCCGGGCCATACTTCAAATTGATTGCCAAATAAATTAAAAGTGTAAAGAAACCAACAACCACAAATAGCTGGAGAAAACGTGTAAGAAACGGAGAACAGTATAATTTAATTAGCGCTCGTTCGCTGGCATTTTATAAGTATTCACTCGATATTTCCATTGTAGTTGGTCGTATATTGTTATTATTATTTTTTTTTTTTGGCAAATATTTGCCCAATCGCAGCTGATAACGGCAGTCGATCGATGTTGCGTCGTGATTTGCAGGGAAATTCCCTTTTGATAAAATAATTGGCATAGTTTCGGAATCGATGTCTCCCCTGCCCCTTTCAAAATGGGCTTGGCCTGGCTTTGGCCAAGTTTGTTGCTCTCTAGCATGACGAGGATGATGATATAACCTGATACAACATTTGATAGTATTATCGAATATTTGCACACGCGTCAATAGTCGCCCTGAAGGGCACTTCATGCCAATATTTGAGTTCGGCTCGCGGTGTAAATATCTAAATATGTTTATCAAAACTGTTGCATTGAAACGGCTGGAGAGTGTGATGAACTGGGCAGCCTTTCAAGGATTCTGGGTGACTATGTTGGGACTGTTTCATCGAACGGAAATGCATCACCCTTAAGGTATTCAAGTTGGCTTTCTACTCACCATCAGGAGGTAAATAATCTTGGCATAGACCGTAAGCTGTGGTAACCTGAAAGTAAATAATTGTGCTTAAGAACAACAATATATACAATATTTTGTAAACCTAGATATTATTTGGTAGCTTAAAAAGCACAATAATATTATATTTAGATTTGGTAGTCACCGCGTGTGAATCACTTTGTAAGATTTATGAACTACTAAAATCTTTTTTGACATTTAAAAAATTTCCCATCTTAAATTAAGAAAGATACATCTTCTTAAGATTTATGTAGCACTTAAACTCGAACTTGTCTTTCTACTATGTGCAAAATAAATTAAAGGATTTGTAAACCTACAGCTTAAATATGGGAATGCAGATGCATTAAGATTAATTTACAACTTCTAAGGTTAATTATTTTTTTTAAATAATACTCTGGGTAAAACCTAGATGTACTTCCCCCGAAAGTTTTGTATGCTGTCTCGCCTTATAATTGAAACCACAAACCAGAACACCCACAGCACACTCAATTATGACAAAACAATATTATGTAGAGCACTGCGAGCACGTGAGGCTGCAGATAAATGCATAAGGTATAAATGCATAAATCATTTAGATTGAGCGACTTTTTGACAACGCAAATGAGCAAGGACAGTTGCAGGAGCAGCGCCATAAATTCACTTGAATTTATTATGCAATTAGTTAAAGACGTGCATTGTCAGATGGCAAATGTCCCAGCTGAAAGTGGAGCATAAGCGAAATGAGGCCTGCCGGGGAAGGGAGGCTGCATGGGATTTTCGGCCGAGGAAAACCTTGAGTACGACTTTTTCACATAAATTTCGCTGAGCAATCCCTGTAGTTTTCTCAGACTTTTATCAGCTTGAACTTGGCCATCCACCACTCACAAGAGGCCGAGCTCACCCTTGAAAAGTTAAAACTCGTTAGCCCCACCCGTGACCCACTTGAGCATCTTGAATTCGCAATTCGCATTTTCCATTTCCATTTAATAGAACTTTATATCCAATATGAAAGTGGCCACCGGACGGCGTTGTCTGCCCTTGGGCTTTCCGTAGTAGTTTGTGTCGTGGAGGCGGTAGAATCCCGCTGGCAAGTACCCCGGAATGCTGTGGTTCTCCATCTGAAAGTTGCGGACATCGTAGAAGGCCTGCAGAGGAGAAACTTTGACCCAGACATTCGAATAATTCGAGTTGCATTACGCACTGGCCTAATGGGACAGCGGTCGGCTAGATTCCCGTACTTGAACACGTTCCTCAGCCAGACCTTCATCAAACTGGCCTGCAGAAGTTCCCGCAGAGTCTTGCAGGTGTCCATGTCGTAGCTGAACAGGGTCTGGTACCGACTTTGGCCATCCGTCAGCTGCAGCAGGGTAATTGTAGTCCTCAGTCCGTTCCGCAGGGTGCGATTCAGGTGGATATCCAGGTTAAGCTCACCTTTGGCGGTCAGCCATCCCCTCATACTAGAACAGAACTCATAGCTGCACTCTGCACTGATGTTGGTAAACTTGCTACGCAGAGCTTTTTTTGTAAATTAGAAAAAGTATCCATTACTCATTGAGGACCTAAAATAGCATTACTCACCGAAGGATTCGAAAAAAAACATTATCAACATGAGACATAACAACATTTTCTAGTAGTGTCTTGGAGATCTCCCCAATAACTGAACTACATTGTACTTGCTTTGAATCATGTTTAAAATATTTAGGGCAGTCATTAGTCAGGCTCTACCGACTGACTAATGAGTAAATTTCAGCCACAAATTTGTTAAAAAATAAAAATAGAACAGCAAAAATGAAAGTTCCAAACAAACATATTACGATTGATGAAAGCAAATTTTTTAAATTATTAAAGCTTGAATAATAAAATAAAAATAATAATGAAAAAAAACATGTTTAATAATATCCTTTATTTTAGATATAAAGTCATAAAGTCAGAAATCATTCCCCAAGCATTTTTTTTAACAAAAAGTCATATAATAGGTACCGACTTCTAACCCAATCACCACATTAGTATAAACTCCGAACAGTTATCAGACACCGCTTAACGCCGATTAAAGCCCCGACACTCCAGATCGGTGGAAAATCTAATTCAGCCCCCCACGACGGCCCATAAATCAATCGGCAGTCCATCAATCAATCAATCAGCGGGCCATCAATTAGTCAGTCTGTCAGTCCGTATCGCACTTTGTCCGAATCGCAGAGCTCTGATCTGGATGTGGATCTGAATCTGGATCTGATCTGATCTTGGGGACGGGACTCCAGGCCCGAGCTGTCTGCCACATTAAGATTCAAGTTCAGTGCGACCGACTCACGAACTAACCGTAAAGCAAACTGAAAGTCGCGCTGACGTTTGGCTGTTTGGGTTGTTTTGCGTTGTTTGGTTGTTCGACCGCGTTGTTTGGCTAAGCGGCGTTTAATTGGAAACACAGTTGGGTGTTGGTTTTGACCGGTCCGCTGTCTTCATCGCGGGCCATCAACTTTCAGCAGCTGCGGACAGCTGATGGACGTGGACATTTGGATTCGTTCTCAGGCCTGCGACTCCGGCGACTACCAGATAAACCCGTTCAAAAGTCGACCAGGCTCGCCGAATCAGATGCAAATATTACGCATACGTCGTGTGGTCCGTGTGGCGTTTTTGGCCACGGGGAAATGTTTGCCATTTGTCTCACTCCCCCGACTACACTGAGAGAAAAAGTAATTAAATTGTAAAAATGGATTACAGATTGATTTTAACTCGAGGAAAATAGTAATTTATAGGATTTTTTTTTTCTAATCCTTTAGGTAGATATGCATTTTTCTCTCTGCACCATCCCTTCCCCTGCCCCTCCCCCTTGACTCCTCGCCTAATTGCTGAGCCGCGTGGAGCGTTTAATTGCAAATTATTCAAATGCCGACGCTGCCGCAGCTGTCATTGCTGTCATAACCAGTCGGCGCAGCTGTCCCCTCCGCCCCACTGTACCACCACCACCCGGCCACCCCACCGCCCCACTCATCCTGGCGAGCTTGCAATTATGTCTCAAATTAACACAGCAGCCACCACAGAGCGCCCCTCCGTTCCCGCAGCTGCCGCTAAAAAAACAACAGCAAGAAAATGTGTAAAAATATTCCCCAACTTTTCGCTGCTGTTGTTGTCAGATGAAATTAGGCGTGAAATGTAGTTTGAACCTTTGTGGAAATATTTTTTAACAACATTCACAAGTGTTCGCTCTTCTGTGTATTTAATTCGACCACGTGGGTTGCTATTTGGAGGTGCTGCTCCCATATGTTGCTACCTTAATTGTTGCCAGGTCCAATCCGACAATATCAATATCAATATTTATATTCCAGAGCTGATAAAAGCATTTGCCGATCGCCCTCGGCAATCTTTATCTGTTTAGTACTGACCACAGTCGGAAAACATGCTATTATGAACTATAAGGCAAATGCAATTTCGATAAACTTTACGGCCTAGCACAGTGGGAAAAATTAGGTACAGGAAATGGTAAAACAAAAGGTTTCCGATAAGGTGATCAAAAACCCATTAGGGAGTGCCCCACAAGAACAAAACTCCTGGACTAATTTGCTTCACATAATATCTAATTTAAGATGCCTTAAACAGTTATAAGTCTTTGTACTTGTTTTAAAACCCATTTTGTATCTACTTATTTCTTAATACGAAAGGTGTTAAAAATCATTAGTGAACTAATTAATTTTGTTTTAATATGCAATTCTGATCAAATTTAAGGCGGAGCTCAGTGAGATAAACTGAGTACAGGAAATAAGGAAAAAAAGTTTCTGATAAAGTGTTTAAAAACTCATTAGTAAATATCTCACAAGAACAAAACTCTAGGAGTAATTTGTATCACATAATATGTGTCTAAATGAAAAAACCCCTAACTAGTAATAAGCCTTTTGTACTTGTCTTTATATAAGGTAAAATTTTCTTATAAGGTAAAATTTATTTGTTGATCCTAAAAAAATGTATAATCTTATCTTAATAGATAGATAGACTAGAAATTCCATTCTTGAAAAAATGTCTGTAAAATTGTTTTTAGTGCTAGAAAATAAATAATCCTAAGTTAAGATTCAAGATATTCTAGAAATTCCGTTCTATAAAAAATCTCTGTAAAATTATTGTGCGGTCGTGTAGACTTCTAAATTAAAGAGTGTGCAAAATGAGTTGTGTACTTGTGAAATTGGCAACATTTCATTCATTTTATCTGGGATGTTAAAATATTTACTTTTCGCGATTTATTGGTAATAGGGTTCCGAGCTTTATTCCACAGTGGGCCAGCAACATTCGTAAGCAACATCGGTGGGCAACATTGCAGCTGCAGGTTGCTGCTGCTGTTGCTGCTGCTGGTTGCCAGCGTCTCAGGTTGCATTTATATGCAAATAGCTAAAATTGTTTTCAATTTGCCACCGCCAAGCGCCTTGGCCATCGACAACGCATTCCTTTGGCCAACTTGCAGCTAATTTTATGGCTAATTGTCTGCCTGCCCGCCTCTCGGGTTGCAGTTGCCGCTGTGGCAGTTGCTGCTGTTGGCCGCATTGATTGCTGATGAAGTTGTGATATTTGCGATAAAAAGCGTATGTGATAAAAATTACTGAGCGGCCGGCGAACGCAGGCAGGAATTTCTTAATTGTCAGAACGGCCTGCTGGTGGCTGAATTAATTGTAATTGTGGAAAACTCTACGCACAAGGACACCGGGCAGCAAAAGTAAAAAGCAGAAACACTATCAACGGGAGCAACATTTAAGAGGCGCGACATTAGCGGCAAATGTCAAACGCGCTGAAAGCTTTTAATTAACTTTATGTCGGGGTGTGGTTTTCCAGGGAAAGATAATCGCGAACTGGTTTAGCCCAGAATCAAAATAGAGGGCAAAGGAAGAATAGGTTGGAAATGAAGTGTTTGCTTTTAACATGATTTTTACGTCAGCCAATAATCTTAATTATAAAAATAGATATTAGGAAAAAGTGTTACTGTTACAAAGTGCATTCTCTTTAGTAAATGTATGACTTTAAATCTGGGAAATTCAGATTAGCCATAAACCCTTTACCTAACCCAGGAAAGTCCGCCTCTCAAATGGAATTAGTTCCAATTGAATTCTGAACCGTCCGGCCTGGTTGACGATCTAAGGAGTTCAAAAATCTAAACACACAACCTCGGGAACTTCAGGGCCCCTATAAATAGTCGACCGTGTCAGATTTCCGGGGAAACTGCGTGCTATCTATCGGATCTGTTGGGTTTGGCTTAGCCCTTTTCAGCACACACACCCCCAACAATAAACACTGACGATCGGGCAACGATCGGATCGAATTGGAAATGCGCAGTATGATGTCCGATTTACATTGGTCGAGCATGCAATGCAAATGTGATTGCCATTTTTATGAGCCACCGACAACTTAGTAGTGGCCATGGGATTTGGGACTGGGGATGGGGACCTGGCTGGGGTGGCTTTAGTGCCGTTTCTGATTACAACTCTAGTTTAGTGGATTGCTCAACGAACTTGACATAATGACAACCGCAGCCAGTTCTTGATGAATTACCCGCGCTGGGGTGTGGAACCTAACGGTGTGACTGCTGGTCAAGATTTATGCAATAGTTCGATTCAATTGAATAATATGTTGCACCTCGGATAGATTACATCAACGGGTTAATGGCTTGAGCGGTGAAAACCAGTTTGACAAGTGTTGATCTAAGGGGCTTAGAGAATATGGAGCTGTGGGGTTCGCACTACTGGATTTTTTAGGGAGCTATATGAGAACTTTAAGTAACGGTTGAAAAAGCCAAACATATAGAACGGTTAAAATAAACATAAAATCTTTTTTAAAATTAAAGTTTTCTTTGGAAACTTATTTATTTTTTAATTCGATTTAAAAAGAAATTAAGCATATTAAGTAAAGTTAAAATATAGAACAATATAGTAAAACTTCAGAAGTATTTACCAATTTAATAGGATAAAATAAAAATAAATGGAAACTAGAAAATACTAAGTGGCATCATAAGCTTAATGTATAGCTCTTCTTTAATTTCCCATATACCTTAACTTCTTCTCCAACTAAATATTTAAGCATTTCCTCTAACTCCGCACCCCAAGTAAGTGAAGAACTCAACATATTCCTACACTCATCACCCTTTTAGCAGCGAAATCAAATTTTCATTGAGTTCCAAACCCATAAGCATCATTAACATCATCGCCTCTCAAATTGTCATTTAATAAAGTGAGTGCCAAGAGCCACAGAGCGAAAACAACTTAAGCTATATAAGTTCCGATGACAATGAACGATAAGGGGGAGTGTTCCACAAATAGGGGGAAAAGTGGGGGGAACAATCTCATCTTAACGTCTGATGGCACTTTACAGTTAGAGATTCGAACAGATGCAATTCAATGTCAATGCAGTGTGCGGGGTGTCTCTTTCAATAGAACCTCCCCCTCGAAAGCCCCACGACATGGCTTTTAGCGTCTGGCAAACTTGTTGTTGGCTCTCGACTGCATATAAATATCTAATAATTATTGGCGTCTAAGCGCTTTGCCTGTAATTGCATTCAACATGTGCAATTGCAATGCGAGGCGCCCTCAGTGGAAGTGCTGTTGCTATTGGTTTTGCTAAATGAAGTAATTAAATGGCAATTGAGCTCTGGCAGAACATATCATCAAGTGCTTGGAGGAAGTTGTTGAAAGGGTGGATCTAGCATTTAGGGGGGTTTAATTGAAAGCCGAGGGGAAATTACTGGGCTCCGATGGGTTGCGATAATAAAAGGTAAACAAATTAATAAGAATGCTTTCCTCTTAACATTTTAACATATTCTATATCTATTCATATATTACGAAAGCCTCCAATCCACGATACGGCTTTATAACTTCACCTGTGGCATTAGAAAGCTTAGTATTTATGGTTCTTAACCCCTTAAAATTATATTGCCCCTGCCAGGTGACACTGATTCACACCCTTTTATTATTTGGGTAGCTTAGGTCAGTAATGCCCCGCGGAATGCAAAACAAAGCGAGGCAAGACATGTGATCGCCAGCGATAAAATACTTGACGCACGTTTTATTTTTAGTGGATGTCTAGACCCACCTGGTATTCTGGTATTTAATCGATAAATATTGCCAACTGTGTGCTTATATTTAGCAATATCATTGTTGTATTTTTATTTTTCGCCGGCCAGTTTGCCAGCCTTTACAAATGCCAGTCGAGCGGCGAGAGTTGTGAAAATATTTTCCCATGGTGTTGAAATGACGCCCACGAACAAGTGCATCGCTCCGCACTCCTTTCACTCGGCTTTCCCATGATTCTCCACCGGATTCTTCTGGACTCTTCTGCTGAAGAACGGCCCACGTTGCTCAATCCTCTGAGCTCAGTGTGCACAAATTGGCAAACACGCAACTCATGATCAAGTGCAATCTTTTTGACATTAATATGACAACGGCAGCAGGAGAACACAGGCAGCTGACCAGCGAACAACCAGCGAATCGCCGCGAAAAAATCAATTATGCGCACGCGGCACAAAGGCAAAAGCCACACCGCACCAATGACAACTGGGACTCGGAATGGAGACTGGGTTCCAACTGGGGTCCCGACCATAACTCCGACTCCGAGTCCCAGTCCGACTTCCCCTTGCTGATTGAGTATGCGACACAGGCAGCTCCCAAGTGGCGAACGCTGATGAATGTCTGTCAAATTGTTGACACGCCACGCAGACGCAGATGGAAAGATGGAGAGACATTGCTGACATTGACACAATGCACACGGCTGGGGGAAATCGAAAGGGGGAGGTGGGGTTTCGGTTTTGGGAGATCGAACAGAGAATACCCAGTAAAACTGAACATCAGAAATACTATTGTACAATCGAAAAAGGTACACAAGATCAGGCACTTCCATTTAATGTAAATAAATCGATATGCGCATGGTACATTTCTGACATATCGTTTTTACCGTGCAATACCGATTTCTCACTCTCTGAGATTCAAAATAGAGTGAGATAGCGCTTAAAATTACATGAGTGGAAGGGAGAAAGACATATTCGAGATTCGAATTGTCCTGTTGTTTTACATTTCGTGCACATCGAATCGATCATCGTTTCATATCAAGATTTGTTTGGGTGTAGTAATAAAATGTTTTCAAAATTAAAACACCTTTATAAATCACTCAAGGACCTTAGAATTATTTGTTTTTCTATGGAAAATATAAATAATTCTCGGAATTCAAAATATAATATAAATCTGTTTTACATTTAACCCAAGTTATAACATATAAATTAATCCCTATTTTAGCTTCTCAGTACTGCTATCCAAATTTCACCTTGTCCAATACTCCCCGCTGAAAAGCAGCTATTTCAAGGGAAACTCCACTCAAGAGGCGACAAAGTTGCACAAAGTCTGCCCATGATGAGCACGATCGTAATCAGGATCGGCTGATGATCATTCGCGGAAATATTTTATGCCATTTAATTTCAGACCTCCCTCCTCCGCCCAGACGGCCATCTAATTGAGTTGTTGGCCAGCTATATAGCTACATATATGGCCGAAGATCCGAAGAGAGTCGCACGATGGCTGGCAAATATTTATCGGCATATTAATGCAGCATATTTCAAATGCAAAGTCGACTCTCATCTGACTGACTTACTTCCTCAGTGAGCGGCTCCCAAACATGTTTATGCAATTTCCCCGCCCGGTCTACGGTCTTCGGTCTTCGGTCTTCTCTCTTCACTCTTCAGTCTGCCGTCTTCAGTCTTTAGTCGCCCGTCTCCTTGGTCTACGGCTTGTCTTATCAAATGATTTTATTTATGCTATGGGCGCGCATGTGTGCGATAATTGGATTATTTACTTTCGCGGCTTAGTAGCCAGCGAGTTGTGAAGCTCGTGGAAAATTGTCGAGTTTTCCCTTTCTATTAAGTCGACCCAACGGAGACGCCCCTTACAGGAGGCACTTAGTTTTGGAAGTACCAATATATCCGATCCGATGCAAGAAAAATGGCTTACAAATGTTGTCAAATTAGATACTAACTCAGAATTGTTTTCTTTTGCTCTGCAAATTCAATTTCCTGTTTGCAGTTCCCTCATGTTAAATTACCGATTTGGCAGTTCGGGACGGTAGCCACCAATCAACGCTCCATCCTGCACCGAAACTCCCACTCAACTCAGGTGGGGAACCAAACTTCGGATGCCAGATCCCGATCTCAGCCAACTTGGGAACAACACCCAGTTGGCTACCAGGCCGCAAATAGACGGCCAAGTCGGCGTTTGGCATTAATATGTATGAGTGGTGTCAGGAGGCAATGCCACAACGCGTTTATCAAACATTTGAAACATGCGTTGACTCCACCCCCTCCGCCTGCCCCGCCCCTGTTCCCCAGCCCACCCCAACCCCTCCCCTTCGAAATGGTTGACCCAATTAACCGGGCATTATAAAGTCGTAAAGCATATTGCCAGACGTGTGCGGGGTGGGTTGGGAAATTAGCAAATAGTCAGGCCCCCAGGCCAAAGACCGAGCCACAGATAGAGATAGATATAGATAGAGAGAGAGCGAGATAGCTACACAGAAAAGAAATATGATCAGTGTGGGCTGAGTATCAATATATCATATTTTGTTTTATTTTTAGCAATAGTTACGTATTCGATTAGATTTCATTTAGATTTTTATAATATTGCGTTGGGATAATTTTATTTTAATTTATTTTTTCTTCCACCATTCTCTAACTATTTTTTAATACATTTTTTTGTTGTGTAGAAAAATAGGTGACAACCACTCCCGCCACATCCCATTAAATATGCAAGCGAAAATCGAGTGAACTCATAAATCACAAATCACTTAGGCAAACTCTTTTTGGTAGCTGAACAAGATGTTAAGGGGACGGGGACCTGCGGGGGCGGCTGCCAATGGTCATGTTTTGTGCGATAATATTGACAAATTGTGCAAACATTCGCACACAATTAATAAGCGCCGAACAGATGGAGCTCCCCCCAAAAAATGGCCAGAAAACAGACACAAACGGCGGCAGATATTTTCCGCCCACGTGCTGGGGCGCGTGTTCGCATTTTGCAGAAAGGCAGAAAGCCAGCAAACCAAAAGCCAACTGACAAAGCCAAAGACAAAGCCAAACGGAGCAAAAGCAAAACAAAGAGCCGGGGGACATGACAACATAATTCAGATTCAGGGAGGGCGCACTGGCGCTACCTAAAAATAAAAGAGAAATCAGGAATGTCGCCAAGTGTCAGGAGACAATGGCGCAAATACAGTGGCACAAGCTTTGGCTAAAATATAAAATAAATAAAAATTATATCGGATGACCATTAAATCCAGAATACCAACTGTTTACCAACCGGCGACATTTCATTCGCTTACAAAAAATTAAAGAAATTATTTCTAATTCAAACTCAATGATGTAGAAACAAAAAATGGTAACGGATTGTTCTTGAATCTTGAAAAATGTTCTGGAATTTGTTTGTCTCCATAGAAAATCATGTTTAACCCCACCATTTAATTACAAATCCAAAATGAAGTATTACTAAACTTACAAATCCGATAAACAGCTCAAAAAATTAAAAAAAATTATTAATTGTTAATTTTTTTGTTTTCTATAAATTTTGGAGCATATTTGTTCCTAAATGCCCTCTCCTGACTATTATGTTCTTATCAGTACCCAACTGTACATATCTTACACCAAATATATTTACATATTTTATAGAACATATTAAGTTATTGAAAGAAGTTTCAGGTATCTAATGAAATATTACGTATACGTATATTTCTTCGTTAAGCTTTATGTAGGTAACATTATAAATTTAATAATGTAATGTAGTGCATTCCTCTTAAATCTGACAGCTTACTAACAATACACTTAGTCACTTTAGTAAAATAAATGTTACTTCGATAATTTGTTTCTCTTGCATTTTCCATAAATCATGTTCTTAAAGCGTCCAAATATTATGAAAGCCCCTGGCCACTGTGCCAATCCACACTTACTCCCTATAAGAGTGCATCCCATCGAGAATCAAGAGTCCAAGCACGTAAGAATCGCCCACACAGAAGCACCCTGAAGCTCTGCCTCGAATCCCCGTCCGAATGAGTTTGCAAATTTTAGCCGATTGGATGACCAAAGATACACATTTCCCCGCTCTTTATTATTTGATTGATGATTGCAGTTAGCGATGCGCCGATGCGCCTTTGATGTCTTTGGAGTAACATATCTCTTGGCCCTCGGCCAGCAGCACTCGACTTTCGATTTCCAGCCAAAGACTAAAGTCGGCAATTTATGCCGGCATAACTCGTGTGTTTAGGCCAAGTCGCTGTGGACTAAGCGGCTTAGTTGCCCAGGAAGCCGCGACGGACATTTGTGTTGACAAATCAATTAAATGCGAAATTTAAAGGCGCACACAGTAGCGCCGAGAGGCAAAGTCTGCACGCGAATGTGCTAGAGAATGGGTCTCTCCCTCCAGATTCAGATTCAGATTCAGATCCAGATCCAGGCCAAAACCAGGTTCCGACTCCCAATGAAACCTTGTCGACGCTTATCGAAAACACTGATCCGGCCATGCAAATCGTAAAGTGTGAAAACAAATTGCTAAGAGGCCTCGAGGGAACGGGAAGGAGAATCAAGAACCGAACCCATCGCAGAGAGAGACTCATTGCAGCCGACCCGTCGGATAATTGCACTCGATTTGTAATTCAAGATTAAGGGCAGACAGCTCGTCCGTTTTCCGTTTCTGAACTTAATTTATGTTCAGATCTTTGGCGAGGGCATTGTTTCTCCACCGACCCGATGATAATCACCTAAAATGTGGGCCATGAGTTAAGTGATTATGTAAATTTTTGGTTCGCTGACCAGCTGAGCTCAGCACCTGGAGTCTGGATGCGATGGCATAACCTTCAATTGGCTTTGGGCAGATAATTGCGAACCGAAAGGCCAGGATTGATGGCCAATTTGGGGGAGTTAGTGAAAGTCAGTTCTGGCGAATTTAATAATTAAGCAGAAAGAGAAAGAAATTTATACTTAACAATCGATATTTTTTAAAAATTCTCGGAATATTATATAACTAACACTTAATGCGTAATCTATCTTAAGAAACTTTTAGTTTATAATTTAAAACGGTATACTTACATCGTATTTACTTGACCTCATTTTACCCATTTATTTTGCATCTAATTTGCATTCGTATTTCGTCTACGCTTCTTTGTTAAATTCAATCCAGTCGAACATTTAGAATGCGATTTCGGTGAATCGATTTTGAGGCCAATTTTACAATGTCTCTTGCGATTATGTGGTTATTTTGGTATTAGGCCTAAGAATTTTGAACACTTTGCAATTGCGATTGATCTAAGCACTTTATTAATTTGCGTGTCAGTTGATATATCAATTAAACAGTCTTTGATTATTGTTATTTTCTGAGTGGAGAGGCGACTGCAAGGGATTAAGAAGCAAGGGAAGCCGAAAAAATATTACTCATACGACACGTGCCACGTGAAAAGCAGCAGCTGACTGACTGAAATTGAAACCGAAACCGAAACTAAGCGAACAGGAAAACCCCCAAAAGCGAATGGAAGTGGCAAGAAGCAGAGCACGGAAAATGGACGGAATACGGAAAACAGGAAGGCAGAAAGCAGAAAACAGGCCAAAGGCAGGAAATCAAAAACGATTCCGATAAACCAGGCTGACTGTTACTTTCAGCTGGTTCCCCGCAGAGCCCAAAAACTGTTTACGATTCGCGATTTACGGCCACCTTGCTGTTAATGTTCTCTCGTTTCTCTCGCCGCCCTTTGGGCTTTTCATTTTGGCTTTTCCTCTGGCCTGACACGTTTCAGCTCGCCGTGTTGTTTGCGGGAAAAATCGTTAAGGCGGCAACAACAACAGCGGGAAAGCCAGAACGGCAGCAAAATGCCAAAACTGCACGAAACCGACGATGAGAGCACTGCGAAAAAAATCCTAATGAATCTGGCAAGATGAAAATTCAGTTTTCTAAACTCATTGGTAAAACAATTGAAATGATGACTTTACAAAAAACATGCGATTCAAAAAGAATATGGAATTAAGTTAGCAAATTTAAAAGAAATATAGTTACTTTATTTTTAATTTTAACCATTTCTTTAAGAAGTTAGTATATAATTCTGCAATTAGTCTTGACGGAAATGAGAATTTTTTTTAATATTTTGTTAAACCTTTGCAGTTCAACTAATTTTCTGCACGAATTTTTGAAGTGTTAACTGACCAAGGACCAATATCTAATAATTTTAATTGGAGTACCTAGCTTAAATTAGTTTCCGAATGCCCAAATGTAAGGACTATTTAAAACTTTGTAACCTGTCTACAATTAAAAATGCTTAATGTTAGATAATTATAGATAGTCTGTGCTCTTCGTTCTACATTCCAAATCTTAACTCAAAAACTGATTCCCAACTTTTAAAAACTTTTTCGCTAAGTGAAGGGGGACAGCAGCAGCCACGTGAAAAATGCCGGAAACAGAAATCGATTTGCAGCAGAAAGAAGGCCCCAAAACAGGGAAGGTTCGGGCCAGTGGTGTGTTATGCACTCTGAGGTCACGATAACGAGGCTCTTCTGTGGGGGAATCCTTAAGTTAAAGTTCTCGGTGAACAGCAAATTATGTCACACACACGCAGCGCACGAAAGTAGGCAACGATTTGAGCTCGATTGATTCGCGAAAATCACACTTTTCCGGTCGTCAGCATTTCGCTAATACTCTTGCCAAATGTCGAAAAAAATTATTGAATTTTTGTTGAAATTTTTTACCCGATTTTATGAGCGTTTACCCGATGTCGCTGGGCGCTGCTGCCTCTGCTGCTGCAGCGCTGAAAATTCACGTAACAATTGATTTGTGTGTCAAAAATGTCACAAGTGTCAAAACTGCGTGGAAGAAGAAGCAGTTTTACAGTGGAGAGCGACACTGAAAGAAACGGAGAAGTCGAGAGAATCGGAGAGGCCAAGAGCCGGTCAATGGGAGAACTCCAGCTGCGCCGCTGCGCAAAGAGAGAGCCTAAGAGAAAGCCAACAACACGTGTGTGTCCTGCGAGGAAGAGACTAAACTTAAGGTCTATTTGAGCATAGAGTAAAGAGCTTGTAATAGTGTCAAAGGATCATCAAAGATCAGATGGCTCTTAAAAATTTAGATTATCTCGAATCTATGTTTGATTTAAAGAAGTATATTTAAATAAATATATATTACTTAAACATTTCTACATGGAACTTTTTTGAAATGGATACAAATCACAAAATATCCGATACGATATTACGATAATAGCCTACAAATTAAATGCAAAGATATACAAAGTCTTTAAAATAATACATAATGAAATTACCCTTTATGAATTTTGTACTAAATTAAATAATAATAAATACTATTTGGTATACTATGCAAAAAAACTGTTGCTAAACCAAAATTTTAACTTTATAAGCGTACAATCGAGTTTACTTGCATTAGGGCTCACTGTACCCAAAACTTTTCCGCCTATTTATGAATCACTTGACCATCCCCCGAAAGTTTCAAGCGGAAACCCATACTTTAAGTCCTGGCAGCTAAGCCAAAAAGGGGTTCATTTTTCGTCTATTCCTTTGGATCCTGCCTAAACGGCTTAAAAGGCTCAAATGAACGCAGGCAGAAGCGTTTTTCTGCCACTTTTCCACCGCAGGAAAACCAACGAAACGAAAAACTTCAAGGGTGGCCAACAAGGCATTTGGCTTAGAAACACTAAAATATGTTTTGCTTTATAATAATTCTAGTTAAAGTTTTATTTTTATTCACAATATTTTGTTTAATTTTTAATGTTATTGTTTTGTTAATTGAACTCGACTTATGCTCGTTATCTTCGATTCATGTTATGGTTTTTTAATTCACAATATATTCATTAATTTGTATTGTTATTGTTTAAATAATTAAACTCGATTTATGCTCGTTATTTTCGATTCGGATTCCGATTTCGAACCGATTCTACTCGATTCGCGACTGCGGTTTGTTAAGTTTTGTTGTTGCGAACCCAACTAAATGCGATGCGAAACTGGCCAACGATATGCGATGCCTCTGCTGCAGTCGCTGCCGCTGCCGCTGCCACCGTCGCTGTGTCTGCCTGCGTCGACTGAAGCAGAGCATTGGCTTTTCTTATTGGAACAAATACTCGGGAGACTTTGAGACCGGCCAGTTTTTTAATAGTTCCAGGGAAAGGGGGCGTGGCGGGGGTGTATGCTCACCACTTGAGGCTAATAAGAAGAAGAAGAGGAGGAAGAATCAGGGACCGAGGAAGAAAAACAACAACAACCGCAATGAGAGCGAGTGGATTGCAACAGGAGCTTTGGGCAGCGACGTCGACTGCGCTGCTGGGGCCACTTTTTCGCCATAAAAAAGAGAAAACTTTTCGCTCTTTCAAGTTTGCGGAAGCCAAACGGAGAGAAAGAGAAAAGGAGAGACTAGCGACTGCATAACGGTCTATGCCACAAAATTGCATGCGATTTTCTGCTTTCCCACAAATACTCTTTAATTGCAAAATCGAGAAGAGAAACCTCTTTCTAGGGGTGGATTTTCGACTGACCAGTGAACATATTTAGCTTGATTTAAAGCTCTCGAGTGACCATTTCTGGATTGAAAAAGCTTCTGAAAGCTCTGAAAGGATTAACTGAAAGTTTACTGGAATTTTCGATTTCCTTGAACATTTTTAAAATAGCATATTTAATATTCAAAGGGCAATGGATTGAATAATTAAACTTGACTTATCTAAATATTATGATGTTATTTCCGAAATGGCTGGAAATATTGGAATATTTATTCGATTTAAAAATCCTTGAACTGGTTAAAATTGATATCTTTTAGATCTAAACCATTATGCCCTGATGCATATTAAGCTTAAAATTCAACATGTATCTTCCAATTGATACTTTAATTTAAAGACCTGAAGGAAGTAAAATTGATTTAAATATTTGAATTAATTTCGGAACTAGTCTAAGCTGGTCACCCCAATTGGTTCTCTGGGGGTTGATTGGGCTCGTAGTTGCCAGTTGAAAACTGTTTCCACTCTCGCATGCGATACTTGCCTCACAAACACACTGGAACTGAAAACCCCATTAAAGAAACAACAACAGGTTTGAGTTGGCCAACGAAATGAATGTTGCATGAACCGAGCGACATGTTGCAAAAAGTGGCAATGAGTCAAGCGGTTGGCATTGGACGCGTTTTTGCTTTGTTTTCTGGGGCAGGATCTCTTGGAGGGAGTAGAGATCATCATTACCCACATGCGGCTGATTACTCACGCGATGTTCAGCTCACGCAACACCATCGGTATTGGGATTATAGACACCTCTTATATGATCGGGGGTCGGTAATCGGTTAGCCGAGTGTTTTGTGCATATTGTGATATATTGACAGCATTAAGGCAGCGATAGTCGCGCTTCATTAATCATAGATCCTTACGGGCTGAGACCTATTAATTTGAACGCCACGGAACAAAACAGCTTCTCTTTGGGCCATCTTTAATGGTGTGAACACGCCAGGAGTAACAAATTGCAAAATAGCTTACACTGGGGGAAAAACAAGAACAAGTTTTCAAAAAAATTTAAAAAAAATCAAAAAATATTTTATAAAAAAACAAATTGTTAATTTTAATAATCTGAAAGAAAAGATGTGTATTTTTTGTTTTTTTATAAACTTAGGTCTACAAACAAAAACATTGTAAAAAACCTATGTACACTTGTGCATTAAAAAGAAAGGTGCTTGTGACTAGAGGGAGTATAAAATATTCCTTAAAAAATTTACATCTCATTATAATTTTCAAGAAATTGTATAATATAATTGTATTATTATAAAATCCACAATAAATTTAACGTTACTGGAACCACCCAAAAATACCTTTTCTAAGTTTTAAATTAAATTTTAAGAAATGTTTAAAATTTTTGTAATTATTACCAAACCGAGGAGTATTTTCTCGCAGTGACCAGAGTGAGGGAGAAAGCCATGGTGAACCCTGCAGAAAGGGAGAGCGATACCCACCCGCTCTAGACAAAAGACAAAGCGATCCGAAGGACAAAACAGCAGAGGGCGAACGGCGAAAACAGCATCGTAAAAACAAAAAAAAAGTTACACGCCTGCGCAGCGGGTGGCGCTCGCTTGTAATAAAAACACGGCGGCGCGGGAGCGAAAGAGAGGGAGGCTGCGGTGGGCAGGGCGAGAGGGAAAGGCCAGATAGCCCACTCACATATCGAAGCTTTCGATCAAATGGCCTATCAGATGGCCGGGGTCCCCAGTCCTCGCCGACGATCCCTTGTGTGTTGAAAAATTCATTTTAATAAGCGCCCGTAAAATCAAGCTCGCAATATCTGAGCAATAAATAAGTGACAATTATGAATTGTTCCCCGGACTAAGCCCAAAACCCTTTTCCCAGCTCCAGCTCCTTTCGCATTTCCATCGGCGCCCGTCGGGCACTATGTGGAATTTAATTCTGGCGCTCACTGTGCGGCGCTGTCATCGTGCCAGGGCATTAATTTGTTGTTTATCGCACCTTGTTAAAAACCCATCTTGCAAAGCGGAAAGATGAGATGGCGATGGAGATGAGATATCCAAGGAATTCCATAGATTCCTTTGTCAAAAAAAGGTATATCCACAAAAAAGTCTTAGATATAAGAACAACAAATTCCTCGGGCTACTCCAATCATTTTTTGCGTTTTTTTGCAATTGCGCGTACCAAAAATGTCAACGTTGTTTAACTCTTACAATTTTTTAAAAATAAATATAGCAAATAACTATTTCCTGCATTCAATCTATAAAACCTATAACAATGAAATCGCGACAAAGAACATTAAAAATAATAATAACCTTTGTTAATTCCGCAAGCAATCAATTAAGCAAACATCCCGAATTCTGTAATTAAATGATTTTACTGCCCAAAAATAATTGTTGTTGTTCATTTACTGCGGAAGCTAAAAATAGATAATATTTATGGTCAAAAGTGGGGCTAACATAAAATAAATCATATTTAAATAGTCGTTTGGGTTTGGTTTTATGACCATAGATAAAAGCCCGCGATAAGAACGGAATTTGGTTTCTTCACCATTCTTCTTTATTTTTTTAACAATACCCAGAAATTCCTGATCTTTAGTATATTTCTGGGGAAAATACCAAGGCAATACTGTCTTGAGCGTATCTTATCTATTAAATTGCCAAGTAATTAAAGTTGAATTCTATTATTCATAGTTTCAAGTTGGACTTTGTACACAAATCCGGCACAAAAATAAAATGCGATTATTAATAAAAAATCGCAATGCAATGATACTTATCATGGACAGCATACAAAACGCTTTGCTATTTATTTACCCAGCAAATTCCTCGGGCTACTCCAATCATTTTTTGCGTTTTTTTTTTGCAATTGCGCGTACCAAAAATGTCAACGTTGTTTAATAGGAGGGAAAAAAAGAAAAAAATTACTAAACTGGGAGCAAGATCACGAACTAGTAGGGTAACCTAATATACTCTAATCGAAAACCAGTTCCTTTAATACCAGATGAAGTTGGGAACAGTGCGCAGATTAGAAAGGAATCTCACTGCAAGTATATAGGATATTACCGCCTCTTGTGACATTAAATGTTATTACATTTACATTTTATAATCTTTTAAGCTTTTATTTATTTAGGTTTTAAAAGTTTTTATAATATTTTTAGAAATAATCCTTAATTTTTGTGATGAAATGTATTGTTTATTCCTAATTTTTCTTTAATATAAATATGTAAAAGTTGTTTTTAATTAGGTGTCTGTAATAATATTCATTTTTAAGGGTATTTTCGCTTCTATTTAAGTATCGCCATACCTGTTTGTTTTTGTCAAATTCCGTGCGTATTTAATTTACGTTTTTTCTTTTTTTCCAACTCTATCTGTATTTTCATATTTTCTGTACAAGTTTATCGCGTTGCCTGTTGATTTATGCAAATTATTAAACGTTTTCTAATAACTCATTATGCCGCGTAAACATCGCGTCGCATGACTTGACAGTCCTCAGATACCGAACCGATAGGAGTATTACGAGGGGTTGTGGGGAGGGCAGTACCAACCACCAATAACCAGAGTTCCATTTCCATTACACCTTCAATTGGCATTCACTACTGTTGCGTCTTTTTAGTGGAAACTTTTTGTTTTTAACACTCGTCGTCGTTGTCTTTTGTTGTTTTTCCGCTGTTAGCTGTCAATTTTCGCATATGTCTACCGTCTGAGTGCCGGAGTTTCGTAGCGCTCAGCTTAGCTGGATGTCAACGTTTTTGCCGGCGAGCAAATATGTTTCCATCCGTTTTGCCTGGTAATTAGGTAAATATTTTCCTACCGGGGGTCTCTTCATTTGCATAGATTTCAGAGTGCCGTGTATTGGGTTTTCTTGACCCAACATGGTTTCGTTGGCCGCTGGCAAAGCTTTTACTTTTATGTGTAAACTTTGTGCCTCGGGGTCAATGGAGGTTACATTTTGCTGGCGGGAAAAAGTCATCCACTTAAGGATAGGAGAAGTGTCTGGGATGCGTCTGTGAATCCATAAAAATCGAGTGCTTTAAAATGCGTTACAAAACCCAAAGAGAGTCGTTAGAAAATTCCACATGGCCATGCGAAAAATTTCCGTAAATTTGGTGGGAACTAGACAGTAACTAAACACGATAGTTAGGCTTTCTCACATTTTTAATAGCATTTGGCAAGTCGATTCGATAACTGAACAAATCTTACTCCATTCGCAAATTGACATGTAATTGTAATTCGTTTGTGTAAGACATGATCAAGAAAAGGTAAATTTTGAAAGCATTTTTTTAACAAATGAGGCAGGGAAAGTCTGTGATTTTTGGAAAATATTTTAAAATATTTATTATAAATAAATAAATCATCATTTAGGCACTTAAAAGCAAGCATTTAAAAATGTTATAAGGTCAAACGGAAAGAAACACTAAACATAACTGCACCCAAAAAAAAATCGATTTGAAACGTATATCAATTTTACATTATTTAAGATCAATTTCAATTTGATATGGGGCCAGGAAAATTTGACCTGGTCGAGAGTATTTCATGTAAAAACGATATGGGTTTAGCATGACCTGAAATTTACATGGCCATATATATGTGTGTGAAGATTAGATATTCTACAAATTTATCCAGCCCAGTTTTTTAAAATTATAAATTATTAAATATGAAATAAAACCTACATAAATTATGGGCAATTATCTAGCAAAAAAAATATAAACCTATTAGAATTGACAATGTATTTAATATATTCAATTAAGTATAAATGTTGAAGAGTTTAATTTATATACCACAATTCGAATAAACTCGTTGCAACTTTAAAGCTCAAGGACTGACCTACTGAACAATGGGAGCAGCACACAAGACCTGGCCGAAACGAAACCAAACCGAACACACCTAACCCCAGGTAACACCAAACACCACATAACAAAGTCATAACAACAAGTGCAACAGCCAGTCGAGAACCACAAGTCAAATGATTTGGCTGCCAGATGCAGATGCAGATGCAGATGGAGATGAAGAGACGCAAATGCAGACACATTGGTGGGGCCAACTATTTGCATTTGCATTTTAGCACTTCAACAAGGTCCGACCCAAAAGAGGAGGTAGTTGGGGGCAAGTGGTGGCTGTTTGCACTGATTGCACATGCAAAGGCACAGATTCGGACTTAGACTTTGTCTGCTGGAAAGCGGGAAAGTTGGAACTGGGACTGGGACCTTACTTAGCTGAGCCGACAATCGACTCAAAGTCGCTGGGCTTTCCATATAGCTTAATTCTCGACCACGCCCACAGCAGAACAAACGCGATTGCTTACAGAGAGGAAAATATTACCCACAATTGTAACCGCTGTTAAACAAAATATAAAAAATCAAAATAATTTAAAAAAAATGTTTAAAAATATTAAGTTAATAAAGCAACTGATGATCTTACAAAATGCTTTTTAAATATTTTTTTATAATTTATTCTTAAAGAACATCTTATCAATAGAGCTATAACATATAAAACTAAATATGGTTTTTCATTAATAGGGGTGTAAGAATATCCTTAAATACTTATGACAAATGTTTACCTTAATAAATACATCAGTTGGTAGTATTATAAAGATCTCTTATGCTTCACACTCCCTTGGTACATCCTTTAAGATGTACGAACAATTTGTGTAGTTTAATTGCAAGTTACATGCATTTTACACCACTGATATTCCCATATTTTCACCTCCGTGTAGATTTTCCTCACCTGTTCGAGCCTGTGTGGGTTGCTTTAGCGCGTATCTAATTACAAGCAAAGGAAAAAGGCCACAAAAAAACAGGATGGAAACAGAGATATAAGCGAAGTCAGGCGCTGATTTCAAAGATAAATTGCCGACGACAACGACGATGACTGGGGACTTGCACTTGGACTTGGAGCCATCGTGATGGATGTATTTTGATTTTTTACTCTTTTTTTTCTATTTATGCGCTGCTGCGGCGACGTCGACGCTAGTGAAAATAAACAACAGTTTATTGGCATTACCAGTCCGCCTTCACCGGAGTTCTGGGCCCCCTTTTAAGGCCCACTCCTCTCGGAACTCTCGTAACTCTCGTAACTCTTTGCTCCACTGCAGTCGGGGCATTTTCATTGTTTAACAACATTTTGCAGCCGTGGAAGGTGTCGGTTTTAGGTCCCCTCCTCCGCCAGCCAGCAAATATTTTTAGCGGAATTTTTATGAGGAAGCGATTTTTATCGCCCGACGACTCCTTGACGTCCCAACTCCTCGACTCCTTGACTCCTCCAAAATGACTGACAGCACACGGCGCTCTAGCCCTTTGCAAATGGGCGACTTTTGATTTATGTTACAGTTTGACCGACGCATTTTGTCTGAGTTTTCCATATTTTAGTGCATGTCTTAGAGGTGGATTTGTTTGGTTTTTGGTTAGAAACTTTTCTTGGCAGATAAGGTATGAGAAGCGGTTTTGGGAGAGGCGTGAAAGCAAAGCCCTTTAGAGCTACGGTGAATTTATAGACCATTAAAATAGGTTTTGAAAAGAAATGTTGGATTTTTGAACATAATATTTTCAAGAAGGAAAATATTCTCTTTCAATTGGATTTTTTAATTTACTGATCAACAGACATACCTTCGTTCCCCCCATAAATTGTATAAAATAAATATTTATAAGTCATTGAAAAATATCCTTTGTTGTTGTCCTTGAATCAAGTGAATCTAGGGCCTAAGCTCCACTTAAGCTCCACGATCGCTTCGCCCCCTCAAGCTAAAGACAACAGAATCGAAGACTCAAGGAATCGGGGAACCGGCGGGGACTTCCTCACATAATTCATCAGCGGACAAGAACAGCAGCGCGAACAATCGCTGGGGGAATGTGCATATTGAAACAAAAAATTAAAAACTACACTTGACCTCAGCAGTCGAATCTGTCCGTTGGTCCGTTGGTCCATTGGTCCGTTGGTCCGTCACTTCCACTGCGGAGGCTGACCAATGCTCAAGTGGCTTTTTACATTGGACTGAGACTGGGAGATGGGAACTGGACTGGGGACTGGGGACTGGGAACTGGGAACTCAGAATCGAAGAATGGAATGGGTTGGTTTCGTTAAGTAAACATGCCACGCTACGACGCGTTCCTAAAAACCTGGCCGATCAGTGGACCCATTTCCATTCCCATTCCTTGGGCCTCGTCTCTGGCTCTCTCGGCTCATTACGATCTTCATCATCGCCATCGTTGTTGGTCATCAGCATCGACAGATTGTGTCGGCTTCGCTTTGCATCTTTTGTTCATTTTAGTTTAAATATTGCCTACCTCCACACGGTCCCCCATCCACTTCCACCGGTCTGTTTGTCCGTCCGTCGAAGGAGAGGCGATTCGAGTAGAGTCGAGTTGAGGCGAGTCGAGGTGAGTCGAGTCCCAGCTGCCAATAGTGCATAGCATTTCATGCACTTTTCATCTTTTTCAATCAATGTGCCCGTGTGCACTCCACTCCACTGCCACTTCTGCATCGAGATCTCGGCAAGGGAGTTGGCCCAAACTGGACAGCGGACTCAGCCACCGAAGGAGCCGGCTTCCTTGCGATAAACAGAGTATTTCGCCTTTTGAGGGCGCTAGTTGTGGCTTACCCCTGCTCCTGGACTTTGTCGCACTGAGAAATAAATATCTGTACGATATTTCATCGATATTATATCAGCACAGTATTTGATATTTAGATTAAGTCTTCACACAAAAAAACCGGCCCGGATCAAATCGATATGAGCTTGGCGATTTCCTGGTACTTATACGCATCTCGTTTTTAATTGATGTGATATCAAGTAAAAATTTATACCACATAATGTCAATTTGATCATCGTTTCATATCAAGTTTTTTTTGGGTGTTCCAATGTTACCAAGCATTAACCAAAAGCTGCGATATATTTTGAAAAAAAATTCTTTATTTTATGAGGCTTCAACCCGCACAAAAACGTGTTTAATTATTCTCCCGTTTTCCTGTTTCTCTCAGTGTACACATTATTTCTCATTTAAGCCGTGTGTGTTTGGTTTGGCTTCCCTGCCTACCGTTTATTTTAGTTGCTCAATATTTTTGTTGAATGTTTCAAGCGCGCTTAAATTAATCTCGAAGTTAATTGCTTTTCATATTTTGTTTTCGCTTTGCATGCCGCCTTAGTCGCTTCCCTTCAGTGGTTATAAATAACATTGGACTATTTTTAGTTGCAGTTAGTTTAAACTGTCATTGTTGGGATAGCCGCCCGAGGGCTTTTAAAGTAGTTAGCAACTGACTTTTGATTGCTTATTTAGGGCGGCTTGAAATGTGAGAAATGAGCACTAAGATGGGTAAAAATTGAGAGCACCGAGTGTTTGATTTGCCGAACCTAGATGCTAGAAAAGTTTAACAGTTAGCTGGAGCATAACCAAAAGCGTCAAGTTCCCCAGCCAACAAGTGCTGTCCACTTTGGTCAATTTATGCACAAGTGTTTTGTGGTTCGGCTTTTTGTGCCTGGGCGGAAATGCTGTGCAAAATTTACTGACCAGCCAAAAAAAAGAAACACCAGAGAAGAAATCCCCCAGCAATGGCTTGAAAGTGAGGCAAGACCCAGTCCCAGTGCAAGTTCCCCAAGTCCAGAGCGATCCGTCGATCGCGGCGCGCGCACGATAACAAGATTAGAAAATAAGATTTATCTCATAGATTGATAGATTCGATTACACGCAGCGTAGCGGCGACTTCAGCGGCGACTGGGGCGGGCGTGTAATTACAACAAAAGCAACAGTCGAACAGCGAGCAGAGCAGGCAAGAACAAAACGAGCTGAGGCTGTAAGACACAGACCAAGAACGTCGCACAGTGGAACAAGGAGAAACAAATTCGAATATATTAAAAAAGTTTCACAAAAATCTTTAGTAATTCTGTTTATCCATAAACTACTGGCACACAAAACATGTAATTCAAAGATTTATTATTTTATTCTTTATTTTTTAAGACAGTGGTGGATGCGGAATTTGGTTGTGGGAGGGTTTTCAGAACAACATCTTTGTTGCATACTTTTTGAAAACCACATTCCCATTTATTTTTCATCCCCGTGGTGGGGGATTCATTCATTATCGCCCTTGTGGAGGTAGGTGTTTGCTGAGAAGGCAACTTATACTTATAAATGTAATCAACATGTAATAAATAAATGTTCATAGTCAAACGCTTGAACTAAAAATAATAAAATTCAATTTAATGATCCATTAACGGCTTTCAAATACATGCGAGTAACTTGAATGATAAGATCTGATTTTATGATTCTTCTAGTTTTATGATCTAATCATCATAACAAAATATAAACTAACAATTAATGATGTACAGAAAATTAAATCACAAAAAGACAAAACATATCGAAACCGTAATTGTTTGAAACCGTGGTTTTTAGTTGTTTCGATCTTAAAATTCTTTTTATTATATTTATAATTGACATTTCTATACCTAAATAATAATAATAATAATCATAATAATAATATTTATTAAATGAAATGAATGCTAGCTTAATAATTATCTATTAGGCAATACACATACCTTTCCCAAGCTATTTATTAGCTATTTCCTGAATAATTTCATATTATTATTTTTCATATTTATATTACATTTTTATTTTATTACCACACATTCTAAGCCACTGTGTCAGATTTGGCTGCGGGCAAACTCTTTTTCTCCCTGGCGTTTTAATGGACTTTTAACTGGTTTTGGAGCCTGCCTGAGTCAGAAGCCTGACTTGGGCTTTGGATCCAGCTGCACCTGCAACAACTGCGGGCTGGTTCGAGATCTGGGATCTCGGATCTCGCCTCTCGCCGGGCGTTGCATATTTACTAATTTAATAATTCAAAAGCATTTAAATTCCTAATCATATCCAGCAAAGCGGCCGCCGCCTGCGTCTGGATTAGCCGGCCGTTCGGGGCCCGGCTTTATCCTCATCCTCGAACCCAACCAGAATCCCATCCTCATCCTCCAGCAATGCGAAATGAATCGCCCGGCGCAATTTGTGAAAATTTCTCACCATTTTCATGGTCGATTCTGGGGGGTGAGGCGGTGGGGGGTGTGTTAGATTTCCACTTTACTGTCTATGCAATTTGTTGGCTAACTAGATGGCTATCTCTGCCCAGTTTGTGGTAGTTGTTCTCGCGGCGACTGGACTCTACTGGACTTCCCTCCGGAATCTCTGGCTCTTTTCGAGCTATTACTACTTGTATTTTATGCATCGCATGGCGTTAGTGTTTTGCGTCTTATTAGACTCTAATTGCACAGGTAGTTAGTTGGCTGCACTTCGAGTTCGGTTCGGATCGGGGAATGAATGGGAATTTCGGCTATGTGGCCCTGATCATGGATCAAAAGGGTTTTTCCGGCCCGCGCTGGCAACCCTCAATTATGGTCCAACTCAGCCGCTAGATGGCCTAGTTGAAGCCAATTAACCGGAAATTCTTGGGGGAATTTGAATAACCAAAGTAACCGGAATGCTGCCTAATGCTCGATATGTAAGTGGTAAATCTTTACGAAACAGTTTTTAAATTTTAGTAAACATTAAAGAATCTCGCTTTTGGAATTTTTTTTTATTATGGTTTTTATTATTTTTATTTTAATAACTTGTAACTTGTGTTTGCTCCAAAAAACATTTAATAAAATTGTATAATTTACGCTCAGCCATAATCGTAAAATATTTAACCCAGCTCCAACCCATTGACCCACTTAGCATCACTCCACTTGGCTTCGGTCCAACCAGCGCCAGTTGGTCTGCCCCTGTCCATCAAGGAAACCACCGCAAGGACTCACCAACAACTCGATTTTCAGGCATTTTTGTTAGGTGGGTTCAGGATTGCCTGGTTTTTTCTTTGGCGTCAGCGATTCCGTGAGTGAAAGACTTACGCAATGCACTTGCCAGCAAATAACTTAGCAAACAACGGGCGGCAATCTCATTGACGCCAACAACCCAGAACGACGTCATAGATATAGTCATAGTCGCGATGTCATATTCAAAAGTCCTGACGGAGCCAAAAGCTGGCGTCACTTTGCCCATTTATGCATTATGTAGTCGAAATGTTTGAGGTCAACTTAAGGCGACGCCACCTCTCTTTTTCCAGGATAAAATATTCAATATTGCTCGCATCGTTTTATTAGTTTTAGCTGCTGGCAGCACCCTCGATGGCTTTTAATTCTATTTTTAGTCAAGGCCTAAACGCAAGCCATCCATAATTGGGCCTACCATTTTGCGTGGGCCAGCTGAACTTGAAAAGGCTTTTAGTTTGTTAAACAACAGAAGGTTAAGGAGGCACCTGAAACTTGGAAACGAAGGACTTGACGGTTGCCCTCTTGAAAATATATACAAATGTGTCATAACTTTGTCTATTTGTGGAACGTTAAGATCATGGTTAATTAACTTATAAACAAATATATATATTTATTTTTATTTAATTCACTTAGGTTTTAAACTTTTTTAGATATATTTAAACATTAATTTTACTTTACTTATCTTCTGACAATAGTCAACCAAAATTAGCTTAAAGATCCTTTTATAAAAAACATCGATACCCCTCATAAAGAGTATAATCATGAACAAACTTTGGCTTCACTTGACAGATTTATTTCTCTGACCAGCCCCCGACCAAAAGTCTGGCTACTAAAAATACAACTTTGGACCAGGACAAACTTATTTCTGTTCTGCCACATTCATTCAGAGAATTTCGGCAACTTTTTTTCTCGTACTCACGATTGTGAAAAGTTTTTGCGTAGGCGACTTGGTGTCTGGCGAGCGAAGGAATTGAGGTCGTTTGGGTGGGCGGATGGCGATAAGGATTGGGAGCCGAGTCCGCCTCCTCCCGCATGCCAGATGATGCAGCTGTTGTGGATGTGGACTAAACAGGAGCCTGAGGGCTCTGTGTCACGTTTCAATAAACTTTGATTGCCGGCAATTATCTGGCCGCTGGCAACGGCGGGGCCTCGAATTTGTCGCTTATCCCTTTGGCATTGTATTATTTATGAGTCCGTGATTTGGGTCCTGGATTCGCTTTCAATTACTGGTACCCGCAGCCAACTTGCTGCCAAAAGTTTGCTCATCAGCCCTTGTCGGGATTTGGGACCCTAATTGAATGATTTCAAGAGGAAGGACATTTCCTTTGACGTTAGGCCGAAGACTAAACAGCCAGAGGGTTGGGATTATACCCAGCGATTCCTGGGCATTGTACTTCTTGGAATGCCCCAACCTATTGATTGGCGAATGACTGGTAATGATTTATTTGGTAATGGTCTTATATCATCCAAATATAGCGAGTGGGCACGAGTGTTTGCAGAGTGTTTCCCTTTAACGGCTTTGAGTAGTTATGGCACAACTTTGTTAGCACTAGGAATTACTCAATAGATTAGTTGGGAATTACGTTACATTAACTGATATTTGCCGTTTATTTTGAGGAGCGCAAAACAGTGCGATTAGTTGTTAGCGCATATGGGACTCACTTATTAGGCAATGACAATTAATCGCTTATTGCTATTTCAACTTTATGGGCGGCAATTTTGATTAAATAGATATTATTTTCGATCAATAAACTTGTGAACTGATGAGAAAGTAAAACAATAAACTGCACACAAAAAACATGGATATCAAATCGATATGCGCATGGTAAATTTCTGGTATTGCATACGCATATCGATTTACCGAAATCTCTCACTCGGAGATCTCTCACATTCTGAATTCGAATTGGCCTGTTGCTTACATTTTGAGCATATCGAATTGAGGTGCCCGCATATCAAATCGATCAACGTTTCATATCAAGTTTTTTTAAAGCGTAGTATCTAAAAAGATCTTTCCTTAAATTAAAGAAAACAAACTATATACAAAAGAATAAAGCAATCTTAAAATCTTTAGATGCCACCGTTTTATAGAGCCCACGACAAACAAAGAAAACCTCTGAAAAATGTAAATCTTTCAACAAAAAGATTCATTTAACATTCCTGAAACATTTACATTCTCAAGTCCTTAAAAATTTAATAAAAAGTTCAGTGAACTTTCCCGAAAAACCACAAAGCTCTGTGTGTTCTTCGCACCTTATTTCAGCTCAACACCACCCACACTCCTCATCCCGTTCTCGCCTCAAAAAAGCGGAAATGCGACGCGGCAGACATGTCTGCTATTTTGTATGCAAAAAAAGACAAAAAAGTCAAAAACGGAAGCAAAAAGTTGATTAAAATTTCATGGCGACGCATTTGCCTCGGGAAAAACGAAGGAAAAGCCAAAGACGCTGCAAAGTGTCTGTAAATGTGAAGGGAAAACATTTTAGTATGCAACAACGGGCGAAAAACCTGAGGTGCATGTGGTGCAAAAAGTTGTTGAAACTTCATTGAATTATCGCACCCGGAGGAGCTGGCAAAAGTCAGAGGAGCAGCTCACTCTCACCCAAAAGAAAGGGAAATTGCAATTCAGTAGCCACCACCAGTAGAGACATTTTCCAGCTTAGGAGCTTTTCCCTTCTTAAAGTGAAAACGGTAATGGCCGCGGAAAGAAAATCATTGTGTGGGAAAATTTAACAAGGGTGAATAAATTTCACTCAGCACAGGCCATACGATTCAATTTGAAGCTGCCATTAAAATGGGGGAATTTTCTGCACTTGACAGTCATGTGTGCGATTTGATAAACTAAAACTTTTCCCCTGGTATCTTTATCGCCTTTCATTGACTTATCTCGAATGCTGGTAAGAGGATTTTAGATTGCTGTTTAAGTTTGTCTTTGAATATAGATTCCAGCCAATTTGTGAAAGTTTGTGGCATGCAAGTAGATAAATCATTTATCAGGTACCCTTGGCATAAAAGCAAAGTTTTCAAGGAGTTGTATTCACTTCATTGTTATTTGAGATAGAGAGATAGATAGTGAAAGTTGGGACACAAAGTTCTGATAACTTAAAGTTTGAACAGAGAAAAGCTTTAGAGCTCTGATAGGAGATTGAGTAGTAAGGATAAATACAAAAGAACTGCCCGCAATGGTTTTCTTTTCACCTTTTCACCTCTATTTTGGGTCCACATGTCAAAATCACAAATGTCACTTAATCCTGGCGCAGTCAATAAGCCAGGACACCTTTTTACGAAAACAAAAAAAAAACAAAGCTGACATAAATTTCATATGAATTATGACACTTGGAACTATAATGCCAATGCCACACAGCAACACAAAAAAAGGATATATCCCTTTGTGACAAATGAAACCGAAACCCAAACACCGGCAACTGCAGCACGTGATTGTGATTTCCGAATTCCCAATTCCGTTTGAGCAGCATGACAGCTCCATAAATATGAAATATGAAATATGCTGCCAGGCAAAAGTCACGTGCGATTGACAGACAAATTGAAAGTGCCATTGCATTCGGCAGTCGCCAATTGTCTAATTGCCAGTCATTTATTTTCGTGCCAAATTGAGGCGCGCACTTGTCAATGGCCAGAACGTGTCAGCGCTAAGGATCCAATTAGTTGAATGGCCCAGGAAATCAATAAGCGTTTTGCCAGCAACGCGAGATACTTCTCCCGAGGGCGTGCTTCAGTCTGTAAATATCCCGGCTTAATGTGAATGATTTCAACAAGTGAGGTAAGAGTTCAGATCAGAATTCTCGGAGAGATATTTATAAAAACTTAAGATATTTCTATAACATTTGAAGTATTGTTCAACATAAAAATAAAAATGGTTATTTCCGATAATCTTAATATCCAATTAATTTTTGAGTTGGTCCTTTTTTTTATTTATTTAAAAGACATTACCTTCTTACTTTTATCTTAATATTAAAATGTGCCTTTTTATATGACATCCCAACCTTCTATTTAAAATAAATGTGACTGACGCTAGTAGTATAATACTCTTATAAATGCAAATTCCAACAACCAATTGTATAAATGGCATATATCGAATAATTTATCTGAATGAAATCACCCTGAATATTAGGAAAATGTAGCCCGTGCCAGTAATATGGCAACCCAAACGTCTCCCCTAGTTTTTTCTAGTCCCTCATCTTAAATACCCATGAGCTTCAAGTGGTTCACAGTGCCTGCGATAAGGCCGGGGATCCAGGTCCAAAAACAAAACCAGAGCCAGTTGCTGACTAAATGTTTTTGGCGTCCGTTAGTGCAAGATGTGGAAGAAGAAGATGGTGAATACAGAGAGGACAACACTGAGAAAAAAAATTGTATAAGAAATATTTAATGTAATTCTTGGTGTTAAATAGGTCAAATTAAGCTTTAAAATGTCGCATAAGCATAACCTTTTGATTCGTATGTTTTTTAATTACGCTAAAAGTTTCAGAGTATAAAAATTTAAAAAAATGTTTTTTATGAAACATCAAATCAAGAAGCTATTTTCTCTCTGTAGCGGGGCACATTTTCTCAGTCGATTGCCAGGTAATGCGTCTAAAATGAACTTCAAACGGCGCCTTGAGATAAGGAACATTTTCCCCTTTCATTCGTTCCCTCTCTTTCCATCTCTCTGGGTTGCTTAAGATATGTAAATATAGTTCATTGATGATTTTAGCTGGAAATGCGGGTCTTCGATGAGATTGGTCTATCGATTTGGGTGAGTCACCAGTGTTGAATCACTGGAATTAACTAGAAAAATGAAGAGCAGCTGCGTTGCAATTAAAAGCGCCGCCCACGCCTCCTTAAAAGTGCAGATCAATTGGGAGAGCGTGCTATTTTGGACCCGTGCCAAGGATACGTAAAGTATAACATAGAGCACCAGCTGGTTTTCCTGCAACAATGCCGCACAAATTAGAGCCAGAGACAATGGAGGAGGAAAACTGCATTAAGGCGGTAAATTGCGGTGACCGAAGAGGGAAATGCAGGGAAACTCGGGGAAAGGTGAAAGTGTGCCAGAGTGCGTGTGCCTTTCCAGGTAAAAGTTGGCCCAAAGGACGAACGCACACACACACAAGCTGCGGTTGACAATAAATTATGGGCGAACATTTCATGCCAAATTATTACCGACCATTTGGAGGCGGAAAAGCCGTTTCGTTACGCCCCCGATTTCGGTTGCTATTTAAAATTGATTTAAATTCGCCTTGGCCTTAGGCTCTGAATGGGGAAATTATTTGCTAATGGGGCCCGGGCCATAAATCTCTTTCACCTTTTCCACCTTTACTTTCTGCACATTTTAGCCGGAATTTTCCAAGCTGCAGC
This sequence comes from Drosophila lutescens, assembly GCA_037075285.1. NCBI lineage: Eukaryota > Metazoa > Arthropoda > Insecta > Diptera > Drosophilidae > Drosophila > Drosophila lutescens. The sequence continues at coordinate 225,462 of JBAMCF010000993.1, forward strand.
CAACAAGAGTTGCATACTTACGGGGCACTTTGCATGTACAGTTGTGATTTAGTGGCAATTTCCCCGTGCCAACCTTGGAAATAAGGATCTGCAAATACGCTAAATGGGTCCCATTAGAATTCCGTTTTGCATTGAGGTGAAGGTGAGGTCAATGAAGGGGTAATAAAATTATGGTCGCTCGCGACTATTTTCATAATATTTAAAAAATATTCTGGAACGGCTTTGATTATGTATATAACATTTTAAGTGAATTTTTTATAAATTAACTGTACCTAAAATAAACAAAAAATATCACCTTAAATTTGTTTTAAATTCCAATTAAATTTGTGAGCTCTTTGTACTTCTTTGACATTCCAGTTAAGGCATTTTAAGAGCGCCCTAATAAATCACATATTGATTTCTGTTGGTACCACAAACAATTACAATAAATTATTAAATGCTGTTGTATTTAAACTAACCACCGTTTTCCCAGAAAAAATGCAAGTTGGCCGACTCATTAGTTAAACAGAAACAATAATTTCTTTGGGTTTTCCCCATCGGTTTTTCCCATCGCCCATGGCAACAATTGAAATTATGATTTAGGTAAGTGTTTTGATATACGGCCACCAAACAAGTCACGAAATAAATAATATATAGAACGATTTGATTAATAGCCGGCCAAAGGAGTCCTTCACAGAGAAGAAAAGCAAACAAAATAAAAAGTGAAACAAAAGGAGAGAAACGAATTTCATTGATTGGCCGGACCGCACACATTGTTGAAAGGAATTTTGATTTATCAGAGGCGGCGGCCAGTCGAATAGAGAAATAGAGGGAAATTAGTTAAAGAATTCCCGGCACCGCACAGGTAGAAATGTGGGGATGGGTGAGGAGGATCCAACAGGTGCCCTCGGCTGCTAATTGAGCTCCTTTATCGGCTAGCACACACACATGCACATCTGGCAAATTAAGTTTTCAGCCACAAAGGTAAAGGTAACAAACTGTATGCAAAGGAATTCCTGGCCCCTCCTCCGAGGCCTCTTCTTTTTTAATTAAGTACAACAACGCAGCAAAATTGATTTCCAGAGTTTGCTTATCGCAAAGGAAGGATCTCTAAGAGATGCGATGCCCGCGATAAGGGGTCTCCCCACCCCTGCGCAACTTAATATAGATGGTATGATATGTGTATAATCGTTTAAAGATGGTCTTATTTAGTGTTCGACTGCAGGAGCAAGGCGATCGAAGAAGTTGCCAAGTCATTAGGATTATTAGACTGTGCTAAATGAAACTAATAAAATGTTTTAACTTTTAAGTGAAAAATCACTCTCACAATAAATAAGTTGAAGAACTTTCCAGAACTGGAATTTTAAACTAGATTTAAAAAGCTCACCTTGGCCGAACTGCATAAATTAGGGGAAAATTTATGCCGTTCAAGTTTTTGGTACCCAAGATTTCTATCGGTCAACTCGCAGAAGAATCCACCAGACATTGATCAAAGCGATGATAGAATAAATTCCAATTAAGCTATCAAAAAGAAGGAGAAAGAACCTAGTGAGATAGATCCAACGGTAAACGGCACTGACAATGCCAAACGAACGTATAAATTTTCCACGCGCTTATCGGATGGGAAAGTATCTAGGGTTCTCTCCTCTCGTCTCCGATGGCCAATGTCTCTATAAAGCGATCATTAAAATTATGGCATATCGGTTGACCGACGACCAATTCCCGACGTGGCCCTAATGAAATTATTAAAAATGCATTTAACTCGGAGCCCCGGCCAGAAATATTCATAATATGCATATAGGGTCGGGCGAACGGGTCTGGCCGACATAAATAACTAACCTCATGCCATCGTGGCCATCTTGGGGAGCAAACTAATTATGCATTCATTTTGTTTGCCAACAATTAAGTGGCCCGGGGGCGTGGTGCATTTTTCATTTTACTTATTAGTAGTCGGACATGCCGGGGACGGGCCCTCGGGCAGATCCTTTACTCGGATTTTGATTTATGGCAGGCACGCACTTGATTTACCAGCCCAAAGGATCGTTAGTGCGACGAACTAACTCTGCAATCATGACCCACTTAGGGAAGTGGCTTCAAAGAAAGCCAAGACTCGATCAAATTCGGAGTAAACTATTTGGAATAATAATCAGAAAAGTATGCACACTTGAATGCCAGATGTGCACGTTCTGCACTGAGGAGCATTTGCATTTTAAATAGATTAAGTTAAATGCGCATGGTAAATTTCTAGTATTTATAAGCATGTCGTTTTTACCATGCAATACCGAATGGGGTGCCGCATATCAAGTCAAAATTAATATCATCTAATTTCAAATTGATCATCGTTACATATCGAGTTTGTTGGTTGTAGGAAAATTGTCACCTTTTTTTACACAATGTTATGTATAATTAATTTAATGGCCCCAATAATAAATCATTTTAATCATTTAATATTATTTAATATTCCAAAAATAATATCTTTCGATAACATATTTTTTAGCAGTGGCTCCAAACTGGTTTGGCAATCAAATGACCATTTATTCAAGCCACATTCGGTTGCAGTGGAGAAAGAACCACCCACGCGACAATTACTTTCTAAAAGCCGAAACGATGCCGCCTTGGAAATCAAATTTTGCACCAAATTAGGCGCCAAATCGGTTAAAATGTTCAAATTGGTGGCCAATCCACCGGGTTGCCTGTTGGCCTGTTGGCCCGATGGCTGTGGCTAAAATGCCACATGCTGTGTGTGCCCGTGGCCGCAAAAGAATTCCATTTCATGGGCGTTTTTCTAATTTCTACCAGCAGCCGACGCCGTTGAGGCATCAGAAAAAATTCCAATGAACAAAGTAATGCAGAAAACGCCTATCCGGTCGTTTTTTTCGTTATCGAAGAGGGGGAGTCTGTTGGTCAGGGGATCGGGAGCGGGCACGGGATAGGGAACGGGAACGGGAACTGTCAACGCCGAGAGTCCGAGTCCAAGTCCAAGTCCAAGCTGCGGTGCCCACCCATGTTGCCGCTGTCCATTGGCTTCTGCGGTGCATTCATTTGACAAACGCTGACAGCGGCGACAATGTCCCAGCAGCAACATCAGGGGCACAACAGCAACATCATCGGCGCAACAGCAACAGCAACATCAACCGATTGCGGATGCAAGTGGCCATCGTTGCGGGGCTATTGGTATTGGTTTTTGAAGAGCGGGCAGTCGGGGGAACCTGAAGCTGAAGCCGAAGCGAACTTGATTTCTTATTTGAATATTTATTTCTGGCGGCAGGGACGTTGTCTTTGGCGTCGCCATCGATCGTGACAATCGCCAACGCAAGTGCAAAACTCTTCACTTCATGTGTCGATCTACATCGGGGGGGTCTTGATCACGATATGGTCCGCAACAGTTAGCCAATCGTCTCTTGCACCCGAAGAAATTTATTTTAAAGACTTTGAGCCTTTCTTTAATTTGGGGAAAAGCTTTGAAGAGAATAACGAAAAACTAAATTCAATCATAAACACTCTTTAATCCACAACCAAATCTAGGATTCGCCACTGGTACCAACACTTTTATTTCATTTTAATGGAAATAAGAACTTGTAGCATAGTTTCGGATATTAATGCAACACAAAAATAAAAAAAACACCCCCGTATCAAATCGATATGGGCATGGTACATTTCTAGTATAAATTGATATTAAATAATATCATTTTGCCAATTTGTCTCTCTCGGACAAGAGAGGAAAAAGCAATAAGGCTACACATTCATACTTAAAACATTTCGAGCATATCGAATTGAGATACCGCATATCATATCCAAATTAATACCGTATAATATCAAATTTATTATTCGTTAAATATCAAGTTTTTTTGGGTGCAGAAAAAAATTCATAAAAAATTGTGCTTATGAGTAATGAAATGAAAACCTATTCTGTACTTCATTCAACACATTATCGAAATATCGCAAGTCTTTAGGCACACATTTCCTATTTGAAACTACTCTTTTTTCAGTGCACTTGGCCTGCCTATCATAGTCCATTAAAATTGACGTTAGTGGAGTTGTGAACGCGTCGCTGCTTACACATCAGCCCCTGAAACCCCCCAGTGGCCCCCGCCACCCCACGTCAACACTTTCTTCGGCTAAACGTTTTCATTATTTATGAATTGATCAATTTGTTGCTGCCGCTGCTGTTTGGCCCTGCAACTACGACTATCATCAGGGGCCATCAAGTTGCATCGTTTGGTTTGTTTGTTGTGGCCATTAGCGTCACTTGATCGGGGCTACAGGTCCCCGGAATGCTCCTCTCCCGCCGCCCAAACTCGACTTAATTTATTTCAAATTGTTGCGGCGCGTCATCAACTGCAAAATTATTTACCCAACTAATTTATGCAGATTTTTCTAAAACGTTTCAAATTAGTTGCTGCGCGGAGAAGAGGGTGAAGGGGAGGCGGATGCCAAAGGTTCAGGGGTTCAGAGAGGGATAGGATGAGACTGATCACTGAAATCGGTTGATAATTGTCATTGACTAGAGGTTAAGTGGGGATTGAGAATCGATATAGCAATGGCAAGTACTGTGTGAATACCTATAAAAATATTATTAAATGTTAAAAGTTTCCGATGTTTACAATGAAATCTGCAAACCTAAGATTTTTAAACTTTTTTACTTCATTTATTTGGTACCTTAAAAATTGAAATTCAAAAATAAAGTACTTTAAAAAACCTTAATTCTAACTTTAATTATCTTAAAGATTAGCTTTCACTAAAAATTACCTTAAAGTACTGTTAAAAACTAAGAATGAAAAAATGGACACCCTAAAACTTAAATGTTTTTTGATATTCGAGGACCTTAGCTGGATGTAATCGTTCAGCATGTCCCACATTCACTATCTGAATCAGCGGCAATTTGAATTTAAGGATAAATGTGCTCAAGGCTGTCCATTTGCCATAAACGAATGTACACGGCATATATCATTGACACACATCTGACAATGGGCCTGACACTTATTTGCTTTTGTGGCCTTTTGTTTCTGTTTATGGACACGCGATGCAGGTGCGGCAATTAAAACTCAGATCCATGCCATGTGGGAGCCCTTGACAGAACCGACTCTACCCAAAACCCCAAGTCGCACTCGGAGCCAAGAGCTAATGAATCGAGTCAACTATTTGAGCAGCCAATTAGCACACAGATGTTAATTTAGGACAGTCCAAACTTTGGCCCCTCATGGGTGTGCGTTGGTCGCTCGGAATGCGAACGCCGATCGTCATAAATACGGGACAACTTCCCTAACCCGAATGACCATCTGCCACATACTAAAGTCGGGCTGTGAACAAACATTTTAATAAATTCTAACCTGGATGTCCTCAATACAATTTTAAACATTTTAAAAATTTCAAATTCATTACACTATTTTTTGCAATATTAAAAAAAAAATAATAAATTATTTTATCTAATTATTATTATTATCTAATTAGATAAATGTTTCAATACAATATTTGAAAATTAAAACAAATGGTTTACCTTTAAAAAATGGTTTCTGTGACGTAAATTCTGTATATATTTTGAAATCGTGCAAAGTTGTATTCTTTTATCTATAGGACTTGGTGGGTTTGTTAATTTTAAACGATAGATAATTGTAATAATTTATTTTTTAAAAAAATATGTATTTTTTTATTATAATCACTTTATTTCAAAATACTGCAAAAGTATTAAATTATAATAATTAGACATCGGATTATATGCAAAATCATATTTTTAACGGCTTGTCTTAATCAAATTTCGATTGGACTGAAATTCGTTTCACGTTAAAATAATAAGATTAAGCCCATGTTGTTTTTGCATATTCGACATATCTTGCATATCAAGAACATTTCCAACATATTTTACGACATATTATCAAAGCAGGCTTTTGTCAGAATGATTAAATATTAAAAATCAGTTCAAAGAGCGTTCGTTGAAAAGAAAGGCGATCGGGATGGTTAAAAGACAATCTTGAATCTTGTTTTGGGTGGCAAAGACTTAAATAAAGGTTAACAAACATAATCCTCCTTGAACCGCGATTTCTTCTGATTAGCATAATAAAAATACACATCATCAATGGTTATGAGAGTTCTTAAGAAGTCGCTGTCCATCGAGGATCATTTTTACGTGGTTGTGGGGACTGGTTCCGTATAAAACCAAATTACTCAGATTTCTGGAATTTTAAATAACTCACCGACAAAGGAATAAAATTGACTGTTGAAAATATTGAAAAAATGTTGGTCACATATTGTAAGAAAAATTACAACTAAAATGTACTTAAACATCCTAACTATTGCTTAGCTTGCTCTTCAAAGGACTAAATACACTCATATTGAAAACGTATTTTTATTGGTTTTTAATGAATTTTTGTGGTGTATTGGCAAATATAGGAATTTCTTGCGTGAGGTTTTCAAAAAAATTTTTTTGTTTAAAAAGAGATCCAACCGCACTGGAGCTTTGCACTTCCAATTTCCCTGTGGATTGGCTAAAGTGGCGGGTACAGTTTTCAAAAATTATATTGATTGGGTAACATAGGGTTTTTGGAACCGATTTCCTTAAGTTACGGTGGTGCGATTGTAGCTATTTTTATGTATACCCTTTCTGTCGACTACAACAATACATTTTTAATATTTTAGCCATTAAGCTCGAAATCTATGTGCCTCTAAGACATAGAAACATATTCGACATATTTTGCATATTCTCGACATATTTTAAATATTGTCGACATATTTTGCATATTGTCGACATATTTTGCATATTCCCATGCATAAAAAAATGCATATTTGCGATATGTCGTTTCCATTCGAATACAAATTTAATATAGTGCCTAAATCCAAAATTTGGCGGTATTTGGAGCAAAAATGCAGAAAAACATATAATCCGATGTCTAATAATAATGATAGTTATAGAACTTTTAAACATTTATAAAGTTATAATACAATTCCCTTATAAAAAGGTCTGACTGTAATATACTCAGCGGCCAGTTAGTCGTTGACTTCTTCTAAATATCGGTGTCACTCGGGTGGACAGGAAGGCCACGAGACTTCCCCACAGCCGGATTGTCAGCGAATCAGGCGTATAGCCGCATTTTGAGGATTGCATTTGGCCTCGGGGCAACTCCCCGCGTTTGGGTTTATTTTCTTTGGCCGTGTATTCATTTCGAAGCACGTTGCGGTCAGGGTTGAGTTCCTGTCCTGCCGCGTCCTTCCACGTCCTGGCTGATTTCAATTGAAAAACCGCAACTGCTGCAGGGCGATCCTTTGTTGCCGTTAACCGGAAGCCAAGTCCATGTCCAATGTCCTGTTCTCCGTCGGCGGGCTTTTATTTAACATGACGCAACAGAATGGACGAGAGAAAGGCCACAAATGTCCTGTCGACGTCTGCCAGCGAGTCACCCCTCCACATCACCTTTCACCTTTTTTGGCCGCCGGCGAAATTCTGGGACAGCACTCGTCCCCATGACTCTGCGTTTTTCCTATCCTGCCCCTTTGTGACATTTTGCACGAAGATTTCTGCCTCATTAGGGGCTTGACGTAGCCTTAAACTCAAAGGAAATGGAGCGACAGGAAAACACGTATAAACCAAAAAACTCCTACAAACGAAACGGAAGGAAATTGGCAATTCAAGAAGCGATTGCATTTGAATCATACTTTATAAAAAGGCTTTGCCAATTATTTACAGCCCCATAGCGACAAAATCGGAAGAGAAACGATAATAAAGATTGGGGTCTGGAGACAGGAATTTTCGGAAATTGGCTAAAAGTTAAGGTAATAAAAAAGGCCATTGCACTTATCAAGAACGCAAAGTAATTATCACATTCCGGAATCTATTTATATTTAACTACCATGATTCACATTTTGGTCAATAACTTTAGCAGAATCTCAACATAAAACTTCCCCCAATTCGCACTTCGATCAATGTCAAGTCACATCCGTTCTTAGGCATCTGGAATTTCCAATAAATCGAATCTATTTCCTGGTGCTATCAAGCATTCCTCAATAAATTCCATCTGATAGGGACATTCTCGGAAAAGGAGAGTAAGGTAATAAAATCATATTACAAATATGCGGTACGATTGCCAAAGCCAAGGCTAATCAGTCAAAAGGCCTGCAACCTGTGTGGAATTTCCTTTCAGCGGCAACATATTTGACCACTTTGTGACTTATTTTTGGGCCAGAGCTTATCGGAGGAGGTATTTCGAATTCGCCCATTCGGTGAAGGGAGATTACGAGGAATGTGGAAAGGAAACCAACAAGTGCGGGTGATCTGTGATCAGTGATCACGCGTCGAGGGCGGATGTTTACACTTTGATTCGGCTATCGCCGCGAGAAGAACTTACGACCCATACGGCACCGATATTTCGCACTTGGCACAACCAATTATCGGCGGCGATAACCAGAAGTCGGTAGTCACTAGAGAACCGTGACCTACTACAAAAGCCCCGGCAATCGGAGGCGTATGGTGCAATTGGTCAGAGGCGGTCCGTTTGTGGCATTTGCCAGGGGCATTAAGAGCCAACAATCGCTGGAGGTCCCATTTAAGCCCCTTCGCCGGGCGTAAACAACCTGTAAGCCTCCGCTCAGGTTTACATATCGAAGTGCAGGGAGCTATACTGTACCTTATTATAGTACGCCATATATCGAGCAAGAGGGAAAGCCAGCACGATCTCAAGGCATGCCGGCGGACTCGAGGTTGTCAACTGGGAATTACAGCCGGGTCTTAGGAGTTCTCCAAAACAAAATAAACCTTAAATAAGATAAAAGTTCGGCTCGTTTTGTTTCCCGGGCAATTCAAAAAAAAAAGTATTTATCACGCGCGTGGTACTTGTACTTGAATCTACTCAAAATATTTCAGAAATAATTTCCCAGAAGTTGAACTACTAATATTATTTTTAACTTTAATGAAAAATAATGCAATTTCATGAAAATAAACCTTAAAATGCTCACGTTTCCTTTGCTTTCGCCTACAATTATACCCAAGACAGTTTATGGGTGTCTTGGTTCCATTTTATTATAGTCTTTATATCACTAATTGAGTTTATTGCGGTATTGATCAGTCACGTTTCGATCGAATGACACTCGAACAAGTCACGCGATATTTTGAGCATATCATATTTTTGCAGTCGAAAAATCGAAAATCCCATGGTTTATGGATCTCTCAAAGGTAATCGCCGAATGTCGTCATGTACTTTCTTTGTACTCAAGTGGTGGGCCAAATTAGACTCGATTCCGTCACCTGCAAGACCTTGGGCTATCGATTTGGTCAAGAGGAATGTGGTAATATTTCCACTAAGAATTTCTAGAGAGCTTACCTATTGGCAACAAGATTTGGGAAAGGATCTGGGTAATTTTTCCATTGAGTGGCGCTAGCCGAAACTAGAGTGGCTAATTGGTTTTATCAGCGGATACGGGTGACATCACTTTCTAGAACCTCTCGGGCGGTCATTAAGTCGCAATTTGGCCAAAATAAATACCTTCGTCTGACTATCACTTATCGATTGGAAATGCGACTTTATTACCATTAAGGGGGGGCTCGTTACGCAAACAGAACTTGTCCACTTTATTGGCCTACAGGCCTTTGCTCTGTTGTTGTTTCTTTTTCGTTTTGGGTTATCGTCGGCGAATCGTAAATACTTTTACCGTTAGCTGTTGTTTGTTTATAGAGGAGACCAATCAAATCGAAAGGCTCTCCTGTTGCCGTGGTCAATCCCCTAGACTCTAGATTGAATTTTGTGGTGCTAGGTCAAGGCCAAGTTATTGCATATCCAGATATGTATGTTTGCATGTGCCAAATGCGTTCGTCAACGTTACTCCGCGCTTTTGATAGATCGTAAATACTTTTACCCAAAACAGCTCACAAAGTGATCACAAAAATGCTTATCAAAGCCAAGTTATTCCAAATTGGAATTCCCCTTATTCAGAACTAATGTGTTTCTTTAACTCGCTAGTTTAAAATATCCCTAATCCTTAGTTATGATTATTACAAGTTATTATCTACTTAACTACGTATTAAAAAATAAATCTCTAAGAACTGGGGAATCCCTTTTTAAGGTTGTATGTGAATGTACTTGACTAGGTCCAAGTTCCAATTCAAATATAAAAGTTCCATTGGAGGGCTTCCGCAATTGCGTGTTAAGTTCGTTTCTAATCTAAGAAATTCCATTTAGCCCTGACCATAGCAATTTGATTCCAAGAATTAGCACACTAAAAATAGAGTTATCACTCGAGGTGAGTCAGGAAGCACAAAAGATCAGAGGTGCGTCCGTGTAAATTCTTTTATTATTTTCCATAAGGCAGGGGGTCTAACGGGTGTGGGAAGTGAACAGCTTAGATAGTAGGGAACCAGTTAAAACTGGTTCCTTTGGCTAATTGCTGTCTTATCGCTGTACTAAGAGCTTAACAATACAAAATTGTCCACTAAGTTGGTTTAGTGCCCGGCGGCAATAACACTCGAGTTGGGTTCACGTGGAGAGGTCTGTTCCGTTTGCCGGGGATTATGTCTTTATGGTGGCACATCCCTCTCCCAAGAACTTTATGGCCCAGACAAATCAATCGTCCGACCTTGGCGCTAGCCACAATTATCCGCAATTAGAGCCAATAGATCAGGCTCGTCAACGAGAAACGGAAAAGCGGAAGTCGGAGGCAGCTGTTAATTGGCTGTAGTCTATAAAAATCAGTCTATCAATGGTCATATAAATCACTCGAATTATATGGCATCGATCCTTTGATATTCAACCGACCAAAAAAGGTGATCCCGATCCTCCTGGTGCAAGGACATCAATGAAATTAAGTTTTTAGCAGGAAAAATTACATACCTATTACCCTGCGGGTAATTTACCTGGCCAAGAGCAGTTGCAAAATGTTAAAGGCCTCAATTATGCACGGCCCGTCACATAAATTGTCAATTCAATGGACATTTGGGCCAAGTTGGAATCAGGCCTCTACCTGGTTTGTTCACGTTATCGCCTCAACCCACGTCGTCCCCTGTCGCTCCCTTTGTTCAGCTCTTTTCTTCTCTCCTCGACTTTTCGCAACAGTTTTCCGGACTAACTACCTAGCACCCGTGGGTGTGTACTATCTGGGGGCAGAAGTGTTTTATCTGGCACTTTACTTTTTTACTTGTAATTGGCCACGCTGATAAGGGATACGGGATTGGGCTCGGTTAAATCTTGGGTGGCATGCGACCAAAACGTTACAGTTCAGTTCATGGGCCATTTTTTGAATATGCTAACAATATTTAAGTAAAAAAGGTCCGTCCTTATAAATAAAATCAAGAGAGAAGAAATTGATCAAGTGAGTGTGAGAGAGATGGCAGTCGCTTGAATGGCGCCATCTAGCGGAAAATTCATTTTTTGCTCATAACTTTCTACTGAGTTGTTCGATAGGTATTACTACGCCCAACAAAATTGAATTGACACATTTATAAAATTAGGAAAAATTATTGAGCATAGTACATTAAAAGGATACTCGTTGAATAATATTATTATTGTTATTTATTCAATTAAATGTTAAATTATTTTAAATATTTCCCCTTAGACAAGGTAGCTTTTTCTAAATTCTCCTCCCCTCACAAAAAGGCCCATTAGGTCATTAGATCGCAGATCAACGAACCACAGCTTACAAATCATCGAAATCATGTCCAACACGTAAAGCCCATGACAACAACAGAAATGCATTTGGAAAATTTACATTTTCAAGTGTGTAGCCACCAGAAAAAAATTCTGGCTAACGAACTTTTACTACTTTCTAACTGGATCGCGGGAAAACAAAGTCCGCTCAGCAGTTGGTCGTGGGTGAGTCAAGGTTTATGCTAATTTGGTGCACTTCCCAACCATAATTTACGGCTACATAATTTAGATACTTTATGTGGGGGAAAATAGTCGGCGAATTCCGAGAGGCTGGGCGACAGGCTGACAGGAGGCGACAAAACATTTTGACATTTTCCCAGACTCGCTCCTCCCCAAAGTCCGCGTCCCGTTGAGTCATATGAGCTCATTTTTATTGGAAAAGTCATAAAAATTTTAAATAATATTGGCGCGAGAAATTATTTAAAAATATTCTTTGCTTATTCAAATGCGCCGGTCCCCTGATTGACTGCCATGAAGTCATCAGCATCGGCGGCACCGTGATCACGATCATCAAATTGATCGGCCCAATCAAGTTCTCAGGCGGGGCGGCGAACAACAAAACCTCGATCGATTGGATCTCGAACCTGTGACACACAGTCGAGTGCCGGGGACAAGTTTTTGAAGTTTGTTTCGGGTTATTGTTCGAGGGCGTCAATAGAACGGAATATTGACACCTCAGTGGGTGGGGATGGGCAGGGGGACGGGGACGGAGAATATCACATTTGAGATGCTTTCAGTTCACTGGCTGATCAGGGAAATACGAGATTTTATGGTATATTTGCTGATGTAATTACCAATTCATATTCGAAACGGCTTTATTATACCGCAAATGATGCCGGAATGCATTAAAAATGGCTTAGTTCAGTTAAACTGGTATGTATAAATGGCTGAATTCTTCTCAAAAATAGTCTACTTTTGCATATGATAAACCCGATCTAAATACATGCAATAGCATTTAGTAAAATAAAAGTAATTAAATTATGTAAATGTGAGTACCACTATCAGATACCCGTATCTGAGCTAAAGAAAGTGAGAGGGAGATGGAGATATGCATGCAGAAAAGCGACTGCTTGCACTAAATGAATTCCGTTATTTATTTACACATAACTTTTTAATGAATGGTCTGATTTGAAATATTTCTTCTACATTTCGATAGGCATTACTTAACACAACAAAATTGCATTTATACTTTTCCGAAATCTTTAAAGATGTGGGCGCGTTCATACGGACAAAGAGAGAAACGGACAAACGGACATGTCTGGATCGACTCGGCTAGTGATCCTGATCAAGAACACGCTTCCTTCTACCAGTTACATACTTTTTCACGGGTATAAGTAATTTATGTTTTGTATATGTGCTGTTGGAAACTAAAACTTTTTATATATTGTAAATACATATACCGAACTTAATCCCGCATAAAGATATAATTGAAATAAGCTATAGCTAAAATGAGTTATGCATTTCATACCCAGAGTACAATCTATCTAACATAAATCAACCATCAGCTCTTTTATTTCTCAGCGCTTTCTACTCCATATTTTCCAAACCAACTCAAGATTATCTGATTTTGCTCCACTCTGCGCACAATATGGTTTGGCTTATTGTTTCCGAAGCCTCCGCAGAGATTAAACTGGATTTCCGTTTTGGCAAGCCAAACAAAATATTGTTCATAACACTCTTACCCCAAAAAAAAGGCAGCCACACTCCCTAACGGTTAACCAGGCAGCATATAACTCAAACTGAAAGCTTTTTACTTTATCTGATTAGGGGGCGAATAAATCAAAATGCCTCACACCTACCACCTACCAAGGGGCTATGGCCGAAACCTCTAAGCCGACTCGACCCAATCAAAAACGCATTAAAGCCAAAGGGCCGACAAATAAACAACAACAATTTGTCAAAGTGGCAACAACAATCAACGCCATTTAATTAGATGCCATTGATTAGGAGCGAAGGGAATGCGCATCTTCGAATGCATTTTTGTAATTTTTCTCTGCGGCTTTTCCTCGCTCATTTCCCACCACTTGAAAACTCGTCGAGCTTGACAAATTTGACAGGCCTGATTGAAAATGAAAAGTTGGACACAAAAAGGTGTTCGACAAAAGAAAGAGGAATGAGGCCCCGCGAGGAATCATTAAAAGCCCAAGCTTTTCGGCCAACAAAAGATGGCCCAAACGGCGGGTTCGGGAGTTTTGGACATTTGAAAGTCTGGGAGTTGGAAAGCAAATGTCAAGTAGTTGGCACTTTCAAAAAAATAAAAATAAAATCAAACACAAATATCTATGCGCGCCTAGGCTTTTCCCATCGCCTTCGATCGGTCTGCCGCAATAGGTGAGAATTTATGTAGATTTTTTCGCTGCCACCTGGGCTATTTGTCAAGTAGTTAAGTCTTTAGTCCATGAGGGATTGACAGGCGGGCTAACTATCTGGCCGGCTAGCCTCCGTTTCAATTTGGCTTCCATTTTGCCTTGGCTGCAAAACCAAAAACAAAACTAAAACCCAGACTCAGGCCGAGACTCTGTGATATTGTGTGAATATTTTATGTCTGTGACGTGGCTGCCACGTAAACAAGCCGCTTAGTTTAGCAGTTTCTGCAATTGCGGCCACCTTTTTCCAGGTGCTGGCAAATATTTGAAATATTTTGGCTAAGTACAGGCAAATTGCCAATACGGGGAGCGCATATTCGCGAACTTAAATATAAAATACGATCAGTACAGCCAAAGTAAAATATATGTTTTATGGCAGGATAATTCACAAGATAAGTCAAAGCGTTTGCTAACTGGAAGCTAAGATATTTTAGTCTATTCGTTAATCAAAGATTTTTCTTAAATTTTTCATTAGGATATTCTATTTCCAAGCAATTTTGACCCAATTTCCTTTAGATCCGTGAAATATTCTTCGTTTTCATTGTTCCATTTACATAAACCCCACTAAACTTGATCTGTTAGAGTAAACCCCATTTAAAATTGAAAAAACTGGGCCATTAAAATATTTAAAGACTTTAACCTACTTTTAACGGGGCGTTAAATACCTGAACGAAAAAGAACAAAAAGAAAAGTAATAGAAAATAGAAAAGAAAAAGTAGAAAAAAGCCAAAAGCTTATCTTAGAACACAATGAGCTACTGACGAGCTGAACAGTTATGTTTGTTTGCACAAGGCACATACTAAGTGGACTCCCGGCGGAAACTGGCTTGGCAAAAGGTGCCAAAACCCAAGTACTGCCAACTACCAACTGCAATGAGGAAGGTCAGTGTGCGGTTAATTACCGAACCGAACTCAGTCCGAACCCAAAACGAATGGCGACGCGAAACACCCGCTATCTATCATTGAACTTGCTAAAAAGTCTGGTATAAAAACAAAAATATCATTATATTTGCTAAAGATTTTAATTTTGTAATATTGGTACCCTGAAATAAAGGAGTTTATTTACAAACTATTTCGAAATTTACTATCACGAAAAGAAAGTCGCATAAACGTGTTTCATTTAATATAAACAATTAAATTTAAGTTAAACTAGTGGAGGATTTAGAATTTGTTTGTAAAGGGGTTTTCAGAACAAATTTTTTGTTGCATACTTTTTAATACCACTTTTTTGTTTACTTTTCCCTTAAATCCCACGTAGATCCGCGCATGAGTAAGATAACAATATCAAAGATTAATAAATTTAATTTAGCTTAAATACATTTTTTTAGAGTAACCATTAAAGCCCGAAATAAATATCTATTTTAAAAATTCGAAATTAATCACAAGTCATATAACACATATTTTAGTAAGTTAAAATCAAATCAAATTTTTTTCAGTGCTCCCACTGATTCTAAGCCCAAGTCGAAGTTGAAGGCGACGTCGAAGTTAAAGTTAATGTCGAGGTGGGAGCAACAGTTAGCATTCCGTCAGTGCAAGTGGCACAGCAACAGATGGCCAAGTGTCTGGGCTAACTGTTTACCGGCGTTTTTATGATGGCCAAGTACTGTTGATGAGGGGGTGTTTGGGGGACGGCAAGATCGAGGCGGAGATGCGAGGGGGCGTGGCCAAACATTGACAAATCATCTTGACACCTTCAGACTGTCATAAAAATGGGTTACGGACATGATTTGCAATGCAATAAACTTAATTGAGTGCGCGTCAGATTTTAATTTTAACCCGTACCCCCGAACCGAAACCGGTTGGCCCCTCTATCGCAATCATCGGAATTCCCACCCATCGGATCGGATCGGATCGTATATAGAATGCACAAAAAACGGCTACAGCCGTATCTCGGAATAAGCCAAAAAGAACGAGCTGGTTCTAAGGCGCGAAGTCGTAAAGCGTTTTTGATGCCGTCATGGTTCCCTTTCGATACCCGTACCCGCTTTAACGATGCCATTAAAATCTCCGACATTGTTGTCGATATATAGAAGACAGATTCGTTTTTTGGGATTTAGTTATTGCATTATAAAAAATCGTGTTAAGATTTCGTCGTCGTTTAAATGGCGCCAAATTGTTAATAAGCGTCGCATATTTCTTTTGGTCATCATTAACGCGATATTTGTGACTTTATGGGTTTGCTATAAATATCATTATAATGGCCATAAATCGAAATTGATTTTATGATCCAAGTGTTTACGTTTTTGGCAAATATATTGGTTTGTGTCATCTGCAACAAAGGGGGCATTTAGTCAAAGAACTTACAGAATGATTTATATATGAGCAAATATGAGCAAAAACTCGGACAATAATTATACAAAATAAATATAAACTTCAAACATATAACTAATAAGATAAGAGAGGCTATAATCTTATCATCCTCAATACCCTCGGTAATATCATAATTTTTCACCTCACCCCCTCATCTTGTAAATCAACAACAAATTATTTTCCACCGCAGATGCAACTTTTCCTTTATGCAAATTTATTTTATTTGCAACAATTAAATTAAGATGCAAACTAATCCCGCGTAATTGCCGCTTGTCGTCAGAGTTGGCTTAATCCCCGCTTAAGCTGCACTTGAAAAATGGTTAAAAAATCAACATGAATATGAATGTCTCTAAATGTGGGGAAGGGTATAGAGCCGGCCAGACTGCGCTGGCATTTCCGTCACTTAAGCCACGGCTTAAAATGTTTCTTCATTAGAATAAGTGTCATAAAAATAAACGCATAAAAACATCTCTCCGATGCCCGGCCATAAGCGGATCTAATCATTTTCCCATAAACAGCCGGCGATGCTCAGCTAAAATCTGCTTAAATTTCACCTGACACGCTAATTTGGCTAATAAACATTCGACAACAAAAAGTTGAGCTCAGAAAAAAGTGTAACCACAAAATTCAAATGAAATTTCGAGGGCGCCAAGCCGAAAATCAACACAAAAAAATGTTTACACAAGAAAGTAATAAAATTATATACAATGCATAGAAATATACATATAGACCGACATTCCTAACCGACTTTGTTCACGTTGTTCTTGCACTTGGGCTTGGGTATTAAATTTAACTCAAAACCAGTGAGCTATCGACCGCTGAGTTATTTTGACGCCAAACCGAGATGTATTCTAATGCAAATTTCGAATTTTATTTGTTTGGGTTTTTGATATTTCCCACTTGCTTCCCCGCCAACCAAAATAAACCTGCTCATCCACCCGGGGAAGGTGTAACATTTAAGTGCCGGACAAAGCGTTAAACTTATGCGATGGGTGGGACAAGTCACTTTTTAAAGGTTTCTAAAAAAAAGTATGGAAAAACGTGTTGCGTGAATAATAACTCACGAAAAAGTTCCGTGATGAGTGTAAGTAAAGGAATTGTTTTTGTTTTCTGAAAACTCCTAATGATAAATAAAAAAAAATGATAAAAATAAAATAATAGAAATTAACATTGAAATTTTTTTGTATTTTGCTTTTAGTTCTTTAAAGTAAATTAACTTCAAATTAAAAACATATTATGTAAATATTCAAGATATTTTGACTCTTTGTCAAGCTTCCTAGATGAATTCTTTTAAAATGTACAACTTGCTCTTGCATTTTATAAAAGATCAAGGCATTCTGATTATTTCAGTTATTTAAAAAATTAAAATAAAAAGTCTAAAATGAAAGATTCTCGATTCTGACCACTGCCCTTGGATCAAAAACCCATATAACCAATGACAAATTTCCCGCTAATAAACCAAAGATTCTATCATCAATTTTACACATAAAACCAAACCAAACCGTGAGAGCATCTCGATAGCCTCGTAGTCAGATCGCAGAGCGCTTTACAAAAGTGGCAAGTGCTTCGCGTATTTAAATTTATTGCTTAACAAATTTATTTTTTGTTAAACAAATTTATAAATTATTGCTGCGAGGGTATAATAAAATTTCATTAGCGGCATTTGCCGACTCCAAATATGTGAATATCGGTCTAAGGCGTTGGCGTGGCGCGTTTCGTTTCGAGCTTTTTTTCATTTTTCGTCTTTTTTCTTAATTTTTCGCTTAGGGGCGCGATCACAGACACGCGGCGCCAGTTGGCCAAGAGAGATCTTTGTTTAGGCCAGAGCTGTCGGAGTGGACGCAGATTGGCTAGCTGGACACTTCAAGCGCAGGTTGCTGATAAATCCGATCTGCGAGGCCTGAAAAGCTGGCCGAATTTGCATGTGTCGCTGAGACTCAGAAAACGCTGGTTAATTAATTTCAGACACGCCATACATCTCGGGTACTTTGCATAAATTAATATGAAATCTTTATTTATGATTTATGCGGTGTCAACATGGCCCGAACATCTATCAAATAGTTTCCACCGATCGCTGGAGATCACAGCACAAAGGAAGATGTGATGGAAATATTCGAAAATCGCCCACGCGTTTTGCACGCGACTTTGTGGCGACTTTGGCCGCCAGATAATTTATTGTTATCCGAACAGATTGAGGTCAGGCAGTCAGGAGATTTACACATTGTCACATTGTTGTAGATTCTTATCAATTGTTACACGATTTTCAAATTATGCTTTGATATTTTTTACGATTTGCTGGAATGCGCATTTTGAATAGTCAAATTGGGTGATCACAAAAATGTATAAATGTTGCCATAGATGTTTCCGGATTGCGAGATGATCTTGGGGGAAATATTTTCACAGGCATCAGATGTGTTTTGGTTGAAGGGGAAAATCGTAAATCATGTCTTAAGAAGAATAGCTTGTTAATTTAGTAATGAAATGATATTTATGGTATTTGATCCTGGTATCTAAAATCAGTTGCTTTGGATCCCATATTATAAGGATGTCCAATGATTTAGGTTCTTAATATTTAAATTACTTTACACAACCCAATGGTGAAGAAGTTTTACATCTTATCCTTTGAATTTAGGATTTTAGGAATGGCTGGAAAAGAAATCCCAAAAGGCCCCCATTATTTTCCAAATAAATACCGCATGTTTGTATTGTACTATATGTGTTTCATATTTATTATTTTGAATTCGTATCGTTTCATCGTCATTCGCAAATTGCTCATTGTAATTACTATTATGGTTATTATTTGTCAGCAGCCCATTATCATTATGATTCTGATTATCGTTAACAACATTAATATTCTCGTTAGGGTTATCAATATTAGGTTGTTGCTGGTGCTGGTGCTGTAGCTGTTGCTGTTGCTGTTGCTGCTGTTGCTGCTCGTGTTGCTGTTGCAGCTTTTGAAGGCCACGAAGAAGTTTCTTTAGAATCAGCCCTTCGTGATCCTCGTCGTTACTCGGATAGCTATCGTCGATTATATTATTAGCATCAATATGATTGCGATTCTGAACAACAGTTTCGGTTGTAACTGTCTCTGTCTCTGTCTCACCTTCCTCGGTCACTGATGTCTCAACTTGATTTTCGGTTGAAACAAGGTCAATTCGATCGTTTAATTGCTTAAGATTATTGTCAATATTCTGATTGAACGCGCTGTGGCTATGGCTAGGGCTATGGCTATGGCTATTTGGACTATCGAACTTAGTGCTATCGTCTAAACTACTAGAATCAGTCGTGCTACTTTTAGTATTCAAATTATAATGCTCGTTACTGTACAAGTAGTTGAAGTTTTTTGGCAAGGCAGGTATTGCAAGATTAACATTAGCGCTATTACTATCAATTAGTTGGTTTACGTTTAGGTTTAAGTTTAAGTTTAAGTTACTATTAACATAGGGTTTTGAGTATTCGTTTTGTGGGTGGCGGTCATCCTGATCCTCCTGCTGCTGCAATCGCTGCGAGGGTAGCTCCACCAGTTGCATATCTGCATCCTTGTTGCCCCTCGTTGCACCACCCCCTGTTGCAACCGCACCCGCACCACTTGTGGCGCCACCTGTCGAGCGTTTTCGCCTGTCGCGCTTGCGACGACTGGCGGCCATTATGGCCACCAGATTGAAGGCGCTGGGTGCCAACGAGGCGGCCGTGGCGGTCAGGGCCGTCGAGGTGGCCGTCGACGAGGAGGAGGAGGAGGACGAGGCCGAGGAGGTGGCCTTGGGCAGGTGCTCCACCCGCTCTCGTTCCCGCTCCCTGTCGCCCGCCTCCCGCTGTTCCCGCTCCCACGATTTCTGCTGCAACTTGTGCTGCCGGCGCTCCAAGCGGCGACGTTCGCGTCGTTCGCGTTGCTCCATTAAGGTGGCATTATTGTGATGATGACGGACCACAAGGTTTTTGGGCTGCGGTTGGGCCATCGCGCCCACTGTGCCGTATTGCCGATGGCGACGGCGATGTTGCTGCTGCTGCTTCCTGCGCTCCAATCGCTGGCGGCGATGTTTCTGGCGATTCCTTTGCAGAATCACCTGTTGTTGCTGAAGGTCCAGCTCATTATTGTTGTTGTTGTTGCTATTGGCTTGGTTGTGGATCTTAAGGCTATTACTGTTACTGTTGCTGTTGCTGATCTTTTCGGGGTTATTGCTGTTGCTACTATCGCTATTAATACTTGTTGGGCGACGCGTCCTTGAACGCGTACGTTTTGTGACCGCCACTGGGCTTGCTGTTGTTGTTGTGGTTGTTGTGGAGCTGATTTTGGTAGTACTGGGTGGAGTTGTTGTTGTTGTTGTGGTTGATGTAGTTGTTGTTGTTGTTGTGGTAGTTGTAGTGCTTTTCAAAACTTCAGCCAAATGTGAGTTGAATTTCTCCTCACTCACAGGAAAGAAATATAGAATGGCTTTCTTCATCACTTTCGGCTTGGAAAAATCATTTAGGCCTATGGGCTTAAAGTTTCCCTTGAAACCCACTCTGAGGACTGGATTGTAGGCGCTGGTAAAGTGCTGATTGCCCATAAATATCCCCTCTTTAAAGTGACAGTCCTTTGTGGCGTTTCTCTAAAAAATTCAAAAAAAAAAAGAAGGGAAAAATAAACTTAGTAAAAATGTTATTGTATTTTTCAGCCATTATATAGGGCAATTATTATTGGAATTTTAAAAATATATTTAAAGAAAATATAACTAAATCTATTAAAAAACTATTTCAATAATTATCAATTGATTGTTAAACTTCTAGCAACAATTAAGGAAAAATTACATCTATTAGGAAACTCACCTTTCCAACCAGTCTGCCTTGATGGAAGCACAGATAGTAGTCTACATCCGCCGAATAGATGGTGATTTTGAAGTCCAGGCTGAACACATCGTTGACAGCTTCCATTGTGAAGTATTCTGTAAAATAGAAGAGACATGGCAAAATCCAAAATTTAATTAATTATTGGCAAACAAACAAACGAGGGCTATTGTGTAAATATTTAATGGAACTCGAACTCAAACTGGAGCCACTTGAAGCGCGTACAGATAACCCAATTAATTGAAAGGTTTTTGATAAAGTTATGAAGGGGCTTTTGATTAGAACCGAGAAACTATGAGCCTTTTCACTGGAACCCATTTGATGGAATCAGTAAATTACTGGCGCTGAGTCGTTGAACTCTCGCTTTCTTGGCGAAAGGGTTTAACCCTGAAATACGCCTAAGCCCGATAGCTCCCGATCGATTTGGCTGGGGTTACACCTTTTTTGGATTTGGGTCTTTGGGGGAAGACCTTCGAAGAGCTAGCAAATCGATCAAAGTGCCCCAGTATCACCTGCGTGCCGATAAGATAAAATGCCAAGCTGACAATTTTGTTTCCGTTTCCATTGGACTGGGCTTTAATTTACGCATAAGGGCGGTTGGTTGATCGGTAAAAGTCCCTTCCGACTTATCAGTGACGCAAGGCGGCGCCTGATCTTGTCACTTTCGCTCAGCCATCAACCCACAATGGAACGAGGGCTGCTCCTGAACTTCAGAGCTCCAGAGGCTGGCAGACCGCAGCAAATGAATTCCGAATAAATTAAGAGCGGCCGGACAAACAAAACAAAACGAAACCGCAATGGGCGCCGTTCGGCGCGGTTCATAACATCAATCAAATATTAAATTACCAATAATTTAATTAAGCACACAATATGCACAGCCACAGACGAAGACCCAGGCCCAGACAGAGTTCAAAGTATGGGTACAGGCGAAATTGGCTAGACTCGACTGGCATAAAATATTTAAATCTAAAATATATATTTTAAAGTAAAATAGAACTTTTATAATATCGCATAAAAACTCCTAAATGATTATTATATATTTAATTAATATTTATTCTCGTTCACTTTAAGGCGGTCCCTCTTTATCTGCGGACATACGCATCTATAGAAGTACTTGTATAAATGCCAATTTAATTTAAATGCCAATGGTAATTGATGAACGCGAGTTGCATGAGTAAGAGCTGTCTCAGTTCGTTTCCAGATCATTGTTTTTTCCTGGTGATATATACTACTATATGGGGTACTTACGATATGTCCGCAATATGTTCTCGGCGGTCACTTTGCCGTGCGAATTGATGTGCAGCGCAAGTTCGCTGTGTTTGCTCAGTGTTAAAACATTTTTCGCGGCGCATGCTGGCCTCGCAAAAGCAACCGCAACAATCTGGAAAAAGAGGGGAAGAGAACGAGAACCTCGATTAATGGTCGATTCATCTGCATTACGGCCACATCTGGCGACTAATCCTGCCCCCAAACGCAACCCTTTTTTGCCCCATAAATTTCCATTAATACGATGAGCTTTTTATTACACCGCCCCGCACATGCGACACGAAGTTTTTATGGTCAAAGTTGAGCCCACTGGCCAACTGGCCATTAGGCGTGTTATGGTAGTCCAGGTAATTGGTTTCTCAATGGGATATGTTGTCCTAAGCCTTGACATTTTGCGGATAGTGGGATAACAGCGATGGGAAGCGGGTTCCCATGCATTTAAATTGGAAGAGCAAGTTGGCGGTAAATGTCCTATTACGAAATTTAATTGCTTGGGAATAGCAAGAATGATTCTGTAGCTTAGATTTCCTTCTTTAATGTTATAACTTTCATTTTGTGTGGATTCTAATGACAGAAATCAAGTTCCTCGAGTTATATTTCACCACCTGACACGTTTTCGTCTCATGTCCACCATCAATGGCACGTTTTCGACCTTTGAACAATCAAATTTCGAATGATATCACAAGTATTCTATGATAATGAAAATATGCAAATCAGCAAAACAAGCGAATGGGCCAGACATATGACATTTATGGGCGTGGCGAGTGCAAATCGAGTGTTTATCGAGGATTAGATCGAACCAGTCTCATACATCATGTAGTGTACATGAGGCCTATTCACCACACGGCACCACAAACGACCAGTAAGCATTATTAGCTATTTATGGGGGAATGGCCAAAAATAACGCTGGACTTTAGCAGTGGGCTTAATGCGGCTTTCGGCTGGGTAAGCGATGGGTTTGTATCCGCAAGCCAAAACAAATTGACCTAAGCACGCAGATCGACGCGTGCCGATCGATTTATCAGGGCTTAACCCATCGATTCGAGTTTCCCAAGTTGTGTTTACATTCTTCATATTTTCCAAGTTCGAGTTGACGTTGACACAATGTCAGTTTTCCAGAAAGATGGATGAGAAGAGTGTAGGGCCTTCTGTTTGCACTTCTCCAAAAAAACAAAATAGAGAATGCCGTGCGACCTTTTCCATAGTTCAATGACGCTCCCCAGCGTGTATGTGTAACAATCATAATCATAATAATAATTATTATTATTTTTATGGGCCGCCTCAAGTGGAGAGACCCCACAAAACCGAGAGCCACTCCAATGTACACACGCTTCCCATATCAAAACTCCGAATTGCTTGGCCCCCCACTCCGATTTCGATTACACACACTCAATCTCTCGAACGTATAAAAATATTTTGACATTTCTCAAGATAATTATTCAGAGTGTGTTGAAAGCAAGGCAGCTTTCGATTGAGATCGAAGATTTCCAGATGCTTTTTGCCCGGCCAAAAGCCGAAACTGGAACAAGGCTTAGGCCTAAGTATTCTTGGGAAATAGTAATTGATGCTAGTTTGGTGGAATCCCCTACGAAAATTATTCATAACCCATAAATTCGCCCAGATTTACAATTACGTACGTCGTTAAAATGCAAATCGTCTCTTAGCATAAACAGCCAGCAGTCACAAAACTCACCATCAGTGTAAAAATCAAAGTCCTGACATTGGGCAGCGTGAACTGTGATAACCTGCAAGTAGGCGAAAAATAAACGAAATGAGTGTTCAGTATTCAGTATTCAATATTCAACAGTATTAACAACAAAATTACGCTAGCCACTATAAATAAAGAGTTGAGTGTGATTCAAAGGAGAAACATTTGCATAAATCTTACAGATTATTATTAATGATTATTATTGGTTTTATTGATTTGTTTTCAACTTTATTCGTTTTGTTTTTTTTCTGTTTCCCGAGACGACTTCCGTCTTAAACAACAATTAAGTCATTTTACGGCCGATCGTGAGATCTCTAAAAATGTATTTAAATAAAAAATTCGACACGTATCCATCGGATTTCCATGGAGAGCCCTTCCAGTGCCTCTGGCTCAATGTCACCCCATCACAAGTGACCACAAGTGGCCACTCGGAAAACGCCAGAGAAAAATGTGCTTTACTTTTTTCATTTTTTCCTTTTATTTTATCGATTCAGCCGAACAAGTCTTGCCATATTTTGTTGTACTTTCCGCACTGCATATTCTGTTTCACGACCAACTAATCCCCGGGCCCAAAAGGTCATTGATTTCAGCTTAGCACTGAACTGAACTGAACTACAAAAGCAAAGAGCAGCGTACAAGAACAGAACTCAAGACCCAGAAGGGTAGTTTCTTGAGACGAAGGTCTCGCTGTTCTGCGCTTGAAAAGTGAAAACGCAAAGAATCAAGCTCGAGAAATCAATATGCAGCGACCGAGAGTCAAAAGTTAAAACAGCCCCAGGAGGAGGCGATTTGGCAGACCCTTTAGTCCCTGAATCCCAATCCGAATCCCTAACCCTCTCAGTGGGCAGTCCCGAAAAAGAAATAAAGAAAGAGCTCTGCCAAATCACATGCCTGGTGGCGTGCGATTTTTATCATTTTTCAATTTCACAGCAGACAATAAAGTCCATTTGAAATGTGCAAACACACACGGGCATTCTAAACGAAATTTCACAATTCCCGCCGAAGGAACAACATTTTTTCAAACGTTTTTGATTTTATTTTTTTACGGTACCAGCTTGGCAAGCAATTAAATCGACTTGAAGCTTTTTCAATTTATGCTTAGCTGGCGTTTTCGGTAAATTATGGCACACCTTTTCAGCGAATAGTGAATCTACTGCTGACAGATCAATACAGATAGCTTAAGAAATTTTAGTTAGCTTAGGTAGTTAGACGGAAAGAAAAGCCTTTTTTGTGGGCTGGCAACCGCACAACAAAAAACCAACAAAAATAAAATTGAAATCGAAACTTTCAAAGTTAAGGAGTTCTCTAAGACCAAACAAAGGGCCCAAAGGTTTTACAGACAGAAAAATTAAAAAAATAAAAATATCTACCATTTTATAATTAGAACAATGTTGTATTAGTTTCAGGTATGAAAAATGTATTATAAATTTTATTTTACACCCAAAAAAAAACTTGATATGAAACGATGATCGATTTATGCGGGCACCACAATGCAATTCCAGAAATTTACCATGTCCATATCGATTTGACCCCGACCTGTTTTTTTTGTGTGTGTAAGTTATTAATTTGTATGCAATTAAATGTGGTCAGGAGTTAAGGGCCTTAAAATAAGATATATATTTTTTCAAAGTTTACTTTCTATTCAAACGAAATCCCTCCGATTTAGATAATTATTTTTCGCTGTGCACGAGCGGTTCCCATGTATGTAACTCGATATCGCTTCTATGGCCAGTCGCCTCTGTCTGTGCTTTACTTTTGTTCGCTTCTGCGACTCATAATTACCTTATTTGGTATGCAGACAGGAGCTCAGAACGGAGCCAGAAGGGTCTCGGCTGGGTCCCCAGTTTCCTTGGCCCGGCTTACGCAATATCGTAGGGCCCTACGATACCTCAGATGTGCCCCGAATACCGAATAGTTTTGGATTGAGAAGTTTTCCTTTCGTGAGCTACGTGCTCACATTTTCTTTGGACTGGGACCAGACCACCCGAACGGGGAAGCTTTCATTCACAAAGTCTAAGAGAAACAGTGGAACCTCCTTTCGTAATACCATCTACGTCACAGCGACCACATTTGAAATGTGCAATCTAATCGCCGGCGACATTTTCAGGCCTTTAATTAGTTTGTCCACTCGATTGTGCTGGCTTTCGGCCGACTACATATAAATCTGGAAATTAAAATTAAAATTAAACTCCAAGTGTTTTGCCCCGATCGCATCGATCGATAATATGCTAAGCACCAGGTCTTTTCAATTCCATTCGATTGGAATCGAATGCAAACTAGTTTGGGCCTCGAGTCTCAGACTCTCGAGAACGGGGCACGTGTTGGCATATGGACTTTAACACTTGTTGCTTCCACCTCACAATAAATGGGTATATAACCCCGTACTTCGTGTATATAAATGTGTATTTTAACAAAATAAATATGGCATCTATGGAATGCGCAGTCGATTAGATTAGGCCCCAAAGTATTTGGACACAAAAATGAATTGGCAGAAAGATTTGGCCAGATAGTCGGCAAAGGAAAGTGATAGCATTGAACTCTGATTGCGGGCACGTGTTGTGGGTAATCCATCATGTAATTAAGGTCCTGTAACTGACCGATTTTCCCTGTCAACTGCCACGTGTTCGGGTGTGAAATTTTATGCTGTCAATTGTGCGTATGATTGTGATTGTAATGATGTTGATGATGATGATGGCCACCCCATATTTTATTTTATTTCTTGTATTTGGTTTTTTATTTTTTTGGCCTGCCTGGCTGCACTTAATGCAATTTTTTCCCCTTTGTTTTAAGGGGTGGCTTGCAGGGAACTGACTGTTACTTAATACTCTTACATCATCCACCTTGCGCTTTTCGCCGAGCAACCCTAAGCCTCATCCCTCGGAACCCCTCGGAACCCCAACCCCCCGATATTCTCCGGCTGCAACTGTCCCGTCTTAATGAAGTTCCAACTGAAAGGGGATGGATACTCATATACACAACATACTCTATGTGTACACAAGTACTCAACTGACTTTGACAGTTGCCAGTTTTGTGTTGCCATTGTTTTTGCAGCAGGGCGCCGAGCTGGTGGGCATTATGCGAAAATATTTATATGTATAATGTGCACAACAGCGACTGCATTTGCGACTGCAACAGGCAGTGGGAGTTGGGATTTGGTTCGGATTCGGATTCAAATTCAGTTTCGGATTGGGAATGTGAAGTATGCATTTCAATGCGACTTGAGATTCAGAACAATATGCAAATGTGATCAAGAGCCGCCAAGTGTTGGAGTGGATAATAGAAATAAGTAAGGCAGAAAATGTCATACTATACATTACAAAAAAAACGAATCCTGTATTAAAAGATATAATATAATTATAAACCAGTAATTCTTAAAATTCTTGCTTAAGTTAGAAAACGCAATAAAAGTCAGTAAAAATACTCTGACTTTTCCTTTAAAATTTTTAAATACCTTAGTAAATTTTCTAGGCTAATTTCCAGACATCTTTAATTAAAAGTTAAGACCTAAGATTTCTCCAAGGAAGCCGAAACAACTTTACATACTTTTGGCACCGAAAGGGCTCTTTCCCATCCATCTCTCTTTTACTTCCCTCTCGGCCGAAAAACCTCTTGAACTTGCAGCCACCAAAGCAACGCCCCAAATATAATAGAGTAGGGAGCACCACACCACCACAATGCTGGGACTGGGAATGGGAATCCGTGAGAGTTCAGTGTACCCCAGCGATAAGCTAATGTTGTTTTCAGACTGTTCAGTAGATATTATATAGGAGAACGAATCATTTGATGTCAAGGCTGCGGGGGAGATGGCAGCGAAAAATGCTGGAATGCTGAAAAGTTGACGTGCCGCCACACAAATCTGGCCTCATTAGCAGGCTGCCCTTCTCACCTTTGGATGCACTGAGCAAAAATGGTGCTGGGTTCGGGAATAAAAAATATTGTAATCTTTTTTACAAGCTTTTATTGATATAGATCTTGTTTAAACAGCCGTTAAACAAAAGATTTTTAAAGATCGCACAGTTAATTGTTAACATTGTTTGTAAAATTGTTTTAGCACGTTTTTTGCTCTGTGGACCACCCCCTTTCTGTCCCATTACCACTATAATACCGCTATACACCGAGGGGTTGTATCTAATGCGATTTTCGCCACCGGAACAGCTGCACCGTCGGAGGTGATAAGCGGCTTTCGGCGCTGCTCTCTCAGCCCTTTTGATAAGTCCGGGCTACTTAAGTGGCAGCGAATATATATATATGTGTTTTGTTAAGCATTCAGCAACTTTCCCAAAGTGTCAACACCGCTCGCAGACAGTGCGAAAGAGACGGCGCGAGGGCTGAAGAAAGAGACGGGGCGAGAGTCGATGAGACGATGGCGAGTTCAGAGCAAACACGGCAAGTGCATCCCATTGAATTTGTCTAGGGACTTGTGCGCGGGCTACTCAAATATGACACCTTTTCTGGAGGTAAATAATAATTGCCTTGCACCTGAACTGCGGGGCGAAATGAAAACGCGTGTTTTGCCTTCCATTCCGGCTAAATTGCCGGCTTAAATGGCTAAGCAAATACATTTGATACGGTTTCAAAGGGAATCGGTGGGTATATATCGAAAGCGAGCACCTTATCGGGCGATATGGTTCTATAAAAGCCAGTTTTACATTACTGTAAATATCTGATAGCCGTCGATTGTTGCCAATAAATCACCCAGACAATAAACCAAAAAAGATAAATCAATCGCTAAGCTGATTAGGCTTTTTCGAAGAAACAAACTTTCTAATTCATCAAAATCTCGAATCGATGCGTTTTATCTCCGATGATTTTTGTCGTGGGACCTCCAAAAGTGGGTGTGTGTTTGTGGTTAGTCTTGGTTTTCGATTTGCTTTTACGAATCACTAAGCCAACAATGACAACACCAATAAAGCAGCCAATGCAACGCAGCATTTGTGGGTCAGGTGCAACGACAATCGGTGGGCAGCCGTCGCAATGCCCAATGCAAATATTTGGCATAAATCGAACAATTAATCAGCCGTCTCTGTCGCTCTGTGCAAATATTTCGAATTGCCCTTTAAAGAAAGCGAACTACCCACTATCGACGTGGAAAACTTCATCGAGTTGTAAAAGCGTAGTAAAATTTCATAGAGCCCTTCGAGGGGCCGAGCTTTGGGGGGTGGGGCTTTAGTGATAGGGTTTTAGTACCATACTATGCGAAAAAGCAAAACAAACAGTAAACACTTGACGGCCGCATGGCTCTCTTTTTTGGCGTATTGTTATTATTTTGTATACACATAGACACACACAAATATGGAGATATAGACCAGTATGTATGAACGTAGTACGCGTAGTACGCCGTGGCGTATATTTTGAACGTGTTCTTCGCTGATAAGATAGCGGAGAACTCGTTTCTTTTATTTTCCACCGGAGACGGGGAGACTTGCCCCTCGGCTCAGATCTCAGATCAGGGGATTATTGGGGTTGACTTGGCCCGATCTTGGCCACTTAGTCACTGGCATTGAGCCGGCCATAAGGCATACAGTCGTATAGACCCAAAATCGATGGCAAATCGAAGATCGCCAAAAAGGCAATCGAGATACCGGGGCTTATCGCGTCGAAAGCTCCACTCCTCTCAGGCTAAACTCGCCGTAAACCAGACAGATTTAACTCGTACAGGTGGTAGAAGTGTGACCGAATTCTTCACGCTGCTAAGTGATAGTAATAAACAAATTCAGAGGCGACTTTTTGCCGACGGCGTTTTTGTTTATTTATAAACCCCTGATCCCAGCCGCCAATGTGACTAATCGTTTGATATACTCTATATGCCATACATCATTGTCGTTATCTCTCTAGAAAAAACATGAAATGCAGGGCACTGAGGGACGTGCCTTTTGGGGTCGTTTCCTAATACCGATTTCCGTTTTCTCGCTGTGGCGTCATATGGGGACCCAATCATTTAAGCCACTTTTTCGCCAACCCACTCTCAGTTTACAGCTTTTTTCCCAGCCGCGCGTAACCTAATTATAAACCTGGATGTGACATTTTTTTCATTTAGCAGCTTTGGGCGCCAACAAACTTTTGTGGGTCTGTTAATTCCCACAAACTTTTGTATATTCTATATGAACGTACCCTGAACCTTTACGAGTGAACCTGGAAACTGACACGTTTAATGATAGTTCAATATTTTTAATAGTAATTAACATAATCAGGTTGGGAAAATTCTAGGAACTACATATATATATATATATGTTGGGTTTTAAATATGAACTTGTTGACTTTACGACAAGTCATGCAAGAAAAGAGTGCAGTTTACTTGGCCAAGGTTGTCTGGCCTCCATTAACGGTAACAAATGAGGCGAGATTCGGTTTCTGGGCCTCTCGATTGCATTAATCAAAGCTGCACGAAAAATATGTGCCAAGTCACAGATGTATTTATGATGTTTTGGCATTTGAGCTCGTGCCTCTGGCCAAAAATCATAAATCTCAATAAAACACTCGAGAGGGTGTAGATTAATGTGTACATTTCGCGGGGCTCCGTTCGGTGATCTTCTGCCAATGGATCTTCATTTGGGCCTAGAAAATACCGCTGCTGCTGTTCGTGCTTATCAATCGGTTTTAGACCAAGCCCGTGGGTTCTGTTTTCGGGGGTGTTATCTCAACGTATTTCCGTTTAATTAATAAAAGAAGCGAACAAATTCGAATTATCAAATCAAATATTGTCTATTTTTACAGGGAAACGCGTTTCTTATCGTCTCTCGTCTGAAAATATTTTCGACGGGGCGTGGCGCTGTTTGCCTTGTTTATGATTCGGAAAAAGGTGTGCGGACTATGATTGAGATTAGGAGCAATTATTCTGAATTAGTCGGAATTAAAGGTTTTAGCTTGGATTTAGTTTTTCCATGCGCGTTTTGCGAGCGATTTTAACTGAGGGTTGGCGCGTTTGCAATTGATTTATAACTCAGGTAAATGTCCTGAGATCAGAACACGCCACAAACCCTCGAAAGTTTTTCGAAAAAGGGGTTGTACACACACAGGAGCAAAGGAGCACGGTAGCGAGTACACACAAGCTGATTTATCCTGACAGTTTGCATGTGTTGGTGCCATAACAAGTTATAAACGGCAATTATGGACCTGAAACTGAACCTGAACCTAAAGCTGAAACAGAAACACAAACTGAAACCGAAATCGAAACTGAAACTGAAAATGCAACCGAGAAGAGACTCAGTCTTTGGCACATTTCGTACATATTTCTTGTTTCGAACATATAATTGTGCTTTTGATGTGTGTTTGAAAATTGTTTTTTAAGTGAAATTGCGTTGCGCCTGATAAACAGCCCTCCATTTATTATATATATTATTTTTATAGATGCGTGTGTGTGTTTGTGTGGGAATTGTGCGAAAAGTAAAGGGAGCGAAGAACACAGGTCATGGTATTTGCGGATTATTCCTTTGATTGCGTATGGTTTGCCTTCGGTTTTCGGTTTTTGGTTTGGGCATGGCGTGTTCCACTCTCTTCCCTCTGCACGTGGTTTAAGGATTTGCCGTTTTCAGCTCAACAGAAAATTAAGGATTTAATAACAAAATAGTTGAGTTGTTAAGCATAAAACATGTATTTAACCCAAAGAACCCTGAAATATTTGCAAATTACTTGGAAATACTCAACGAGCACATTTTTAAAAAAAATCCAGAAGTATAAAAACCAAACTAAACCTTATTTCCATGAAGCGATTTCTTTTTTGGCTAGCGTAAATTTATTAATTTATCATTACCATAAATGTTTCTGCGGAATACTAATAAAAATCGTATAAAAGACTACCACGAAAATAATATGCGATTATCGAAATATGGTGGTTTTCAAGAACTGAAATTTTATCATAAGGATGAATAACACAGAAAACTGAGTCACTCTTAAAATTGAACTCAAAACTTACATCGTATACTTCTGGCCGCATTGTAGCCCCCAAATTTAAGGGTATAAATTATAATCCAACATGGGTTTGTGCGTAGTATCGTCGCGAGTCTATCATTTGACTGACGAAAGAGTTTTTTAATTTTCTGCTGAGCTTGGGAGTCCGAGCGGAAATTCAGAAGTCAGAATTTGTAGAAACTCGATTATGCATGTGGATGTGTACGGCGTATCTGAATCTGATACTTGGGGCAGAAAAGCGGCGTCAACAAATTTACAACTACACCGCAAAAAAATGCAATCAAATCCGGGCGTGTAGGTTTTATTTCAGTTTTTGTTTTTTTCCGTTTTGTTACTCTTGCAATTTGTATTTCGTCAACGGCACTTTTTGTTATCTGCATGCAATATTTCGCCTTGATTTGCGTATTTTATTACTTTTGATTAACAATATGTAATTGGTTGTAATAAATATATTATTATTGGTTGTATATACTTGTATTGCACTTTTTTCAACAGCGACGCTTTGACGACACGATATTCAGCTGTATTTTATTCGAATATATCTCTTGGGTATTTTCGCGTTGCACGAAATTTGATTTATTTTGCGGGAACTTTTTGCACTGGCACTGGGGCACTCGAAAATATATTTCAACTGTGTTTATTTCCTTTTTTAACTGGTTTCGGGTGTGCGATTTTTAAAACAAAATCAGTATCTGTAGCCGCGCAATGCACTTTTCACTTTAATCAGGCTCATTTGAATTAGTTGGCTTGGCTCGAGACTTGGAATTTTTCAAAAATATTTTCCAAGGCATTTGTTGCTGGGTATTGGTATTGGCTTTGGGTATCCGTTGGTTGCGACTATAGCCGACGAAAGGTGAAAAGAAACTGAATCTGAATCTGAATCGTCGAACATCGAGCTATAGCGCTTGTCGTTTCGGTTCGGTTCGGTTCGGTTCGAGACGACGACAACCGCTATAGCCGGCCAACCGCGTTCGTCCCGCGCTCGTTTATTTCGCTCGCCTCGAACCGCCCCCGCCTCTCACACCCTCTCGTTTACAGTTCGTCGTTAATAAATTCTTGGAGCCGCAGACATGTCCATGTGGGTGATAGATGGTTCGGTGGAAAGGCTGGCCCGGAATCGGAATTCCTCGCTCGCCTTGTACTTCCTTGCAGATCGCATTGGGTTGCAGTACAAGTGCAAGCCTCAAGTGACTTTCTGATGAGTTTTTTTTAAGGACCCAAATGATTCAAAACCTCCCAAGTAGTGCACCCCCGTTCCGAAGGTCCTACTTTCAATATCTTCTTGATTTTTCATAATTTTCTTAATCGATTGAGAATTATAGTTATATTTTTAATAATACCTACCTACCAATACAGTACTTATAGCACATTTTTAAATGGCTGCACAGAGTCCTATTTTAATATCTACGGATTTGCAAGACAAATCTGAGGAAATTTCTCCCTAATCGATGATTACTTATATCTAATTTCAATAACATATTATATTATAATATTATTTATAATAAACTTCTGACAAGAAAGTATTATTATGAAAGGTTAGAGTCCCTAAGTAAATTATAAAAATAGTGGCAAGTTTACAGAACAACATTTTTGTTCATACTTTGAGGTATGTCCTATGTTCCTTTAATAAGAAGAAGATATTATAAATTATTATAGTATTATATCATAAAATACTTTATTTATTTATTTATTTTTAAGCCTTTTTGATTTTAAATAACCAAGATACCTAATATGACATTGTTCTAATTTATGCTAATAATTAAGTTATCATTTAAATAGCTCTATCTAAGCAGAATTACCATCGTAAATTTGGGTTTTTTTGCAGTTAATAATCCGTTTTGAAGACAGGCCTAGCCCACTTAGCTTCAGTGATCATAAATAAAGAGACCGGCAAGTTTGCGTTTGTCATTCCTTGAAAGCTTGCTCCATTTATCAGAACTAGGTCTCCCGGCCAGATAATGATCTCTAGGTGGCGTCCACCTGCTCCACTTTATAAAAAAAAACAGAACTAGTCACCCACCCAATTCCGAATTTCGAATACCAAATTCCGAATGCGCCGGGAAAATGCCAGACGATATTGGGCAAGGTCCAGTTGGCGAGCCATTAGCAAAGTTGCCCCTGCATTTTGATATTGATCGATTAGCCAGCCAGTTGTATCAGGCAGTTTTATTGATCATGCTGTAAATCAAATTGTGTGTGTTGCCAACGACCCAAAAACAAAGCACAAATCGTACAGCGATTAAATTAAGCAATGTTTATTTCGGTCACTGAGAGGAGAAATTAAAAAGTCGTAGGCAAAAATTTAACATTAGGAATGGATAACTTAATTTGTTTCCAGAGGACCATTACCCACAAAATAAAAACCTAACACTCTCTAAATTAATCAGCAATCGGTTTGAATTAGGTATGCAAATAAGAGGTGAATCATTGCGAGGATGCTATCTAGTTATAATAGGCAAATTTATTAATTTCTAGAAATGTTTTGTTATAAATACGTCAGCATCCAATGATCTGACACAGAATAACCCATGAGACCCCCGATCGTATCGAAGGGGAACTTCCCCCGAAAACGAGAACAACAGCCCATGTGGACTTTGCTCATGTTTCAATTTCCAATTAACTCGTTACCTAGATAACTGCACAAGTTTTGTGATAGGTTCAATTAGAGCACTAGACTCTTGAGAAAATATCTGGCCATGAATGAAGTGAGACTGTTCCGAAAAATTCAGTAGCATTGCTCCCGGTTATCAAAAATGCCTCAGTGATCACGAATATTCGATGGTGTCAGCTATTTTGCTTGCGTTTTCCGAGTTATGCCATATGACGCATAATTGGGGGCGAAATTTTAATGCTCTAGCATTCCTATGATATTTGAGAACAATGATGAAATGGCAGAATAATCGAATAGGATCGCTCTATTTGCTTATCAGGTATTATTTTCCACTTATGGCGCCCCATAAATCTGATGAAATTGATAAAGGGAATTAGCCATGCTTTTACATCCGATAAAGTCGTTGAAAAGTCAGTTAACGTGGAATTCATGAGGAATTTTGAATTACCACCGATATTTAACAGCTCGAACTTGTTGTGATTGCAACATGTTGCATGCTCTGTTAGCCAAGCTGCGTTTGTCAAGTAACAGATCTCTGTTATTCAGCAAGCAGTGCGCTTTTTGACAAAACCAAGCAGTGCCTCTCTAAGCTAGATGTTACTAACATTTTGGTTTGAAATCGAACATGTTGTGCAACAATGGCGAGGATGTTACTTGCCGCTGACATTGCCCTACCATGATCACCTACCATGATCACCTGACACATCTTGGTAATCCCTTCGACACACGCCTAACTCCTAATCAATTTCATCGATGCAAGCTTCCATTGGAAAAAATGTTGCAATTCAAGCTTATAATATGTTCAATACAAGAAAAGTAATACTAACAAAAGTGATTCGTATAAAGTTTACGTTAAGCTCATATTGAATAGGTCAGGCAATCAAATCAAGGATGTTAAAGTATAAACCTTAATTTCAATCATTAAATGAAATTTAATCACTAAGCAAGTATTTAGTCGTAAGGGAATTCGTTGTATGATATCAAGATCATTGCAATATTATTGCACACAGTCAATCAAAACCTGTAATATAACGACCGGAGCCGATCACTTACCCGACATATTCAACGTTGAAAGCGCTTTCAAGCTATTTCAATTGTGACTGTAGATAAAGATAAATTTGGGAAAACACTTCCAGGATTGGATTTCACAAGAATTTTCAGCTCGGACGCTAGGTGGCAACACTGGTTGAAATTTTCACTGTTTTTCGTTCACATTCTTATAAGAAACGGGTATTTTACACAAAATAATAGTAAAACTTACTTCTTTTAATCAACAGCAACCGACTGGTAAAAAAAAAACATTAAGAAAGGCTGAGGATGTCAGAGTTTTCACGATTTAGTTTGGGTAGAACTCTGAACTTGGTTTCACTGAAAAAAAAATGTTCATGAATAAACAATCTTCACACGGCCAAGGTCCAAAACGGAAAGGCCGCATAATCGAAATGCACCAGTTAGCAAGGCTTGTTTATCGAACAATTTTAGGACCAGAGTTACTTAAGAATATCTATCGAACGCGTATTTTCCGAGTTGTAAAGACGGAAATTATTTGAAGTTTTAATTCCTGGCGGGAACTTTAAATTGTGGCGGGAATTAGGAAAGTTGAAAATTTTAACGACAAGCGCCCTACAACATTTGCGGGTTAGACTTTTCTAGCATTAAAACAAAATACACAGACATTATTTCGTTATAGTTCTTACGTACATTAATGCACAAAACCAACCGTCTTCGGTTGATATTTACTGATATTTACAAATTCGAGGGATAATTACATTTATTTTTTAGTTTTTTATGATTGTCTTATCACTAATCACATCACTCTCTCAAATATATACTTGAAAAATAATAGAAAAGATTGAATACTTTTTTGGCTCAAGCTCATTTTATAGGATCTATCTGGTGCTTTAGATTAATATTTTAAAATAAATATTTCTTTACTATCATCTGTTTCACTTTCAGTTAAAAAAAAAAATTAATTTTTCTTTTTTTTTTCTTTAAGTATGTATCGAACTCGCACTTCCCACTCAACCTGACTCAACAAAAAAAGTGGTGCAACAGTTTAATGAAGATTTATGAGACAGTTTGGCGATTTGCGAAACAATGAAAATAACACAAAAAGAAAATTAGCAAGTGATAACGACAATGATAAATTAATTAAATCAATGGGTTTGATGCGAAATTCCAGGCGTCAGTCTCGAGTGGTTAGGGAACTCAAAAACTGATAAGCAGTAAAGCGTGCGAACAAATTCTTGAACTAATTAAATATATAAAATGTCTTTATTTTGCAGGTCACCTTTTTGGCTAGTCAAGGTCCGTAAGTCATCCCACCCAGATTGTGTTTATAGTATAAGAACAAATCCAACCGCACGGAGAATTCCACGTAGCCATAACTGCATAATCATAGATGGGATTCTTATTGTGCCAATGCGGTCCTTACATTATTGTTTTGGCCAACACAGCAGGTCACAAGAGGCAGTGGCGCCATGTCGCGTCACAGTGAAAAAATGGCAATGCGAGAAAAATGTGTGAAATCTTCACGACTGCGGAAAACAAAGAAAACGAATTCAAATATTTATGAGGATGTCAGGTGTCCTGACAAGTCAATTTTAGGTTGTTTTTTCTACTGGCCCTTCCAAGCAAAACGCTGCTAGCTCTGATTTATGAGTCTGTGGGTGTCCTTCCGAGACGAGCTTGTCATATCTGATGCAAATGTGTCACACTCACGACCGAGAGATAATTCCCCATTTTTTCCCTTGTTTCACCAGGCGGGAGTTTGGCCCCTCCAAGCTCAGAGAAAATAAAAACCCTGAGAAATATTTTAATTAAAATTCACTGCCCCAAAAAAGAGAAGAAACGAAACTACCAAAACCACAGGCAGACAGGATAAACTTAAACCCAAAGCCGAGCCACCGCCGCCTGATCTCAACTGATAAACGCGAAAAAAACCAACAACAAGAGCGGACCAAAGGTAAAATAAAGCCAACGGTGGGCGTTGGTAAAAAACGATCTGCAAAAAAAATAAGTAAAGCACAAAAGGAGGCAAATGCTGAAATATGTTGTATGCAGGTATGACAAGATGTTATGCTCTTTGGTAAAGAATTTGTAGTATAAATTGGAAAAGGGAATGTATTATTACATTCTTTCATTACATCATTTCATTTGTAGTAGACCTTTAAAAAAAAAAATTTAAAAAATTAAAATTTATGAAATAATTCCTAAACAAATTATTTTAAATGGTTTATAAATCTCAGATAGTTTTTTGGGAGAGTATGATTTGTTATTATATTTAATATATTTATTATTATATTTAATACAGGCAATGATATCTTTCTATTTTGTTAAAGATATTTATATTTAGCTTAGTTATAACAAAACAAATTTATAATAAACACTTCCTTTATATTTCTAGAGCTTTTATTTTATTTTTTTTAACTGCAGCACAAGCAATAGTCCCTAAAATTATAGGGTATTAAAAGCGTAGCTATCTCCGCGTTCCAGGGAACTGTAAGCGATTGTCTCTGGACGTGAAGTGGTGCAGAGTTAACCTTTCAACGCCGATGGTGTTGCTGATGGGTTAAGGTTGCTGGACAGTGCAGCTCCGAAGGATAACACATGATCAATCGACGGAACTCTCTTTCGAGGCCGAGGCCCCGAGGGTCCCCCAATTTACCGCTCCCCATATCGTACGCATATCTCCTTTATTGTCTCCAGTTTTGTTTGCTTTCGTGTGCAGCAAATTCAATTAAACCCCGCAATATGCAATGAATTCTTTTCTTTTTTTTGGTATGGGAACCCGTTTTTAATTACCGAAAAAGGGGCACCCGTATTTCGTTTTCTTCGGAACTGGCCAACTGTCGCCTCGAATTGGTCACTAACAAGAGTTTCGTTAATGAAAATGTAGACAACCCCCTTTTCAGACAATTTTCACTTACCCCAGTGATCGTTTTCCCCTAATTTATGCGTTGGGCATCATTGAGTTTCCATTCGAAGTGAAAGTGATCGGAACTTCTGTTAACATTAACGCGTGGCTGACTTCTGATCGATCTTGTCAAGGGGGTTTAATGGAACCCCAAGATCTGCGGTGCTGCCTAGATCCTTAATTCCGATCAAACCTACTTGGCAAATGTTAACAAATGAAGTGTACACAGTGAAGACCTCAGACAATTGTTAATCCCTTGAGATAACAAACGAGTTACCCCTATAATATGTAAAATTCCTCATTTGCAAGGGGTAGTTCATTTCACTTTCCCAAAAATTTCCAATCAAACAGGCTGATGAATTTCGGAATTTGTCGGAGTCTGAAGTTCCGCACCTGAGACACGTGTATTTGGGCAAATAATTAACAAACCTCCAGCGGCAAAGTGAGAATTTCCAATGTGAAAACAATGGTGATTTGGGATTTGCATAAATATATGTACTTACATGCGTGTCAATACCGGATAAATAAAACAATACTAAAATCACAAGACAAAAATAGCTTTAAGTTGCCAAATTTGAATTATAAAAACAATGACAAAATAATGTGCTCATGTTTGTTATTTCCCAAAAATATTGCTAAATAAATTCCTGGATTATGCCAGCAAAATATAATTGAGAAGAGACGCGTGTGCCCCAAAATTGGTTAAAATCATATAGCCACTTTAATTTGGAACTGACGGTCTGGCGCCAGTCTATATACGTTATATTTATGACAGTTTACGACTTCTGTGAATCAGCATCATCAAATCGAGATTTGCGTTTTTAATATTTTCGCTGCGAATTAACGCTCTTTTGGCGAAAGGTTAAGGCCAAGGCGAAAAGGTTAATGTGTTTCTAAATGCCTCGCTAATTGGCGTGCGGTTTTCGCACCAACAAAGGGATTCTCCTCCATCGAAATGACCAGGTAAAATGATTTTATTAGAGACTTATTATAGTCGATTTTTCAATGAAGTAGGTCAGTTTTAGAGGGTGATCTCAAATGTTGACCATCGCGTAGAATCGCAATATTGTAAGCTTAGCAGTGTCAAAACATAAATGAATTAATTTAAAATTTTTTAAGTAAACTAAAACAGTTATTAGA
The DNA here is from genome assembly GCA_037075285.1 of Drosophila lutescens. Classification (NCBI taxonomy): domain Eukaryota; kingdom Metazoa; phylum Arthropoda; class Insecta; order Diptera; family Drosophilidae; genus Drosophila; species Drosophila lutescens. Next base: position 265,113 of record JBAMCF010000993.1, read on the forward strand.
ATTAGAATTAACAAGTGAAAATGAAAAGCCAAAATGTTTAGTTTTAAAAATTATCTGCAAAAAAATGTAAAAATCCCTACATATTTCCATGGAATATTTTGTAAGAAAACATAAAGGTATAATTTTGTTTGTTTTTATTGCTAACCATTCTAGCCACCAGACCATTGATTCCTGCTTGATTACCATATATTTACGCCTTCTGCAAGACATAAGAAAGTTATTTCCAAATATAGCTCGGAGATATCTCCGTCGGCCCAAAAATAAAACACTTCCTAGTTTGCATCTAAATATGTGGTAATATACACCTCCAAAAGTGGTCATTAGCTTACTAGTCGCTTCATTACAAGGCCATTAAGGCAGAGATGCCACCAGACCGTGGTGATCATGCTGATGGCAATGCTGATGCCGCAGGCAAATATTTTGATCGTCACTTGTAATTTGATGCGCAATAAATCGACGTTTCCCACCTACAAATAGAAACAGAGGCGGGTGAAAATACACACATTTCGGATACACAACGTATAACGAAAATAACAAAAAGCGAAGTTAGAGCCAAACATTTTCATTAACCGGACAACGCATGACACCCACAACTTCGATGCTGTTTGCATGCTCATAAGAAGCGGGCTCATAATTCATTGAGCCAATAGCTCCAAAAGCATTGGCAGCTGCTCTGGGCCAAGATGCCTAAAAAAAAAAGGTTAAAACGCTGAATGAAATATTCGGGCCTTTGCCTTTGCAATTTTCGCACAAGTGCGAAGTGCCACAGCCAACGACACCGGATTATAAAATCTCTTCTCGCTTATAAATACCCCACTAACCGAGAGCCCCAAGCCCAAATCCCAAAGCCCGATAACCGAAAAAATCTCGAGCTGACGAATGTCGCGCTGTGACTCTTTCTTATATTTAACTCAAATTTGCAGTCTGACATGCATTCCTCTTCTAATTAGTGAACTCTGATTACTGACATGGGAACTTCGCTCCAAACTTATTGGCAGTAAAGGTAATTAGCACCGATAGCAAATATAGGGAACAGGTGTCCAATGGTCTGGTGATTATAACCAAATCTAACGAGATTTTCGCATACTTTTATAAGGACGTGAAAAGAAGAGAAAAGTGATGAAAGATAAGGTGCGAAGTGCTATGGAATTTGAGATCTATCCGGATTTGAAAAAAACCCACAAGATTATAGAGAAATAGTTTCGGCTTCGCAGAATTAAGATCAATTTGCCAATTTCTCTATAATTTTGGCTATATTTTGAACACTGAATAAAATGAGATATTTTTAGAATTATATCAATGTTATAAGATATAATATAAAAAAAAACAAGAAAGGAAGTTAGCAGCCTAATTAAAATGTGGTTTTTAAATTGTCAAAAATCAAAACGACTACTTCTTACAAAGTTACAATATTTTTATACCCGTTACTCGTAGAGTAAAAGGGTATATTGTATTCGTGCAAAAGTATGTAACAGCTAGAAGGAAGCGTTTCCGACCCCATAAAGTATATATATTCTTGATCAGGATCACTAGCCGAGTCGATCTAGCCATGTCCGTCTGTCCGTCTGTCCGTCTGTCTGTCTGTCTGTCTGTCCGTCTGTCCGTATGAACGCTGAGATCTCGGAAACTATAAAAGCTAGACGATTGGTATTTGGCATGAAGATTCTTGGAGTTCCTACGCAGCGCAAGTTTGTTTCAAAAGGGTGCCACGCCCCCTCTAACGCCCACAATCGCTTATATACGATTTTAAAAATTTCAATATTTCGGAAAAGTAAAAATGCAGTTTTATTGTGTTTATCAATACCTATCGAAATGTAGAAGAAATTTTTCAAATAGGACCATTCGTTAAAAAGTTGTGCGTGTTCAAAGTTTCTATCTCCATCTCCCTCGCACTCCCTTTACCTGAGTAACGGGTATCTGATTGTCGGGGCACCCGACTATAGCGTTCTCTCTTGTTTGTTATTTTTTTTATTATTCCTATGAGAGCCATAAGATATAGTGGTCCGATCCGGCTCGTTCCAACGTATGTACTACCTGCAATAAAAAGAAGACTTTTGGGAAAGTTTCATCGCGATAGCCTTAAAACTGAGAGACTAGTTCGCCTAGAAACGGACAGACGGACATGTCTATATGGACTCGGCTATTGATGCTGATCAAGAATATATATACTTTATGTGGCCGGAAACGTCTTCTTCACTGCGTTGCAAACTTTTGACTTAAATTTTAATACCCTCTGCAAGAGTATAATTAAATATTTTTTTAATGACTTTTCAAGTTTGTATTAAGTTGGTGACTTTCATTATTCTGAACCTTAAGGGGAAACTGAAGGTATATTTTTTGTACCCTTCCTAACCCAATGATAACGATGATCTTTCAGCATCGGGAACCGCCCCCACCTGGCACACTAATCAACTCAGCTTGAAGTGCAACTGCATGTAGCATCTGGTCATCCAGTTAGCCAAGTTAACCAAGTTCAGGAGCCAATGGCCATTGGCCATATGAATGGCAATCGGCTGGCCGTCTGTGCGGGGCAATCAAGTGAGAAAATTAAAATTACATGACCATGGTTTCGACTGGGGATCCTGGGATCCCACATTTAAAGGTTCATAACTTCCAAGTCAATTACGCGTTGCGCCCGCTGCGAGACTCTCGGCTGGATCTGGAGACTGGATTCTGGATACTGCATTCTGGGATTCCTGGGATGTGAATTAGAAAAATTGCACGCTCAAGTGGAAGAGAGGACCTCTGGTCTGGTTTTGGTCCAGTCCGTTCTGTTCTGTCTGACTGACTGACATAACTCACGAGTGGCAGACGCAGATACTGATGAAAACAAACACAGATACGGCCTCCGCATTTAACCGCTGCTCCGTTGCAGGTGAACTAGACAAGCAGGAGCAGATCCTCAAGAGCACTCCACAAATAAAAGGGACTACTGTGGGAATCATGCCGATCTGGCCAGAACCGAACAAGACCAGCACAACCCAAAACAGACTCGCCATCAGCGAATTAATTTGTGACGCGCGCTCTCCACGGAGCTCCGCCGATACTCCCTTCTGGTCGGAAATACCCAGAGACTCCACACTCCATACCCCATACCCATCTTCATCTGCAGCCATCCCAGTCCAGTTCCAGGTTCCCAGTTGCAGTCGAGGAGCCATGGCCTGGAGGCAATTTACTCTTTTCGCTCGGTGGTGCACGCTGTGGTAGCCAAACTCGTGACTGCAACAATGCACAGTGTATTGGCTTTAATAAGATCTGGTTAAATATGATATTTTATAAACTAAATTGGTTTAAAATAGGCACCTTACACCTTAAAATTGTTTTATATAAAACTACAGCCACTCTTAGCATCTAAGAAACATATGGTCACACTTTCATTAAATTTAAAATATTTAAAATCTTAAATGAGGCGAAGAAAGTGACATTAAAAATGGCTTCCAACAAAAGGTAAAGAATAATTTGACCAAGGCAGGATCAAAAACTAATAAAGTTTTAACTTGTTTTTTAAACTGAAAGAAAACTTACTTATTCTGTAACTTATAAATTAACTTCATTATTTTAGAGCTTAAATTGATAAATGTTTTAATTTTTTGATTACGATAAATTTTGAAATTTAAGGTGAATTATAAAATTTATTTTCCTCCAATTTTCATGTCTTCTCTAACCACTGTGCTTCAGCTTGCTCGTCTTCGTCATCGTCGTGTGGCAAGTGGCTGCTGCTTGACTGCAGTTGCAGTTTTGGCCCCTGCTCGAGCTTCATCTGCTTGAGCTTCTTCTGCAGTTCCCTCTTCTGAGCCTCAGTCTTCTGGACCCCCGTCTTCTGGACCCTCTTCTTCATCGCACTCACCTTTTTGGGGCATCATCTTGGCGGCTTTGGCGCTGGTGTCAAACGTTTTGTAATCTGTCACGTCGCATCGTTTTAATATTTGTGCGCTCATGGCCCAAGTACGAGGAAATGCACTCGGCTGCGTGTAAAAATAGGCGTAACCCTTTGGTATTTATGGTCTGGCCGGCTGGATGAGCCGACTTTACCGACTTTACAGACTTGGCCGTCTCTACAGTCTGCACTGGAGCACAGTGAAGCATCCGCGACGGCGCTCCCCGATCGTTTTGTTTGGTTTTCAGCAGCAGAATCAGATGCCTTTGGGGTCCTTCGTTGGTAGCAACAGGTTCAAGTGCTTCGCATTGCAGTTGGTCTGCTGCTCTGGGCCCCAGCTCCTTGGTTTCTGCCACTCTTTGATTATCTAAATCATTATTAGTTTGACCTTCAGCCCCCGGCTGGATTTGCGCTCGTGCAAGTGCTTTTCTTATCTTATTAATTATTTGCTCTTTATTGCAAGTGGAATGGGTCGGTGTACTACTGTGCGTATGAGTCATCTGAGAAATGCCGATGCGAGGAGTGGGTAAACGGAGAAAGGGTGATTATAAGAAATTTACTGGAAGGAGAAAGGAAATTCTAATTGAAAAGATGTATATGATAATGGTTAGTAGAGGATAATATAAGTAATATTAATATTTGGAATTGAATAACTATAAAAATTAAGAGAAGAAAGCTTTAATAAATCATTTCATTTTATTTGTTAGTTTTCTTTTTAAACATCTTTTGTGGTTTTTACTTATAAATGTCTACTCTGCGCGACATGCTGTGTTTATTATAAATGATAACTCTATAAAATATTTAAAAATTAACTAAAATCAAATAGGGAACTAAAAAAAAAACCGCAAAATACCACAAGCCAAAATGCATTTTAATTAAGTAAATAAAGAATATCCACAAAATACTAGATTTTGTTAGCTATCTTGATATTTATATAAAAACCTTCTTTCATTCGAGTTGTTTTATTTTGACGTGTATTTTTACGGAACCAGAACGCCAGAGATCAACTCAAGAATAAACTGCCTGGCAGCTGGTTGTTCTCAGAGATCCTTCACCTTGTTCCGTTATAATTAGCCATCGCTAATTACCACTTTCGCGAAGACCGACCACCCGAGCATTGACCCACTGAACGGGCTCAAAAGCGAAAAGCCCGGCTCATTCAAATTCGATTCCCACCAGATGTCCGTGGGCCATGGGCATGGGCATTCAGCACGCATCTCAGCGCGTCAATTTGCCAACCCTACTCAAAAGCTATAACCACATCGGTCATGCGGATCCCAGAAGATACAGTAGTTAGCCATTACAATGTCTGACAACCGTTAATCAGGCGCCACAAATCAGAAGAGAGCAAGCATATGTACATATAGGGGGATTTCCCCCTGTTCTCTGATTGGATGGGCGCCAGAATGGATCTGCTATATTTAGATAGAGAGAAAATGGCGATGCAGACTTTGTGATTTTCCATTCACTCGCCGGTTTCGTGATGGCATCCGCTTCCCATGACTGCTCCTTTGTCTCTGCGCGAAAATATTGACACGATCGAGCCCCGATTTTGCACGCGCATGAGAATGGATAAGCTAAATACCCTCGTAAATACCAGTAAATCATTATGTGTACCAGTAAAGTGCCCCAATTGCCGCCGAGGATGCGTGGGTGGGATCGTGTTGGAGTGTTAATTGCCCCAGACTCAATCAGGTGGAATGGAATATTTATGAGGTTGGGCAATCGATTAGACAAAGTCCATCCATGTATATTCATATCAATTGTCGGTGCTAATTGAGTTCGAGACTGCGAAAAGAACTGACAAAGGCGGAAGTGATCGTGACTGAATCCGAAAATTGAGTATAAACAGATGTAAAAATTTCTTTGCATGTGTAACTTTATTTGGAGAATATATTATACCGCCAAAAATAATATATACTCTTCAAAAACGTAATATATGCACCTAAAATTAGTTAATGGAAGTTGGATGTTTTAAACTGATTACAACCTATTCATTATTATAAACCTATCCATAACCTATCATTCACTTTAATCAGATCTTCATCTTTGCTCTCAACTTATATATTTTTTAAACTATCCAACTTTCAAGTGTTTCTTCCCTCTACGTATCTTTCAGATGATCTTTCAACAATTTTATAAACCTATGGTCTTTCTGCTATCTATTTCTTTTATGAGGACTCAAGGCCTTAACAGTATTATAAATGAGCTCAACAATCGTCTTCTCATCTCCACCAACTTTTTGTACTGCAACCGAACCGACATTCTACACGAATATGAGACCAAGTATCTCCGTCTTATGCCACTCATGAACCTGATGATCTTTAGCTCGATTGCATCCTTTAACGTCACCCAACTAAAATATAATTTAGGAGCTGAAAACAAACTCTTTATAATCTTGGGCAACAGCGATCCGCCCTACGATTTCTTTAATGCTTTGGAGTTAGAATTTCAAGAGTCTGAATATATTATGGTTATAGATAATCCCGTCTATTTGAAGAGCGAAACAAAGTGGTTGGATTTTGTAAGACACCTGTGGCGGCAAGGCTATGTGAATTTGCTATTTTATACCTCCCATGATGAGAAACTCTATCACAAAATCATATTTCCCGAGACGCTGATAGAGGAGGCTTCCATAAAGCACTACATATCCATTCGGGGATCATTTAGAAACCTATATGGTTATCCGGTTCGGGTTGCCGCCTATAATAACGCACCGCGCTCCATGCTCTATGTGGATCGCTGGGGTAAGAAGGTATTTGCCGGGTTCTACATGCGATTCATTCGGGCTTTTATTGACTCAAGGAACGGCAGCTTTGTGCCAATTCTCACCCCGAGCGATTCCCCCGGAAATTGCACATTATATTTGCGCAATGAAACGGTGGATGTGTGTGCCGATGCCCTGGCAGCGAATCCTGCGGCTTTCAGCTTGACCCATGGATTCAGGATAGCCTCGGCGAATGTTTTGGTGACCCATGCGAAGCCCCTGCACTCCTATCGATATCTCACAGCTCCGTTTCAATGGAGTGTCTGGCTCTGTTTGGCCGCATACGTGGTGCTGGTGGTGAACTTCCTGAGCTTCATCCACTGGCTGAGGAGTGGAAAATGGGACTTTAGCAAGCATCTCCTTGAGGTCTTCAGCTCACTTTTGTTCAGTGGCTTTTACTTGAAAGAGATTCACGGCAGAGAGAGATACATACTCTTTGGTGTGCTGTTCATAGCTGGATTTGTGTACTCCACCGAGTATCTGGGATTGCTCAAAAGTATGTTGATCTCGGAGGTGTTCGAAAAGCAAATTGACACCTTTGAGGCCTTGGTGGAGAGTAATATAACTCTGATGGTGGATCCGTACGATAAGTCGTTGTTCGCCAAGTACAACATGCCCAAGATACTGGAACCCATAATGGAACTAGTCAGTTTTGAGACTCTGTTGGAGCACAGGAATCGCTTTGATCAGGATTATGCCTATATACTTTTCTCGGATCGAATGGCCTTGTACGACTATGCACAGCAGTTTCTGAAGCACCCGAAACTTCTGAGGATTCCCATCGACTTTTCGTTCCTCTACACCGGCATCCCGATGCGGAAGAAGTGGTTCATGAAGCACCATTTGGGCCAGGCCTGGTACCGGGCCTTCGAGAGCGGTCTTACAAGGAAACTGGCCTTGGACGCCGACTTTGAGGCGGTTCGCGTGGGCTATCTAAACTTCCTCATCACGGAGCATGTGGAGGCCCAGCCGCTGGATGTGGATTATTTCGTCATGCCGGCAATTGCTCTGGCCCTCGGCTACATCCTGGCCCTTCTGAGTTTTGTCATCGAGATGACGGCCTGGCGCATGAGGGGATTCCTGGGACGCAAGATTTAGGCTGGGGACGAGTACCGGTTGCCCAGGAGGCGGTTATGTTGAAGTTGATTGAGTGACGGATTGATGTTGTGACGTCTGCTTTGCGTATTTTCTCACATTCTCGATGTTGTAAAGCCTTCACTGAAATTAAATTACTCCTCCTTGTGCGCTTACTTTGAAAATTCAGAAGGTTAGCAGGAGTGATCCTGAAAAATATGATTTTCAGGACACAAAGTTTCTTAAAGGTCCTTTTATTGACTGGATTTATTTTAACAATTTAAAAATGATTTAAAATATACATTTAAATACAAATATTGTTAGCCTTAAGAATTCAATTCCGTCAGTTAATCAAAGTACTCAAAATATTGAAATAAAATTATAATAAATCTTAGAGGAAATATGAAACAAAATCATTTTTTTTAAAGAATATTTAAGTTTTCTGAAAAGTAACTAATATTAATTGTAAACTGATTTTCTGAGTATATAAGTAGACTGTTTTTCTCATTATATACCGATAAATTATTATAAATTTATTTTCTTTATTTCAGATGATTTTCTTTGCAAAGTTTCTAAAATTGATGCCTCTTGTAGTCGTCTCAATGGTTTTAGTGACGGGACATAATCTTCCCAACATCATAAACGAGCTCAACGAACGCCTTATCATCTCCACAAATATTATTTTCTGCGAGCACATGGATAAGTTTATACCCTTTGAAAGCCCCGTCTCCAGATTTTTGTACAGCTCTTTGGAAGCTTTCAATGTAACCACCTTCAGAAACCATGTGGGAAGTGATAATAAGCTTTTTATAATAATGGGAAATGAGCCACCATACAAGATCTTGGAAAAACTTCAATTACGCTTTCAACTTGCTGATTTTCTTCTAGTGATTGACAATAAAATCGAAGAAGATAAATGGAAGGGCTTTATAAACTTTGCTTGGCGACTTGGATACGTAAAACTTTTAATTTACTCCATGTACAACGGAATTTCGTATGATAAAATACTATTTCCCAAATTAAGGATCAAGGAAACTAATATCAAAGATTATGCAAAATTTCGAGACTCCTTTCATAATGTCAATGGTTACAAGGTTCGAGTGGCTGTTTACAACAGTGTACCGAGGAGTTTTATGTATTTAGATGACAGTGGGAGGAAAATATATGCTGGATACTACATGCGATTTGCCGTGGCATTTTTGGAATCTATAAATGCTACTTTTCAACCTGTTCACACACCCAATGATTCACCCTTAAATTGCACTCAGTTTATTTTGAATAATGCGGTGGATCTGTGCGCAGATGCTCTGGTTCGGAACTCGAAAGTTTTTACTGTCTCGAAAGCGGTTAGAATTGCAGCTGCCAATGTGATTGTACCCCATGCAAAGCCGCTCCTTTCATATCGATATCTAACAGCTCCTTTTAAAACCAAAGTATGGTTTATCTTAGTCATGTATGTTGTACTAATTGCCGGATTTTTGTGTCTGATACACTGGATAAAAAGCGGAAGTTGGGACTTCAGTCACACATTGCTCGAGGTTTTCAGCTCTCTTCTATATAGTGGTTTTCATCTGAAAGTTATTCACGGAAAGGAGCGATGCATACTCTTTGGAGTTTTGTTCATATCGGGATTTGTTTACTCCACCATGTATTTGGGACTGCTTAAAAGCATGCTTATATCAGAGGTTTTCGAAAAGCAAATAGAAACCTTCGAAGAACTGGCAGAAAGGAATATTCCGCTCCTAATCGATTCCTATGATGGGTTGCTATTTAAGAAGCACCACATACCGAAATCCATTTGGTCTGTGGTAAGAACTGTATCCTCAGAGACTCTTCTCAAGCATCGGAATAACTTTGACCAGGATTACGCCTATGTGTTGTTTCCAGATCGCTTGAGTTTGTTTCTCCATGCCCAACAGTACTTAAAACATCCAAAACTTCGGCGGATACCCATCGACATTTGTTTTCTGTTTGCCGGATATCCCATGAGCAAAAAGTGGTTCCTCAAACACCATCTAAGTAAGGCTTGGTTCCACGGATTCGAGAGCGGCATAGTAGATAAAATGGCCGAAGATGCGTATCGGGAAGCTGTTATTCAGGGACACCTAAACGTCCCCATCACAGAACACTTGGAGGCAAGGCCATTGGGCTTGGATTATTTTCTAATGCCCACGATTTCTTTGGCTCTCGGATATTTCTTGGCTTTATCAAGCTTTGTTATTGAACTTTTGACCTGGAACATAAGGAAAAGGACTTCAAAACGCTGATAAACTTACATTTGTGTTGTATTTTTGCTATTTTAAATGTGACTTTAATATCTAGATGTTGTGTTTATTCTAGCTTATAAATTATACCAACATTGGTACGCAAACTTGTGAACAAATAAAGATTACTGAAAAATATTATATCAAAAATTAAATTTAGTAAAGGAAAGATTAGATTTTCAGTATGAAAAATCAATACACCTCAGAAAGACAGGTAAGCTCTAAGATCATATTTTTATTACAATGCCTATCTGAGCAATTTTCCTCGCAGCTTCGGGCAGTATCCAAAAACCCAAACCCACCCACAGGCACCCCATTAAACCACGAATTGGAAACCACCCTGTGGCCGGGACCCCTTCAAAATAAATAGCACTTGAGATATTTCCAAAACATTTGCCAGCCAAGTCTCTAAGCAATTTGCCCAGCCCATTGTATGCAGTCCGAATGATAACAGAAAAATAAGAATCAGGCCGAGAAGTAAGGGGTGACTTGTCCCAAAATGTAGATGACTTGCACAAATATTGCCGAAAATGGAAATGGAATTTTCGGGCCGGAGAAGAGTGGATAAAATCCCGCCTCCTTGAGTGGGTGGATTTTCTTCGGAGCAGGGCATTTTAAAGTTCGTTGACACTAATGCCTGGCACATTTTTCGTGTGTCTTGTCGCTCCGGCGCCATTTAGTATGCAGCAGCAATGTGGCGACAATAAAGTTTATGCCACGGCGCCATGGCCAAATAAAAGAATAGAAAGGAGTTGCAATAGCCAAGGATAAGTATGGATGGCCTGGATTGCACTCAGTGGGAGTTTCTGCTGAAGATAAGTCGGCTGATTTGGCACACCATTTTCAGCTCATCCAAATGATGGGCTATCTGTGCACTGCAAGAAATGGAACCAAAAACGAAGTAAAAGTTAAGTTTTGTATGTAGCACCAATTATGACTTGATATGCGGCATTTCAATTGGATATGCTCGAAATGTAGACAATAGGCCAGTTCGAGTTTCAAATGTGTCTTTCTCCCTCCCACTCATGTAACTTTAAGCGCTATCTCATTCATTTCGAATTGAGAGAATTTTTTCTCCTCCCTTCCACTTACGCAATATTGCTTTTTCCTCTCTTATTCGAAGTCAGAGAATATCTGCCAAATTATATTATTTAATATCCATTTGATCCCGGCGTGTTTTTTTGTGTGTAAGATAAAATATTGCAATTGTGAGTATTGAATGGAGTGTTACATTTTAACTCGATTTTTATTACAAAATATAAAATATTGCGGAATATTAAAAGGTCATGAAAAATTGTATAAAAATTATTTGTAAAATTTTACGTCATTGTTTGCTCTGTGTGGCACAGTTTCCAGACAATGGAGTTGCCAACCAGTTTTTATCCCGGTTTGTAGGACTGCTCTTAATGAGTGGGAGGGTCATGTGCGTGCCTCGCATCCATATCGCAAAAATCAACGATAAAGTCTCGCCCTTCAGCCGCTTTAATTGCCCAATTCGTGTGTTTTCAACGCGCTTCGAATCGAATCGAACTGAATCGATTTCGTGATTGCCCCGATCCGTATCGGCTTTAAAGTAAACATTTGTTTTAATCTGGGGGCGGCTTTTAATTAAGATTGCGTACGGCGATAAATGGCAAGTGTTGCAGGAGTTCCCTGAATTCACCTTTCAATTGAGGGTAAGTAAAGGAAATTCACGGCTTACCCAACTTTTACTTTGTATTTATTTTTTGCGTGACTTTACGTCGTTCAAAAACCGTATTTATTTTATATCTTATATTTTTAAGCAAACGCGTATAACATTGTCTTTAGTATAAGACCATATATCAGTGGCTGTTGGGGGGGGGGGGGGAATATCAGAACAAAATTGTTGTTGCATACTTTTTTAATACCCGAATTCCTGTAATTTTCCACCCGAGTGGGGGAAATCTATCCCTCATATCCTATCATATCTCATATTATTATATCAGAACAAAATTGTTGTTGCATACTTTTTTAATACCCGAATTCATGTAATTTTCCACCCGAGTGGGGGGAATCTATCCCTCATATCCTATTTCATATCATATCTCATATTATTTTTTATTTTATATTGCAAATTTTAAACCGATATTATTAACGATTTATGCGTTTTCTGAGAATTCTACCAATATTTTTGTTTTTCTTTTACTTTATATTAGCGTAATTTATTTTTGTGATATTCTTAGCTTTGAAAAACATTTACATATGTAGTTTCGTTTCCATTTTATTTAGAAAATCACACTTTCTATATTATTTTCCTCATGTAATCTACTTTTTTCGCCATTTCTGGTATTCACTTTAATCCCGGTAGCACGAGTTCACCTCCTTTCACCGGTTACCACACTTTTCCGAACGGCAATTTCAATGCGTCTGCTCCTGATCCGTCAACTCTTTTATCAGCCAGACAGGGCGACACCGTAAATCACCTGGGAAGCAGACAAAAGGCCCTCGACAACAATTGAGAGCTTGGACTGGTCGGGCATTGATATCCATATCAATGATTGACTCGCTGGATTCTGCCCCACCTATTGTTTTTTTTCCGGCTAATTGAAATGGCCAAGTTATTGTAGCTGGTTTTTTAAGCCTCTGCCATTTTCAGGGGTTGGTTGCCAAGTTAAACACTATTATTTAAATCAATGCCGCGCTTCCTTTTTTTCGCCGCATCGCCACATATGAGATGGCAATTTATGGGCCATGCCTAATTGTCCGTGCCGAACTTCAAAGTGGCCTCGCTCCTCGATCTTGGCCAAGTCCGTGGAATGCAATTATCGCGCTCCAAGTTATGCTAAGATAAATGGCCCCAAGTCCGGCACAGTCGGTGGAAATTGGCAACACTTTCCAGTCGTCTTTCCTTTCGCGGTCATAAACTAAACAAAACGAACGAGAAAAATATGAAAAAATTTGTGTGCTCGTTGGAGGCAAAAAAAGAAAAAGATAAACCGCACACGCAACTGACAATTGGCAATTTTTGGTTGATTCAGCAATTTATGGCAGCAAAGGGGGCGGAGGTGTGGCCATGTCGTCGGCATGACCAAAAGACCCATATAATAATCAAGGGCATAAACCTTGAAAGAGGACTTGTGAGAAGGGACTTTTAATATTTTTAAAATGTTTGTCTTTGATTTTTGATGCCATATTTTTTATATGCAACGTAAGTAAAACTTTGAAATAACTATTTAAGTAAAATTATTTAAGTTATTATTTTAAAAATGGACTACATTTTATAAGGAGTGAATAATATCTAATCCTAATATCATAATTTTTGAAATATCCTAACTCCTATTATAATAATATGTTGGATACCTCTTTGTTTCTTATATTTTATATTAAATTCAGTCAATATAAATTAACTTTACATTATTTGATAATTGCATTATATCACAAAAAAGGAACCTCTTAAGGGATTATTAATTGGTAAATATATCGAAATGAAATATCTTCTTCAATTATTTTAATTTGCCCGGCTGAAAGCTCCATCATCCTGTTTCTTTTTATCCACCAATCAGCTCTTTTTATTTCCAGGAAAAAGCTTCCTGCCAGTAATCAAATAAAGATCTTTGGACATCCCCTGGAGCCTTTGATGGCACTTTCGCTGGATGCCATTTGGCCGTGTCTTTGGGTCAGTCAGATGCTAAAAATACAGAGTGAGCAAAGGATGCAAACCAACCGACGCAACCGAACAGCCGCGAAATGAAACGCTGTCCAATTAAGCGCAACAAACAACTTTACGCCACATGCCACACAACAGGCGTTTATCGGGCAGCCAGATCAGATCCCAAGCGATCGATTCGATCCTGGGTTCCGTAGCCACATCCCGATCCTTCTCCCCCAGTTCCGTCACCCATGCCATTGTAATGGCCAACGATTTGTCGCTGTCCGAGCCTCAGACCCTGGGCCATAATGACAATCGTTGATCGTGAGGCAGCGATAAGATTGCACAAAGATAAAGCGCCGATATCGGAACCCGAGGGTTTCCAAAAGAGAAAAAGAAGGCGATGGGCGGAGGCGACAGCAGCAGCATTTATGCTAATAAGTTGACATTTGACCACCATGACGAAATAATGAAACGATCAGGAGCCGTCAACGTGACAGGTACTTCAAAAAAAGCGTACCATGGGCTACATTTGGAAAAAAAAGGGAATAAAAATAACCATAGAATTGGTATTCAGAAATTAGGTACAGATTTCAATTTAAATTAAAAATTGACATATTTTTATTAGTCAACTAAAACCCGTACTTAGATCTAAAAAGTTTTATTGTTTCATAAAATATGTGTTGATTGTAACATCTACAAATGTCACTGTGTTTTTTTTTATCTTTCTTGTTATTACTTAAACCTGACTACACCCATTGTGCATATTAAGCGTTTTGCCGGGCAATCCTGACATTTGTTTTGACACAGGAGCATACCCGCCGGCACCGCTTGCCATGATGATCACTAATTTCCTGGAATTTCACGCGCTCTCCTCGCTTATCGAGATGCAAATTTTTGCCGACTTTTATTGTATCTTCACACGATCTGAGCCGACTGCTTGTTAACTACCATTATGTGGTTTTAACTTGATCGTGTTGCAAATGAATTTTAATTGTTGTACTTGGTGTTGCAGTAAATTAGCAATAATTTAAAATTTGCCCAAGGTGCCATTGGAAATTTATTACAATCTAGTCCAGGGATTTTCTACAAAGTAAAATTGTTAAATGAAACTATGAAGCTACTCCTCATCGTTGTAGCTGCGTCTGCTGTGTCTTCTCGAGTCGTCCCGTTGATAATTTTGATAATGGTTCTGTTGATAGCCTCTCGATTTTTGTTGATAGCCGCCTCCTGATCTGTTGCTTTGAAACCGGTCTAGGCGATATTCTCTATCCTGTCGATAGTTGCGGAAATGAGACCAGCCATCCTCATGATTATCGTCCTCTCTAGGATATTTTCTTTCCGAGTTCCGCCAATTTGCGCTGCGATATCTGCTGTTATTATAGAAGCTTTGATGATTCTGATGGTTCCAGCGATTATCTCTTGAATGGTATCGCTCCGTCGGATCATCTCTCGAACTTACGCTCCGCCAGTTACTTTTGTCAGTATTTCCGTAGTTCTGGTCTTCTGAAATTCAAGCATATCGAGCATTTGTATTGCGCTAGGGCTAGTCTTTAAATGCTATTTATTTATACAAAAAAAGGTTATAAATAAATCTAGAAACATAAAAATAAATTTTAAAAAATTCAAACAATATCGTAGTGCATTTTTTTTAATTTAAATTAATTATTACTTAGAAAAGTTGACAACAAATTTTAAATTTTAATTACCCATTTAACTATTTTTTTCTTTATAAAAAAATAAATTAAATGTCAAAATATTAAATTAAACTGTTAATATACGTACTGT
Source organism: Drosophila lutescens (assembly GCA_037075285.1). Classification (NCBI taxonomy): domain Eukaryota; kingdom Metazoa; phylum Arthropoda; class Insecta; order Diptera; family Drosophilidae; genus Drosophila; species Drosophila lutescens. Next base: position 280,493 of record JBAMCF010000993.1, read on the forward strand.
AGCTAGATTTCTGATAATAGCCTCCACCTCTTTGGTAATGCCCATCTTTCCTACGGTAATCTTCATATTTCTTACTAGAGTGGTGCCTACTGTTAGACTCATAGCTCTTGTAATCTTCCGTTACCCCTTCACTTGATTCTTTTGATGCAGAACGCCCCTTACTCGCACGTCGATTCGGAAGTGTCTTCAAGGAGCTCAAGTAATTCTGTCGCTCGATTTCATGTCCTCGGGCAGCAGAAAAGACTGCGGATCATATATAGGGTATGAATGATTAAACTGTATTTGTAGGATCAAGATCAACTCTAGGATCCTACGCACTATTTATCGCCTCCTCGGGGGATTTCTTCATTATGGAGATCATAAAGTAGCAGATCAGGTATCCAGTTCTATTTACTCCGTGCGTGCAGTGGACTCCAATTAGTTTGTCTGTTTATAGATAGGGGAAAAAAAATTTGGAATAATAAATAAAGACATTTTTTAAAACCTATTCTGAATGAATTAAAATTAAATGAATCCTAACACTTTAGCTACGTTGCTCAATGCTTCGATACTTAAGAAATGTTGCTAACCAATTTTGGTGATATTTCTTCCATGTTTAGAAGCAGTGCCACAGCCTTTTTGCTTTGCCGCATGTTGCTGCAAATTGCTACAAATTTCATTGCAAACACGGCCACAGGAATGTCCCTCTCCCCAGCCCCAAACCCTCCAAATCCCGCTCCACGCCCATTTGGTAACACCCACGCGGCGAGACCGCAACAGAAAAAACCGGCCTGGCAATTTGGCATAAAAGCAGAAGCGACCTGAGCTAAATCTAGAAAACAGCGCGCTCTGCCAATAATAACATTGGCTATAAATTTCACAAAAACATGTCAGCAGGAGGGATTCGCGAGGGGTTTCCAGGGGGCATGGACAACCCACCAGGTCGCGGTGGCCTGCCTTTGTGCACTATGCGGGTGCTTCGGGTTTTGGCCTGGCTTTGGCCTGGTTGCTGGATTCCCTGGTCATTGGCAGCGGGCGAAGCTGCCAGTCAGTCAGTACGTCATGTTTGGCTTGCATTTAAGCCAACTTACAGGCAAAACGAATAACGAAATTAAATTACGAGAACGCGCGGCGCATCCTTGTCGATATGCCAGGAACAGTGGGTTTAGTTTTAAATTATTTTGGTTTGAAAATAAAAAACAAATTCAACGGTGGTTTCCAAATAAATTCCGACAGCCTTTCAAATGAAAAAATACTTTTTAGGAACCCTAAAATTTAACAACAAGCTTCTATGTAACTTGGAAAATATTTAAATTTCACATTTTCAGAGTTAAAGTTTAGTTCAAATTTAAATTAAAACTAATTTTGTTAAAACTTTATTATGAAATAAGTTTTTGGTTTAAATCTTTTAAATTTGTGATAAATCTTATTACTGGACATTGGTGTTTAGGTGAAATCGTTTTTTTTTTAAATCCAATTTTTAAAGACACATTTGATGGTATATAATTTTTTTGAAAAAATCAAAACTTAATTTCGGTTTTTTTGTAAAAAATGTTGAACCAATAAAATGTGACTTAAAATCGTATTTAAAAAAATCGATTTTACCTAAAATCCGATGTCTAGTTATTACTAATCTAGATGCAAATTAAAATGACTTTTAAATCTTTAGTTACCACTGTGCTGAGACAACGGCTGTGCCTTGTTTTCGAGCCTCAACTGCCTCATTGGCCGTTGACAAGTTGCGACCACCTCGGATTTGACTTATTTTCCTGATTTGTTTCGTTGTAAATATGTTGGCAGCCGTCGTGTATTTATTTATTGTTTGCTCTACGCGACTCTCCGCGGCGCCAGATCTTGTTTTAATTAAGCCCTAAGACGACATCAGAATCTCCCAAGGCATTCTTGCCGTCTTTTTTGCATATTGTAAGCCAAATCTGTTCGCACATACATTAGCGCCAGATGAAAGGGTCTGCGAAGCATTAGGCGCACCATCGCCCACTTTTTATCCAAAATCGAGTAACAGATTGAAGTTTGAATACCCTAAATATGACACCCTATGGAAATAACAGTAATGTAACAGATTTAACTTTTAATTTAAAGCAAAAGGGAAAAACTCGTGGAGTAGATTCCAATAGTTTGTTTTTCATAATTGTAGGATTTTCTGTATAGTAATTAAATTGTAAGGTATATTTTAATTTGCCAGCTTTGAAAATAAATTGAAATATAATTGTTCAACGATTTAATTTTTATGGAAATCGGAGATAAGCATAGCATTTGATTTTTTTCTCTTTTTTTTTTGTACTGTCTGCATTTACGCGTCTTTCAATTTTAAAAATTTAAATGAAAAGCGGCCTGCGGATGGCTTCGCATGCCTTTGTGCATAATTGGAAATGCCTTTTCCCCACTCGCGCATGACTAAGCTCCGTGCTCAGTAAGTGATTTGTTTGCCCGGCTCCCGACTGGCAGACAGCCTCAACCTCGGGCTCTCCTCAAAGGCCAAAAAACTGACTGGCTGACTGACTGATTGAGTGTGTGCGCGCCCACATCTGTGCGCCAGTTGGCTGTTAAAGGGTTAAATAGAGTATTTCTCTTGCCTGGCACTTGGCTGCTCGCACATTTCACCGCTTTGAGCCATGTTTGCTGTGCGCTTGCCGGCTGATAGGAATCTCTGGAGGCAGTGCAGCCAGGGATTAGGATACGTGGTAATTGCGGGTGCCCCCTTTGATACGATTTGTTTGCATATTTTGCGGCTCTAATTGTGCGGAACAGATATGCATCTGAATCTGCATTGTTGACGGGAAAGCGTTTCCCACGGCAGCATGGCCCAAAGATCAAGATGTGTGGGATGATTTGTCAGCACTCACCATTATCCGCATTGCTCTCAAGGAAGTCGGCCACAAAACCACAAAATCTGTAATTATATGAGACGACATTGATCAGTTGAAATATGTATAATAATCTTTCAGATCTAAAGCAAAATTCGCGATTAGCGATGTGAGCTTAAAGTATGGAGTTCTTTCTTTTAAGTAACACAAGTAAACATTTCTGTGGCTAAAATTATTAAATTCTTTCTAATAAAATATGCATGAAAATAACATCTAGTACACAAAATTTTTGAATTAGTAAAATGGAAAATAGCAAATGTACACATACATTTATATTTCATGCACTTTAAACTTTTTATCAAATGGTTTCTAATAAAATATGCAAGAAAATAACCTTCAGCACTCAAAATTTTTAAATTAGTAACATGGAAAATATGAAATATACATACAAATTTATATTTGATGCAGTTTTGACTAGTATACTATTTTTTAAAACCATAATAAAATAATATTTAATGGTTACTTTTATAGATTTCATTTTGAAACTTAGATGTTTAATGGAACAAGTACTTGAAAAAACAGCAAAGTTCAAATGTTTCCCTATGTGAAGTAAAAGTTCCGAATGCGTGCAAAAAATGTGAAAAATTTATATTAGCTAAGATGGGATTTTGTTTTGCAATGATTTTAAATAAATATCCATACATAAATTGAGATATTTTCAAATCGCAATGCTTTCCCAACCGCATTTTGATATTTCCAAATAAAATATTTCTGTAGTTCCTATGGTTAGGGACACATAGTTATAATTACTTTTCGGCGAGCTGTCGAGGCGGCGTCTTTTTCCCGGGGATCATCAGCTTCTGGTGACGCACATCGTGGCTGGTCAGGGCACTTGGATGGTAGTATCGGTTCGTGTTGGTCAGATCGATTATAAGGCCCAGATCGGGGACAGATTCCAGCAGGGATTCGGGCGCCAGGCGGAGATTCTCCTCCACTCTGGCGTTGACATGCTGCAAAAAAACAGGGGAGCAAAGCAAATACAAGAGACGCATTACAATGGGCGGCTGAAAATTGCTCAATTTATGCAACGTGCCCAGAGGGCAGGCAATTAATAAGGGCCGAGGATCCGTGGCGTTATTTAATTAAGCAAAAACAATTTAATTTAATATTCATGTGGGGTCCATGTTCCAGTTGCCACTTTTATGCATAATTACAATGCACAAATTTCGTCGTCGTCCGTTGTTATTTATACTTTTAGAGGGCCACACAAAGTCGGTGGTCCTGGGTTTTCAACATCCATCAACTGGCCCTCCTGTCAACCGGTTTCTTGGATCTCCCATCTCCGATGTGATATTTGTTTTGGATGGTTGGGGGATATTATAAACTCACCTGATGCAGCGGCACTTTGAATGCTATAAAGCGGGTACCCGGAACTCGCTCCCCAATCGGTTTGTAATTTAACCATCTGTAATTGTCGAATCAAAACATAAATAAACCGGAAAACAATGGGGTTTTATTGCGATATCTTCCACCCTGTATCCCCGAACTATACTCACCGATCTGGTATGGCTTTGGCCATTATACAGACTGTTTTCCAAACGGTATTACGAAACTTATAAACAGAATCTTTAGAATTTCGTTTAAAAATTTTCTGAAATGTGTTGTAATAAAAAATGCTTGTTTCGAGAGTTGCCAGATCTCGCGAAGGTAACGTATGCTGTAGAGATGACACTGTTAGCGAAACCGTGACTGGTCACCGTTATTTTTAAAAAGCAGCTAAGGAATAATGTGATAATAAATAATAATAACAGTTATTTGTAATTTGTATTAAAAAATCACAGTATTATTATTTATTTCCTTTATCTTTCATTTTTGTAGCCAAGAGTAAATACAGCTGTGTTTAATTTCCAAATTTTCGGATTATTTTATACCTTGTGGACAACGATAAAAAGAGCGTTATTTTTGACGTTTAACCGATATTTTGTCGAGTAAATTTATTTTATTTGATTTGTCAATAGCTATCGCAAAGCGAATTCCTTTTCGTTTGTTCTTTGATGGTTTCAGATATATTTACATCTTTAACTTATAATAATTTTGGCCTAATCATCATTTGAAAGATAAATGAGATCGTAGAGTTCTTGCGATAGTGATACCAATTTATTCCTGATTCGGTTGGTGAAATTCCATCCTTATAATATTTTCCAGTAAGAGGGCTCTAATTTTAATTTATAGTTAGATATTAAAAATTTTTATTTTTGTTTCTTACAATATGCCAGTCATAATTAAACTTTTTTTTTTAATTTTTAGTTTAACGAGCTGGGTCTTTTTCGTAACCAAAGAGAAATTCTATATTATTTTAAAAGTCACATTTTTTTCGTTCATTCTGTTAAAAGTGTCCATTGATAACAGCCACCTTCTGTTAACTAACAGCTGTTGTGAGTGTGCCGAAAGGTACCAAAAAACGGCAAACGCTTGAATCTTCAGGAAACCTTTGGACTTTTCTGTGATTTTGTAGGCAAGGTAAGAGTTTTAATTAAACACAATTAGACTTTAATTAATCAAACAATTATTTTTGCATTCCGTGGACAGCTCCATCTAGTAGCCAAAATGTTCGCCAGCAACACGCGTAATCTGATGCGCAGCAGCCTCGTAAGTTGTAAAATAATTAGTTGTAAGATAAAAAGGCGCAGGCGCTGATGGCTGAAAATTAAATAACAATTTATTACCTTTTCCATTGACAGCTGCAGCGATGCAAGAGCACTTTGGTCGTGGCCGAGCACAACAATGAGGCCCTTAATCCGATCACCCTGAATACCATATCCGCGGCCAAGAAGATCGGTGGTGACGTCACAGTTCTGGTGGCAGGCACAAAATGCGGACCTGTAAGTCCCAAGAAGTCTCCCATTAGGGTGGTTCCATATGGCGGGATGTTGAAAAAACCAATAGAGATTTATATAGGATCTATATCTGGTTCGGCACTATAACTTTTTGAACAAGACCCCAAATTTGATCTACTCAAACGGAAAAACATATGCCGGCAAAAAGTTATATAAATACCATTTTGTTGAAAATAGTGTATTAGAATTTGTGTAGCTAAAATTAAAAATATTGGTATTCAACAGACTCCAAGAAAATCTGAACAAAAAAATATAAGATTATTTTAAAAATTACTTCATACTAATGGAAAGCAAAATGAAGAATCATTTTGTAGCCCCTTAGACATGTAAAAAATTAATTTTGATTTTGGATTAGTTGAGTTTCACTTGGGGAAGTTAAAATCAAATATTTTATACCAAATCTAATATATTTTGTAGATGGCTTTTGAGTTGCTAAACGTAGCTAGTCTTGCGCTAATTTTATTGATATTTTATTAGGAAGTATAAGACATCGAAAAAGAAACCATTGAACCACCCTAATCACACTAACTTTTATTAGTAACCATTCTCCTTTTTTCCAGGCATCCGAGGCTCTTTCCAAAGTAGAAGGCGTGACCAAAGTTCTCGTGGCCGAGAACGCCGCCTTCAAGGGTTTCACCGCCGAGTCGCTGACTCCCTTGGTTCTGGCCGCCCAATCTCAGTTCAAGTTCACCCACATCCTAGCCGGAGCTTCGGCTTTTGGCAAGAACGTGCTGCCCCGCGTGGCTGCCAAACTGGATGTGTCGCCCATTTCGGAGATCATCGATGTCAAGTCGGAGGATACCTTTGTGCGCACCATCTACGCCGGAAATGCCATCCTCACCCTGAAATCCAAGGATGCCGTGAAGGTGATCACTGTGAGGAGTACCAACTTCCCGCCGGCAGCCACCAGCGGAGGAAGTGGAGCTGTGGAGCAGGCCCCAGCTGGAGACTACGCCAGTAGCCTCTCGGAATTCGTGTCCCAGGAGCTGACCAAATCCGATCGCCCAGAGCTGGCCGGAGCCAAGGTCATCGTTTCCGGAGGCAGGGGCCTGAAGTCCGGAGATAACTTCAAGCTGCTGTACGATCTGGCCGATAAGTTTGGAGCTGCTGTGGGTGCCTCTCGCGCTGCCGTGGATGCTGGATTTGTGCCCAATGACCTGCAGATCGGTCAGACCGGTAAGATTGTGGCTCCAGAGCTGTACATCGCCGTGGGTATCTCCGGCGCCATTCAGCACTTGGCTGGCATGAAGGACTCCAAGACGATTGTGGCCATAAACAAGGATCCCGAGGCTCCCATCTTCCAGGTCGCCGATATTGGCATCGTGGCTGATCTTTTCAAGGCTGTGCCCGAACTAACCGGAAAGTTGTAAGGCGAGATTGTCACGTGTTGTAGTATAAAGATACGATTATGTACCGTTGAATTGATAACTGTTGCATTTATTTGAATTTTTACATAAGTCCGCGGAAGATTTTCCTCTCAAATTTTGTAATAAAACAAGCCGAAGACCTAATCTATGTGAAGATTGTACAGTCTTATCAGTTGAGAGGGATTGTGCAACTGTTTGAGGTGAAATTTACAACCTTCAAAGATCAAAACTGAGTCAGGGATACAAATATTGTAGATTTAACCAGGATTAAATCGAATATCTAAACCACTTTTATGTTTATCTGTAAACTAAGATTCTTTGTTTTCATTATCAATGTCGCATCGTATGTTTACTTTCTCAGAAGCTTTTATTAAAGCTTTTCTAATTAAACAAATAAGTCTGAAAAGCTATAGAATCAGTAAAAATATTAAAGCTAAAAGCTTACCGTCGACTTGTGACATTTTATTCAAGTATCTAGAGCCTATCATATAATTCCTTTTTACCACTGGAATAAATATTTGGATTTTATCCCTAATAGACATAAATTCTTCAAGTTCAGTTCGTAAATCGTTGGTATATTTTCGGTATAATCATGTTAATTATAAACCGCAAAACCATAAACACTAAAATTAACCCGAAAACTACGCCTATAACCAAAGTGGTCCATTCCAAAGGATTCAGGCTATTGGTAGTGGGTAAAACATGAGTGTTGATGCCGCTCTGGAATAGAACAATGAATTATTTATTTGACTAAAAGAGAATAATAAGAATAACGTACCCATCCGCCATTCTCATTGATCCATGGAACCAGCTCATCTTCAATTACCTCCGAAACACTTTCCATTAACTTGGGCAGATATTCCGGATGTCCTTGGCGCACACAATCAACAGATAGCCCACCGGCAATGGCAAACAACGAGATCACCTTGCTCCAGGTAATCTCCACCCGGAAGAGCTCACGACCGACGGCTCCTAGCAGCAAACTCACAGCATCTGGAGTGTGGAACTCACCGCCCGGATTACGGCAAATCTGACGAGCAACGCCGTTGTAGACCCGCGGATGCATGCGCTCCAGTTCGTCGCCCAACTAAGATAAAGTATATTTAATTATTATGAATTTGTTCCATAATTAATGTTTGCATATTTAATATATCTTACTACTTGAACCGCTGGAAAAACATCTCTTACAATGCCCATGGAGGTGGAGCCCATAATGCTACGTATACGCTGCAGTCCTAGCTTTTTATTGAACAGTCCTGATCTTCTCAGTCGTCGCTTGATGTAGTGGCCACAGAGACATCGACCCTAGAGTGGAAATCATTGGATTATATCAATATTATACCTTAAATCTCAAACCCACCTGTGTGATGATGTCCTGCGCTGGAATCTGGGCCGCCTTCCAACCAATAGTATAGGAGAGTTTCCTGGTTACCGCATCGCTGACATTGCTCAACCTCCGCCGCGTGGTCTCTTTGGGGCCACCACCCACTTCCAGCAGGGAGGCGGAATGAAGTGTGGCCGGAAAACTAAATTTTCTTCGATTCTGAGCCTGCAACAGTCGCTCACTTTGTGTGGTGGCCATCGGAAATCCGTTGCTGAAATTATCATTATTCGTGGGATACGAGGTGCCGGGCATGTTCCGCAGGCGAGATCGTTCGAAATCCTGGGGGAAATCGCTTATAAGTATGGCAAGAGGTGGCAGGTCTTAACTCATAAATCAACTTAAAGCTAGTCGAAGATCCAGTTATATTCCCCAACAAAGTGTGGAATAGAGTGCCTTGTTAATTCAATTAATTGCATTCAATTTGGCAAATCTTCCGCTGGGAATCATAACCAGCTGCAAGAAAAACCAGTTACATCAAAAATAATTGGCTCAATACATAAATGTCATGTTTAGCTGATTGAAATACCATAAATGTAGCCCAAAAACATGTGAATGAACTCTGAAATCAGATTACAGGTAAAGAGAACTCTTCCCACGTGCACAAGTGCTTAAAGATCGTAGGTCCAGAGAAAAAAATATTTACATTTTAGATAAAGGATTATAATCCATATTATTTGTTTTTTTTTTAGAAAATTAAGTTAATCTTAATTTAAATATCGAAAAAAAAAACGGATTTGATTTAAATCTCAAAAAGTAATGATAAGATTGTTTCTTTACAGAAAAATAAATCGTCATAACTACAGAAATTCCAAAAATATTTTTATAAATTCAATATACATTTTTGTAATATGCGATATAATTGATTGTACTTCTTTAAACATGATCCATTATTTTCTCTGTTTAGTTTCATTATGACGCTCCGCGATGACTATTTGCTTGAGCCTGCCCAAAATGGTCACATTAACGGACAGATTGTCGGCTCGTTAGGTTTGATTGGCTTCTGGCTAACAGCGATCAGAAATCCGCAATATGGCCAAAATGCTGCTGTGTCGCAGCTGTTGTCATTAGTTGTCCACAAGCGAGATGTCAAATGGCAAATGATTTGTGGGACAAACTAGCTGGCGCGGCAAGTGAATCGAAGATGGAACCGAGCTTGGATCAATGAGTTACTGGTCACTTATTCCCCGGAGAGCACTTCGCAATTAGCTTTACATAACCTGACCCACTCAACGCATTTCGTGATCAAGGAAAGTCAGTTGGAACAGCAAAGTCGTGTGTCACTTCGGTTTTGGGGGACTCGACCATTAAAAGTGATAGCTGGGAAAGTGCGAGCTTCCAGAATAATATGGCTTCAAATTAATCCAGGTCATAGGAGTCACGCCTAAGCCAATACCAACTGGGAGCTTATAAAAACTCTATCACTTGGGGCCCAATCAGTCAGTTATTGGTCAAAATGTCAACCAAGCGGATCGTAGCCCTTTTGGGACTATTAACCATTCAAAAAACCCACGCGGATGTGTCGCACTTTTTTGCTTCCCCCTTGGAACAATATGGAAACTACCTCCATGGACAAGTGCCCTTTCAAGTGGGCCTATCTCCTCCGAATTTATATGGACCTCCGCCCGCAGCTCCCGTAACTCCTGCCCCAGTGGCTCCCGTGGCCACCACCGAGTTTAGTCTGCCGGAGATCATCGAGAATCGCAGTGTCAAGTTTCAGGGAGCTGGACATGGCAGCTTTATACCTCTAAGTCAGCATTATCTTCCGCCGCCTGTGGAAGAACGACCAAGCTATGAAACTCCTAAACCAAGGTGGGTTCAACTACAGGAACTAGAGCCATATTAGGTTTACAAATATGTATGGAATAAATACACTTTGAGGATCGGTTCCAATTAGTTTACTTAAATTTTGATTCAAGTAACCAAAAATAATATTACCAAAGTGTATAAAAAAAACTGGAAAACTAATTAATACTTGTAATATATTCATGAAATCGAAATTTATAACTAATTTATTAACTATTCATCTGATTTTATAGTGAGGAGACCTACCCAGCTTACTACTATCCGCAACCGCCTGGAGGCAGCATATTAAGTACCTCCGCACCCACAACTACCACTACTTCAAGACCCATCATTGTACAGGACCCTGGAGAGGATATTGAGACTATACATTCGCCTGGCTACGATTACCATGCTCCAGTGGCTGTTCCCGTATTCCCGCAAAAGCCCTCCACACCGGCTCCAGTTTATCTGCCACCCGGTGAGGCAAACCAGGAGCAAAATCAACTGAGACTTCGTTTGAAGGACATGCGTTGCCTTTCTTCGGGATATTTTCGGGCTGTTCTCAAGTTGGACAGCTTCCTGGGAGCAGCACCCACTGTGGATCAGGATAATGACGATCAGCTGGATAAGCGCTGTGAAATGAAACTCTCGCGAAGCTTTTTGCTCTTGGATATTTCTGGTGAGGATTTCGAGAGATGTGGCGTGAGAGCCTGTGGCCAGGATCTTTGTCTACGCTTGCGGTTTCCCGCCATCAGGGGGTTGAGAACCAGTGGAGATTCGATCTTAACCCTGCATTGTAAAACTCAGGAGAGAGTGGCAGTCAAGACGCATGCCTTGAAAATGGGCGTGGCCAATGATGTGTAGGATGGTATATTATTTATAAAGATTCAATGATTATTCAAAGATTTTTTCCATTTTTTCAGGCAAGCTCGCAACGGGGGCAGCTACGCCCATGGTGGAAATCAAAATGCCTTCCGAACGCACGTGGAGCTGTTGAGAAAAGGCAGCTCTGGATATACCCGACATTTGGAGAGCAATGGGGCAGTGCAGCTGGGCGAGGAACTACTCCTTAGAGCCCACGTTTTGGCCGGAGATGGTATGTATGAGATCAATGTTTACAGATAATGAATATAACAAATCGATCTTGCAAATTACTTAGGCTGGAACTACACCAAGCTGAGTGATGTGCAATTGCAGAGGATTGCAGGCGGAGGAGAAGTACTCAACACGGTTCAGTTGGTCAGTGCGCGGGGCTGTCTAAATCCCGCCATGCAGGCCATCTGTGCCCATGCCCCTATTTTGGAACCTCCTCTCGGTCAGAGGTTCCACTTCAAGGCGGTCATGTTTCCAGGCATGCGAAGTGGGGAGGTTTTAGTGATATCCATGCGAATCACTGGCTGCTTGGAACGCGAGGATTGCCAGGTGACCACTCAGGATTGCTTGCCATCCGTTGGCCAACGGAGACGACGGAATGTTTCACTCGGAAATAGTACAGAAGTTTCGGAACTATCGCACCTAACCTTCCGGGTGATAATGCCGGGTGAGGAGGATGTATCTCCAAGAGAAAGCGATATGGATAATGGAATCTCGGGCGTCAAAGAAGTCTCCAAGTCACTAGCTCTCTTTGGCAGCTTGGGATTTGTGGTAATGCTTCTGGGAGTTGCCATTGTGGCTTTATATAAATTTGGAAAGTAGTCAAATTAAAGGGTTCTTTACTTTATGTTGTTTGCCTTAAAGTTCATTTGTTTATTGAAAATTAAAACATATAATTAAATAATACTAATAATTTTAAAATAATTAAACTAATTAACTAGAAAAAATGTTTATTGTTTTAGTTATTTTTACGTTTAAAATTTTATTTTGTAAACTCCAAAATTATAAATTAAAAACTCTTTAATAATTTTTAAATTTTTTTTTACTTTTTATTGCTTTTATTTAATACACTGCATGTGTCATTTTAGGAACCCGAAAATATTATAGGTAGTAAAAAGTAAACAACATTTTTAATTTTTTAAAGGTGTTTTTAATTTTTAAGTTAATAGTTAAAACTTTATTTTAATTTTATTCAAGTCTCCTTTCTTTATTCTGGCGCAAACTCAAACCCTTTTTGGCCAAATACTTGTCGACCCACCCATAAACTCCATAAACTTGGTATCTAAGGCGCCAATCTGGACCTGTCTCTTATCCATCTGTCTGCCAAGCAAATTGACTTATCGCCCCTGCGGAATCAGCAACGAACCAATGTTTGCCCATTTCGAGCTTAAAACAGAAATTAGCACTTAATAAAATGTTATTTATGTTCATGTCGCTTGTAATTGAACGGGCCTGAGTATAAAATCACAAAAAGGAAAAATATATGTATGTAGAATGGCTCAAAAAGCCAGTAGGCAAACCAAGTGACTTGACTGATTTCCAAACTGCGCGCGCAATTCGCAAATTGCGATCTGCGATTTAGTTATGGCCAGATAGTTGAAACCGAAATTTTATCACGTTTTCACGCTTCGAGCGCGGCTAATGAAACCTCGCTCACAGGCGATTTTTGGCTTTGTTATTTGGTGCAATTTGTTGTCGGTTTTCGTTTTCGTATATGATAATCCATCCATCTGGTGGCTGACAGTTAACGCTTAATGGGCATGAAAATCGCAGCCAATTAGCCGTTGATTTTAGCCGCTTTTGCCCATTGGGTGGTCAAAAGTCTAGAGTTACAATTTAATTACTCTCTGGGGCTTGAAAATATACGTAGAGATTTTGGAATTTGTGTGCTCGATTCGGGGGAAAAAAATATTTATTTTTCTTTCGTTACACGGTAATTATTTAAAAATGATACTCTATTTAAAAAAAAAAAAAAACTACATATGAGACGAAAAAAATTTAAAATGTTTGAAAAAAATTATTTTTTTTAATACTTCGGTGACATAATAAAAAGAAATTTAAATATTCTCAATTACAGATTCTTCGATGATCTATATATATAAGTTTTATCTTCAGCTCACATTCTTAAACTTAGCTTATAAAGTAGGTTGACGACCTACCGAAATTGTGGGAGTCCTAAGAAGTCCCAGGTTCAATCCCCATTGGGTGCAAATGTGTTGAAATGCTAAAACCGTTGTGTTATGAAAATATAACCAATTAATGTATTTTGTGTTGACTGAAATTGTAACTACAATTTTAGAGAATTACAAAAAAAAAACCGCTTACAAATATTTGTCTAAAATCGTTTTAAATATATTTCTGCTTACAGCGAAAATTCCCATTTAACATTCTGATCTTTTTGCATTTAACGCTGACCTAACGTAACCCAAGCGCAAAATGCATTTCCACAGCTGAGATCACAGCTTGGCGAGATGCCCCCAATTGCATCCCCATCTCCAGTTTGGGGAATGTGGCCCGATGTTTTGCAGGCTTCCACCGGCGATGGTGGCTAATTAATAATCCCGACACGCTCCGGCTCGAACACAAACAGAATCGGGGAAATCTTGGCCAGCAGGCGAGGCTACTTTGTCTTTGTCGCCTAAATGGCAGGCAAAATGTTTGCCGAACATAAATTAATGTCGTCCCCAACTGGCGCTTAAGTTCGTGTTCGGTTTAGCTGCAATCCGTGTACTCCGGTCTATAAAATGAAGTGAAGTAAAGTTGAGTCCAGTCTACCCCCTCCCCATTCGATGCGAAAAAGTACACTTGCCGCGGCAATTTACACTCTTCATTCAGCAGCCAAATCGGCCGAATGGACCGACCGGCAGTGTGGACCTGGCCTAAACAATTTTCATGTCGACGTCTGCTTAAATTATCAACTACTTAGTGCCCGGTTTAGCAATGCCTAATAAATATTTATGAGCGCACTTCATTTTAGTCAATTTTCAATGGACAAGCAAAACGCGGTTCTATGAATGGATCGATGTTCATGACTGAAATCGGCGATTTCGCCGATCAAAAGGAGGCTGACCACTCGAAAGGTTCGAAAAGGGAACAGTTGGAGAGCTGAAGCCTAATTAAAACATTAAGTTTCGATGAGAACCGATGAGATGTTAAGTAACTAACTATTACCTATAACTCTAACTATTTTAGATTTCAATAAAATTAAGTAATTAGTAGTTATAAAACAAGTAAAAGGCCATACCACTTACTGTAAAGCAAAATGTTGGTATTGATACAAATTAAATATTTCTGTATTAGCCTAGATATTTGTCTTAGACCATTTAAACTATTTATATATGGTTTATTATGAATTCATAAAAAAAAAAATATTGTTCAACTTCGGAATTTATGGAACAATATTTTTTTTACAAAACCAAAATTAGAATAATTTGAAATCCAATGATGATTTTAATAAAATATTTTTAATAAAAGTATTATAAGAAATATATGATGATTAAAAATCAATATATATAGGTACTTTATTTTAATGTTAATCTTAAAGTTTTTTCTCTTAATGATTTCTGTGACTTTGATTTTAGACCACTGAAAGATTTTGTAGTTGATTGGAAAACGATAAGAAAATAAAGAGCTGTATATTTGGATATTAACAGCAATGCAGTTTCAAAGTTAACCTCTTCTTCAGCAATTCTAACTAAATATTCGTAACTTTAATTGGATTACCCAAACACTGATTGATTAATGCACCCATGAACACCCACTTAATAATGCCCTCCCATTGGCCGAACTCCATGAAAAAATAACTAAATCAAGATCTCGGAATCAGCGAGTTGCTCGCACTCATTAGCAACTTTTATTAACCAAAAGTGTCAAATGTTTTATCTCGGGCTTGGATTGGCCCAAACCGAGTTGCCTTTAAAGCGTCGCCAGGCATTTCATTTCATTTTTTGTTTTGCCAATTTTATTGGTTGCTCGACTCGTTTTTGTGGGCTGCGCTTTTAGCATTGTGAGCATGTTAACATTTGTGTTATTGATTTTTTACAACATTTGACAGTTACGCAGACTCAGATTGGAATTTCGTTAATTTTTCGTATTTCTCCTTTTGCCTCGAATTCGGAGCGCATGACAAACGATTTGGAGCAATTTGACTTTCGATTGGTGATTGGTTAATCAAATCAGAGTTCATTAAATTGCCATTTTACATTTAATTGCATATTCGATCGCCGGACAGACTTGACAGCTCGGAGTAATATTATATCTTAAACGACACATAAAATGCTTGAAAATACTGCAATTTATTTTAGCCGCAATCTTGCGGTTTTACTGTTTTTTGCTGTATTATTATTTATTTGTATTTTTCGTTCTTTGTGGCTACCTCAGCTCGAATGAGAATGGAAATGGGAAATTAGTAAACGTAAAAACGCCTCTGTTTGACATCGCTTGCAATTGGAAATTTACACCACCCTCAGGCGTTTCAGGTAGCAAACATTGTTCAGATCATTAACTGTTGATTTTGCACTTTTTCAGCCACCAATTTGCGTCATTCAAATCGAACGTGAACAGCGTTAAAACATGGGGTTTTAGGGGGTTAAGGGGGGGACGGCAAGGTGTTACAGGTGCTTTTCGCCAGTTAATTGCATTATTTTTACGTTCATTGTGGTATACGGTATTATATGATCTTGTCCCACATCCTTAAAACACTTGTGTTGTCAGATCGTAAATGAGTTTTGAAATTTAGTATGGTTGTTCAAGCATATAATTAAAAAGAGAAGTGCAAAAAATTAGAGTTTTAAACTAATGATACAAAATATTTAAATAAAAAAAAACAATCTTAGCATCAACATTTTAAATATTTATAGTCAAAAACAAGAGAGAACGTTATAGTCGGGTGCCCCGACTATCAGATACCCGTTACTCAGGTAAAGGGAGTGCGAGGGAGATGGAGATATAAACTTTGATCACGCATAACTTTTTAACGAATGGTCCGATTTGAAAAATTTCTTCTACATTTCGATAGGTATTGATAAACACAATAAAACTGCATTTTTACTTTTCCGAAATATTAAAATTTTTAAAATCGTATATAAGCGATTGTGGGCGTTAGAGGGGGCGTGGCACTTTTTTAAAACAAACTTGCGCTGCGTAGGAACTCCTAGAATCTGCATGCAAAATGCCAATCTTCTAGCTTTTATAGTTTCCGAGATTTCAGCGTTCAAACGGACGGACAGACAGACAGACGGACAGACAGACGGACAGACGGACATGGCTATATCGACTCGGCTAGTGATCCTGATCAAGTTTATATTCTTGATACTTTATAGGGTCGGAAAAACGTTTCCTTCTCCCTGTTACATACTTTTGCACGAATACAATATACCCTTTTACTCTACGAGTAACGGGTATAACAAGAGAGAACGCTATAGTCGAGTATTTCGACTATCAGATACCCGTTACTCAGCTAGAGGGAGTGCGAGGGAGATGGAGATACGCCGTCGTCAGCGCCATCTAGTGGCCATTTCATTTTTTGCTCATAACTTTTTAATGGATTGTCCGATTTTAAAATTTCCTTCGACATTTCCATAGGTATTACTAAACACAACAAAATAAATCTGTAAAGATGTGGGCGCCAGTCCTTTAAAGCGACTGTGGGCGTACGAGTGGGCGTGGCGTGATCAAGAATATATATACTTTATAGGGTCGGAAACGCTTCCATCTACCTATTACAAACTTTTGCACGAATACAAAATACCCTTTTACTCTACGAGTAACAGGTATATTTAGATATATTTGAAGAATCCTATAAATTATTTAACTATTTAAATTTAAATAATACATTGTAAGAAATATTATAAAATAATACTTTTTTCTGTGGTTCTGTTTATATATAAATCTATAGATGCTTAGAAATGGTAACATTAAATATTATTCATTGAAACTTATTTCATTTGAGTGGATTACAGAGTTTTCGTCAAATTTTAATCCTGATGCACTGAATCATTTGTGTTTTAAATAAAACAAGGCCATAAATCTCTATAAGAACCCCTCATAATTACTATTGATACCATTTAATCAGCAAAACGAATCCAACTTTTTAAAGTTTAGAAATTATTTATAAATGGTAAGAATGCATCATGGAACGGTTCGACACCAAGTTTAGGAAACATATGTACATATTTAATACGATACATGAAAAAAGTCTAATATTTCCCATCCCGACCTTTGAAATGCAGCACCCCCATATAATAGCACCTGTGGCATTCATTATACCCGTTACTCGTAGAGTAAAAGGGTATATTGTATTCGTGCAAAAGTATGTAACAGGTAGAAATAAGCGTTTTCGACCCTATAAAGTATATATATTCTTGATCAGGATCACTAGCCGAGTCGATTTAGCCATGTTTGTCTGTCCGTCTGTCTGTCCGTCCAGATGAACGCTGAGATCTCAGAAACTACAAAAGCTAGAAGGTTGGGAATAATCACACATATTCTTGGGCTTCCTACGCAGCGCAAGTTTGTTTCATCAAAGCGTCACGCCCCCTCGTACGCCAACAATCGCCATAAATGACTGTAAAAAAGCCTGGCGCCGACACTTTGACAGATTTTGTAAAAGTGTAAATGCCATTTTGTCGTGTTTATTAATACCTATCGAAATGAAGAAGAAATTTTTTAAAATCGGACAATCAATTAACAAGTTATGAGCAAAAAATGAAACAGCCACTAGATGGCGCTAGTAGCTTTGACGCGTGCATATATTCATCTCTCTCCCACTCCCTTTAGCTGAGTAACGGGTATCTTATAGTCGAAGTATAGTCGACTATAGCGTTCTCTCTTGTTTTCGCTTAAAACCGTACATAATTTCCACCGAATAGACCAACCAAATCAAAGTGTCCAACGCCTTTGTCAATAAACATTTGTCGTTCCGCTAATTGCCAACGTTTTTCGCCGCTCGACAAACAAACAAACAAACACACTTGAAAAACGAAGCGAAAAGAGAAAAAATAAAACCGAAATCATTTATGGCAAAGTCAATTGCGCTATTGCTATCTCTTTCGTCGATGTGGGTGGAAGCATTACGTTGATTATCCAGCAAAATCCAGCAACAACAAAAGCAACATCAACACACACACATTAACCGAACACGCACACAAAACAACGAAATTTAATTAAATTAAAATTGCTGTTGGCCTGTTTCGCCTTCAGCTGTTGCTTCTTAATTCCAGTTAAAAAAGGGCGTTCAACTGTAGGTTTTTTATTTAACAATTGTTGATATTTATCCATATTGCTTTAAACACAAAATTGCCATTACCATATGACGTTTATGGTTTTACTTTTATGTACTGAAGAAAATTCGAAGTATTGCCTTAAATGTCATTAAATGTGTTGAAGAAGTATTTCCAGTAGTTCATTTTTTATTGCATTTTAATTCTATTAGAAATGGTTATTATTTTCAATCAGTTACACTTGGATATTTAAAAAAAATTCAAAGAATTATTTTCAAAACTATTTTTTTTACTTTATATTAACCAATATATGTAGGAAGCACTATTATCTTGTCATTTATTTAGTAATACCGCTCCTTTTATCGGCTTATCACATATTTGGCAATGGTTCGCATTGATACGGATGTTTATCTCTGATTGTCGGATGCGCAATTTGAGCTGATAATGATAATGGGTCGTTTGTATTATCGTTTTTTTTCAATTCCAGTTTACGATGAGCGAATAATAAGGGAGAACTGTTAAATTCCGGCTGAGCGGCATGGAAATTACTCAATTACTTATGCGGGGCGCGTTCTTGTTGGAAATGGAATCGAATTCAGGTTGCTGAGTATTCACGGTCAGCTTTTGTCAGTTGAAGGTTTTCTTTTCAATAATCACCGGAAACCACAAATAATTTTTATTGTTAATTTTGTTTGCTTTAAACAAAAACTAACCGTTTAATTTTCACCGAATGCAGAAATTTGAGAAGCGTGGCCGAAAACCGCTGCCGCAAACGTTCCGAGCTCGCCGAAGGCTAAACATGAATTGAAGTGAAGTTGAAAAATATCTAAAAGCCAAATCAAAAACAAACTAACCGCCATATCGATAGAAACTAGCCCGTTATCGAATCAATGTCATCGCTAAGTGTGACCGTAGGGCTTGATTGAATTTTTCTCTTCGCACTCGCGTGGCAACATTGAGCATTATTTTTCCGTGTTTTGGTGTGGCTACATTGATATCTTTGGCTCGCAATTGTTTACATTTATTTTTTGCATAATTTTGCGAATTCCCGAGATTATTCGACATGGCTGACGATCCGGAGAACTCGGTGGACAGGCCCACGGAGGAGGGAGAAGCCAGCAAGCCGGAAAAGATGTTCACCCTGAAGAAGTGGAGCGTCGTTGCGATGTGGAGTTGGGACGTCGAATGTGATATTTGTGCCATTTGCCGCGTTCAAGTTATGGGTAAGCTAATATTTATGGTATTTAACGCTTTAATCACTTAATAATGCCGAATATACCCCTACATATGTCTCGAGCCAAAGTTCTCCCCCAGGCAGAAACTTCGTCCAATTCGAGCATTGCAAAATCCATAAAGACAAAGGGAAAGAGAAAGGCAAACCATAACAATCAGCGTTTTATACCCTTTCTAAAAGTAGTACAACTCTTAGAACAAGTTTGTCACTGTTAAACGAAAGATTTTTTAAATCAGGAATTTCAAACGGGGACCGCAAATAACAGTTATTTGTAACTTTAATTGTGAATGCCTACCTAGACTTTAACTTATTTTGTTGTCCAATTTGTTTCATTTTTAGACAATTAAATCAAATTAAATCCGAATTTGTATATAGTTTGTGGACAAATCACAGTAGGCTTTTCAAAACAAAAGTTACAAATAACTGTTATTTTTGGTCCTTTATGTATTTCAAGACAAGTATAGTCGAAGTTTATAACTACAATTTCAAGTTTTAAAAGTTCGGTAAAAGTCTAAATGTTCGACTTTTAAGATACAGTATTAGTCAACACTGTCGAATAACTGACAGCTGAGCAAAAATAATCTTGATTAGCCTATCCCTCCTTTCAAAGATCTTTTAAAATAGTCCATAAATTTTACTCACAATATCGACCATTTCTTACAAATTAATTCCCGTAATACAAATGCCTAGTTAAAATAGAAATCGAGGTCCGTTATTAAAACCTTATTATGATGTAATTAATTATGGGAAACTCAGTAATAATTGTTTTTGTTTCATGCATATATTGAGTTCTGATATTAAATTGTGGGTGTAGGACTAATCGTCTTAGTAATTTTAGAAAATGCATTTTAAGTGCAGAATAAAATATATGCAGAAACCAGGAACAATTAAAAAATGTATTTATATAAATATTTCAAGTTCAGAAATAAATATCTTGAAAAGTCGCAATAAGCACAAACCTGTAAATGTTTCACAGATAGTAAGTAGTAGCCATGATTTATGGAAGTTAAGTTGTTATATAAATCCAATAGTTCGTTAATTTTACCAAGTAGTTATTAGTAAAATACTATTTTATTTAATATCCTCAAATTAAAATTATAGATCGTAAATCTTCTATAGCAATGATTCAAAGGTGTTAGGCAGTTATCTCAGTTAATTAAGGAAGTAGGGACCTAAAAACTTTTAACTACAGGCGTTTCAAGTGTTCAAAAGTTCAGATTGCTTTTCATTTATTTCGTCATTTGCGTCATTTAAAGTTCCATATTATTGGGTGACATCTTTCTTAGATTTATTTTTAAACTGGCATAGTGACTGAGATAGTGAGGTAAATTGCTGAACTGACCCAATTAATGAAAGGAACTGAAATCGAATACAATTTATTTATTTAAATATGTATAAGCATAAATACTATAGTAAATTCCGCTCAAAAGTAAACAATTTCTATAGCGACTATCACTCGATCGTCCAGCCGTTGCACGGATGCTTCTTTCGCAATTGTTGATTCGATTTTGAACTCGCTTAATTGGCGACCGATAAGACTCGAGCCTGAACCGTTTCAGTCCGATCCGCTGCGAGGACCATGTAATGCTCTCCCTTATCGAGGCGATTCAGTCGATTGTCGGCAACTTGATTTTTGCGATGATTGCCAGTGCAAAATCGAGCAAATGCGTTTCTATATTTGCATTTCATGTGCTTTTGGAATGGCCATCTAGCCGATTGGTCATCTAGACATTCAAATACCTACATATACATATATTATTTGAGAACCGAGTGCGGGGACATATTCAGAATGAAACTCACGTTTCAGAGGCGCTGACATTGTTCGAACTGTAAACCGCATTCTGAAGGTCGTATGCAAAGCGATTTTCCCACTCATTTTAACCGATTTTTCGTCGAAAGTAAACGTAACTTGAGTTTGGTTTGATTTGTATTTTTTTAAATTACTCTACATATAGTTACACTTAGAGCTTAGGTATAGTACAATATATATTCGATATATAGCCAATTGGTGTATTTTTCAGGGAGATTTTGGTGCTTTCGGGGCTTTATTTTTAACTACAACTAACTACGATTCATGTCATTTTTTTTACACCGATAAATTCACGCAACATTTATCAAAATGTCAACAAATTAGTGCTAAAAATCATAATTTACATAATAAAACTATGCACTTAATGATTATAAATAATAATAACAATTATGCGTGTAGAAAGGAAATTCTTTTGCTAAGCATTACAAGTTAGCTAGGACTAACAATATCAGAGCGCCTGGATGGGGTCCTTATAGTATGTATGTATGTTTCTTGTCAGGATCACCCACTGCGCTTACACACGTTTCTTAAGCACTAAAGGCACTAGTCTAGTATTTGGTTTGATCGCATATTCAGATCCTGTGCAACATGCCGTTTACATGTTGAAGGACAATGGCTTGATGTTGGCCACCGAGGACATGCGGCGCACACGGCCCATCATTTTCCGCTCGATGTCCTCCAGCGTCTTGCCCTGCGTTTCGGGCACATAGAATATCACAAAGAACAGGCCGACGAAGCAGATGGCACCGAACAGCCAGAAGGCTCCATGGGCGCCCATAGCAACTGCACAGAAAAAATTAAAAAACAACTTATTAAACATCTTAATTTTGTAGCTTTGAGCTTGCTAAACTCACCAGTGAGGTCCTGGAAGGTCTTGGTCACCACAAACGTGCAGGACCAGTTGAAGGCCGTGGCCACCGAGGCAGCCGAGCCGCGAATCTTGGCCGGCAGAATCTCGCCCATCATCAGCCAGGGAATGGGTCCGAAACCCAGAGAGAAGCCGAGGATGTAGATGACGAAACAGCTCAGTGGCAGCCATCCCAAGTGGCTGACATCAGGACCATGGGCCTTGCAGTAGAAGAAGCCGCCCAAGACGAACAGGGTCAAGATCATGGCAATGTTGGAAACATACAGAAGGATCTAAAAGGAAATGAAAATATATTAGGACTGGTTTATACTTTAAATTGTGATTTTTAAACCCACCTTTCTGCCCGCCCGATCAATCAAAACGATGCCTATGAAGGTAGCCAAAAAGTTAACCACACCAACAATGATCGTGCAGACATTGCCATCGATGGTGGATCCCGCATCCTTAAAGATCTGCACCGTGTAGAAGATCACCGCGTTGATGCCGCTCAACTGCTGGAAGAACATCAGTCCCAAAGAGATGGACAGAGGCTTCAGATTGTTGCGTTTCAGCAGCTCCAACATGGTGTTCTGGGTGGCCTGACGATCGGCGTCGGCCTGGGATCGCATCAAACCCTTCAGCTCGGGCTCAACATCCGCCTCCTTGCCACGCAGCCAGGTCAAAGCCTTCCTTGCGCGCTCCTCCCGTCCGCGGCTCACAAACCAGCGTGGCGTTTCCGGGATCAGGAACATCAATATCAGGAAGGGTACGGGTAGAGCTGCTCCCAAGTAGGCCAGCATTGACCAGTTCATAAAGCTGCCCGCCACGAAGCAGAGCAGAATGCCAATGTTACCGAACGCCGTGGGCAGCAGGCCCAAAGTGCCGCGCACCTCTGGCTGCACAGTTTCGCCCAGATAAACGGGCAGTGATAGCGAGGCAATGCCCACGCAGAAACCGGCCAGGAATCGTCCACACAGTACCATTGCCACATGCTGGGCACAGGCAATGAGCAGCGAGGAAACGATGAAGGGCACCGCTGTGGCCAGGATGGTGTTGCGCCTGCCCAGGTATTCAATTAAGGGTCCGCCGGCGATGCCACCTGCCAATCCAGCCAGCGGCATAATACCACCAACCCAGGAAGCCTGCAATTAGATAGAAGTTTCGAGTGGTTAGATGGGGCTTTAGAAATAGTAGATTTTATGGTTAACTAGCTATTTTTTATACCCGTTACTCGTAGAGTAAAAGGGTATATTGTATTCGTGCAAAAGTATGTAACAGGGAGAAGGAAGCGTTTCCGACCCCATAAAGTATATATATTCTTGATCAGGATCACTAGCCGAGTCGATCTAGCCATGTCCGTCTGTCCGTCTGTCCGTCTGTCTGTCTGTCTGTCTGTCCGTCTGTCCGTATGAACGCTGAGATCTCGGAAACTATAAAAGCTAGAAGATTGGTATTTGGCATGAAGATTCTTGGAGTTCCTACGCAGCGCAAGTTTGTTTCAAAAGGGTGCCACGCCTCCTCTAACGCCCACAATCGCTTATATACGATTTTAAAAATTTCAATATTTCGGAAAAGTAAAAATGCAGTTTTATTGTGTTTATCAATACCTATCGAAATGTAGAAGAAATTTTTCAAATCGGACCATTCGTTAAAAAGTTATGCGTGTTCAAAGTTTCTATCTCCATCTCCCTCGCACTCCCTTTACCTGAGTAACGGGTATCTGATTGTCGGGGCACCCGACTATAGCGTTCTCTCTTGTTTTTTTATGAAAAGTATTTTTTTGAAATTGGTTGGGATCTTTTGATAACTTTCTTTTAGCAAAAAAATCTAAACTATTTTAACTCTTCTAATACGAATTTTCCTGGGAAATGCAAACAAAGAACTCAACCAATTTCAATGAACTAGATTGTTTCTTATCATTGTACTTACAGCATCTGGGGTGACCTCAAACGAGGTCTGATTCCTATCGGTCATCGATACAAGAGCAGGGGAAGTATAGGCGCTGCAAAATCCGACCACTAGGGAGCCCAACGAAACGCTCAAGGCGGCCAGGACCTGGAAATATTAAGGATTATTTTAGGTAGTAAGGAATACCTTTTTCTGGGATGCAAAAATGAATGAAGTTTTTCTGTGATGATGTAAAGTAGGCACCTGGGAGAAGGTACAAATCGCCTTGGGCTCCTCCACGGGCACGGAGAAGGACACATGGGTGTCCGCTCGCATTAGGATCTTCATCCCGCAGCTGTTTCTCTATCTCAGTCTCGAACTAAAACCGTTTTTGGCTAGCAACGAGGTTGCGGATATAGCTGATTTTAGCTAGGTGCTTGCTGCCTTTCACTTTGCTCCTTGGAATGGAATGCTTTCGGCGCGTACGCTCGTCAAAACTCAACTGAAACTTGTCATTTTGCCCGACTGCAGTGGCAGTTGCACTTTTCGCTAGTTTTCAATTTTTCGAGAACAGTTTTTGCCGCGATTTTATGAGGCTCAGGCACGTACACGAAGCCACAGAGTGCTGATCAATATCGCTTATGTGAGTGAGAGATTCTGTTCCCAAGCGTTTGATCAAGACCAGGCTTATCAGTTTGTTTTCCTGCGACAAAGACAAAGGCGATACGCCGGAATTCGATTTTGAAAAGCGGTTTGAGGCTGTTTCAGCGAACGTCGCCAGCTCGAGTGCGAACTGCAACTGCAAAACATCGGCCAAAGTTGCAGGCGGTTCAGCTGTCAGAGTTTACCTCTCAGCACAGACAATCAATTCCGATCCGATACGATCCATCCATCAGACAGCTAGCGATATTTTTAGTCCGGCCATAACTAAATGCGTTAATTTCAATTAAGGCAAAAGCGACTCAGACTCAAACGCGGCGGCGGCATCGTGCGAAAATAGCTCAAATGGCCTACACGCTCGTAGCTCAATCTGGAGGCCCCTTAAATTGCTCAACGAGTGCTTTATGGTCGCATTAGTGCCATTCATAATCTCGGGACCCGGGAGGCGCCAACGAGCTTAACGAGCGGACAATACACGTCCTCCACCGCCCCTGGATTTCGCTAGGGCAACCCAGAGGATACACTCGAAAAACTGTAAGCCTATCAGTTTTTTGAAGTCTTAAATAAATGCATGGGAAAGCGGAAGGATCGAGTTCAAAGCCACAGATCATTCCTTATATAATCAAATTTTTTTGGAATAATCGTTAGAAATAACAACTAGAAATTCGAAAACGAATTTTTCAACAACTATAGCTTATGGGAACGGAAACTTATGGAAAAAAAAAAAAAAATTAAAAAAAAAATTTTCAAACTGAATGTAAAATATTTAGGTTACAATAAATGAATGAATGAGATTATTTTCAAGTGCATGTTACATTTGACCCACCTGTGTCCATATGAAGATGGGATTCGTGGTGGGACGGTAGACCTCCAGCTTGGGCTTTCCATCCTCGGTTATCTGGCGCACGAAGGGCACCGCATGACGGATGTTCTCGCCACGTTTGTTGCCCATCTCGTCCATCTCGTACAGTCGACGGCTGCGGGTGGAGAAGGTTGCAAAATTGCGTGTCAGTTTTGGATTGGAAGGTTGCGTTCGCCAACAGTCATTTATTGTCCGGCTGGCTCATTGCGTAGGCGCGTGTACGGCAGATTAGCCCGAGCCGGAGATACTATAAGATCGCTCAAAATAGTCAAAGCAGCGTCAGGGGATCCCAATTTGTATGCCACTTGGATTAAATTAATCAACGAAAGTGCGCAAATAGCTTGAAAGCAATCTTGGTCATGCAGAGAGCTAACTATTCAATTACACAGATTGTGCACTATTTACTATGATTTTATTTGGAGTAGCTTACTATTCAATCGTTATTATTTTGAGCCATATTTACTATGTTGGACCTTGTTCAAGTTAAATGCGCAAAAATAAATAAACAAGTACTATTCACTTTTTTCTAAATTCTTTAAATTCTTCATACATAAAAATCTTGTATTATCAGCTTTGAACAAATCGCTTTTAATGATCTTTCTTGGAAGACCATGACCCCTTTCAGAGAACTTATCAGTTCCTGGAAATATTTGATAAATGGCAGCTTTCTATATCTTATGTTAACACACATATGTGATAGTGAAAACCGTTAACTGATAAGTTTATATCCAAAGTTTATTAAATTATTTTCAAAAACTTTTTTCCGAACGTTCTTTCAGTTTTTTCGAAAAATGTATAGTTGCCATGAGCCCAAGAAGACTCTACCTCATGGCAATAATGTTAAATTTCATTTAATTTTAGCTATATAACAAAGTCCAGCGAAAAGCAAAAGAATGCGGAAGATAACCCCTGTCTTTGACCTATCGGGGGATTCCAACTCAATGCTATCGACCTACTCTGAGCTTGGCTGTTGGGATTTTGGATCTATGATTGTTAATAATTTCACATAGACGACACTCACCTCTTGCGGGAATCTGTGCTGATGGAACGCTGCTGCTGGAAGTGCTGACGCGAAGTGAGGAAGTCCTCGTCGCTCTCGCTCTCCAGATCCTTGAGATCGATGATCACCGGCTTGGTGATGTCCTTGGGGCGATGAATGAGGCGTTTGTGCTCGGCGTCTTCGCCTTCCTCGTCGCTGTCGGTGCTCGAGCCCTGGAGAACCTTGTCGAGTTTGAAGGTAACGCGCGGATCCAAGCTCTGGTGCTTGCGTCCTTGGAACTCCCGTCGTGTCTTGTGGAACTCCTCCTCGGAGGACGATTCCTTCAGTAGATCCTGAAGGAAGCGTGTGCCCTTGACGTCCAGGGAGACGTGCTTCTTGGCCTGAAACTGGCGGCGATTGTCGTTGGCCAAAATGTGCTTCAGGTCCTTCAAGATGCCCTTGTGGTCGACGCTCGTTGCCTTCTGTTGCTGGAAACCACTTCTCTTCTCCTCGAAACTGTCCTCGTCACTGCTCTCGGCCGCTTTTGTGTTGTTGGTATTGCTATTTCCGGTATCCCTGCGCTCGAAGGACACTCGTGATCCCTTCAAACTCTGCTTGCTGCGCTGCAGCTCGTCACCCTGGCCACCTCTCTGCTGGCGATCGCGATGCTCACGGATCTCCAAGGATGTGGGCGGTGGTGGCAAAGGGGTCAACTCCAAACTGCCGCTGGCTCGCAGCGGAGTCCTCTGTTGCTGTTGTGTGGGTGGTTCGTTGATGTCGTCGTCCTCCAATAGTGGGCGAAACGAAAGCGGTGGCTCGTCCTCCAGCAAACGTTGTGTCCTTACGGTCTGTGGATGTCTCTGGGGTGACACCTGGGGAAACAGGAACGGATCCTCCGGGAGAATTGTGTCCAGACTGGTGGCTGTGTTCGAGGTGGATAGATTGCTCTCGACGCGATGATAGCCCAGCTCGTCCTGCAAATCGAATCGATTCGAATCGGCAGACAGTCGCGAATTAATTAAATCGAATCATAAGCATGGCATAAATATGAAGCCTCTCCATCATCCCATCAAGAAACCGCCGTAAACCGACCGTAAACATTGCGATTAAGTCGCGAGATATGTTCCTGAACACCAATCTCAAAGGTTGAAAGAGGTCCAGCATTATCGGCCATGTGCGCACTTGATGCTGCTTTCAAAAATCTTGTTTTTCGTTGTCAGAAACATTTTTTATTACCCTAACGTTTGGGAAATGTAATTTTTATTTGTTAAATATAAAAGATCGTAAAATAATTTTATAACTTCCGCAATATATTTTGGATTATTATTATTATCAAATTTTTCTGGATTTTTTTAAGTTCATGATTAATTAGTTAATGGCCTTAAACATTTAAAAATTCGTGTGGCCTTCTCTAGAATAAAAGCCTTATTCAAATCGATATTAATCGTAGATTAGAAAGTACACATATTATCTTTTGGCTTTCAATTGATGTGGATTTGGATGCCAGGCTTGTTGACTACCCCAATATCATTTCTTTTGAGATACTTACACCTACTCGGGTTAGTTTTTCCTTGAGCTTGCCCATGGCGCTGCTCAGCGGTTGATGACCGCCGCCTCCGCCGCCGCCGGCTCCTCTGTTGTCGCGTCCACTCATCTTATCAGCTCTATAGCTTTATAGGTGAACTTGAACTAGTGGGCTTTCCTTGGGGAGTTTGTTTTTGTCACAGAATTTCACTTGTTTTGGTGTCTTCCACTTGGCCAAGTAAACAATTGGCTCTTCTCTTGATTAATTGCGTTTTTTTTGTCTTTGCTGAAAGTAAAAATAGGAGATAGTTTTAGAGCGTTTTAAATTGTATAATACTCCGCTAACACTTTATTATAAAGTGCATTTATCAGTAGTTTCTAATTTGTCTGATGTCTGGTCGAATTGAATTGCTTTTATAATATTGTTTGATAACAATTGACTACTGAAAATGTACAGATATACCGCAATTATCTATACCTATTACATATAATGTATTATTTGGAATGGTATGATGTCTGGAAAAATATCGCACAAAGCCTAATAATAGTTGGGTACTTGAAAAGATAAATTATAAATGCACTATATCAGCTGTGGCTTGTCGAATTAAAATCGTCTGATGTCTGGTGCTGCTATCGCCAAGAATTTATGGGTTGGGTTTTAGATAACGCTCGAGCCCCCTTAGCACCCAACACACCCACTTTCTGTTGTCGGGTGTCCTTGATTTCCACATGTGACCAACTTTATAGCCACTGTGGAAGCAGTGTTTTCCTCAACGCATAGTTGTTTTTATTTACTTTTCTGCTGTTTTTTCCCGGCAACGTGGAATTTATTAATGATCTTTTAAATTTGGCTTGCGGCATTTGGGTAAAAAATATGAATATAATACGTATATTTCAAAAAATTTTCCACCCACTTTCCTTTGTACATATATTAGCTGATTAATGACCGCATCGCGGAAAAAAGGGAAATATTTTCATTTGTTTGGTTTTGTCAAATTTCGTTCTACTCGTTGTGTATTTATTTTGACTTTTCTTTTTGCGTCATGTGATGCCTGGGAAAATGTGTGGGCGCCATGACGTCGACGATTTGTCTCCGCTTTTTTTTTTTGGCCACCGCTTTTCCACCCATTCTATTACTGGGTAAGTGGGTGCCAGTATATTTTGCGATTCTATTCTTTATTTGGAATTCCCTGCAAATATCAGCAGGCGTGACATAACGCTAGTAGGCACCATATGTGAGGGGGCGCGGCCTCCCACCCAAAAAGTTTAACTGCAGACCCAGGTGAAAATGTTTTCTAAATTGTTAATAAAGTTTTAAATTAATTTTACATTTTTAATTAAAAAAATACATATCGAATAAGACAAAATCGTATAATATTATATTTCAATATTTATACTTAAAGAAAATTGATAAAAAAAATAATTAAATTTTGCAACGATTTTAGATTTTCCTAACTGCAAATTTTAGGATATTTAAAATTTATTTATAATACAACGACATTTTGTAATAATAACTTGTTGATTTAATAGAATACATAATTTTAGCAAGAAAGATATGATTAATCGGTTACGACATTTTGGTATAATTTTACGTATTTCCAAAATAATTATATATTTTCCGTGTGTGTGCTTTCCTCTAAAAATAGTTAATTTAAATATTTCTCCGCGAGACGCCCTTTAGTTATCCATTAATTGGCTAATGAACGTGTTGCGCTTTTCGCCAGCCTGAAACGCAATTGCAGCGCCAGTGTTTATATGCAAATTCTTTCGCGAAGGCGCTAAAAGTTGCCATTGACCTTGAAGGCCGCCTGTGTGAGTGGGCGGCTGGGCAAATGACACATATTTTTGGGGGCCTGCGAGGCGAAGAGATCGCAGCACGTTTCGCTTCTCTCGCTGGGCGCTCTCTTAAGCCCTGGTTGGGTTAATTCAAACCGCTCTTTAACCAGCTGTCGCGTGTTTCTCTTAACAAAAACCAACTCACGTGCCGAATGAACCCCGCTCTTACGCGGTCGAGACAAACACATTCAATCCCAAAACCCACACAGGTGCGAAGCCTACGTCAACAGTGCAACGTTTCGATTTTGTATTTTGTATTCGTATTCGTCATGATCTTGTGGGCATTTTATTTTTAAAAAACGTTTTCATGCTGACAGCAGATTAACAAAACGGTAATCGAAATTCAAATTAACAAAAGCCAGCCGCCAGACGAGTATTATAAGTAAATTCGCTTCAATTAGCCGCGCAAAACGCAACGCCCACACTCGAATTTGAAATTGAAATATGTATTTATTTGAACTTTGTTTTCACTTTTTGCGCGCCACTCACAAAATTCACGACACCACTCGAATATTTGTAAGA
This sequence comes from Drosophila lutescens, assembly GCA_037075285.1. NCBI lineage: Eukaryota > Metazoa > Arthropoda > Insecta > Diptera > Drosophilidae > Drosophila > Drosophila lutescens. The sequence continues at coordinate 310,981 of JBAMCF010000993.1, forward strand.
GATGAAAACCAAGTGTTCTTGTCTAAATTTAAGAATTTTCACGGTCGCCACTCTCCCAAAAGTTTCTCGACTTTTCTTTATTTCCTCGAAAATTGCATTTTACCCTTGGCAAATAGTTTTTGTCATTTCTTTTTCTTATTCGTTTGTTTCTTGCTTTTACAACATTTTTTCGCACATTACGTAAAATAGTTTGCAGTCCGCAGCGGTTTCGTTCAAATTTTGGTTCATAAATATTTCTTAGGTTGACGCAGTATGCCAAAATGCGCATAAATTGGCAAGTTTTTTGTTTCTTTTTCCTTTGCCCAGACAGCCCAGAGACTGTGTTTTATTTTTTATTTACTCGGGTAGTTTCTTCAACATTTCTTGAGAAACGCGATAAGGTGGCGACCGGAACTGCTCGGAAACTAAACTAAAAATAACCAACTGGAACTCGAATGTAACACTCTGTTTTTGGTTAAAGTCTTGTTTCTTTTCGCTTTAAGCTTAAGATATATTTTTGCGGCGCTTTTCTGGGGTCTTTTTACCTTTGGAACAAACTACTAAATGTGATATCCACTTATTGTGGCACTGAAGTTCGAGATTCGAATGCGCAACGCTTATATAGCGCACACCGATTTCGTCGCGGAAGAAGAAGAGCTATTCGCTCGAGCTTTTTGTTGTTCCCCAACGGTAAAACAGGCACTCTCTTCGCCCTCTCTCGCTCATTTCCCGTTTGTATGGGTGAGTTTGGGTTGGCGAGAGTTGGAATTTGGTTTTCTGCTGAGAGAGAACGAAGGTCGAAAAGAAGGCATGAATGAATGGGGTGTTTGAGTGTGTGGGTCGCCTCCTGGTCGTAGGTGTCTCCATTGTTGTTGCTCCTGCCATTCGGAGGCTGCGAGAGAGGATGACGCGTGTTCTGAAAGAGAAGTCGCGACTCGCGACCCAGTGGCACCAAGCCAAACCCATTTTGATACACTTTTTGCGAAAGGGGTTTCTTGGCTTGCAAGCGCCTTTGTGCTTCTGATAACTATCTATGTACATCCCAAATTTCATAACGATCGGACCGTTAAGTCAGAAGAAAGATTTTTTACACAGCCAAACGCCAGAAGGTATGCAATGATTTATACCAACGGAAAGGGCTTTAGTTTATAAGCCACTTAAATGTTGTCACAAAAAATTCCAGGAATAATGATGAAAGTCGAGGAATTAAAATAAACAATTCTCTTATTGTGTGTCACAATTAATATTAAAAGAGATTTTTAAACATATTTTTTGTATGTCTATTGAAAAATAACTTTTTGACGTCATATAGAAATATTTGCGACATCAAAAAATGACTTTCAACATTTTTTATTTTAAAACGTCAATTATAAAATAAATCATACTAAGGTCATCAATTGAAAATTTAAGACCCTATGTCTCACAAAAATACCAAATGTAAAGCAATTAATCATACTTTTTACGAAAACTGGAGTCAGAATTCCTAATCTATCAAAAACATAAAGTTTTTTAGGCTTCAACATTTTTGAATCTGACATTTTCAAAATAAAAAATTTGTATCTACACTTTTCTTATACTGAAATTGTTTTCAAGGTTTATATATATTTAATAGTAGAATAAATCGAAAGTGTCTACAATTCACTATAAAAACAAGAGAGAACGTTATAGTCGTGTTCCCCGACTATCATATACCCGTTACTCAGCTAAAGGGAGTGCGAGGGAGACGGAGATATAAAACTTTGATCGGACATAACTTTTTAACGAATTGTCCGATTTAAAAAGTTTCTTCTACATTTCGATAGGTATTGATAAACACACTAAAACTGCATTTTTACTTTTCCGAAATCTTTAAAGGCGTGGGCGCCAGACACCTTTTAAAAACGTTTAAGGCGATTGTGGGCGTTAGAGGGGGCGTGGCCTTTGGCTGAAACAAACTTGCGCTGCGTAGGGAGCCCACGAATATTTGTGGGTAATCCGAACTTTCTAGCTTTTATAGTTTCCGAGATCTCAGCGTTCATACAGACGGACAGACGGACATGGCTAGATCGACTCGCTTAGTGATCCTGATCAAGAATATATATACTTTATAGGGTCGGAAATGCTTCCTTCTCCCTGTTACATACTTTTGCACGAATACAATATACCCTTTTACTCTACGAGTAACGGGTATAATAAGTACAAGGATATAGTATTTTTCCTATTAAAGTACAATAAAAATTGTCTTAGGATAAACCGCTGTCGGTGTGCTGCTCTTGGCCTTTTAGTTTATATTTTTATTGATTTGTTTTGGCCGCTACGTAGTTATAGTTATGGTTATGTTATGCTCAATGACCAATTGCTGCGGCACGGATGCTGAGAGTTCCTCGGTTCCTCGGTGGCTCTGTGTGAGTGCCTGCCAATTGATTTTTATTTACTCACATATTTTCAATTGATTGTTATTAAATTGACTTTGAGGCGCGTGCAAATTTCTGGAAGCCTTGGAAAACATTTTGCGTGCGACTCCTTGTGTCCGCCAGTCGATGTCAATATCAATTCACTCACTTTAGTTTTCGGGGGCCTGACGCAAGTGCAACCAAAACAAACGATGATGGATGATGCGATGATATGGGGGAAATAAGCGTTGGGCAAATAATTAAACGCGGCACAAGTGCGTCGTGTTTCTGCGGCACTCTCGATTATTTATTATTATTTTATTGGTTTATTTATTTCGATTTTGGTGTAAAATGCCAAACGGGCCCCCAAAAAAAGACGCGGGGGGCTCGTCTCTCTATTTCATAACATGGCATAAACATTGCGCGCAATGAGACGACACAATTTCCAAGTACCAGGCCCGCCAGCCGGTTTCATTTTATTCGCAGATACAGATACATACGTCTAAACGGCAACAGATACGGATACAAGGCATTGCGCGAAAAACTGGCTGGTCATATGGGGTCACCCTGACCAAAAGAAGTACTCAGAACTGTATTTCAACAATTTGACTTATTTAGTGATCAACTTAATAATCAGACAAAGTTTAAGTCAGTTCTTTCAGATTTACTTGAATTTCGGTTGACATATTGCATTGTTAAAAAATGTACAGTTGTGTGGAGTAATCCCAAATAAGTTTCTATTAAGACACTGACAAAAATAAATAAATTATTTTGTTTAAAATAATAAAAGAAAATAATAATGATTTATAACAATATCATTTTACTTAATCGCTCTGATTTTTGCCTCTTAACAATATCAGCTTGCCATTATTAGTCACGAACAAGATTATAGCTTAAATCAAAAGCATTACCAAGCATTTAAATTTGAACAACCGATAACATTTCATATCAGTTTAAAGGTTCTTACGCTCTCATATATAATTTTGAACATTTAAACGATCCTCTGTTTTGAATTTGGGACCCCCTGCTGATCTGCGCCTCTGATCGAATATTTTGAACAATTAACGGAAAGTTTTTAATCACGATTCTTCGTAGCACGCGTAAGATATTTCGGCATTTCCATTTCCACCACATCGACCGTCATTTGCCCTCGACTCGAAGTTACGATCGGTTCGTATCGGATTGGATCTGGTGTTTATTTTTTGGCATGACTCAAGGCTCAGTCGGAATCGAGGAAAAGTAATACACACAAAACAATAGTTAAGCTCTCAAATTTTGATGAATGTGGTCGTTTCTCCATCTGCGGGAAGGTCAAAAAGGCGGCAAGCAAAAAATGTTTGAATACAAAACTTGATTGACAGGAATCGCGAGAGGGAGAGAAAGATCTTTGGAGGGGGGAAGAATGAGAGTAAAGAGCTGGCGAAATAGGAATTTAAAGTGGTGAAAAAAAACGAAAGTGCAATGAACTTTGGAATAATTGCACATGTGTGAAGTACTGAAGGTTTGAATTTGAAACAGCACTGGGAAAAAAGTGAAGTTCATTTTCCCAAACAAAAGGGGACCAAAAATAAAATATTGGATTTTTAAATATCAGAATGATATTTGTTTTGTAGGTGGTATTATCTTTCAGAAATCCACTTATTTAGATGATTCATGATACATAGCATAATGAGGTGTTCGCACTAACGGGCTTTTCGCATTCAAGGCTTTTAACTTATCTCCCTGCAGATACGCCTATCAGTTCTGTTTCCCAGCACATGACGTAATTGACACGGAGCTTTCTCGTAATTACCGAACTGTACTCGCAAATCACAGACCCACTTCCTATTTTGTCTATTTTTAGTAGCTCCACCAGTCTAAAAAATAAGCGAAAACCACAACAGAAATGCCGAAACAAGCGCAGAAAATGCCAAAAGAGACGAGCCCCCAGCTGCACGTACTCACTAGAGGGAGAGGGGTATGCATATATAAAGAAAGAGAGGGGGCTGCAGAGTGCGACAAGGAGGGGTATAAAATGAAAGAGAAGCGAAGCACCTGGCAACAGAGAAGCCCAAAGAGAGTGCATCAACCTATGATATTTGTAAGGAGGCGCAGGCGCGCGACTTTAAAGCTGATGCAATTGCGCATTTATTGCATCAGACTTTCCCAACGAGGGTCCACTGTAAAAATAAAAATATAACAAATTCTTTTACGTGAGCGGAAATTTTCCAGGCGCTAATTAAAGAACTTCGACAAAGTCAAATTGAAACAAATGGCAAAAACCATTAAAAGCTTATTTATCTAATTGGCTTTGGAGTCACATCAATATCAGCGAATAAGAGAGAGTGGTACTAAAAAAGAGAGCCCACACACACACGTGATCTCTTTCTGCTCTTTTCTTTTTTTGGCAGCTAAAATTAGCGCTAAGATATCAAAATATGTAAAGCGAAAAGAGACCAATAAGTTAAGTTAAGCATGTGATGCCCGCCCCTCGCTCTTTTCCCTTTTTTTCATCGTCACGCGCCCACCCAAATAAAAATTACTTTGTTTTTATACTCACGGAAAGAAAATAAATTGATTTTCGGATTTAAGATTAAAATATAAATCAGGCACTCGAATGTATAAAACTTTATAAGCTGCTTTCTTATACAGTTGATCTAATCTAATCATAGAAAAAAAAATTTACTCTTTTAATGATTTGTGTATTAATAACTTTTTACTGGAAAAATGTTAGTTTTCTGATAAGCGTATGAAATTGAAGTAAGATAATCGAAATATCTGCTCTACGTGGACATTCCGACCAGTTTTTTTGCTGTGCATATGTATCAACTACATATGTATATGTATTTATTGCTGAATATTCAAGCGGCTGTGTGTGCGTGGTGACGTTGGTGCTTTTGGCAAACCAGACGAGCCTCCAACTAATACCAAGAGAGCCCCCAAACACACACTCATACACGCCAAATTAAGCTCCACATGGTGACTTTGCTCTACTTTCAGATTCTCCAATCAGACTTTGACTTTGACTTCCCCATTTGGTTTGCCGATTAGATCCGATTATGACGACTGCAGAAATTTTTATAATCCCCTCGAACGTACTTTAAACTTAGTCCAAGTCATTGATGCACCCATCCATTCCATCGATCGATCGATCGATCGCTGCCCCCTAGCAAAAAGCTCCCGCGCTCTCCCAAAAAAAGCTTCGTTCGCCCAGCTAATCATTAGAATTTGACTTTTGTTTTCTATTTATACACGGCTAATTTTCAATGGGAAGTGCTTACCTAGTACAACAGCTAACACGTGTGCACATGAGACCTGTTTTAGTTGTATACGGAAAAAAATTATATAGGACTATCAGAGTTATTTTAAAATTATTTTTAGGAATTTTAATTTTAAATTTTTAGTCATTTTGGACTTGTGTTTGATCTAAATTAATTTTTAGATCTATTAATCTTTACTATATTAAAACCACCACAATGAATTACAATCTGTAATGTTCACAACTTTTGTTTTCAACATTTACAGAGTTCGAATAAATGTTTATCAAAACATTAAACTCGACAACTTCTCAGAGGTCGAATATTTATGAAAAGTTCAATATCTGGTATATCAAATGCAAAATTACTTATATTTTTTCCGTGTATTGACGGAGAAAAAGTGATACAGCGAGAGGTACTCAGACATCCAGGTAATTAAGGCGAGCTAAATGGCAAGACCAGTGCCCTTCAGCCAAGGTCAAAGCCATACTGTCCGTCTGTCTATCTGAATTTCTGTCACCAGTGACCAGTTCAAAGTTGCGAAGTTGCGTCAGAGCGTTAATAGAAAACTTAACTCTACATATATACACATACGATATCCACGAGATACCTACAGATACATACATATAGGAATAAACCCACACACAACGACGATCCACGGCGGCGTCTGGCTTGACTAGTTAGTCATACAGTTTTAGTCTGCCAGCCAGTATGCAAAGATTAAAATACTTAACTGAGTCTGGTTTTGGCGGCTTTAATTGATGCCGTTTATTTATAAATCATCTCATGAATATATGCACATTCTTTGGAGGGTAAAACAATATATGTAGGTTCCGTTTGGCGAGGAACTAAAAAGGGGTAGAGGGTAGATCAACTATCGTACGATAGTCTACTGGCACTAATCAAACTGTTTTCAACGTGTTAATTAACTGGCTGATGCAAAAAAGGGTTTGAAAAAGTTTCTGGAAGTCTACTTATTTCCATCTATAAGCACCAAACATTCCAAAGCATATCTATTGCTCATAAAAGTCAATAATTTTTATAATTAAAGCACAAAAATGTCAATAAAACCTTTGATTGTACAAATTAAACAACAAAAAGGGCACATTATGTGCTAAGTAATAAATAAAAGCCTTGACTTACGTGCAAAAATGTTCAACGCTGTGTAAATAATTTCGATATCGTTTTGTTTTCAAACTGAATACAAAAACAAAAGTCTGGGGACGAACTAAATTCGAATCCCATATATTCTCGCACCCGCTTGAGAACCCGCCACGTGGCCAGTTTCAACTTGCACTTCGACGGCGCGAAGAACATAGCCTCGGTGGCGCAGTTGGCAGCGCGTAAGTCTCATAATCTTAAGGTCGTGAGTTCGAGCCTCACCCGGGGCATGTACATTTTTTTGGAAAGTTTTTTTTTTTTTTTATTTCAAAGCCAAATAAATATTTACACTGATTTGTAACAATTTAAAAATTTATTTACAAATTTGGATTTTTTTTCTCATTTTCAGAAGTATTACTTATTTAACTTGAAGTGTGCTCATTTTGTAATATCAGTTATCATTATTTGCCCTTACTTGTTACAAACATTTTTTTTGTTTGCTTTAAATATTTCCACCAATCTGGTGTGTGCAACTTTATTTATTTTCTATTTACTTTGCACTTTTTCATTTTATTCAAATATTTTGACTTCGTGCAAAGCATGCGAGAGTCCCTTCATAAATTGCGAATGTACCAACAACATCTGTCATAAAATTACGCTGGCGTGCGGCCGGGATTATTACGGTTACAAAAGGCGGTCCCGTAATTCAGTTACAGTTAGCGCAAACTGGGTAATTACACGGTCATTACGGGTGACATTAGCTTCTTCCAGCTAGCAACGAGATCGAGACAAAGCAAATAGAATTCATCCACAGGCGGTGCAATGATCAGAACAGAGAGAACCCGGGATGATGGGAGATGTCAATATTTGCCAGAAACCCACACCCACGCCGACTGAATGTCACGCGGCTGTCAGTGGGTTAAGGCTGATTCAACCAGATCTTTGCCATAGGTCGGAGTTTAAAATTAAAAATTCAAGTCTCTCGTATATGTAGATGCACATCAAAAACACAAATATTTATAATAATTAAGTTTATAAACAATATTCTAAGAATACAAATAATTGTTTAATTGTTTAGGAATGAAAAGTTGAATAAATTTTGTTTGATGATGGAATTTATCTCAAACGTAAGATTTTCGGAAAACATTGTTGTGTTAAAAAAAAGCTCATTAAACAGTTTGCAATTCTTTCATTTTTCCCCAGTGCAGCTCCAAATTTCGAGGAACTGCAGCTACATATGTATATAGGATTAGATTTCAAACCCTCGGCTGTCTTCAGTTGGCTGTTCCTTCCATATGACACCTTTTTGCACCTGTCCGAGTCGCATGTCTTATGTAAAGCGTGCCAAAAAAAAGTCGAAGCAAGGTCAGCAAGATCCGGTAGCATTATATTAGCTTATAAAAAACAAATACTGATAAAGAACTTCAAAACCAATCCGGGAGACAATAGTGCCACAGATCTGTTCGAAACAGATGGAGTGCGAGTACCAATTTTAGGGCAAGCGGAAAATTTTATGGAAAATTACCAGGGGCATTCACTCGCCTCGGCAAGTCCAAATGCAGGAGTACAGAGATTCAAAAAATTCCTCTGAAACAAAAACGAAAATCAAAATTTTCCATTCATCGACTGCAAGTGACGTTTGAATGTGTGAGCGAGTGAGAAAGTGCCTCTGCCTCTCATCGGAGGCATACTTCTCTTATTTTTGCCCCTCTGAGAAACCCCCAACCATCCATCGAATCGGTTCTTTGGTGATCGCCATAAATTTCAAGTTTGCACCGTGTTCGCCTCGTTCTCCGATCTCTGCACATGTGATCGGTCATGTACGTATGGTATCTGTATATCTGTACGTATATAGTATCTAAATGTGCCAGATATTGCCCACTCGTAAGTGGAACAAGCCAGAAAATGCTACGCTGTGTCTTTTCATTTGGTATCTATGCAATTTCGTAGACCATATGCACTGCGTTGAGTGTCTAGAGATTTTATTCTCTACGGTGAAGTCTTCTTAGTTTTAAAATTCGGTACTTGGAAACCCAACATAGAAAATCTTTTATATAAATTTGAAAGGATATGTTATAATAAATAATTTGATCCATCACCGAACTTTAATGTAAGAGAGTATAACATTTTAAGGAAGTGACCTGCGATGAGTAACTTGCTAAGTTTATAAATAAATGATTTGTAAGCAAGTGATTGAGATTAAATCGTAGTACATATTTGTTTACCCAATCAAAGATCACTCACTAATTGCCTGATCTTAGAACTATAACAAAATATTTGTCTTCACTTTTGTAGTACGCCCCAAGGCATTATCCCTTTGCTCTTAGCTTGTTAATTTCTTCTAAATGCCTGAATTATTTTACTCACCACCCGACCGCTCTGCAAAAATTAACATTTATCTACTAACATTCACACCTTCAATTCGGTCACATGTGCGACTTTCCACGAAACGATATGGCAATGTGATTTAAGATACCAATGAAAACATCACCCTCACAACGAAGTTTCCACGAGGCAAAGTGGAGATTTCCATTATTTATTTATGTTAGTGAGTAATGACGCTATAAAAATGTATAAGCGATATTTATTATAAAAATATAACGATCTTCGGCTTTGATCCTATAATAAATTCCAGTAAACAAAGCAATTATATAAATGTGCTATACAAAATGCTTTTAATATTTTTACTTAATAAAAAAGGAGTTAAAATAATTTTAAAGGACATTAAACTAAATATGAATATAATAGTAGTAATCTAATTAAAGTATATTAGGAAATACAAATATTTCAGAAATAATATATGAAGTACTGATCTTATACCAAGCGAAATAATCTTGTTCTTTAGGATAGGGCACGTAAGATATCCCATAAACCGACTGTTTTGGTGAGGATGCACTTAAGAGAGCATTTCTCGCACACAGCAAAGAGCGGAAAATCCAAAGAGCAGAGAACGAAGAGCAGGTTTTGGGGGCACGTTCGTTGGTTGATTTTCATTTTTTTTTATCGCATTTTGTTGTTGTTGTTGATTTGTTTGCTGGCTGCTGGGCGACAAGCCCCCGTGCATGACGTCACGTAAGCGAGACCGTTACAACAAATGTGAAACGAGTTGAGCGGGCAGGAAAGAGACCGAGCGAGCTAAACGAAAGAGATGGCAGCACCTGCAACGTGACACGCGAAACGAACCACAAATAAATAATAAAATATTAATAATAATGCCGAGCATGTGACCAATTTGTCGGTGAATCGACTGCAACGATAAGACGTAGATATTGAGGCCCCGATAAAATAGCCATCGAGGTGTAGAGAACGTGGGTCGCAAGTGCGAAAATTCTCGATCACTCGCTATGTGCCGCGATTTAAAGGCTATATTTAGGCCCGATCCCAGACAGATTCGCTATTGCACCCGCCAACCTTGAACTTATCCTTGCATAACCATAACGCCAGACATTCTGCATTTGCATATTGCCGTGCACTCGATTAGATCCAATTCCGATTCGGATTCCGATCCGGTCCGATTCCCCTATCCATCTATATAGTCAGTCGGCTAGCGTCTGGTCAGGTGCAGCAAACTGGAATTTTTAATCAGTCGGCTGTCGACTTGTATCGGCAGACCTGAAGTCGAAGCAGTAAAGATTTTGTCAGGTATGTCGGACAGGTTTACCGGCCGTTCCACTGCCACACTCTATAAGTAATGGGTATACGGGTTAGTCGGTCATTTACAGAAAACTGTTGAGCTTTTAGGCCAACGCATTACACACAAAAAAAAAACACGCCGGGATCAAATCGGCATGAGCATGGTACATTTATGGTATTATACGCATGTCGTTTTTACCATGCAATACTGGTAAAATGTATATTAAATAATATCATTTTGCCGTATTCTCTCTCTCGGAGATTCTCTGACTTCGAAAAAGAAAGTACAAATTCGAAATGGAGCGAGATAGCCCTTAAGGCTTCTAAAATTTTCCTTTTTTCATAAACATTTGTGAAAACTATGAGGATGCTCTTAAGAGAGCCTTCCTAAAAGTAGTGTCTAAAAGTAGACACCTAAGACCAAATGATTGCATACTTTGTAAGAGAATTCAAAGCACTAGCAATTTCTTTGACACCCCATATAGCAATTTTCCTTTTAAAGTAAGTAAATCCAGGGGAAGCTGTCTCAGAGCTCCTAAGTGCTACGTTCATGGGCAAACATTGTCGAACGCCCTAAGATCACTTGACTTAGGAACTCTCCAGGTAGCCAGACGGTCAGCTTCCGGCTCGCAAAGTCAGGTGAGCTCGGCTCAAATCGGCTGAGGTGGGCGCGTCACTGTCACGTTTCGTTTGTCTGCGATCTGACAGCAAATGCATATTGTGCAATTAACTCGTCGCGGGCTCAACTGTCGATTTGCCTTATGCATATGCATGGGCCTATAAAACGAAGTCAAATACCGATCCGCCCGACTTGATTTACAGATTCCCAGACACACCCCTCCCCATTGGGCAGCCCTGCTAAACGATCGCAATTGAACTCGAAGAATACTTGTTGTAGAGCGAGAACTTCGCAGATTTGCAATGACGCAGTTAGTTTCGTGCGCATATTTTTCCACTAACTGTACCGTGGGTATTTCATATCGTTCTACCTAAACGAATCAATTTGCCATACTGGTATTTATTTAAATGAAAACTGCCTCCGGACAGTGGTTTGATTGATTATGTATGAGCTGAGAGAGAGAAAAAAGTAATTTCCCCGCCTGGCACACTTTATTTCTTCCACTGTGCCTAGGCCGAGCCCTCTAAAAAATTTTCCACTGCCCGTAATTGTTTATTGACTTGATTGACTTTAACTTGCCACACAGACTTTTATTACGGCAAGGAAATCAAATCGTTGGTGTAGGCAAATTGAAAACACTGATGCCATTCTATTGAGTGTATTCGGGGCTCTTGACTTACGCAATCTAGGGCGCTTTAAATAAAACTAAGAACAAGTTTGTGACGCCCGAGTTTCACTCGATTTTCTCGAAAAACACCTGTGTCAATGTGCGAGCGATGCCGTAGGCATAAAAGGTGAAATCCAAGCGGTACGTTCCGGCGGGCACTGGCATGTTGATCTTGCTGAGATCCAGGGCGAACTTCTCAACCGTCATGTGGTTCTGGAAAAAAATATGGATTAATATAGGGCAGGAAGTCTAAAGGTATTCGATTTTAGGCTGTAACAACAAGAACTGTTTAGTAACTGACGAAAATCTGGATTTAATTACCAACTCTAACAACATTTCTGGATCTCGAATCCAGAATTATAAAATATTTTTACCATTTACAGCCCGACTGAACCAGATTGAATTTATAATCCAAATCGCAATAAATTTTAAAAAAAAATTTCGCTAAAAAACTTAAATAGCAAACCACAAACCAGTGATTAAAATATTAATAATCCAATTAATATTTGGAACCTATCCTTTGAAATATATCCTTTCCTTGTAGGTGTGTTCCGAAATCATTTTAAACTCACCTCTCTCCAAGGACATGATTGATTAAAGTTACTCTGCTTCCGGATGGCATCGAAAATAAACCTTTCGAAGGATAACTCGTAATTACTGCTGGACATCAGCTTGCAGAAATCGAAGAGTACGTTGTACATAAAGGGTCGATAGCCATCCCGCCGTTGAAAGCATTGTAATCTGGTGGTCAAGTTACGGATAGGAAGCTTCAGCAAGCTGACCTTCAGGGAAAGTTCCACCTGATTCCTGCGAACCACTTTCAGACGGCAGTACTCGTATTTCGTAAACCCTCGTGAAGTGGGTAGATCAAAGCACTTGACATTGGTGAACTTCAGAAGACGAGTGCTCTATAGGAAATTTATGAAACCTCTTGAGATAATAACCATAAAAATTGCCTTACCATTGAATCCTGCAGTAAAACAGTCAGCAAGGCAAACCATAAAAGCCCATATGAAAGCATTTTAAACGAATGAAACAGAGGGCTTTGGCTAAACCAAAAACAATGCTTAATTATCAGAAACAACACTAACCATTGAACGATTAAACCGAAAATCCGATTGGAGATAGGGACTATAATTATTATTCTAATTTAAAAATAATTACAAAATCATTTACAACAAAACAACGCCATTTCTTTGACTACAGTTCACCTCTCACTAGTTCAAAGACCCAGGAAAAGAGCAGTCCAGCAATTTTTGTGTATAGAACGCATTTAAGCCCCCGATTAGAGCCCATAGTTCGTGACCAATGGCTATTGACTTCTACTTCAATTACACAAAATCATGAAATTCTTGGAAGTATGTTAACAATTTCCTGTTGTTGTGATCGTTTTTCGCTTACCCAAGAGTGCTAAAACCAGGGGAAATTGTGAGGCGATTTTCACACCAAAAAAAAAAACATAATTCCTTGACTCACGCGGGGTGTACGATTCGCTTGTTCTTTTTTTTTTGTTCTTCTGTGGCTATCGTTGTTTTTAGTTTTCTACGGGTCAGCAGAATTCTCCGATGCAACGCCAGCCAAAGCGGCGTATACGTGATGCCTCACAAGCCGTCCGGCGACGACGCATTTACCTTACCTGCTTGTTCTGTTGATTGTCATTTTCGAAGGTGTATTGTAAATTTCTGCCGACGCGATCGTATTTCGAAATGTCAACACCAACACCTGCACCAGGTATCCCAAGCGGCTCAGGTGATGCCCGCTACACAGCAAGAAAATAAATCATTATGGGCTTAATTTTTGACTAAAAAATCCTATTAAAAATAGCATTTTGATTACAATTAGCGCAATTTAAAAAAAATAATCATTGGGTTTATTTATTCATTATTATTATCGTAAACTTTTAAAACATGCGCACAAAAAAGCATGTTCCCGTAAAATCGATATGGCCATGTAAATTTCAGGTCATGCAAAACCCATATCGTTTTTACATGAAATACCCTTTTCGACCAGGTCAAATTTACCTGACCACATATCAAATTAAAATTGATCTTAAATAATGTAAAATCGATCTACGTTTCATATCGATTTTTTTGGGTGTGAGTTATGACAACACATATCATCCATTTTCCCAATTTGATATGGAATATAAATTTATTTGGGGGAACTTTTTCAAATACATTTAGAAAACTTTTAAATTTTCCCACTGTACCTATAATGAGCCACTGATTGAACCATTTTTGCATTGACTTGTCGAATTTCGGCGGTCGTTCTGAGAAAATTTTTTATCGCCAGTGAAAACCGATGCGTTCCCAATTCGGGCCGCCCAGTACAGTGACCTCTCCCACGAACAACAATCGAAATAACTGAAATCAAAAGCGGGGGAAAGGCTTGCTGAATTGTGATTTACTTAGCACTTATTTTTTATGTGTCCACCTTTTGTTGAATGAACGTTTTTGCCGATTTTGGTGTGAATATTTTCTGAATGAAGGCATTTCCGCTGGTCAAGAACATTCATATCGAATAACTGCAATGGGAGGACAGTTTCAATAGCTTTTGGACATAATCAATTCACAGGAAATCGCGCTGGTGTCAAAGATTCATTTACGTCACTGCCGCAGAGATTCGAAACCGTTGCCATTTTAAGCTAATTGTAGCTCAAAGTCGTCAGTGACGCGTTTTGTCAAGTGCACTTGCGGATCACTTATTGCACTTTTCTATAGTTCAATTTTTAAAGTGTTTTTCAAGTCACTTGACCTTTTCACCCCATCTCATTGATTCAATTAAGTCGATTTCCATAATACCTACCAAGAGGGAAAATATTAGTTTTCACCTGATGATTCATCAGAAAAAAAGAATTGATTCAGAATTTACATTAAGTCGTTGTTGTTCTCTTGAGACTTTTATAACTAAAAACCGTTGGAGATTTTAAAGAAAATTTTAAAGTATTTTTTAGGGTTATCCAATATAGTGGACATAATAATCTTAAGCTTTAAAATCCTTTAAAATAAGCTTTGTTAAATTGTGTTAAAGTTGGGAAATTACATAAAAGAAATCAGTCAAATACAATTTTTTCCACCACATTTTTCTCAAATTTCATACTTCTATACCCATTTTTGTAATAATTTAAATGTTATATTTATGCTAACCGGTTTTATCTTCTTATTTTTCCAGATTCCTGCCTTCGTTGCCAAGCGGACAACAAGCGGGACGTAATGGGTCGACAGGACTGTGTGGTGGTTTGGGGCGAGTGCAACCACTCCTTCCACCATTGCTGCATGTCCTTGTGGGTCAAACAGAACAACCGATGCCCTTTGTGCCAGCAGGAGTGGTCCATCCAGCGCATGGGAAAATAAATCTCTCCACCTGAAATTACTTTATGATGTATTTAAAAAGAATATTAATTAAAAAAATAAAAAAAAAAAACAAAAAAATTGTACATGCCCCGGGTGAGGCTCGAACTCACGACCTTAAGATTATGAGACTTACGCGCTGCCAACTGCGCCACCGAGGCTATGCCAGACGTTCGGCTAACGCGCACTTGAACCCTCAAACGTTCTAGATCGAGAACAAAAGCTGTTCTAAACTCTTAAATTCATGAAATATGGATTATTTTATGTACTTATCGAATAATTAAAGATGAGTGAAAGCTTTTTTATCCATTTTGCAACAGGAGAAACTCCCCTTGGCTCGTATGAGTCATTGGAAAGCCGTCCACCACCTGTCCCTTTGGCGCAGAGGATAGCGCGTTGGACTTCTAATCCAAAGGTCGCGGGTTCGATCCCCGCAAGGGATGAAACGTCAAGTTCAAGTAAATTTTTTGGCGTATCTTTTTTTTTTTTATTGATAACAACTTTCTAATTTAGATAACATGGTAGCTTAGGTCTTGGGCTGCAGAGAGGGGGAAAGGTTGCGTTCGAGCACAGGACTGCTGAGTCGTAATTTCTCCACATTGGTGGCGTTTGTGTTCAAACTTTCTTCCGTCAAACGTTTGGCGCGTAACTCTTGTATGGATGCTGTGGAGGTTTTAGTAAATATACATTTACTTTAGCTGGAATTTTACTTTTATAACAACAATAACTCACGGCTGTAAGGGGTGTATTTGTCGGAAATCATACTCTCCAGATTATATCCAATAAAACCCACGACGCCGGCTATGGGCAAAGTTATGTAGATGGCGTTACGCCTTAGTAGAGCCATTACAATTGGCCACATCTTGGTTTAAGTTCTTGCTTTTGTTAAATTTAAAGCAATTTACCAAGAAAAACACGAAATATGCGGCGTGCTAAATTATAAAATCAGACGGACAGCTGACTGGGCTGCCAGATCGTTGAAAATAGTTAAGGAACCAGTTCACGAAATAATTCCAATTGGAAACTCGGTATTAATTAAATGAAGAATGTGTAAAAACCTTTTATGAAAGCGAGAAAACGTAAATTATTTTTGAGTGGAAGTTAAAATACCTTTGAACGGGTAAAACAGTTTTTGTAGTATTCCATCCCTGATCCCAAAATTCGGTAACACTAACGGCTGATTGCTCAAAACCCTATGTGATTTTCTCGCTTGCGCTGAACGGTCATACACTGTTTTTTTGTGTTTTTGTGCTCTCTCTTTTCATCGGTAGTGCAATATTGCAATGCAAATTACATAAAAACGGAATAAAACCAGGCAAAACTTGAAAAACGCGGCGAGCGGGCAAGCGGATACTTGCACAAAGGGAACGGCGAAAAAGATGCAAGAACGGGAAAAACGTATTTACGCATTACGAAGCGAGTCGTTGATTTGCCGTTTTATTTTGTTTTTATAATGCCAATATCGGGGTAGCTGCACCAAATGCAGTTAACGGAGATCTTGTGATGTAGGCAAAAGAAATACAAACACCTTTACCAGAAAACACCGATACCATAACTCTCTTCGCAATAACAACAGCAGCAACAGCAAAAACAACGGCGACTAAGTGCAATCAACAATTACAACGCAATCAGAACAAAGAACTACCAGCAGCAGCAGCAAAAACAAACGGTGGACAGCGAAGAGTAAGAGGAAGAAGAACAACAATAGCAGAGCAGAGCAGACGACGCATAATTTCCTGCTTGCACACACTCACACACTCGCGAGTTCGCTGGCACAAAGAGAGCGGGACAACAAAGAATATCGCAGAGCGTGGGAGAGGAAGAACGTAGAAGCGAGCGAAAGGGAAAGCGAGAACTGCGGGGGAGCAACTGCATTTCTGGATTCGGATCTCGATCTCTGGATATATCCACGCGTAAAATGACCAATTCGGGACGCAACCATCATCGATTCGATGTAAGTTATCCATCAGGTTTACGATGTGATGCTAAAATCTCAAGAGGTTTTTAAGAATGGTTGGGTTGTCGAATATTTCGCGTGGTCGTTTTGAAGATGGTTTGAGTATCTTTGGGTTATAAGCTGAATTCTTTTCTAAAAAATCCCAATCCGTTGTAACGAAAATAAGAAGTCCAAAGTGATCCCAAGTTTTGAAAGCTCTGTAAGGATAGTCTTACCTGTCAACAAATTTCAAATGTTGGTAAAGTGCAGTTGGTTTTTAAATGTTCAGGTTTTTATAATAATCTTTTGGTAACTTCCCCCATTTCGTATACTTCCAAAGTCTCTATATAGTTATTACCCTTAATTACCTCTCTTTAAAATGCAGTTTCCTTATTGTTTCATTTTTTTTCTTCTTGGAGAGCTTTGAAATCTCAAGAGGTTTTCAAGTGATAGATAAGCAATCATAAATAAGCAGTACATTTCTGGTATTGATGGTTGCATGATTATTCCTAAAATGTCCATAGGTATTGATTGATACGGTTCTCACAAATAAAACCTAACATAATCTATAGATAATTTATTATTGATAAACATACAGTAAATTTTCTTTAAAATAAATGATCTAAACTAGCTAAATTATCTGATTACCATATAACTAAATAGTTAACCAAGAAGACCCAATTTATTTAATTTAAGTCCCGCATTTATCTATATGATTTGGATTTTAAGCTCGGAAGTTCAAGAATATATTTTGATTTTGTTCGTTAGTCTGGGGTCTACTCTCCCTCATTTTTTTCAAGCTCAAGACGTGCTGTTGCTCTTTTGTTTGTTTGCCCGTCCAGACAGTTAGTCAGCCACTTCAATTTCTCCGGCTCCCGCAAAACCCCACCACTAAAATAGACTGCATCTCGCTTATTTTTATGGCAAAGCGAGTTCTTTGTCCTTCGTTTGAAGTCAGGAATAAGGAATAAGGAGAGGAAGCACAGGAGTCATCGCCTTTGTCGGTGCGACAGCGAGTTTGCCCAGCTTGTAAAAGTGTAAGTGGCTAATGTCTCACCCTCCCTCAAAAATTATATGTTTGTCTTGCGACAAAAGTGCAATAAACTCGCTGACAACCCACCCCCAAGCCTTAGCCCCTAAAGCCCCCACAAACACCCCATCAACCCACGAAACTCGGATAATGACCGGTTGCAAAGTGAGGACTTCTGACAAATTGGAAATTCTTCGCCAAGTGCAATGTGGACACAATGCAAAGCAAATAAGCAAACAGAAAAGAAGCTCATGAGCGGAATTTACCAATCACTATGGACGGCAGTCCATGTAGTGACGAAGCGCACCAGGAGAGTGTGCGAAGGCGACTACTATATATACACGAAGAAATGAAAATCTGCTGTGATAGTCCGATCGTAATGAGTAATACACCAATCGAAAGGTATTGCAAAAACTTAAAGGATTGCATACCAAGACTTTAAGAAAATCAATTGGCTTGGGAGAGAGAGCGGTGAAAGTGAAAAAGTGCAAATTTCGAAATTTGGAGCTGTTGGGGCCGGTGGGGATAAATGCCCCCTCGCAATGTTTTAGTTGTGTTTCTATTGAAAATACCCGTCGAATGAGGGGTCATATAATAAAATCCGACGCTCCGTTCAAAAGTTATAGCCAAAATAAGATTTTCTTCTTCTTCCCAAAATGAAAATTTAATTCTGTTTGTCAGTTTGTCAGTTTGTCCAAAATATGTTTTTTAAGTTCTGAAAATTTGATATGACGTTCATCACATCGATATAAAAAACTTTTGTTCTACCACTTTTGGAAAAACCCGCTAGTTTAGCGGGAAAACAGCTATAAATAGCTAAAATTCGGAAAGCCGTAACTTCTATACTACTAAAGCTACAGACTTGTGCTGCATCTCGTTTGAAAGATATTTTTAAATGCTATAAACGCCTTCTATATGCAATTTGTGTAAATGTAATAGTTTGAAAAGATATAAACAAAATACCATTTTTTTAAACTTTTTTTTTAGCTTTTTTTTAATTTTCTCAAAAACGGCTCTAACGATTTTCCTTACAACCTTAAACTGTATAGCCCTTGAGATTCCTTAAATTTTGATATATATCATGTTTATGTAAAAAATCGCGCTTAAAAGTTTTTCAGAAACGAAAATAGCCACTTTTGCCAGGTCAAAGCAACTTACGCAGCCAAAGCGTTGAATTTAGTATGTGCGTATCCAATTGTTTTAAACCGTTCCATTATACAATTATTAACTTTAATAAATAAAATAAAATAAATAAATAAATAAATAAATAAATAAATAAATAAATAAATAAATAAGTAAATAAATAAATAAATAAATAAATAAATAAATAAATAAATAAATAAATATTATAATAAATAAATAAAATCAAAAAATTTTTGACAACGTAGAACAGCAGGACAGCGGAGATTTTTTGCGACAACTATTAGACGGGCATTCACTAGCTCGAATAAAACAATTATGTGTACATAAACTTGTGGAATCTTTAAAATGCTCTAACTGCGATTATAGGCCAAATGTTCAAATAGATAGAAAATGCACAATGAATGAATTATTATCATTTAATTATGGAAATTGGAAAAATATTGAAGATAGCGAGTGTGCACATTGCGGAAACTATTTACAATGTCAGTCCTTAATAGAAAATTTAGGGCGCGTGCTTGTGTTCTCTCTTAGTTTAGTCGATGCAGCGAATAGAAAAATAACAAATTTTAATTTAACAAACGCTTCACAAAGTGAGCTTAGATTTGAAAATAAAAGATTTGTTTTATCAAGTGCCATATTTCACCATGGAAATGCATTAAATGAAGGACATTATACATCAGTTTTAAGAAAAGATGGAACATTTTACAAAGCTAATGATACAACAATCTCTAAATGTTTTTGGCCACGTAACAGCAAAGATGTGTATATACTGTTTTATGTTGAAAAATAATTTAAAAATTTCAGAAAATTATGGGTATCTTTAAGGTTTTTTTTTAATGCTAATTGGGCAGTGAACGCATTTATTTTTTAGTTGGCAAAAATCCTCAAACTGAACACTCCTCGAGGGTGCCGACTGGAAATGACGCTACAGTGCTTGCAATATATCAGGCGGCGTTCAGCTAAGATCAGGGGTCAATCCTATGTGCTCTAGTTTTTTAATAACTAAGTTATATGGGGATGACTTTTGGTCATGGTATGAGGTATACTAATATGTAAATTAAACCCAGGGTATAAATTGTCCCTTTAAAAACTTCTGATATCAAACAAAAACACCTCTTAACGAGGTAAAAAAATAGTGACGACCGCACCTTCAACATACAAAAGATCTGATATCATATTTTGTGACGAAAAATAATTTTACATTCGAAAATATAAAAACACTTTCTAAAATTTACTTTTTCGGCACGCTACAATAGAAAATGTTCGTGTGGGTAAAATCTTATAAATTTGTCTGAAGCGGGCCGAATGAGTAAATTTTAGAAAGTGTTTTTATATTTTCGAATGTAAAATTATTTTTCGTCACAAAATATGATATCAGATCTTTTGTATGTTGAAGGTGCGGTCGTCACTATTTTTTTACCTCGTTAAGAGGTGTTTTTGTTTGATTTGTTAGACACTGGCAGAAATGTTGCTAAATGTAAAGACTTTTCTTGTATGGGTTAGTTCAGTATTGAGACTCTTAGGTTAAAAAGTAACTATTTAGAAGTAATCTTATAATTTGTTTAAGTTTTTACTTTACCATTAAGCTTTTTAATTCATTAGTGACCTCTCTCTGTGGACTTATTTTAATTGCTAGAGAAGAAGACAGAGGAAATAGAAACGAAGACTCATTTTAATTGCGTTCTCCCATGCTTTAATCGCACCAAATTGCTTATTTGTTTTGGGGCTTACTGACTGTCCATTCTTGGTATTCGGTATTTAGAGTACTTTACTTATCTAGAACCCAACCCGAAAACCAATAACAAACGAAAGTAAACAGATTGCCCGATAAACAGCTGACGGGCTTTACACCAAAGTCTGGCAGCATTGCAACCCTTGCAGATTTACCAATTGAAAGGGGGGAGGAATACAAAGAAAATGAGAGATAGTCATAGTCTCTTGGTATCTACAACACCGATTGGGAATACCGATACCCTATAATAAAACTTTTATTATAAAATAGGTTGCTATACATAGGAATATAGCCCCAATCCTTTTTTATTAAAACACTAATATGATGAGAAGTTTTTATGTTTCATGTTATCATACGGATGTCTTAATACAAAACGTTATCAAAACCATTTATTAAAAATGTTTACGATTTAAAATTTTTACAAAAAAATTAAAGTAGCAACTATAGTTGCTAGGAATAGCTTATTAAATGCAGCCATTTTCAAGTTCATCCAACAGTACAAAAAAAAGTTCGTACAAATCGGAAACAAAAATCTTTAGAAAACTTCACTTTTTAAATATTGGAAAACGTAAATTCAAAGCTTGTTTTGTGTCTTTGTTTCCCAAACAAAAGCGAGGACTTCGCCTGACCCTATATTCAGGGTTCATAGTTGGGCAGGGCATCCAAAGTTCTTTAGTTTTGTTAGGAAAGTGCCCACTCTCTCTTTCGCTTAAAGAACCGCTCTCGTTGAGACTTTATAGCTGGGTTTTTGTTGTCGACCTTTGTGTGAGTGCATTGCCCCGCCTCCTCGTTGCATTTTCCCGAGAGAAATAAAGAGAGAGTGCTGGTGGGACAGCTGTTTTTCGAGACTCGGCAGCGTTGCGTTCTCGATTCTCCACTCACTTCTCATTCTGCGCTCTGTTGTCATCGATGTTGTCTCGCGAACGATTGCAGCTCTCCTTCGTTTTTCGTGTCTCGCGTTTCTGCATTTACATGGTTTTTCCTCGCAGCTGAGGGAAAATCGAATGAAAATCCATTTCACGCCAGTCCAACTGAAAATATAAACAAATGGTAGGGCGAATTGAATCTGAAAACTGGCTGTCTAAGTAACTGAAAGTGTGTTTTGTGCCGTGCAAATTACTTTTCCAGTTGTTTTTTACGCTTTTCCGCCTGGTTTTTCCTACTTGTGTGTCATCAGCTGTTTTTCGTGGTTCGTGTGCATATTGTTTATCGTCTTTAAGAGTTTTTATTCAAGTTTCTCAAATATTTTGTGCTTACCCCTTATGAATTCTATATTTACCATTGAGTGCAACCCAATTTGGATGCTGACCCAGTTTTCCCTATGCGCTGACCTTGCTTACATGCATGTATATAGCGTGTATACTATATACCTCGGAATATATAGAACGGAAGCTCGCTTGTCTGTCAGTGCTATCAACTCTCAACTTTTTGTGGGCCAGCTGACCCGGCCATGGCTTATATAAAATGCAGCCCAGATTTGTTGTCATGTGGGCTGCCTATATAGCATTTTGCCATTCGATACAAACACAAACATATGTATCTCGATTTTATATGCATTTTATTCCCCTTTTTTTCGCTTGAGGAGGTCACATGGAAAGTAAATGCCCGACTGGGAATTTTTAATTTGTTTACTTTTTTCCACACGCACCAACCGCCCACTTTTCCACCCTGTTTTTCTCTTTCTTCTCGTCAGCTGTTTTAGTTTTGTTACGTATTCGCCATGTGTTGCATGATCAAATAAATAATAAACTATGCAAAACGCTGCAATCAAGCGAAATGCCTTGCACTTGTCGCTTCCATCACTTAAAGCGAATTGAGTCGAAACTATTTGGGGTCTCAGCTGCACTTGAATTTGCATAAGTACGTGCGAAAGATATAGCGCCTTGTGTATTAAGCTTCGCTTGGAAAATTAGCATTTAAAAATATGAATAAAAAATATTAATTATTACAAATTGGAAGAAATAAAATAAGTGATTTAAAAAAAATTCCCCCTAAAAATATTAAATTATATTCGGTAATTTTCTGAAAAGCCTTTGCATACAAAATAAATAATAACCACTGTGTATCTCGAATCCCACGGTTCGCCCTGATTGAATTCAGGCCACTTTAAGTGTTTTTCACATAAATTGATAACAGTTTGTCAACTTTTGATGGTCTAATTGAATATGAACACATGAATATTCCTCTATATTTATTTCAACTCCTATTCTAGTCTAAGATCTGTAGCAATCAATAATTTATTGGACCTTCAATCGCATTATTTGAATCTCATACATATGAATGAATGCCTTTTTACAATTGTGGAAACAGCAATTTTATAACTGACATGTATTGTGTTCATAGTGCTTCTCTAATTGTTGTGCCATTTACAGTACTTCTGACAAAGAAAGAGGAATTCGTATTGTTAAAAGTGAAATACATATGTGTATACCCTGCCCAGGGGGATTCCAGGTCTTGTAGCATTTTGGTTTAGCCTCAGGCCCGATTTCTCGTTTTGAATGAAAAGTTAAGAACCTACTTAAAATTTAATATAATAGTTATGTATTTTAACTTAAGATTGTTTCAATTCTTGATTAAATTTCCCAAAATGCTAAAAATAATCTGAAATTTTTATTTTTATAACTCCTACGTTAGGCAAAGTAGAAATATTCCAAAAGTATCTAAAGTATTAAGATAAAACGAGTAAAATATGCCATATACCTCCACAGATTTATAGGTATTTCTTTCAGTTATCAGTTCAATCTTGTGCTATTGTCATTATTATTTATACACACTTATTTCTTGTTCGCGCTTCGCTCAAATTCGTCACACGTTCGATCGATTGCCTTTTTTAAATTGACTCTGATGACTTTTCATTTAAGTTGAATGCCACACAAAGGGGCGGCGGATGGGTGGGAGGGGCTGGGTTCTCCCCGAAGAGCTTAAAGTTGTGTGCGCATTTCAATTAAAGCACGCCCTCAGCAACCTTGATGTCCGAAACTCTATTGGTTTTTTTTTGTGGTTTTAAGTCTCGTAATAAATTCCACTGTTGTTCTATTTTCTACGTTTTTATTTTGTTTTTGGACATCTCAACCAGTTCCTGTTGCAGTAAGTGATTTAAAAATAATAAAAAGCCGAAAACAAGCTGAGCCAAAAATAAGAGACGCCGGGAGCAACGTATTGGAGACTCAATTTGTGAATAATTTAATCGAGCGTTCACACGGCGCCAGCTGGAATAAGAAAAAGGAGAGTGCTGAAGAGTTAATTGAATAAGAACCGGGAATGTTTGCCAGCACCGGCGAAACGGGCGTCGTCGGCGGCAGCAGCAGCAGCGGCAGCAGAAGCAACGGTGGCAGCGGCAGCAACAGTGGCGGCCCAGGCGGCAGCATCGAGCTGCTGTGCCCGCCCAGCGGCAGCAGTAGCATCAGCGGAAGCGCCAGCTTCAGCAGCAACAGCGGAGCCAGCGGCAGCAGCAGCCAAACGCACAGTACCGCCGTCAGTGGCGCCACAGATCACAGCAGCAACAACAATCACAATCCGAGCTTACAGCTAAATGGTAATGCCAGCGCCAGCAGCAACAACATAGCAACAACAAGACAGAGCCCTCCCAATGGCAACAACCATACCAACAACAACAACAACAACAATCACAACACAAATATCATCAGCGGCTTTTGCAGCACCATCTGGCGTTCGGCCACATTTGGCAGTGCTACGCCTGTGATTAACCCCTTACCAACTGTCCATACTAAGCCCAAAAGTATGGAGAGCAGCAGTGACAGTTGCTCATTGAGCTCCTCGATAGCGCCAGAGGTTTGCCCAGCTGATCAGCAAAGGACTGCGGACACCAGTACGCAAGATCAGCAAGAGGATCAGTCCGTAAGAAAAAAAAAAATCAAGAAAAAACCATAAAAAAAGAAGATACCACCCAGAACAATTACCATTTGAAAATTGCCCATCGCTACCAATCGTTCGAAGACATTTTACCCACTTCAGCGGTCGTTTAATATCATCTTGCTCCAGCATTTTGTACATATAGCTCAAGAAACCCTCTCAGAACCCAACACCCAAATCGATCGGTCTCTATATTTCGCTATCTCCTCCTCCTCCCTCTCTTTCTCTCTCTATATATATCGTCTTATGATTCCTCCATTAATTAATTTGTTTTGTTCAGGAATTCAATTCAATCTATTGGTTTTCATGAATGTTATAATTTTTGGGACCACTTGAGGAATCAGTCAGTTGATTTTGTTTAGCCATCACATCTCCAATTGGGAACTTCACGGCCATAGAAATATTTTCATTTTAAATTCCATCGCTCATCCGCCATGTTGTGTCCGTTGCAGCAAACATTCCTAGGCGCCACCGAACTGGACGATGAGTTAATCAAACAACTGCCAAAGGAGGTACTGCTGCGCGTCTTTTCCTACCTGGATGTTGTCTCACTATGCCGCTGTGCACAGGTAAATGAACTGGCGCAAGTTAAACGCCCATTTGGGTGCTCTGTTTTTCCTCGACTAATGAATTTTTCATGCCACAGGTATGCAAATATTGGAACGTGTTGGCCCTCGATGGTTCCAGCTGGCAGAAAATCAATCTATTCGACTTTCAACGCGACATCGAGGTGAGCTTGGGGCATCTAATGGATAACGAAAGCCACGCGCAGCATCCAGAATTGGAATTCTATTTATTAACAGTATAAGAGTTATGTTCTGGCTAAGGGGTATCATAAGATACTGTCTAATCTTCATTGATTTCCAGTTACCTGTATTTACAAACACATAAGTTATATAACAAATTATTTCTTAAAGATTACTTACAATTATTATATGCAAAAGAACATATGAAAAATCAGAAATATTTTACGATTAGTTGAGGAAGTCGTTTTCCCTATTTTAGTTAATTATATGTAGTCAAATTTAATTGGGAGTTCTTACTTTAGTAATATTCTATAATAATTTAAAATATATAAAATGTCCTTAGGGTCCGGTGATTGAGAATATATCGCTGCGATGTCGCGGTTTTCTCAAGTCACTTTCGCTGCGTGGTTGCCAATCGGTGGGAGATCAGTCCGTAAGGTGAGTATCTTACCCTATCAGGTCTACAGAGCCTCAAATTAAACCATAACTATACATTTCAGAACTCTAGCGAATCACTGCCACAATATCGAACACTTGGATCTGTCGGAGTGCAAGAAGATAACCGATATATCCACACAGTCCATCAGCAGGTATTGCTCCAAATTAACGGCCATTAATTTGGACTCGTGCTCCAACATAACAGACAACAGCTTGAAGTATCTATCCGACGGCTGTCCAGTAGGTTTACTTGAATAACCCATACGAAATAAGCATACTTTATCGGGTTGTTCCCGCAGAACCTCATGGAGATCAACGTGTCCTGGTGCCACCTGATCTCCGAGAACGGCGTGGAGGCGCTGGCCCGCGGCTGCGTCAAGCTGCGCAAGTTCAGCAGTAAAGGTTGTAAACAGATAAACGACAATGCCATAATGTGCCTGGCCAAATACTGTCCCGATTTAATGGTGCTAAATCTACACAGCTGTGAGGTGAGAGTACTATACTTTTTATTATTATAATGTTTTATAATCGCCTCTTGTTTTTGGCAGACCATAAGCGATTCATCGATCCGCCAACTGGCCGCCAATTGCCACAAGCTGCAGAAACTGTGCGTGTCCAAGTGCGCGGACCTCACCGATCTCACGCTGTTGTCCCTCTCGCAGCACAATCACCTACTGAACACCCTGGAGGTGTCTGGGTGTCGTAACTTCACGGACATCGGCTTTCAGGCGCTGGGGCGAAACTGCAAATATCTGGAGCGAATGGATTTGGAGGAGTGCAGCCAGATAACGGACCTCACGCTGGCCCATCTTGCCACCGGCTGTCCCAGCTTAGAGAAATTGGTAGACGTGATTCCTTTAAGATATAAAGGTTACAACTAACATCTTGACCCTTTAATAGACTCTTTCGCATTGTGAGCTGATTACGGACGATGGTATCCGACACTTAACTACTGGCAGCTGTGCTGCCGAAATTCTGTCCGTGCTAGAGCTCGACAACTGCCCCCTGATCACGGATCGAACGCTAGAGCATTTGGTGTCCTGCCACAACCTGCAGCGCATTGAGTTATTCGACTGTCAGCTTATCACCCGCACCGCCATACGCAAGCTGAAGGTGAGAAGCGTTAGATGATTAGGAGTAATAACAGAAATATAATACTTTTGCCATTGCAGAACCATCTACCAAATATCAAGGTGCACGCCTACTTTGCGCCCGGAACGCCGCCTGCTGTGACCAGCGGCCACCGACCACGCTATTGCCGCTGCTGTGAGATTCTCTGAGATACGGCCATCGGCTTCGCCAGGAAGATAATGCGAAAGACAGCCACGGACTGATGCTGGCCCGTGTGCATCGTCATGTTCGCCATGACGACACTCCTGACACTCGTCTCGATGATCTGCATGTACTTGCTGGGCCTGCTCGATGCGGCGATGACTACATAGCCTAGCCATCAGATCCGGAGCAGTAGAAGCAGCAAAAGAAGCAGCAGCGGCGGCCTGAACGAAACCGAAACCTAATCCCTAGTTTTAGTTTTAAGCGAGTTTCAAAAACTCGCCGAAACCAGCATCAAATTGTGATTATTTTATTTAATATGCTACGTTAACTAGACCCTCATTTGTGTAATCTGTATTAGCTTCCCACGCTCTATGTTTGTTATTAACTGCAGCCCGATGAATTGCTAGCTTATATAGACCTGTATATATATATATATTTATGCATGTATGTCGACGTGCAACCCAATTCACGGCAGCTTCAGGTGGTTCCGCTGAATGTTCTGTGTCTAGCCTAGAAACTGCAATTATGTGCGATTAGTTTTAACTCTCATACACGCATGCCTGTATTAAATGTTTGCTAAATTATGACTAAATTATAAATCCATCTGGAGCATGCTCGGATTTTAACTCTCACTGGTCCCCCCAAAAAAAAAATGGAGTTTACCAAATTCCGAAACATGTCGATAGAACCACAAAGCGTTCAAAAAAAACACACACTATGCGAGGTACGATTTATTTCATTTATAATCCACTCATGTCTAGTGCCAGCTAAAAACTGTTCAGCAATTAGCATTATCTATGTATAGCCATGTATATTACACAACGAACAAACGACTCACACACTGGATCATCTTCCCTGAGACACGAAACAGTACCCACATAAATAATTCAATAAATCTATATACACCCCCTGGACTCACACAGATATTTATACAGTATATTTTGTAATGTATTATCCAATGAGAAATATATAAACGGGGCAGAAGAGTTATCGTTGGGCTCACAGCTTGGGCCACCGCAACTAAGTAGATAGTATAGGTTTTTCACAACTGAAAGGTTTCCCTCTCCAGCAGAACTATATCCAATCCTCGAGAGATCGAACCAGGCCCAAGTTGTGAGCTGGGGAATAGGATAAACGATGGCGTGACAATAACAGGCCTCGACTGCCCCCTTAACCCTTTATCCCCACACTTAACCCTCGACCTACACAGATAAGCACAATAAAACGCAAAACGAACCAGATGAGATATTTTCCTGATTCATTTTTTTCTGCTAAAAGTTAAGCTAAGCAAGTGGTGTCATACAAACATATACCTACCATATATTTTCCTAGAGCAAAAGAAACCCAAAAAGAAGTCAAAATCATATTTACACAAAAAGAAGAAAAAAATGCAAAAAGATAAAACAAGAGTTGTAAGTTGCGTATTTTAACGGATCTTTCTGTCTGTCTCTTGTAGTGCGTTTCAACTTTGTTTTAAAACTGTTTAACGAGAAATCAACTAAAAATCACAACTGATATGTATTAATTAGAGTTAGAGTTGAACAAAAATATATGGAAAATTGCCGTTAAGCGCAATCGAGTTCCGTACCACACAAAAAATAACTTTTGGTTCAATAAAATTTACATCTAAAAGGAGAATTAAATATTATATACACCTCTATATATATGTATTACATAAAGGCTTTACAATGCAGACTAATATATTTACATTATGTACGTGTGTAGTTTTGCAAACAAAAAATAATAACAGAAATGAAAACACTTGAAAATAAATAAAAATTAATATGGCAAAACAAAAAATATGACATTTTAAACTGAAAAACGTTTAACACAAATAATATTTTAAATATCAAAGTGAAAATGTGTTTTATTTTTGAGTAATCTTGGGGTAATCTTGAAAGCATACTCACATCGTATTACAAACAACTTAGATTAGTCGTAAGAAAATTATAGATAGGTGAGAAAAGACTTCATTAGAGATATATATTATGGAATACTTATGGCATGGGGCGCTTGTTTCCAAAATATATATTTCAGGTCCTGTCGCCATTTATTTAAATGTTGCCAATACTCAGTTAATTTTTGTTTATAAAGAGCAGTAATTATTTTAAATTTAAAAAAAAAATTCCTAATTGGAAAATAAATATATGGTCATATCATTTAACGGATTAAGCTTTAAATACTTTCCGTTACAGTTATAAATACTGAATAAATAATACTTTTCGGTATATAAATACTGAAAATCCCAGCTGGTCTCACCTCACACAGCTGGTCTCGTTTAGTCTGGTCTCACAGTCTCACCTCGCAGTTGTTTTTGTTGGGAAAAATAAACAATAATTTAGCTGGTTGTTGTGCGCGAACCAAAATTGGAAATTATGCGAATCTCGACAGCGAAAGGGCAACGCGATGCTGGCAATGAAAGTGTAGGCGCGGCTTTTCCGGATTTTCCAGCTTATCGGCATTCGTGCACCTGTATTGGCATTTCCACCGTTTTTCTCGCCCATGGAGCTGCAATGGCGACCAAGTTGAGAACGATCAATTCCGCTAAATAGAAAGAGCAATCAAGGATAAAGAGCGGTGTGAGGAGAGGAGAGCGGTGCGTGGGTGCAGGCGAAAATAGCGAGAAGGAACCGTTTTAGTCGTCGAAGAAGAGTTCATAAATGGCGAATAAGAGTGCGAAAAGGCAATGAAAAGGGGCAAACCGTGGGTTATATAAAAATATATATGTATGTATATCAAGTGCCACGAAATGCAGTCGTTGCAAAAATCGAAAATAAATCAATGATTTAGACGCAAAATCCAGGAAAAGAAGAAGAAGCAGCACAGCTGAGTGCGTGTGTGTGAGCGCTGTTGGCTTGCAAGTGTGGGTTCGTGTGTGTTGTGAGCAAGTGAAATCAATAATATTTGCAGCCCGAAAAAGAATAAACACTGCAATAATGTCGAAAAATCAAATTGAGGCAACAAATTAGCAGGGCCATAAATCAAGGCTGCACTGAGCGGAAATTGTGCCTTTCAACGGATCTTCTGTTGCACAGCGAAAGAAGGTAAGTCGGCCATTTTTATTGCACTCTCGTCATATCACTTCTCCGGTTTTGTTGAACAAAATAAAGACCGCAAATTACGTTTAATTGCCTTGAACTTTATGCGGGGTCTATAACATTTCGTCAGTTATATGAAGTCTTTCGCTAGAAGACAGGGT
Organism: Drosophila lutescens; assembly: GCA_037075285.1. Taxonomy (NCBI): domain Eukaryota; kingdom Metazoa; phylum Arthropoda; class Insecta; order Diptera; family Drosophilidae; genus Drosophila; species Drosophila lutescens. Next base: position 341,310 of record JBAMCF010000993.1, read on the forward strand.
TTTGAAGCGGAGCTTAGAACTGGAAATGCGGGACTTTGGTAAACAAAGCAGGCAAAGCAATAACTTATGTACTCAGCGTACACTGGAGAAACTAGGGACATTATCTGATTTTTTTAATGTAATTTTAAACCCTATACAATCTGCAAACTGTTATCAAATGTTTTTCGATGTTATCGTATCATCTCTTTCACTTGATATGTTTCTTACAAAGCTAAACCGATAACATGGCCTGTATAATATTTTCTCGGAGTGTATTTGGGTGTCCACATTCTTTGTTGATTCTCTTTACGGTCAAAGTAAATGATTTCAATTCAAATTCACGTTCCACTGTCTTTCAATATTTATTTGCTGTTTCTTTCGCCTCCTACTTTCCCCAACTCCCCCGCTCAATCTCTCTCTCTCTTAATCAGCTGTGCTCATGTGTGAGTGTAAGACAGAAAGAGAAAGAGAGAGCAGACAAAGAAGCGGTTTTTAACGCCGACTTTGCTGTATCCTTGAATTCGTATCGTCTCGTTTCGTTTGGCTTCCTATTCCTTTTTTGCGCAGAAGAATCAGACAACAAAGAAAATCATATTAAAAACGGTTGACAGTCTGAGTTTTCCGCCTCATCCATATTGATTTAATATTTGCATTGATTTGTTTAAGCGATAGCCAAAAGCAGACTGCTTACATAAGCAATTAGCTGCTGGGATTCTGCTGATTCTGCTGCCAAGTGCGCATTACATCCGCAAAATCTTGGCAGACGGGTTAAAGATGTTGCACTGTAAGCGGACTAACGGTGGTCGGTCATTTCCGTCATTTTCTCCCCATTCGTTGGCAGCCATATTTAACTTACAGATCAAAGGCAATGCGAGAAGAAGGGAATAAATAGGTACTTACAGTATAACTCTAAAGTTAAATAATATTATAAATTTTAAAAACATCAACATATGTACAAAACCTATTAGGTAAATATGTGATATATAATTATAATGGATCAAAATAACTTTTTTTTTAAATTTTTTAAATTGATCGTTGATTGTTTTGTACTAATTTCTAAATAATGAGACCCACATATTTCACCACTAAACATTTTGAGATGAATATGAGGGTAAATCATTAGGTTTTTAATAATAAATGAATCACCGACATTCTTATTAATTTCACAACAATCTAGTAAAGAAAACACTGCTATTCTGGAACATGACTCCAAGTGAAGCTTGTATTTCCCCCACCCACTCGAAGGTTTTTTCTTCCCAATTAAATATGACAAACAAATAAGCACACTCACCCAAGGGAAGGACAAAGTAAAGCCTCCTGCGTGTCTGGTCGTTTTTATGGTTTTCCATGCTGTTAATGGAAGCCATAAGTGTTATATTGTACATATACACCACCTCCACGAAATTCTTTTTCCGATAAGAAAGAAAAAACCTAGAAAAACCGCTGGCTTATCTCGAAGTCACCGAAACCTAAATTCGTTGTTTGCCTTTGGGTTTTGTAACTCCTTCCAATGTTTTATTAAATAGTACCTATTTATATATTTACGGTATGTGGTTATGCGGCCGCCTGAGATAACCCGTTCCGAAATACGAAACTGGGACCCCTGATAAGGTCTGTCTCAGTTCCCTGGGGTTATTGCATTACGATTCAGGGTCGTATATCACATTAGTTTTTGTACTGATAAAGAAAGAACGGCAAGAAAAGAACAGTTCGTACTTTACTGCTCCTTTGTTAGCGTGCCCGCTTCTTTAAATGAGTTTCAATGAACATATCCTGGTTATTTTCTGGGGGCGGTCATGTACTCTCACCATTAAACACTACAAAAAATGTATTCTTAAAGCCATAATAAAGATAATGTATGAAGAATTGGTAGAGATCTGAAAATACTTATTATAATGGGGTTACATTGATTTCCGGAAAGAAATATTATGAACTATTCTTATAGTAATAGATATGAATTTAAAAACTCATGATACTTTATTATTCAGTATTTCGACTACATTTGTTATTTATGTATTATTTATACGGTTTAATAAATATCGTTAATCATGTTAAGGATACACATTAGATTTTACAATAAGATACCTTAATCAGTTGTATTTTTGTACTTTGATAAGTGCAAGGTTTAAGAATCCATAAAATATCTTATGGATAAACTTTTGTTTAAGGCTTATAGAACCATTTCTTGGATGTTAGAATGCTTGTTTCGAAGAAATTTCTGTGCCGGACTCTTTACTACGCATTATAGGTATTCTTTCGCATGAAGAGAATCGCGAAGAGGGGGCGAGATGTTAGTGAGTGAGAGTGGGAGAAAGAGTGGGAGAGAGAGTGAGTGGCTAACGCTCAGTGACCCCAACTTTTCAGCCGTTGACTTTTTCCGTTCCCGTTCCGTTGTTTTTGTTATTGCTACTGCTCCTTCCCCTCTTTTGCGTTTTATTTTACGTTATTTTGTTTGTCGGGTTGAATGACTTTGGGACAACAACAACAATAACAACAACGTGTGCCAGTGAGCAACAAAAACAAGAAAAATTAAAAAGTAACAACATTTTTTGGGGGGCAGTTCGTCACTCTCTCTCTTGAGAAAAACAGAGAGAGATGAAAAGCCAACGAACCCACCAAAATTTTCAACAGCTGATGAGTTCGGGAGGTACAAATCAAGAGTTTTTAGGGGGTGGCTATACAATGTCTCGTCAGGAAATCGCACCTCTCTCTTCCCAAGAATAAAACCTCTGCGATCCGAGGGTTGCTATAGATAATAGAGAGGCAGAAGGTCCGGAGGGGCTAACAACGAAACATTGTTTTGATTGATATTCGCGCAATGGCTTTCATGGAATTTGCATTTCTTTCAATTCGCCACTTTATCGCTTCAATCGAAGCAAACAAAAAGAAACAAAAATAATTCTCCATATGAATTCTCTAAGTTGCCAACAAAAGCTCTTTGTTTAGATTTTTTTGCTTTGCCGAATTTACAGAAATAAACAGCATGTAGTCATCACATGATTTTGGGATTGGTGGCAGAGTTGGCTGTTGAGTATTTTCCCATTTTTGTAAATATTATATTCCCCCTAGATACCTAATTGCGTCATGGCACGCTAATTTCTACATGACTTAAAAACATAGAGTTCCGATCAATCCGTTGTGAACAGACCCCCTGTTAGAATAACAGGATTCGAATATACCTATTAACTATTTAAAGACATATTTTAGATCTAGCATCTTATTAAATATATGTTAATGTTTACAGATAATATCAAATTCATTTGTGAATAATTAATTAGTACTAAAGTACTAAATTAGAACTATTTAAGTTGTGTTCTAAAACCATTTAATTGTACAGTAAGATTAATTTTCTTTAAAAAAGAAAGATGGAATACGTGTTTCTGAAAATGTATTAGTACTTTAAAATCTTCAGTAAGTTTTAACTTCATTTTGTTTTAAATATTTGTTCAGATTTTAGGTGTCTACAGAACTATATCTGAAATTGGTAAATCCCTATCTCGACAAGGCAATTAACTTTAACTATCTTATATTGATACCCTTCAATTACTGACGGGGCTTATTATTCAAAATGTCTGCCTGCTATCTGACTCAGATTATCAATGTGCTGGGTCATCGGCCATCTATATATTGTTCGAACCTTCGTCACCCCTTTTCCAATCACACCCACAATCACCTCCCAAAATGGCCGCCACACTTGGCTTTGATGTCACAGCTGTCTACGCTCTCAACCTTAAACTTTCCTGCTTTTCCGTGGAAAGCTCATTACAGTGGCACCTCGTTCGCCAGTTTTTCCTCTTCTTCCCCTTTATTCTGGTCTACCTCTGGCCCACCTGACGAGTCAATCACAGTCACGTGTGGGCCAAATTACAAGAACAGCTGTGTTTGTGTGCCGGAAAACACAACGGAAAACACACGGCAGACACAAAGAGCTAAAATAATCGGAAAGTAGACAGTGCCAAGGGTTGAACAGTGCGTATTCGATAAGGTGTTCTATATCATCTATGTCGATCTTCTAAAACTCGAATTCCTTTGCTTAAAGTTTCAGGACATTTTAAATTGAATACCCAATAAAAGTTTAAGTAAAGTTAAAAAAACAGACGAGTACCCCGACTATCAGATACCCATTTCTCAGCTAAAGGGAGTGCGAGGTTGATGGAGATATAAAACTTTGATCGCAAATAACTTTTTAACGAATGGTCCGATTTCAACATTTCTTCTACATTTCAATTGGTTTTGATGAACACAATAAAAACTGCATTGTTACTTTTCCGAAATCTTTAAAGGTGTGGCCGCCAGACACCTTTTAAAATCGTTTAAGGCGATTGTGGGCGTTAGAGGGGGCGTGGCCTTTGGCTGAAATAAGCTTGCGCTGCGTAGGAAGCCCAAGAATATTTGTGAGTAATCCCAACTTTCTAGCTTTTGTAGTTTCCGAGATCTCAGCGTTCATACAGACGAACAGACAGACAGACGGACAGACAGACATGGCTGGATCGACTTGGCTAGTGACCCTGATCAAGAATGTATATACTTTATAGGGTCGAAAATGCTTCCTTTTAGCTGTTACATACTTTTGCACGAATACAATATACCCTTTTACTCTACGAGTAACACTAAAAATAAAGACGGATTGCTTTTTGTAAAAATAGTGTTATTCATTTTTCTAAGAAATATATAAATTCATTCCTACCCAGTATTTACTGTACAATGCACACGCGTTACATGAGCTGCCCTCAGCCGTTCTTGTGTAAGCGTTTATTTCGTCTGCCTTGAGTCTATATTTGCACGCAATCAATCCAAGGTTTTTCCAAGGGTCTCAACTCGAATTTTCAATTTTCTTTTCAACTGCGTTCTTTGCGATTTCACAATTGCTGGGGCGGCAAAACGCTCTATAATTTATAAGTTATGGTAAACAAACAAACACATGTGGACTTTTCTTGTAGATTGAAACAAAGTATAAAGAATTGCAGTGCACGTTCCGTATAGTACAGTGATTAATCGCTTTATTAAACTTTCGAAACGTCGCATCAAATTATTAAAAAGAATTCGTATAAGTAAAAAGAAAACTGTTACTAACAACTTTTTTAAGATATAAAGATTATAATAAATATAAATGTACTTTTAACCATTTTGTTGATTTGGTTCGTTAAAAGTAGTGCGGACTTTTTTATTGTTAGTTGAGTTTTGTTTTCCTCTTTTGCGGGCTGCTTTGCTTTCATAAGGTTTTTAACCGTTTTATTATCAAAACAGCTGATCGACGCAATTAAGTGTGTGTGTTTGTATTTGTGTGTTGAAAACAACTGCGCATATAAAAAGTGGAAGAGAGAGAGCTAGCCCTTTTTAAAGAGAGAAAGAGAGAGACCGCGAGTTATAAAAACATTTTAATTCGGCAAAAGTATTAGTGGAAAATTAACAATTAACTCAAACTATTCCACACATATTTATTCGCACACTTGCACGTTTTTCGAATTCCATCTTAATTAAAATTAAGCGAAGAAAGCCAGGCGTCAATCAATGGAACTTTTCAAGCTTTCAAGACAGAGAGAAAAAAAAGAAGAAAAAAAGAGATAAAAACAAGCACCAAAAAACCATGTATGTAAGCCCCAAGGGCTTTTGTGATCTCATCTTCATTTTTGTAAAGCCGCCCCCTAGCGTTATTTTGTGCGTGGAAAATTTTGATATTTTGAGCATGACTTTCCATAAGAAATAAGGGAACATCTACCTGTAAACTGGAACTTCAGTTCCCTTACTTCTATTTGTACTTGCAAGAGATAGAGAGAAGTGAGAAAGGAAACTGTAAATATTTGTCTCAAACTTGTTATCTGGGGTTGGATAAAAATGGGAACTATCTGACGAGAGAAAAACCCAGAGAATCAATTGATCGATGGAATTGCTAATCGGCCCACGAGGTTTCTCCATCAATTATTGACGACACCTTTCAATCGATCCAACTGAAACGGGATAAAGTGCCACTCACAGTCTTGAAAAAATCGTTTTGATCTTGTTGGGGATTAAATTTAATAATATATTATAATTTAAGAACAACTTTTCTTTAGATTTGGTGATAATATTTAAACTGTATTATTAGGAGGGGGACTATATATATATATGGCTGGTATTGGTAAACATTACTTAAGTTTATTCTTAGTCTGGTTGGTTGGGGTTGGTTGGGGGGTCAACAGCAGTTTCTTGTTTTCCTGTTTGGCCAGGATGGCGAGTGAAGACCGTCCCAGACTTCTTTGGTCTGGTCTTCGCTTTCGCATTGGTCTGGCCATTTCTTTGTCTGGCTGCCTGCTTCTTTGTTGTCGCCGTGTATCTGAGTATTTGAGTATCCGAGTATCCTTCGGTTCCAGCCAGTTGGGTTACTCGAGTTCACTTCTTCGCTTTTTCTGCAGACGGACGCCTGACAAGTATCTGTGGATATAGATGTGTGCCGCCTGTGATTGTGTCTGCCGCACCTACAGTAGGTAACGGTTAAGAGAAACTGTGGAAATGCAGCCAACTTAACATGCAACTCGGCTGCCAAAAATATCTCTTTTCAGCGAGCACCAATACAAGGTGTTATTGGAGGTGGTTGGATTTAACGTTTTTTTTTAAATAATTTCTTTGGAATAATTGATATCTAAAAAAGAGAGAACGCTATAGTCGGGTGCCCCGACTATCAGATACCCGTTGATCGGGGATAACTTTTAAATGAATGGTCCGATTCGAAAAGTTTCTTTTACATTTCGATAGGTATTGATAAGCACAATAAAACTAAATTTTTACTTTTCCGAAATCATTAAAGGTGTGGGCGCCAGACACCTTATAAAATCGTTTAAGGCGATTGTGGGCGTTAGAAGGGGCGTGACCTTCGGCTGAAACAAACTTGCGCTGCGTAGGAAGCCTAAGAATATGTGTGGGTAATCCGAACTTTCTAGCTTTTGTAGTTTCCGAGATCTCAGCGTTCATACAGACGGACAAAAAGACGGACATGGCTAGTGATCCTGATCAAGAATATATATACTTTATAGGGTCGGAAATGCTTCCTTCTCCCTGTTACATACTTTTGCACGAATACAATATACCCTTTTACTCCACGAGTAACGGGTATAAAAATATCATTCATAAACTGGCAAATATTTTCCTTCACTTTTGACGAAATGTGCACTATTTTAATCAGAATCCAGCTGTTAATAAAAAAGAAGATATGGTATATGTTGGTTATATATCTTAAATGTTTAATAAAAGGTAAAAAGATTGGATTTTTCCAGTTCCTAATGAATTTCCAAGCAGAATGGGACTATTTGTGGCAAATCTTTGTGAAAGAATATCAAGTACAAATCATATCAGCAAGCTGAGAAGAGCAGCACAATTCAGAATGTACGGGTGTGTGAGTTCTGCTGATAAGATTCGCATCGTAGGAGAACAGAGGAAATGAAAGACAAAGATAGGCAGGGAGAGAGAGGGCAAACGAGACGGAATCAGAATGAGAAAGAGAGAGAGCAAGCAAACATAAATTCTGAATGTTGTTGCTGTTGTCTGGGTCGCTGACGATTTTTGGGGCTTGCTATATACGGATATATAATCGCACATGCTCGTATACATTCAAAAAGCGCATGCGTTGTTGTTGTTTTTTGGTGCTCCACCTCTTCCTCTTCTTCAAGAAATCTGCCAACAAGTACCCAAGCTGTATATGTACGTATACATGCATATACTATATATCGCTATATAAACGAACCAACAGCTATTTTCGTACATAAGGCAAAACAACACTCGACAACATGGCATCTCGAACATATGGAAACGGGTTCTCTATCTCTGTCTTTTCCTCTTTTTTTTTTGTTTTGTTTAATCTACGTGTGTGTGTGTATCCGTGTTTTCTGTATCTGTGAGTGGCTTTTGTTATTGAATCGCTATCGCAACAACATTTGCTCTTGCCCCACTAAAATGGAAAAGGGTTCCACAAGAGCAGCCTAAATTAAGGTAAAAGGTTTCATAACAGTTACAAAAAAATAGTTAACAGTGCAGAAAGATCCTATAAATAGAATGAGCTATAATCAAATAATTAATTATTTCTATAAAAAGACAACATAAATTCCTAATCCCGTGCTTCTCATAACCCAAGGTTCACTGTAATATATAGTTGTCGTTTCGGGACTTACCTATTTACTTGGCTTATCATATGGGTTTATTTATTTTTTTCGATACTTCGCCTTGGTATTGGTGAGCTCCATATGATTTTTGTGTACATTTTTGGCCTGCGCAACAGCAACATGTTGCCACTGGGCCAGCCCGGCAACATGTTGCCACACAAATAAACCCACAAAAACTAGCCAAATGTACGACGTAGTTTTCCCCGCCACCGAGAGGGGTATATACATCTATATCTATACCTACATAGTATATACACGCGCGTATATAGTATATACATAAACAAAGCGTTGCTGCTGGCTGGCTGCTCAGCTGTTTTAGAAAGTTGCCGTCAGCAGCAGCGAACGGTTCGCAGCGCTCGGCTCCTCCGCTCATTTTTTTCCATCATTTCATTTCGGGACGTCGAAGCGAGCACACGCGTCACAAGCCATAAAATCCTATAAAATAAATCCAAAAAGAGGAGAAAAAACCCTCGAGACTGTAGGAATATATATTTTTTCCCAGTGTTTGCGCCGCGTGTGTGTGAAGTGCAGAGACTCTCCGAAAGAAATACGACAAAAAAAGCAAAGGCCAAAAAATCTAAGCAAACAAGTTTGTTTGGCTAATACTAAACGCGTTTACCTGCGAAACTGCGGACTGTATAAGCCCCATCAAAGAAATAAATATATATAGCCACATCGCGCTGTTCAAAGGCGTTGCGAATTCAAATGCAGCTAAGCGAAAGCCCAAAAAAATGTGGCCACTGCCATTTTCTCAGCCTCAGGACTAGAAGCCAATTAATCCAACAAAACCAAAGGCGACAAAAATCCGCCGCCGTTAATACCTAGAATATGAACATATAAAAATCAGTTGATTGTGTTTCAATTTTTGAATTAACCTGATCGAAAAATACAGCGAAATTGGGAAGTTTTCGAAACGTTTTTAAAGCAATTACAAAAAAAGGTTGGTGAACAAAAACCAAAATAATTGTATGGCTTTAAGTGCCAAGAGTGTGTGTGAGTGTGTTGGTGGCCACTCAGCTGGTTAGCTGCGCATGTGTTGGTGACGTAATGCCCCCGAGCACATCCACTAACACTAATACAGCGCAATTGGCGAAGCTCTAAAACCCCCCACCCCTTCGCCTACAACCACCCACACAGACAGTTGCCAATAATTGAAGATCGCTCACACAGACAGTGGGGCCTTCCTAAAAGCGAACTTACAGGTGTAACTTAAAAAGCAATACATTTATATTTTGTTTAACCTGGAAATAGCTATTAAATAAATGTAGAAAAAATATTTTATGGATTTCAATTGGGTTTTTCGTAAAAGTTAAACTAGAATTAATTAGAAATTACCTAAAAGGATGAGAAATTATTAATTATTATCTATTTTTTAACTGAGGGAGAGTATTAAAACCATTCGTTTAAAATCAGACTTTAAAACCTTTTTGCCAACTATTTTTCCTCTAGTTATGTAAAGTTGAACTTATGGAAGGTGGACTGTAGTTGGTCACTTGTGTAGGTGAAGCACTTTGGGAGACTATGCGACGCCCCCTTCGGTGTTATTTGACACACACACACAGCTGCACACATAATTTACTGAAAAGGCAATTCAAATCATGCTCTCTGGCCCCTTCTCCCCCTCTCTCTTTCCGCCAGCTATCGCTATCTCTATCTTTCCACTCCCTGAAATGTTGTTTTTGTGTGTTGTGAAGTCAGGAAAAACTACTCGAGTTTTTTTTTTTTTAATATAATTGACACACATTTTCTAATTGTGGCGTTGCATTTGCTGTGTGTCAACACTTTTGTTGCTGCTTTGCATGGGGCATTTATCATGTATCACAGGTCTGCTTTTGAACTTCTTTATTCGTGTCTCTTTTGTAACCTGTTTGACTCCATCAGCTGTGAGGAAATAAATGGAAAAGACAATAGGCAGAAGTCATGTAATAAAAACTGTAAGATCTGTAAGAATAAAATGCGCAATACTTGAGGCCTCCCACGTGTCCGGGTTGTTAGATCCAATCTATAGGAAAAATGGGGTTGGGGGGATTATGAGACAAAGAGATATGTACATTGTGTATAAAATGTATGATATTCTTTTTTTAAGAAAATAAAATAATTTAAATTAATTATTTATTTAATGTTTTTTTTATAGCCCGTAGAATTGATTCTTTACAGTGAGTAAGCAACTCAATTTTGTTAAATGTTAAGGTCATTTTAAGTGCAATTTTAAGAATTTAGAAAGAACAATTAAACAGACAACTTTCACTATCTCTGAACCTGCTTTTTATATAAGTGAAAGTATTTTTTCTTTGTTTTTTTTTAATTTTTGGCAGATAAGCAAAACAAAATAGCTAGGCCAAAGTAAAAGCAAAATAAATAGCAACAGCTGTTCTTCTTGAAAAATTGAACTTTGGTTAAAGTTTTGAGGGGGTTTTTACACGTACACTCGACCAATTTATATCAATTCAGATAGCGCAAAAAATATATAAATGAAATGTAACGAACTCGGACCCTCACACATACACATGCATGCATTTGTCATAGTAATTTTATACGTGCGCAGTTGGAAATGTAAATGAAAGAGGGAGAGGGAGTAATGGGTGTGGGGGGCGGCAGAAAGAGAGGCAGAATAAAGAATTGGAGTTGGAAAAGTATCAAGTGATGAAACGGTGAGGAGCGAAAGAGACGGAAGAGGATGGGGGTTAAAGGAAGGCATTAACACGTATGTCTTGCGGTCATTTGCTTCTCGAGAGAATAAGTGCGTGTGTTCTTTTTATTTTTTGCTCTCAATTTGCAAGAAATATTTTGGCTAAAAATAAAAACGTGCTCGTCCTGTTCTGGCTCCCTCTCGCTCGCTCTCTTTCGCCCACTCCAGTTGCTGGCCCCAACTCCCCACAAGTGCGAGCGAGATGTGCTCACGTGCTCTCACATTACACACACTTGCTCACCCACTCACACACACGTGGGGAGGAGGAGCACCATAACTGGACTGCGTTTGTTTACATTTTTGCTTTGCCTTTTTGTTTTTGCTCGCTTTGATTTTGCCTCTGTTTTTATTTTTATTTACTGCGCACATGTGAGCATCAGCAGGGGAATGTGGGTGAGAGAGACAAAGAAAGAGCGGGGAAGGGGGAGAGAGAGGCAGAAAGACCTCAACTTTATTTGTTGTGTAAGAGAATCAGGGTGCCTCACTCTCTGTAAAACAAATAACAAAAATTACACTTTAATTTCAATGTTACATGTGCAATTCATTAATTTTTAAATGCCCCGCAAAGAATTCCCATTTCTAATAACTGGTTTTTATTTTTCTATTACAGCAAAATCAAAAAATAATGGAATTTTAACAAAGTTTTGAAAGGTAAGTGAAGGGGGATTTTATAAGAAAAACCTTGACTGCTTTTTTGATTTGATATCAAATACAGTGAGGATTCGTGTGTGAAAAATGTTGGGTTTGTAATACATTGAAGCGATTCCCTATCCGAAGACCATGCTGATAAGTAGAGTCACCATATAATATGTTCTTTGTTCCGTAGGAGAGAAATAGAGATAAATAGAGAGGATGGGTGATAAAAGGGGTGGTATGTACATGTAATGCGATGAAGGTGCGGCCCCCTAGAAAACACAAAAAAAAAAACCGAAGCTCGCTCAGCTGTGAAGGTTTATGATTGGGAGGGTCACCACCACATGAGTATTGAAACACGTACACAAGCACAGAATGGGCTTTTTGTAAGGTCGCCAGCGAGGTCAATCAGTGTTTGGAAAAGCGATTGTATTGCTGTCTTCCTGGGAAATGAAAATTTAACAAGATGATTTTCAGAAAATTGAATTAATAATACATGTTAACTACGTTGCTCTTTATACCAATTGGTTCCCATATATTGAAATAGTTATTGTAGTTATTGTAATAGTAATATTATATCAGGAAACCTAAGGAAAAAGATTTAAGACACAATTTCAAATCTTATTAAAATCTAATAAAAATCTATTTGGATCTTATTTATTGTTAGATATAACGTTTAAAAAAATGTATCATAAGGAATTTATTTAGGAATAGATTTAACATTTTCTGTCTGACATTTCCACTCGATCTCAACAATCTCGGTTCAACTCGACTTCCGTTTTAGATGACACATCCTCCACTTAACGAACTTCTGCAGCTAACGAGAATAAGTATAATTAAACTTTACGCTGACGCATTCGCCGAGATGACTAAAGTGAAACACAATCGTATAAGATGATGTTAAAAGCAAATAAAAGACGTTTTCTTTGTTTGTGGCTTTCGTTGCACTCACGTGTTAACTGTTTTTTTTTTTTTTTTTTATTTCATAATGCCGAAAAAGGGGGACGCAGAAGAGGAAACCCCTAAGCAAGCGAAAGGCGAACGGAACTTGTTTTTTTTTTTGAAAAGTTGCAACATAACAATTTTCCACTCGCGGTCGTTTTTCTTTTTCTTATCTGCTTTGAACTGGTTATTTTTTGTGTTTTTTTTTTTTTAGCAGTGCCCCTGGTGGTGGTTTTCGTTACCTGCCTTTCACTCTACTTGGCGCGCCTTAGAAATTTGTATTCGGTATTCAATTTTTATACCCTCACAGATAGGGCACTATAGGAGCAATTTTTAAGATCTATATCTTTTGTTGAAAACGTATTCTTATGAAACTAACAAATCGTACAAAATAGTGTTATTCCCAATAACTTGTTTGCTTTTAGGGATGTTTATCATTTGAATGTTTTTTGTGATCTACAAAAAATGTAATGATTCAAGAAATTAAAGAAAAACTTAAAAATCGTCGTTTAACAATGGAATGCTTATCTTATTTTGTGGTTTTAACCCGAAAAGCGTATAAAAAATTCATTTTCGATTTGTATTTCCCGTTCCACCATTCGTTTTCCTTTTGCAATTCGCCGCGCCTGCATTTTCCGCTTGGTAATCAAATTTTGTAATGTGCGTCAAAAAAAGAGAAAAACACGTAATAATAAATGGGAAAAAATCAAATGAAACGAAAATGTGCAATAAATAAATAATTCAAGCAAGACAATCTACGAACACAAATGCAGCGCGCGTTGCAAAATCAAAAAGCATGCCAAGGACGGTGGCCGAGCTAAATGAAATTAGTCCAACAATGCGCCCCCTGCCCACCCCCTTGGGCCGCCCCTTCACCAGCCCCTTTTCAACCTGCTCTCGATCGCTTTGCCAAGAAGTGCAGAAAATAATCAACAACAAAGTGTGCCAAACGAGGAGGGAAAAGGTGAAAAAAACCATATGACAAACTTTTTTCGATCAACTTAATTGCTTGTTTCTTTAATTCGCTGCCAATTACTTTTGCATCTGTTTTACCTTAAAAAGCAATTATTTTAGCGAGAATTAAAGATTTCCTAGTGCAAGTAATTAATTACAAGGCTACTGTCTATAGAAAATCGTAGAGTGCAGCAATTATTTTGTTTTTTTCATGCTTGCCAACAAAAATAATTCCCTTGTACAGTAATGCCGTTCTTAAATTTCATAAATATTTAGTATTTATTTAAGATTTATAAGATTCCAATTGAATTTCTTAAAATGTGTCAATAACAAAAGATGATTTACATTTTTATTAAATGAAAAAAATTGAATATTATTTTTTCAAAAATGTTAAATAATAACTTCACTTCAAATATTTTTATTTCGTTTTGCGGAATTTTACCTTTTTGTTTTTACTACAACAAAATGTTTACGTAAATTAAAATTGTTTTAAATAATAATACGTAAATTAAAATAAATATTTAGTATTTATTTAAGATTTATAAGATTCCAATTGAATTTCTTAAAGTTGTGTCAATAAAAGAAGAAGTTTTACATTTTTATTAAATGAAAAATATTGAACATCATTTTTAAAAATGTTAAATAATAACTTCACTTCAAATATTTGTATTTCGATTTGCGGAATTTTACCTTTTTGTTTTTACGACAACAAAATGTTTACGTAAATTAAAATTAAAAAAAAAAATGCAATGACGTCTTTTGACTCTGTCAAATATATTTTAAGAAAAAAAATACATGTCAAATTACATATTTCCCTATGCGATTTCCACGTTTTTCATATTCCGACATTTCCTTGAAAATCGTAGCCCGCTTCTTCCAACTGCGTCATCGAGTAAATTTTCAGTTTTCGGATGGATAGCGAATTTTCCGCCGCTTTTCGCCTGCGATGAGAAGCAAATGATAATGGACAGCTGAAAGGGAGGAAATAAAAAAAAATTGGCCATAATGTAATCGAAATATTATTAAACTCTGGCGTTCCGTTCGCTTGTCCCCATTTCCATACGGGTTTTCTCGTCTGTATGTGTTGTCTATTGTGGGCCAAGAGTATTTTATGTATATAAACGCGAATGTGCCATAAACAAAACTCAACACACACACACACACGCGCACAGCAAACATTGCAAAGCAATACAAAAATCAGATGTTTTCTAATACAAACATTGGGAGAGGACAAAGCTCTCTCGCTCTCTTTGATTCGCCTTATGTATCTGTGTCTGTCTCGCGCGCTACTTATATATTGTGTATGCAGGTCAAGAAGAAACGCAAAACAAAAGCAAAAGTAAAGACAAACATGTTTACCCAAGAGAGCGCGCGCTCTCGCCCTCTCGACTGAGGCGTTGGCAACATATGTTGCACGCGACTGGCTGCATACATGTGCACTACTTGCATGTTTGCCTCTTAATTTGGCTTTGCTTTTCGATTTGCAATTCGCGATTTCGCTGTTGCCAAGCAAAGTTTTAGCAAACGAAAAAAAAATAGGAAAAATAAAAACAAACGCAGAAATAGAATTGCGAAACGCAAGATGAGTTTGTGCTTGAAACAGCTTTTTTATAAATGCAATTCTAATTATTGGTATCTTACTAATTATAATAAACCAAAAACGGAAAAAATTTAGTATTTAATTTTTTATAATTATTATAATTCTTACTAATAAGTTTATGAACTTTGTTTTACATTTATTTTTTTTAAGTTTTCCTGTTTCTTAAGTAAACTCAAATTGTTAAAAACATATTAGCAATACCAACACTTTAAGTTAATTAAACAGACAACATTGAATATTTATTTATTTTGATATTTATTTAATTTATAGTATTTTGAAATTTTCCAATTAATACAATTTTTGATACCTAACCAGAATTAAAGTCCTATTGTTTCTATAACTGTTTGTAGAGCATTCCCATAGAAGGTGCCACAGAACGACCTTCAAAGTTTCACACAGATACACACCAATACCAATGCCATGCGCTTGCAAAGCTTGGCTCAATGACGTCACAACGCTAGCAACATGTTGTTGCAGAGCTGTCGACCAGTGCGTTTTTTTTTCTGAGGGGCGGGAAAAGTGGAAAAGGGGGTGTTTGATGCATTGTACATTGCCAAACGGCTGACATGTTGCTCCTAACTGGGTCTTCGGTTAAGTAACGACCTGGTTTCCAACTCTGCTCTTTTTTTTTTATCTCTTGCCCATTAGTATGTATGTGCATAGGTATGTGCTCAGTTTAGTGCACTGCACATGATTATTTCAGGCCAAAATGGGGCCGTGTCAGTGTGTCGCTGTTAAACAATTGGCCAAGAGAATTGTACTGGCCTTTTGTTGCTTCCGCATCGGAAGGATAAACTAAAGTAAACCATGTCAGCGGTACATGAAATCTAAGTATATAGTGGACGGACCTTGGGGATTCGATTCAAGTTGAGGGTGCTCCTTTCGTCAGTCGACCTTCGGCAATTGCAGTGGGCGGCGGTGGGTGGTGGGTGTTCATCTGCCCGCTGCATCTGTTGCTAGGCTTATTTATAGAGCAGCCTTGCGGATTTCATAATGGAGTCAAGGATACCTAACCAGAAGTCTGCCAGCCTAGTTTGGGACAAATTTAAGCTTCTATAAGTTAAACTTAACTTAGTCAAAGTCTGTAAAAGTCAAACTAGATTTACTGGCCAAAATCAGTTATATAACCATAACTTTTTCGAACCACAACTTTAAATTTAATTTCTGGATGTTGTTTCCTACAAATCTTTAATACTTCTCACTGTTTATATAAAGTTAGTGCTTCAACAATAATTACTTAAACCAAACTTGACTGATTTTATGAATTTTTTCAAATTGCCACCTTAATTTAATTTAATTTTAAAGTAGGTTTAATAATTTTCAATATTTAATAATATTTAATAATTTTCAATAAGGAAAAATACTAATATCTTGAGAAAATAATACATCAAAATGAAAATAAATATCTAAATTATATACCAAACTTTGTTAATTTCAGTGACTTTTTAAATTGGCACTTTAATTTAATTTAAAAGTAAGTTTTAAAAGTGTAAAATATAGAGAATTTTTAAATAAGGAAAAATACTAGTATCTTGAGAAAATAATATTTGGATAACATAGAATAAAAAATATCTAAAGTATTTACCAAACTTGGTTAATTTGGGTAAAATGTATGAAATTTTTCAGTAAGGAAAACTACTAATATGTTGAGAAAATAATATATTTCGATAACTTAAGACCGTTTTCTCGTCCGCATGTTAAATTAAAGGTAGAGATAAAACCTTGTAAAACGTATGGGAATTCAACGTTTAAATCGTACTTAAACTTTAACAGGAGGACTAGAAAACGGACCTTAGAATAAAAAATATCTCTTTTCTATTTTTTAATATTTTTTAACAATTCCCCCTTTTCCTTTTGCAGTGTACTTCTGGTGCAAGTAGCAGCAGCAGCAATAGCTAGAGGAATCGGAGGAATCGGAACCGGAAACAGCTTCAGATCCAACGGACAGGCAACCAACCGACCGACCATGATACCCACCAGCGTCACCAACTCGCCGCCGCCAGCGGGATTGGGCCAGAACGGAGCATCTGCCTCCTTGGGCTCGGCAACGGCGGCGGGCGGAGGAGGGATGTTGTCCGGTCTGGGGATCTCTGGAGGAGGCATGTCATCAGGACCAGGAGGAGTGGGAGTGGGGGCTCAGAACAACTATAGCTCCGTTGTGCTGGGCCTGGCCTCGCTAATCCTCGAGGGCAGACCAATTGCAGACGATGAGTATCAGCAGCAGCAACAGCAACAGGTGGGATCTGGTGCAGCAGTGGGTGGGCGCGTCTCGCCACGGCCCTCTACATCTCGGGCAGCCATTAACATCACAACGAATCCCTATGGTTCCATGGGAGGATCGGAAAATAGAGCTGCCGGCAATGGAAGTGGATCGGCCGGGTCGCCCAGCAGTAGTTCCCTAACCCACCAGCGCTGGACACAGAAGCTCTGCCAGCTGCGTCAGATTTCCCCGGCTGCCCAAACGATGAGCGCTGAACCGGAGTTGGTTTCCCTGGCCATCAATGATCTCAACAAGGATCATGGCGGCGACTACGAGATTGTACGAAGGGTCATGCTCAATCGTGCTGGAGGAATGGGTGGTCTGGTTAGCAGTTCCGGTGGCTTAGGTGGTGGTGGAACCAACAACTCCAGTGCCGCCAGTTCACCGGGCTCCAATTCATCGGATAACATCCTCCACTCGCTGCAATCGCTGGCCACCACATGTCTAAGAGGTGGACCCGCCCTGGCACCACCACCTGTTGAGCCGCGACCCCTGAATCTGGCCTTTCTGTGGTCAGGATCGGGTGGAGGTGGATCTGGTGGCCGAGGATTGGGATTAGGAGCAGCAGCAGCAGCTGCAGCAGCGAGCATTAGCAACACACCAACAACAACGGCAACTGCCACTGCCAGCAGCGGAGCAAGTAGCTCCGCATCGCGGCCCAAACACGGGCCGCACTGTGATCAGTTCCTCAGGAAGATGGGTCTGGCCAAGGGCGAGATGCCATCGGAGACTGAGGAGCACATCTGTGATATGTCCTACGTGAATATGACCGTAAGTTGGAAATTTATTGCAGATTTTAATGAAAATCAAAGTGCAAGTTAACAAAACTCAAAATTGTTAACCAAGAGTTAGTTAGTTTAACCGACAAAACCGTACAAATTGATAGATATAAATAGATGTTGCCATAGTTTTAATGTGAATTTACTAGAGATTTTAACGATACTTCTAAAAACAGAAGTTTAAGTTAACTAAACTCAATAAAATTTAATTATTTAACCAAGAGTTAGTTTAACCGTTAAATCAGTACTTGATCCAAATAGAAATCTTAGGGCCGTTTTCTCGTCCGTTTGTTAAATTTAAAGTAGGGTTAAAACCTTGAAATCGTATGGGAAATCAGAGTTTTAACCCTACTTTAAATTAAACAAACGGACGAGAAAACGGCCCTTAAAGTCTAAAACTATAATCTAACCAGCCAATTCATTTTTTTCTGTGCTCTTATTTTCAAACTAAGTCTTAATCATTATTGTTATGTTTCAGTCTATTTGTAACTTAACCATTACTTAGTTTATAGGTCAACCCACGATATTTAACCATTAAAATGTATTTTTTTCAGTGCAATCGTTGGCGGGCGTACTGCATGAAAATGGAGGCCATCCTGGCTAGACGCGAACCCGTTTGCATCGAGGTTTACCTGGGTCCCGTGAGCCATAAGCTCTTGCTGGAGCAGTGGATCATCAGCGGCAAGGAGAAGTAAGTCTTGACCGAATGAAAATGCACATTAAGTTCATTACTAATATAATTTCCCCTCCTTTACAGAGTTCCTCCACCCACTATGACGTTGCCGTCGCTTTGCAGCGCCATTAGGAGTCAGTTGTACTTCTCCCAGATCGTGGCCTGGTGTGATCTCCTCCGCAAGTGCGATCCGTCGGTGTACGACAGTGGCCGCGTTATCTTCTCCGGCTGCGGCAACAATGCAGGAGATTTGGCCACCACCTATACACCGAGCGGTGGTGGCCAAAAGAGACCCCGTCTTAACATCTTCTACAGGATCAAGCAGCACACCACCAGCAGCAGCAATAGTGGGCTCCACCAGGAGGATGGCTTCAGTGCCAAGGCCAATGTGCACAATTTTCCCAACGTCAATGTGTCGGAGAGCTACAGCATATCGGTAAGCGTGCGCAGCTTGCCCAGGATTAATGGTGGCCTGCCGCATGTGGAGCCACTGCCTCCTAGTCCAGCTCCGCGAGGCCGGAGATCCTGCGGAGGAGCCGGAGACCCGGCCAGTACGCCAACTGGAGGCGGTGGACTTCATGCCGCCACGCCGACTGGCTTGGGAGCCAGGATAAGTGCGCTCACCCCAACGACAATGGCCAGCGGCTCCAACTGTGATAATGGAAAACCAGGAATGGGACAGGGATTGGACGAACTCGATGGGGATTCGAGTTTGAGCCACCGGGAGAGGCAGCTACAGAAGTATCGGAAGCGAATGCAGCGAAGGGACAAGAAAAGGGAGAGAAAATCGACGCCGGAACGGGAAAGTAATCCACAACAAACCGAGGAGCCCATGGAGGAGGGCGAGGACTCGCAGTCCCACTCGCCGTCAGATAGCCAAACCCTATCCTTGACTCTGCAGCAGCCAAGGCGCATAGCCATGATCTCCACGGGCACGCAGACTTCCCTGAGCAGCTGCCAGCAATGTGGCAGTGAGAAGACTCTGCTCTGTCTCAGCTGCACGGGAGGAGGAGAAGGAAGGGGAGCTAATGGAGCTGGAGAAGCCGAGGAAGCAGACGATAGCGATACAACAGCCTCCGAAATGGAGGAGACCTCCCATTGCAGCCTCAGTAGCGGCGATCTCATCGTGGGCACACCTCGCAACAAGGCGGAGCTCCTACTCCAGGCCATCCAGCGCACGCCAAAGAACCGGAATCGAAAGCCCCATCAGGCTCCTCCTCTAGGGGGCTCCTCCTCCTGTCGTAACTCAGATCTCAATGGAGGGCAGAACAACAATCTGGTAAAGGTGACGCCCGCCAGCAGTGGCTGCCAGGTGTGCAAGCGCCAGAAGACGCAGCACAACTTTGCCAATGGAAAGGATCACCAAGCACCCACCAATGGAGAGCACACTAGCAATGGTTTTGGCAGCATGCACAGGGAGGCGGATAAGCCAACGGAAGTTAAGCAGGTGAGCTTTTGACACTATTTCTTGAAATATTTTAAACTAATGGAGATGCCTCTGCAGATTCCCTCCACAGAGCTGACGCCCAACATCGAACGCTGCTCCCTGAATCCCGCAGAACGCTGCAAGACACCACCAGTGGCCGAGCACATTGTGGTGCAGTTCAAGACGCCGCTGAGCCAAGTGCCGGCAAAGCATCAACCGGATGCGATGGTCCCACTGCAGCAGCAACAGCTGGGCAGCAAATCCTCACCGAAACCGAGTCAGCTTCGATTGAATTGTGGGTCCGGTTTGTTGGAGAGCGAGACTCCGCCGCCCATTGTTTCGCCGCAAATGCGCAAGGCCCTGCCCAAGGTCAACCTGACGACGATCTTCTGCAGCTCGGCCCCCATTGCCATAGGCTGTCCCGCCTTCAGTTTCGATCCCGCTGCCTTGAGTCACGCCCATTCGCAGTTACTGGCTCCGGATGCCAGCGCCACTCCGCCCGTGCAGAAATCCTTCTCTGCTCCCACATTGCCACATGCAGCTTCTCTGTCCGTTTCGCCCAGATTCGCCAAACAGGCTCTGGCCGCCCACAAGCGGCGTTCGCGCCATTTGAGCGATCGCAGCGATCGTAGTTCTTTGGGTTCCGATGAGCAGTTGTCGGATGAGGATCTGGAATCCGGTCTATGCAGTCCAGCAGGTGGATCACCGTTGAAGTGTCGCGCCAGGTTGGCAGCTCATTTCTCAGGACGTCCTCTGCTGGGAAATCTGGAGGAATCGCTGCTTCAAAGGAGGCTCATGCCCAAGATCGAGGTGATGGGCTTCAAGCTGCAGTTGGGAGCCTCCGGAGGCTTCTGTCCCACCCAGCTGACCATCCCGGCTGTTTCCTACTTCTACGAACTGCATGGCGAGACGCTGAGCACGCCGTATTTGGTGAGTTTTCTATTTACAAGTGAAACTTGAGGAGACTACGGGGCACAATACTCATGTATATTTTTTACTTTGATTAAATTACAATTAATCATTACAAAAGTTTGATTTTATAACTCAAAATCCGGTCCCAGTCGTCAAAGAAAAGTTCAGGAGACAAAGTAAATACCTAACACCTTGTTTCCCCTTCAGTTTAGTTAGGTATTGCAGAAAAATGGAATTAAGGAATATGGAAAATATCTTTTTTCAGTGCGAAATTCGTCTGCCGCGCAAGGGCTATTCGGTTCCGAGGACGGGCACGGTGCAGGCCACACTGCTGAATCCCATGGGCACAGTGGTGCGGATGTTTGTGATACCCTACGATATGCGGGACATGCCACCGCTGCACCGCACCTTCATCCGGCAGCGCATTCTGGCCGAGGAGCTCAACCAGGAGCAGGATTCTGGACCAAAGATGCCACGGAGCCCAACAGTCACTAGCACGATCAGCAAACTGGGGCACTTTATCAGCGCCGAGCAAATGAAGCGGCTGCGCTACTCCATACACCTGAGGTACGGAATAGAGTTTTTCAAGTGGCTGTAAACGATGTAGCGGCAGCCTGAAAAATCCAAGAAGATGTTTTTTACAAGAGGTTGTAAACGATGCAGCAGCAGCCTGTAAAATCCATTCAGATGTTAAGCTGCTACGTTTACTTCCTCAAGCTATCCATCCAAACTAACACATCTTTTGTTATCACTAGGTTCCAGACATCTCGCTCGGGACGATTGTGCCTGCATACGGACATCCGACTGCTGATCTCACGCCGCACCGATTGCGATACGGCGGCTGCCCATGCCAAGGGCGTCTTGGAGGCACCGAACGAGCTGGTCACGGACACCATGATGCCCGCCGAGCCGCGCTACAGTGCGCGTCAGGAGAGCGCTGGCCGGATTTAGTAGCTACTGCGAGCCCTGAGCGGCACCTTTGAGCTGCTGCGCCGTCTGTGCAAGCAGCTCCAGGACAAGTGGCAGCGGCGGGAGACGAGGGATCTCTGGCAGTGGCCCAGATACCAGTTGTAGGAGGCGACGAAGACGAAGACGGAGGGCAGGAGGCGAAACAAACTCCTGTGTGTGTGTTTGTGTGACAACCAACCAACTGCTTTACTAGTTATCGTTTAATTTATGCCTAAGTTTAGTTTCTTTAAAATTTATTTTTTGGTATTCCACCTCGCAGGAGGTTCTATTTGTTTAGTTTGAATTTGAATTACTGGAAAATGTGTGTGAAAACATTGCGAAAGTAAAAAATGTTGAATATGAAAGCAATTGAATCGGTCGGTCGGTCAGTCAGTCGGACGAGCCAGGCATAACTATCTGTATCCGTATCCGTAACTGCAATTGTATCTCTATCTGTATCTTTGGGGGTCCACACTAAGAAGAAGAAGAGCGAGCGGAGCAATTAGCAATACTAAAAACAAAACTATGCAAGGGAGACAACTACGTATATAGGACATGCATACGCGTATGCAGATATCACATACAATATATATATATTTAAATATATATTTATGTACCATATGTATAATCGTCGTATAGCGTCAGCAATTTTAAAGGCAATTTGTGGAGGAATTAGCGATTTGCAGTGTGTTTTTGGGACGAGGAGCAAGGTTGAAGTGCGCTCATATCGATCGTTGTTGTTAGTGTGTAGTGTGTTTTTAACCACAGAAATTAAAACAAGGAAACAAAGCCTTTGGTTGAGTGCAAGTTTGAAATGAATTTACCTTAAGTTTCGATTTTAATTTGGTATTTCCGTTTCTAAGAGTGTCTATTAAGCGTGCCTGTGATACGATATGAGCTGCATTATGGGGGGTATTTCTAATAGAGTTTTTAGTTAAATACAATTGAGGATTACACACTTTTGTCGTTCCCCTTTTTTCTGTTTACAAACCGCAGACTAGTTACCCTGTTTTGTTTTCCATATGCAATAGGTGCTTGGAGTTTGCTTGCACGCCGTGCATTCGAGGTGTTGTAGAAAGAGGCCCCTCGGCAACTTCAAGCACATGTGTTCTTCAATAATACGACTACTATACGGATCTAGATGTGTTGAATTCTAACCAAATTCTTATTTTTCAATTGATACCTGACTATAACTACTGTATAAGAACGTACTACACACAGCTATTAACAAATTTTCAATCTAGGTGGTATGAAAACAAGTAAAACATTAAATTTAGAAAAGAAAAAATGAGGAAAACTCGAAAAAATACCAAGCGAAACAATAAAGCAAAGTCGATGGGGATATTAAACCCGTCGACAGGGAATCATACAATTTACTTTGTTCAATTTGTTTTAAGTAGAGAGCTTAATGTGCGCTGTCAATAGCAATTATATGTGTAACAATAACACCAATATACAATACAATGATTCAATAAAGGGAGCGAGTGTTTTTTGTTTGCGGGATGTGGGAGGTTTGGGAATGGGGTTTGAAATTTAGTTCATAAAAATATATTTTTTTTAGGTTTTCTATATTTTTAAATAAATATTTCGCTTCTATTGCAAATAAGATTGGTGAATCAGTATGGGCAAGGAGCTAGAAGAATCAATTTGTACTAGAAGAACTAGGTGCAATGAACTTACATGCATATCCATTAGTCTTCATGATTTTAATTTGACTCTGCAAAATTGGATTACACAAAAAATTGTCCGCCAAAATTTTTAAAATGTCCCTTTTTTAATAATTTTAATAATAAAGACCATAAGATTCTTTCTTTTCTTTTCATAAAGCTAAAAAGATGTCAATATATTTCAATTTTTGAATTGGGGCGCCATCCATTCTTCCTCTTTCTTGAAGATGATTTATAACTGTTTCGGTCTCACCTTCTATATTGTGGAGGTTATATTTTCCAAATCCTTTAGCAAGCCGAATAGTTGTGCACTGCTTCATCGTATTTTTATAGCAATTCGGACAGTTTTTTATTGAACTTTATTTACAAAATGAATTTTTTTTGGAAATAAAATTTTTACCAATTTTGACGTTGTATTAAAAAATATACGATATAATTAAAAAAATTGTATAGCAAGACGAGCTGAGCACTGCTTTAATTTTATAAATTTTTGTTGTTTTTATTATTCTTTCAATTTATTTTGAAAATGTACTTATACTGTTTGCTGTTTTGTGCTTTTAAAATGCGTCTTTGTTCTACTTATTTTTAATTAATTTTTTTATTTTAGGTTAGCAAAGTCTTCGTAATAATTTTTCAATTATTATGGCAATTCGAATAGTTGTGCACTGCTTCATCGTATTATTATAGCAATCCGGACAGTTCTTTACTGCACATTATTTTCCAAATGAAAATTTATTTTTGTACTTAAAACGTGATGGTTGCTGTTCTTGTTTTTAATCAATTTTAATGTTTCAATACGCCAAAGTGTAAAATTTTTAAATTTTTATAACGAGTCGAAGCACTGCTTTTATTAATGTTGTTTATAGCAACTCGAACAGTTTATTGCATTGCACTGCTTTATTGCATTTGTATAACAAATTAACTGTTATCGATATTATTGTCTGAACCTATCGGTGGCAGTGTGACCGAAGCATAACCGTTATAAAATACCACCGTTTTTGTTATACAAGACTTGTGTTCAACTTCTTGGTAAATATGAGATCCAACTGGTTTTCCGGCGCCTCGCGGCTCTTGAAATACGGCCGGAATGGAAAACTTCTGACTCGGGGAAGGGGCACCAAGGCGACCTCCAGCAGCCTGGACTCGCAGCACCAGGATGCGGCGACCACCGAGGCGGGGAAGTCGGAATCCGTGGAGGAGTCGCCGGAGCAGCAAAATAAATTGCCCACCCGGGAGCCGCTGGCGAAGAACTTCTTCATCGGAGTGGTGGACAAGGAGCTGCTGGCCTATCCGGAGGTGATAGCCCGCGACGAGATGGCCCAGCTGCAGAATGCTCTCCTCCCGTTGAAGAACTACTTTGGAGAGCCCCGTGAAGCGGAGGAGGTGGAGAAGCCTACTCCTCCCGAGACCCTCCGTCAGCTGGGACTCTATGGTCTGAATGTGCCCACGGACTACGAGGGAAGGGGCTACGGCTGGAGCGCCAGTCTGATGGCCAGTGAACCCGATTCCACGGATATCAATGTAACCCTCGGGCTGCAGGCTCACCGCGTGGTTGTGGACCTGCTAAACGAAGTGGGTACTGCGCAGCAGCAGCAGAGATATCTGCAGGATCTGGCCACCGGCAAGCTGATAGCCACCGAGGCAATATACGAGTATGCGCCACCCGAGGAGGACTACTTCAGCACCCAGGCGGAGCTGCTGCCGGAAACCGGCAAGTGGCTGCTCCACGGCGAGAAGGCCTATGTGGTCTGCACTCCGGGGGAGCGACAGCTTTTCCTGGTCCTCGCCCAAACGCAGCAGCCGAATGTCCCCGGCGCCCTGGGACGAGGCACCACCATCTTCCTGGTGGACTCCCAGCAGGAGGGTGTGCGACTGGGTGAAAAGCATGCCACATTCGGCTGCCGGCAGGCGGAGATCAGACGCGTGCACTTCGACCAGGTGAAACTGGGCGCGGATCAGGTGGTGGGCCTGCCGCACGATGGCAACCGGTACTCCGAGCAGCTGGTGCGATCCTCCCGCCTGAGGGGCAGCCAAGTGGGCGTGTCGCTGGCCAAGAAGCTGCTCAACGAACTGGCCCAGTACACCGTGACCACCACTCAATGTGGAGTCCAGCTTAAGTGAGTATGATTTTATATCGGAAAGAGACAAGATTTCAAATATTAAATATAATGTGTTTATTTTTAATTCAGGGACCTGGAGCTAACCCGCGTCCACTTGTCGCGAGCCATGTGTTCCGTCTATGCGATGGAGAGCATGCTCTTTATGACCGCCGGCCTGCTGGACGAGTTCCGTGCCCAGGATGTGACGTTGGAGAGTGCGATTACCAAGTACTTTACCCTGCGGCAGCTGTACGAGATTGCCTCCCAGAACCTTGGACTCGTGGGACCCAAGAGTCTGCTCAGCGGCGAGGCCACGGAGCTGGGACTGCGAGATGCGGCGCAGCTGTGCACGCAGGGCGAATCTATGGACACGCTGGGCATGTTCATTGCCCTCACCGGATTGCAACATGCGGGGGTAAGTTATTCTGTATGGATAATACTTATTGAAGACTACTCACACACTTGATGTTTCCAGCAAGCCATGAATGCGGGCGTGCGAAAGTCGAGGAATCCCCTCTTCCATCCTGGACACATTTTCGGCAAGTTCCTGGACACCAACAACATCGACAATCCCAAGACCAAGATGCACCTGTCGGAGCATGTGCATCCTTCGCTGGAGGCGGCAGCCCAGTGCATTGAGCACTCGGTTGCCCGTCTCCAGATGGCCGTGGAGCTGATGCTCACCCGTCACGGGAATGCGGTGGTGGAGCGCCAGAGCGAAATGCAACGTCTGGCGGAGGTGGGCACCACCGTGTATGCGATGTGGGCCAGCGTGGCGCGGGCCTCCCGATCCTACTGCATTGGACTGCCTCTGGCGGACCACGAACTGCTCACCGCCACGGCCATTTGCTCGGAGGGAAGGGACCGCGTCCACACCCTCTGCACGCAGGTCTTTGGCGGTAATTTCGTCAACAACGACAACAACCTGGTGCGACTCTCCAAACAGCTGACCAAGAGCAAGGGCTACTTCCCCGTCCATCCGCTGACGTTCAATTTCTAGGCCAAGCTGGTAGTTAAGATTATTATTGCCTTTACCATTAAAGAGAATACTTGTTATTGATAACTCACTGGGGTTTGAATTTTAACTGCAATGGCTTTTATCGATTTTATTTACACAGATCTCTTCGATTTTAAAGGGCCATAATTAAAATAATATCATGGAATTTATTTTAAACAATTTTTATCTTTTTGTTAACTTTTATTAATTACCTTAAATACGAATTTTGCTTCTTTTAGTGAAAAATGTTCATATTACGCATCGGATTGTATGGAAAACATAAACTCTTTTAATTCGATTAAAAGCAAGCTTTGATTATAAATAAACAGTTCTCCTAAATATTTTAGCTTAAACCATATATGTATATTTTTTTTTAATAATTGTATTTGATTTGCTTGTTGTTTTTCTCGCACAGTATTATTTTTCTATATTTCTCAAAGCTTGTTTTCGAGTTCAAACAAAAGTGCTATTAATCAAGAATAAATTTTTAGGTAAGTAATTTTCAAGGATATTAAAACTTTGTCTTGTCAAAATTATTATAGCTCCGGAGAGGATGCGGAGATGCGTGAAAAATCTCCATGCGCGAAAAGGGAGCTCACCAGCCATGTTAAACGTACCGAAGAACCCTACAAGTCACCGTAGTTTCTAAAAATCTATTATGAAAATAATTTACCAAAAATGATGTAGTAAAATGAATTGAAAAGAAATAAACATTTTGATAAAGGCTATGAAGTTCAACATATTTTTAAGGAAAATGGGCGGTGAACATGTGATGAAAATGGGCAGTGAATAGATGATGAAAATGGGCAGTGATTAGGTGATGAAAATGGGCAGTAAATAGGTGATGAAAATTTTTTTCTTTGCTGATGATTTTATTTGATATTTAGGCGCTAAAATAGCGCCGAAAAGATGATAAATTAGGCGATGAAAAATGGTGATGAACAGGTGCTGAGAAAGCGCCTAGGACATGCCCTTGGTAAAATCATCACTATTTTTCATACAGTGCAGTGATTCACTGCCAAAAAGGTGATGAATGGGTATGTAGGGTATGTACATTGTACATACATATGCACTTTCTTCAAATCCGTTTAGGCCCACAACCCAATTCAACAAACAATTTTTGGAAACCAGCGTGAAATGGCCTAATCCGCTGAGTTTACCAGCTGCCCGCCCTTTCCGCTGCACTGGGCATCGGATTTGCATTTCGTTTAAGTGGTTAACCGGGCGAATTGATAAAGAATTGACAATTTGGTAAGCGGCGCAGGAAAACGGCCAAAAGCGGTGTGTGTGTGAGAGTTACCGTCTTGTCTGTGTGTGGACAGGTGGTAAAGTAACCTGGGAACTGTACTTTCAAAGCGAAGCAAGTTGGTTGCTGTTAGTATTTATCAATATAAGGCCAATTAAAAGGTGTTTAAGGCTTAAAATAAACAAGCGCAGAATTCTTAATAATTTGAATGACTATTAAATGATTAATAGATAAAAGAGTGTGTGTGTTTTTTTGTTTGTTTGTGCCAGCCTACAACTACAACGGCAAAATTTGGTCACTTGGTTTCAGTTCCATTCTGTTCCGCTCTCTCGTCTCTGTTAGTTAACATAGCTCGCTGGCCGCTAACATTCACCCGCACACAGGCGCGTCGGCAGAGGGTGGGCAGAAAATCGAGAGAGCCAAAACATAAAGAGTGTCGTTTGCCTATCGGAGCGTAACGTAACGTAACGAAACAACGTGAAGTGCAATGGAATCGTAAGGTGCAATCAAACGT
Source organism: Drosophila lutescens (assembly GCA_037075285.1). Lineage (NCBI taxonomy): Eukaryota > Metazoa > Arthropoda > Insecta > Diptera > Drosophilidae > Drosophila > Drosophila lutescens. The sequence goes on from JBAMCF010000993.1 coordinate 369,760, forward strand.
AAGGTCTGAGCGAGAGAGCTGCTCCATCGAAGCGTCCAAACGTGATCCACTCAAAAAACCTAATCCATCAGCGGACAAAGTAAACAACAATTATGATTGATTCCTGAGCGGCGGCCGTGTCCCTTTGAAATTCACATTTAATTATTTTGAATGGAAATCGAAAAACAAAGAAAGTTGAAGTAAGTCGGCAAGGCCTCGCGAAACGCTGAAAATTTGCGCGTGTGCGGGTGGAACAGTGACACTTCGTGTGAAAATCATCGCCAAGGAAAAGGCTGATAAATAAAAAGGAAAAGCGCCTGCGGCGATAATTATCGTATTTGTGTGGGTGTGCAAGAAGGAAAAAAAAAAAAGTAAGGAGAAATATCAAGAGCAAAGAAGTTCGAGAAATCGCTAATAAAGTGTGAGTGTGTCTGTGTGAGTGGGTGACAAATGATTGGGCAGCGAAAAAGAGGAGAAGTCAATCAGCGATAAGCAGTTAAAACAAATAGAAGCGGTGAGTTGAAATTAAAAACTGAGCAAGAAACATAAAATGTAATCAAAAGTGTAATATTTCCTCCGACGGAAACTGATATTGCACCCCTAAATAGCTCCCGCTGAGTTCGATATTGCACCCCCTCCCCTTTTCATCACCCCACCCTCCCTTAACCACAAACAAATAAAATGGGCAAAAAAACTGAAGAAGAAGCAAAAGAAGCGTCGCCGATTTCAGTCCTTCATTCCATTTCATTTCGTTCCACATGGTGCATAGACGTTTTGTTGTTGTTGCTGCTGCCGCTGCTGACTTTGTTGTTCTTGTTCTTGCTGTATTTCGGCTTGACTTCGGCGGTGACAGTGAGCAATGGAAGGCAACGAACGCGAACTCTGGAAACGCCACTAGCAGTGGCACACGTCGGCCAACACACACACACTCAAACAAACATTTCTGGCCAGAGCAAATACAACATAAAGTGGAGACTCTATTTGGGGGAACCAGCATATGCTCACCTAGAAAATAAAACATTTAGTTCTAATGGAAACCGGCATTTATAAATATGTACCTACATAAGTACAGTGACTCCATCTCATAATCGCACAGGCACTTGCATAAGATAAGCAAGGCAAAAAATGGGTTAAAATTATTATGCTTACACTATCACCTTTCTATACAACAAAAAAATTCTACATTATTGATAGAAAGTCGACGGATAGTCGGTGAATACCGTTGTTTTTTCATGGAACTTGATGCAATCTTTGGGTTTTTGGTATTGGGAGTTGTTTGTAATAGATATAAAGAACCGAAACCAAATTTATACTGCCCAAAATGGTTAAAATGACTGCACGGAAGCAATCCTCTGTGGAACTTTGTCAGTTGATTTAAAAACTCAATTTGGAAGGGAAATCTGTAAGGGAAATCACTGAGTTGGTCGGAAGAAGCAACGACAACTTTGAGAGGTTTCTGATTGAATTTAGGTTTACCAATAAAGGCAGAGAGGCCGAAAAAACATTGAACGAAAAAAATTGTTCGTTTAAAAGTGCTTGAAACAACCGACAAAGTGAGGTATTTTTTGTATAATCATTCAACCACTTGCTGAAAAAATGATATCAAAACTTTCTTAATAAGATGAAATCCTAATTATGTCGCTATTAATTATTCGTTAAGTTGTTAAACAATATGAAAATTATTTATTTATTTAAGGACAACTTCTTTTTTACATCTTCATGATTGGTTCTCTCTGCTATCCTGAAACCCTGAAATGGTCCCTAAACTTATACAATTTCAACTAATATTTTAAATAAAGCAATTCGATGAAGGGAATCTCCACTGTAGCCCGCACGAATACAATGACAAATGCAGGGGGCAGCGACTGAGGCAGCGACGGCGGCAGCGGCAAAGACACCTCGAGGAGTCAACTCACCTCTCGAAACCGATTCCTCTGCCTTAATTTTTTTTCTTTTATTTTTCTTTTTGCTCTCATATTGTATTTTATTTTATTTAACTTTTTTGCCCGCCCTGTTCGCATGTGTTATGCGTGTGTGTGTGTGTTTGTCTGCGAGTGTGTGTTGGCCTCACACAAATACAATTCATCAGCGGCAGAGAAGTCGGCGTCGTTTATTGTTGTTGTTGCTGGTTCTGCGCGCTTTTATTTGAGATTTGCGCACGAATGGCTTTTGCTTTTGCTCTTGGAGTTGTATATAAATTGTAAAGTGGGTGGGGGAGGGGGTGAGTGAAGGGGAGGGGGTTTCAGGCTAGTTTCGTACTAGAGTTCGCGGACACAAACACACACACACACACATGTGTACGTTCATCAGAAATACGGGTATACAACATAGAGAAAAAACAAGACGTATAAAAAAAAATGGCAAGTGGATTGGGCTTTAGATTTTGTTTTATACGCTTTTCCCTCGGCCCTTTTTCCCTCTACTCCCAGCCTTCTTTTGACTGAATTTTTCCACTCCTCCCCCACTTCTTCCCTTGCTTTTCTTCACTCTTCTTGGCATAGTTCGCTATTTCCCTTCGCATGTTAATTGCCGGCGTTGAACTTTTAGTTTGTTAATCAATGTGTTTTTGTATGTATGTATGTTTTTGTTGGCTGAATTCAAATATTGAAATTTGGTTAACGACACTAAACGTAAAAGTAGAACTAAGGTAAATGGTTTCTGATTAGGATTATACAAATATTTTTAGACACTAAATAATGAAGTGTACTATTATCGCTTAATAACTCGTATGTTATACTTTATTAATGAATTAATGAATAATACAATAAAAAGACTTAATTACATTATTTTTTCTTTCAAATTTAAGAAGATATCTATTCTAAGATCTTAAGAAACATATTTTCTAAATGCATACTTTTTGTCTACCTTTTTTCATTTTAAGCAAATCAATTAACTAAGCCAATAACGGTTAACTGTGTTGATTTAAGTCTCGCATCTTAGTTTAATTCCAATTTCCCCTTTACATTTCCGATTCCCTTTTGGCCAAAATTAAAAGAGGTTCCCGCCGCCAGATGTCGCTACTGCTAGCCGATTTCGGCTGCTGCTGCTTCTTCTTCTTCGCTCTGCTTTTCCTCTGCCCGCAAATCGATTTCGATTTGCTTCTGTCTCTGTCGCACACACCCTCGACTTCTGTTTGTGTGGGTAAGTGTGTGTGTGTGTGCAATAAGCTTAACATAAATCATTATAACGGCACATACAGGAGGGACCTTACATGCCACACCGACCCCTCTCCTTTATACCACGCCCCCTGCCTGCCCCCAAACCTCCCCATTTTCTGTATGTCTGAGTGAATATGTATTTGTTCGTTTCGGCTGTCATTTCATATGGAATTCTATATGGGAACGCACAAAATCGATTTCTAATCGTGTAAATAAATGGCGACAAATGCTGCGACCTCTCCTCTCCCCCCTCCACCCCGCCCTCTACCACCCTTCTCTACTCCTCCCCTTTCGCATAGCAACAACAAGCTGGAGGAAAGAGAGAGAAAGAGGAAGATTGTATGGGCAATTGTTTCAAAACCAAAAGTCGGACACTGAAAAAAAACAAACTACTTTTCTGTTTTCAATTATTTCCTTGCCAAGTTATCATTATAAGGTGTTAAATAATAAGTGATGACTCATTATCTAAATAAGGAATAAGAAATATCCAAATAAGTAGTTTTATTAATATGTAAAAGGCTATACAATATATTTTAATTAAATGCTTTTTGGCTTACAGACTATATTAAAGTTTTTTTTAGATAATATTATTACTAAATTAATTATTAATTTAATTTTTTGATAGTTTGGTTTCTTGGTGCTTTTATTCTAATCAACAAACTTTCAAAACTATGACAAGTGCGATTTTTGTTTTTTTGAATACTTTTAAGTATTATATTACTGAAATAGTCGACAAATATTTTTTTCTCTGTGCAGTCGATATATTTCTGGTTGCACCTTGAGCTTTACCGATGGAAAGGGAAATGCGGAATGAGAAGCAGACCAAAATCAAACAGGATTGGAAACGAAAGGTGGGAAAAGGGATATGGGGAAGAAGAATGGGGAGTTGTAGTCGAAAAAGAGCAGCAAACATCAGCCACATCCACGCTGTTTAACTGCCAGAGATAAACGAAAGGACTTTGGGATGAGAACTACCCAAAAATTCGGAACCTAAAAACACACAGAACCTCCACAGCAGCCAACAGCAAAGTGAGCCAGAACCAACAACAAAAATAATTAAAGTTGGGGGTTTACAAGGAAATATATTTGATATTTACACTCGAAAGCTCTATGATTTATATACAATGTTACTAAAAGTTAAAAATGTTCTCAGTTAATTTTTAAAGTATGAGCTAAATTTTGTTATTTGACAAAACTATCAATTTAAAAGTCTTATTTTATAAGGTTTGAATGAATAATAGAATTTAGATGTATTTATGATCCTGAGATCTGAACCTACAGGACCTACTCTAACTGAAAAAGAATATAAAACGTACATATATACAAAACAGGCTTGACATTTTGTGAGTTGATTTTTGGGGTGGTAGAAAAGGGGCTTACGGGGTGCTGAACAATTGCATTTCGTAATGCACACACATTTTATTTGTTTTGGTCCTGGTATTCTGGCCTCTCGCTTCCCCAATTTCAAACACAATTCAAAGTGCCAGCTGAAAGTGCAAAAAATCGCACCCCAAAATCGGGGAGAAAAGGGGAGAATGGGCCTTATACCCCCTCTTTATCTCTATCCCTCTGTCTCTTTCCGATTCTCTGGGGAAACATCGATGGATAACACAAAATTGAATTTACTACTGTGTGTTGCTGTTTCTGTTGTTGTTTTTCTTGCTGCCCTCGTATGTGTTTTTGTTGCAATTTGCTTTGCACGCTTGGAAAATATTGGCAGTAATTGAATTTGTTGGGGAAAGAGGAGGAAAAAGGCAGGTCAACACTATCCAAAATTGAAATACTAAAGATGAGTAAGCCACCTATATATTTTCCAGGCCCGCTTTCTCACCCATTCGTAATTTTCCATTGTTCACTCATTTGCCGCTGCTATCTCCCTCCCACACAATTTTCGCCAATTTTCATTGCTATTTTCCTTGTGGTCGGAAATTCTCTTAGTTCTGCTTGATTCCGTTTATTTGTGGAGCTTATTTCATGTTACGAAACATACATACAAATGCATACATGCATGCATATATTTTTCATCTGTTCGGTTTTTAATTGAATCGGTTATTGGAGGATGGGTGATATATTTTGGGGACTTTGATTGTCAGAAATTGTGTGGCCAAATCAATGTTGTTGGATGTGCAGATCTATGCTATGCATAAATTATAATTAATAGGTTTTATATTTCATCTGTAATAAAGGTATAGGTATTCCTTAAATAATAAAAACAGCTACATATATTGGAGAAAGGACCAGGGGATGAAGTTTATGTGAATTTCTTTTAAAACTTTTTTAAAAGCAAAAACAAGAAAGGAAGCTAGCTTCGGCCAGCCGAAGCTTAAATACCCTTGCAGATAAAAAAAATACCTTTTTAAGTTGTCAGAAATCAAAACGCCTACTTCCTGCAAAGTTACAATAAATTTTCTTATATTTGTTTGATTATTCTTATGGGAGCCTTAAGATATAGTGGTCCGATCCGGCTCGCTCCGACATATGTACTACCTGCAATAGAAAGAAGACTTTTGGGAAAGTTTCATTGCGATAGCTTTAAAACTGAGAGACTAGTTCGCATAGAAACGGACAGACGGACAGACGGACATGGCTAGATGGACTCGGTTATTGGTGCTGATCAAGAATATATTTATTTTTTGTGGTCGGAAACGTCTCCTTCACTGCGTTACAATATCTGACTGAAATTATAATACCCTCTGCAAGGGTATAAAAAGACATTTTTAAATAATATTATCTCTGAAATTTTTATTTGCCATTTGATTTTTAATCGCTCAAAGAATTTCCTATGGTAATAATGATACTAGCTTATGTTTCTGTTCGTTCGTTTTTCAAATTCAGTATTATTTGATATTAGTTTGAAGTTTTCTTTGCAAATTAATGGCAAACGTGGGTTTAGTATCGGCAATAATAATGATAGTCTCAAAGCAATCACTGTTGATAATCGTGTTATTCACAAACTTTTGGTTTCGCGTATTCCTCTCGAACATTTCTGTGTCGGGTTACTTTTGGTTCGGCCATCTAAGCGAAGCTCTAAGTGAACTTTTGCCCCATGTGTTTGTTGCCTGTTGGGCGATTGCCTGCAAAGGAGATCCTGGATAAAGAAGGGCGTGTAGAGAGGGGGCAACTAGGTGGAGGTGGGTGAGGAGGGCGGTGGGGTGGGCTAAAGGACGAGGGTCGAGGTCTCGAGTGGGCAACTGTTTGGCTTTGGTTTTGGCCCATCATCCAGTCACCCCAAAGGCATTTGTGCTCTACTTCATTATGTGAATATCTGTATATATGTTGGACTACACATGTGTGTGTCCGTGTGTATCCGGCGAGCGTCGTTGTGTGCGTGTGTATCTATGGGTGGGCAAAAGGTATAGCCAAAGCTACCCACCGGGAAAATTCCTCTGGAAAATATCATATTTTCATCAGGTTTCTCCATAGAAGCGGAAGGGACTAAACCTCATTCACCCCTTACATTTCTTCCATCTCTGGTTTCAAAATACACGGGGGTGACACAAAAAGTAAGGGGGAAATGAGGTTTCTATCTGGATCTCTGGCAGAAGAATGCAGGACAAAATCCACTGGTTTTTCGACTTCCCGCATTATAGATTTTCCACACGTGCTCAGTTATGGTTTTCCTCTATTTGCAATATCTGCTTTTCCACACCCTCCCAGTTTTGGTTTTCCAATACTTTGTAGTATCTGATTTCCCACAATAAAAAATAACTTTTTTTCATGTAATATTTGCATGTGTATTTATTAATAATATTTACAATCGAAGCATTGGAATTAAAAATTGTTAATGCCTGAACCACTCCCGGTTTTTGCTTGGCCGAATGCAGGTCTTAGGTATCCATGTCTTGTAAGCCTGTCTTCTGAAAATATCAAAAATAATTAAGATATGAATGTAAGACCACGAATAATAAAAAGAGTAATTACCATTATTACATCTCCATACAAAATTAAGGGATCTCTCCAGAAATTATGTCTAGTTTGCCAAGGCCGTTCATTTACCCTCTGATCAGATGTTTAATGTCGGGAATGGGAATTATGAAAAGAAAAAATCACACACGGGAAATGCAAGCGCAACAGTTCTGGTCCCAAGAAGTCTCAATCGGCCTGGCTGAAATAAATGTAATATTTTGATTGAGTTAAACAACTAAGTTAGTACTGAAGTACTATTCATACAACCATTTAATGAACACAGCACACCATTTACCACTGATGAAGATTAAAAACATTTCAAGTGACACTGAAATGCAGAGTTTGTGTTAAAGATAGCATCTGGAGGCTTATATTTATTAATGGCGAAAATATCTGTGGTACTAACCTCTGTAACGCTGAAATAAAGATTATTAAGCAACAACATTTATATTATCACTTACCTTTTTCTTGTTTTTTAGATTTAACCGAACGATTTTTCACTTTTTTCACTTTTTTGGACGAAATGTAAAATGATGTGACCCTGCATCATATATTTGATAATACCAACATGCCAAAGGCAGATAAAATTTGTTAATAATTTCGTTGTAAGTTCCGGTCACACTTGCCCGCGAATAAATGTTTAATTTAAAAAATATTTTTCAGGGACCGTAGGCATTAAAGGTTACGTATATTATAGGTATATTAGGCATTTTTCGTGTTATCAATACTACCAACACGAATTTTTATTTTTTAACTACACTTAAAAATGGCTAAGGCCACGATCTGACGATCAAATTATTTTATTTCATTTCACAGAAAATGTTTAAAAATATAAAAAACAATAATATTTTTCTTTGTAATTTTATGGCAATCCTTGATAAATGTGATCAAATTTTTTAATCGTCTTACCACATTACGCACATTCATTCTTATTATTATTTGTAAAAATTGTGAGTAAAATAAATTAAAATCATCAATAAATATTATGATTATAGACATTATGATTATAGTATTTAGTTTAATTTATTTGATTTTTTTTGGTGTAAATCATAGGATTTTTAAATATTATAAGTTGGAGAATTTTTGCTTAAAAAATATTATAATCGTAGTGCCACAGAAATCACACAGCGCATAAGTGGCCTGATATTGATGCTACTCAGAAACCCACCCCCATTTAACGCTCAGAAATTATCTAACCCCACACCGCCGCCTGCCAAAAGGAACAGGATTTCAAGAACACAAAAACCAACTTCTCACTTTCCTGCTGGGTATTGCTTCGTTTCGCTCATGTCCTCGGTTTCGTCGTCTATTGAATCCTGCTTATTTCTGGAAGGGAAGCGCAAGTGGCGGCATTTTCGTGGCTCTCGAATGGCGAGTGGGCAAACGACAAGGACGCGGAGGGGGAGGGGAAGAAAATGAAGGGAGGAGGAGGAGGAAAGTCAGGATATCCTCAACGGGCGGCGGCCTTTAACCAATGTTGTAATTATATGCTCACTAGTTGGCATATGTGTCCACGTTTCTGGTGTTTTCTATCCACATACAAAGACACTAAGCAACAAGGTAATGCAAGTTCTAACTCAGTCAATCGAACAAACTTTGGCGTAGAAAGGAAAATTTATTTATATTGTTCAAGGCGTTAAAGCCTTAACTACACACAAAGTCTCAAGTCTTTAGCTGTAGGACTTTCCCCATTGAGTTAATTCAAGAGAAACCAACTTTAGTGAAGGCAGGTTTTATTCTTTGAAATACGTAACTTACCTAACAGAATTTTAGTAAGGAAACTAATCTGTAAACAAATTTTTAAAAATGTCACAATGTAATAAACGACAAGAATGGGATTAAGACATGAAATTAGTTAAAAGAAGTGGTAGATCCCAATCTATAACTAAAAAACTTAAAGCCTAAGCAATGTACGATCGTGTTACTAAATAGTAAAAGTATTTTTCTAGGTGTAACTCCCTGTTTTGTTTTAAATATTTAATAGAAAACCCGGGCCATGTTGACCAATGTAAAGCGAGGCATTTCTGTTTGCATGAAACGCGAGTTCAGAGTGGGCTCTTGTTCTGCTTCTTCCTGCTGGTAAGGCCACCCCCCACTCCGCCCGCCAAAAGCCCACCTCCTCCTCCCACTTTTCTGCTGCAGCGAAAACTTTGCAATTTCGCTTTTGTGCTCCGAAACTCATGAGTTTCGTGTGTGAGTGAGTGAGTGTTGCAAGTATCTGCAACTGTTGTATCTGTATCTGCGCAGCGAGCATTTTCCTTGTGCCATTGTGCAAATTATACAAATGCCGAGGATGCTGAGATGCTGAGACGCTGGCGACGATGCTGGTGTCACCATCGCCATCTCGCCATCCATGCATCTGCGAGATACATTAGACAGTTTGCTGCGTGCCAAGCGGCCACATTTACAGATACAGATACATTTACAGATACAGCTGCAGATACATTTTGCTGCTACGGTACAGCTGCAGATGCGGATACACATTCTGTATCTATTTCTGTGCGGCATACGGGAAATCGTTGTAATTTGCATGGCTCAACTTTGGATGAGCTGTCGCCGACGGTGCTCTTGCATCCGCAAATGTATGCACGAGTATCTGCGAGTCTAGTATCTATGTATCCGTCAGCTGCGTGGGCGTGGCACCCGGCCGCTGCTCATTAGATTTACTTGAGATAGTTTCCACCACTCACAGAGATAACTCATCGATTTAATGTGCAGTCACCACATTTCCACATCCGCTTGGATCGCTCTGCTAATTAGGAAATAAGTTTTAATCTTTTAAGACTCATTCGCCCAAAGGGTCAATTACCAAGATATAGAATGTATTAAATACATAATCCTGTGTTTGCAAGCTCAACTTGTGCCACTCAAAACCAAACGTCTTTTGTACAATTCGAATGGGAATTAAATGGCCGAATGATTTATTGATTGTTTTGATTTGGTTTGCTAAAGTCTTGCAAATCAAAAACCACACATGGAAGAGCAAACTAAGCTTTAAATTGTCACACTCCAAATCTCGGACTAAAGGTTTTCGCCCCTTGAATGCCATTTAGTGTGAAAACAGTTAGGTGCTTAAGACCTTAAAGCTTGAAATTGATGGAGAATATGATGTGAAGCCTTTAATTGATATCTTGAAAATCATTCAAGGATTTTAAGCTTTAATGTTAAGGATGCCAAATAATAGTTTACCTCTTTAATTGTAGAGCCAACGGATTGTGTAGCTCAAACATGTTTTTACTAATGCCAAAATTAAAGTCCGCTTCTGAAACTTTGTTGACCACTTTGTGGTCCCTTTGGCAGCCCGACTATAAAGCCCCAACTAATCACAGTGGAACGTGCCTTGCTCTAACTTCTGACTGTCTAAAATTTCGAAAAAAAAATATGGAGACAGTGCGGGGACACACAATCACAATCATCTCCAAAAAGCTGCGCTGTGCCAATTAAGCTGACTTTGAGGAACTTCGTGGTGTCCCTTTTTTTTTCTTTTTAGCCTCCCTGCCTATCTGGACCTCTTTCCTCCTTCCGCCTTCTGTCCTTTTGGCCCCACTCATTTGTGGCTCTGCTGATGAAAATTAACAAAAAGCTGAAACGTTGTTGGCTTTGCTTTTGGGCCCCTTGGCGCTCATTTCATCTACGGTGCACGCAGGCTACAGTGAACATTATAAGTGCACAGAGAAAAAAACGGAACAATATGGGATTGATATTGTTTCATATCAATTTTTCCATAACAAAATGGTAAGATTTCATATCAATATGGTACCAAATCATATGTTCGGAAATATAATTTTGATATGAAAACAGATCGGACCAAAATTGATAAGAAAAGATACCGAATTGATGAAAAACGGAAAAACGGAACAATATGGGATTGATATTGTTTCATATCAATTTTTCCATAACAAAATGGTAAGATTTCATATCAATATGGTACAAAATCATATGCTCGGAAATATCATTTTGATATGAAATCAGATCGGACCAAAATTGATAAGAAAAGATACCGAATTGATGAAAAACGGAAAAACGGAAAAATATGGGATTGATATTGTTTCATATCAATTTTTCCATAACAAAATGGTAAGATTTCATATCAATATGGTACAAAATCATATGTTCGGAAATATCATTTTGATATGAAAACAGATCGGACCAAAATTGATAGGAAAATTTGGGTTTTTTTTCTGTGTGGTAATATAGCGTCGATATCTATCTACGTACCTATCATTCAAAGTCAATTTGTTAAGCCATTTTCAATGTTAGATATTGGTTAAGTACTTTTAAAAAGTTTAGGATTTTTGCTAAAAAATATATATTTAATTTTTAGTTTTTTTGTATTATTTATTTTGATTTTGAGCACCCTTTAAGATGTCCACTGTATTTTCCGCTGACCGCAGGTTCGTCTTCCTCCTGCTTCCTCTTCTTAAAAATGCTCTATTTCTTGCTCTTTCTCGCTGCGTTGTTACCCTCTCTTTCCAGCTCACACACGCGTGTGCTTAAACATTTTTTCTTCCGCACATTTTTTATGCACGTGTGTGTGTATTCTTTAGCAAACTGCAGCTTCGCCGTTGGACAGGGATGTGGCCAAAGGGGGAAGGAGGCTTTAGGGGGTGGGGAAGAGTCACAAGGGGGATTTCGAAAACTTGGCCTGTGTGTTGTTGCCTCTGACTCTGGCGTTTTTCTCTGCACGACATCCCTGCCTGCGCCTCTCGCTGCTGCTGCTCCTGCTGCTTCTCTTCCTCTGCCTCCTGCTCCCTCTGTCATTTCCTTTATTCCGCTGTCGCCCCTGCCTTTTGGCACCCCCCTTGGCACCCCCTTTTGGCCCTCGGCTATGGCAGCCAGCCAGGCTGACGAGCAAGTTTGAATTGTAATCCTGGTTGTTGTAGTTGGCACACGCTCTTCGCCTCGCCTCTCCGCGCCTCTCCTTTCTCCTTGTTTGCTGCTGCAGCAAGTTTCTGCCTTCTCCCTGCTCCTCTTTCGCCCCCTTTGGACCACCCCCTCCAGCCCCTAACCCCCTTTTATCAAGCTGCGTTCGACAGCATCAGCCTCTGCTTTTGTCTGCTGCCGCCACGTCGCCGCTTCATGCACCTTCTCCAGCTCCTCTTGATCCTCCCCCTCCCCCTCCCCGTCCACATCCCCCTTATCCTCCGCCTCCTCTTTAGCCTCTCCACCTTTGGCACTATGCACGTCCTTCTTGTCGTTGCCCTTTTACATTTCACTCCGGTTCGCAGGTCCCACAACTTTGCCTGAAAACATTGCGAAAAATTTGCAATATTATTGATTATGCTTGGTAAATCGATTATGTCGATAGGGAGGCGGGGAGGTAGACCACACCATAGCATATATTGCATTACTTAAGCAATTATGATTTTTATTAATGGTCGTTGCAGAGTAGACTTTGTTTAGTTCTTGTACCATAATCATATCCGGTGGTATAATCACAAAATTCTCGCTAATATAAAAAGATACAAATTAAGTTATAATATAAGATATGGGGAAATGAGCCATGATAAACCTAGATAGCTTTTGGTTTCATAAAATCTAGTCGCATACCGAATTTCATGTCAATCGACTGCATAGTTAGTTAGAAATTTCGTTTTTATTTCGTTGATAAGGAAAGTATGCAATGATTCTTACGAATTAAAAGCCAGGTATTTAATGGTCGACTACAGGCTGTTTGTTATACCCGTTACTCGTAGAGTAAAAGGGTATATTGTATTCGTGCAAAAGTATGTAACAGCTAGAAGGAAGCGTTTCCGACCCCATAAAGTATATATATTCTTGATCAGGATCACTAGCCGAGTCGATCTAGCTATGTCCGTCTGTCCGTCTGTCTGTCCGTCTGTCTGTCTGTCTGTCTGTCTGTCTGTCCGTCTGTCTGTCTGTATGAACGCTGAGATCTCGGAAACTATAAAAGCTAGAAGATTGGCGTTTTGCATGCAGATTCTAGGAGTTCCTACGCAGCGCAAGTTTATTTTAAAAAGGTGCCACGCCCCCTCTAACGCCCACAATCGCTTATATACGATTTTAAAAATTTCAATATTTCGGAAAAGTAAAAATGCAGTTTTATTGTGTTTATCAATACCTATCGAAATGTAGAAGAAATTTTTCAAATCGGACCATTCGTTAAAAAGTTATTCGTGTTCAAAGTTTCTATCTCCATCTCCCTCGCACTCCCTTTACCTGAGTAACGGGTATCTGATTGTCGGGGCACCCGACTATAGCGTTCTCTCTTGTTTTTTTTAATTACGCTCTACTTGCAGTTTTAGCACCTACGCCTCTTTGTCAATGAGTGCGAAAGAGAGTGGGCGGAGCCAGAGTGAGGGAGATGGAAGGATTGCATGGAAAACTTGCGTGTGCCTGCAATTTTCCGTCATTTCCCCCTCCACCTTCGTAAACGCAATTTCACTTGACATTATTCAACAATTTGCATTGCTGCTTCCGCAACAGAAATAAAAACAACAACTACAGCCGCAAAGTTTTGGCAGCAACAACAACATACATAAGCAGGACAACAAGAAGGAGACACCTTTCCATTGAGTTTACACACAACCATTTGTACAACTCCAGACGTATTCACCCACACAGGCACACATGGCGAAATTTGCTTGCTCACTTCCATTTTCCCGTTTCCTGTTACCCTTGCCATCTCTCCCCTTCCTTCCTCCCCACATTTTGGCATCATTCATTGCTTAATTTCTCACTTGTTCCTTTTACGCACACATGCACCGGCCCATTAGGGTGGCCCCATTTCGGGTTATGTTGTAATATCTTAAGAAAATTAAAAGGAATATCCAGAAAAAAAAATTTCCTGTAGAATTTTGAGTTTTTTAAGCTATCCCTATCTAAGAAGTTGAGAACTATGATGGTTTTTCAAATCCAAAACAAAAATATGTTTAGCCTACAAGTGGTCATTTGTTTTAGTATTTACTTACTATAATTGCATCGCGTTAATTAAATATTTAATGTCTCTTAACCCTCTAGTGCCCAAGACCGCCTCCAGACGGGTAAGGTTAAAAACACCGTTATTTTAGTCTTTTCATTCCTTTTGACTCGGTTTTGCGTTTTTTCTAATTCGGGGAAGTCCAAAAATTAAGTTCGTTGCGTTTGGAATACATACTAGAGCTTGCGCAAGCTGCTGTAGTCATTTGAAGCAGAAAATTTGTGCAACTCGGTCGAAATAATTATTTGCAAATTAAGTGCAAAATATAAATATTTTTTTAAAATATTATAAAAAGTTTGTTGCTGGAAAAAAAAATTGTACCGTGTTGCTGATAGTCTCAAGGACTCAAAAAACGAAACCCACACTAAAAATAAGATTTCGTTAGCTTTCTATAGCTATAGCTTTCTATAGGCAGTCCAAGGATATAGTCCTATAAAACTCGATCCATGCAAAAGTAAAAGTTTTTCTAAAACAAACATTCACTTTTGATACATAATGAATCCAAAAATAATTTTTTTTTTGGAAAAGAAAATTTGGGCACTAGAGGGAGCAATGTAATATTCAAAGAGGATCATCGAACATAGTCTTAATTCATTTCACCATTTTTTCTGTTGAAGTTTTTAATTTAACTGCCACATTTATTATTTGGACTTTTATATTGACCCACCCTAACACGCACACACTTCCTTGAATGTCGTGAAGGAAGCCGTGTCACCTGATTTAGTTGTTATAGCAATTTTAATTACCAGCACTTGAATGAACGAAGCCCGTTTTACACAAGCAACAAAAATTAAAGGCGAAAAAAGGAGGAAATTTAAACAATACAAATGCTGGCTATCTTTCTGCAATTTCTGGTGCTGCCCTCTCCCTTCCACTTTGGCCCCTAACAACGACACCTTCACCTGACTAACTCACCCTCTCCCTCTTCTCGCCCTTCTCTCCTTTTGCCGCTCTCCCACTACCACCCCCACCATTATCCTCCCCCTCCCCCATGCCAAAGCCTGTGGGCACGTTCGTTAAATGTTGAATAAATTTTCTCATATAATCGCAGTCGTCGCCCCGTGCTCTCTGCGGCTCTCTCTCTCCCCGTCCACACATTTGCTCCCTCTCCCAATCAGCCACCAACAACAACAACAGCAGGCAACTACCGCACAGTTGTCTCCGCAGCGCTGCCGGCGTCGCTGCTGGCTTCGCCGTCGCAGTCGCTGCCGCTGATGTTGAATGTTTGATGTTGAATGTTGATGTTGTTTGGTTCGGAAAGTCGTCGGTCGCGCAAGCAAAATCCCTAGCGAGAATAAAACAAAATAGATAGTAAATCTAAAACAAATGTTAAGATATTATATGAAAAAAAAAATTAAAGTGTCGTAAGATTTGCCGTCCAAGCAAAATAATTAGAAAAGTGTGTGTGTGTGCTCAATATTTGTGAATGTGCCAAAGTAAGAAGCAAATAAATACGAAATAAATAAATAAAAAACGAAGCCAGAAAAAAGGAAGTGCGACAGATTCAGATACAGATACACAAAGCTAAAACGGAATTCGTTTGGGCCAAGTTCTGCTGCTTCTTCCTGCGCGGCGTCCTCTTCTTCTTTTTCTATAAACGCAGCCAAGCGTGCCAGTGTATGTGTGTGTGTGTGTGTGTGTGTGAGCGCGCATTTTCTTTTGTCCATTCCGCCACCTTATTCTCCACGCTCTTCTTTTCGTACAGCCGCCAAAGGAGACGGCGAAAAAAAGGATTAAGAAAAAAAATTCAGCTTGTTGGATTATTTTAACTCCGCTGCAAACCTGATCAAAAAGCTGTACGTCTCTTGTAATAGAAACCATCTTCAAATCAATTAAAAATAAGTTCTAATCAGATTTGGTAAAATGTTTTAAAGCATAAATCGTATCAGGAATCTTGTGAGGAAGGATTAGACACCTTATAGTTATAGACTAGGAACCCATTATCAAAATAGATTTTTTCCTGTTAAAACAATAACCAACTTCTGTGGTGTGGTGTGATTTTAGAAATGCCCTTTTGAGCTTTCACGCAAAAACAAATGGACATGTCGTGGATCAATATGATAATTTACTACTACTTATGACACCTAAAAAATAAAAAGTAAAGCACCTACTAAGTGGTAGGTAGTGAGATAGTAAAACTTTAATGATAAAGGGGAACCAGTACTTTTGAGTGCTACTTAGTACTGATTGATTACTTACGACTTGCCAATATTTGGTGTCCCTATTTGCTATAAATTTGATGACTATTTAAATTTAAAATGATTGGATTACAAGTCTGACCACCACAAGTCTGATTTACCACAAATGAAGCCCATTTAGTGAGGTTCTTAAAGTATAAGTAAGATTTATTCTAGTTTTGAAAGTGTTTTAACTAAATACCACCTGCCAAAAATGATTAGGACAATCTACAAATAAAAGATAAGAAAATGTGCAACTTTGAGTTTGTATTGCCCCAAGATTTCTCACGATATTTGTTTTTTTGCGTTATTTTGAGCAGCGTGCAATAAGATTTATTATGACCACAATTGCAGTCCGGCATTTCAACTTGCTTTTGTTGTATTTTTATGTATCAATAATTACAAAGAGCGAGTGAGAGGGCGAGAGAGGGAGAGGTAGCAGGCAGAGCAAGAGGAAAGAGGCAACAACAACGACGCTTGGGAAACGAAATTGAAGCACACGGATGGAAATGGAATGGAATGAGGGAGTGCGAGCGAGAGAAGGTTATGGAGTGGGACAGTGAGTGGGAAGGGGAGCGAGGAGGGGACGGGGATACGTAACGGCCAGTCACAGCAGAAAGCAACAACAATAACCATTGCAACAACAACGGGTGAACATTGGAGACATGTTTGTGCGGCGGCGCTCATTTATTTTATGTCTCGGCTTTGTTGTTTTTGTTTGTGCTGCTTTTGCGCTACTTTGGAGCTGCCTATCCTGCCCCCCTCTTCTCCCACTACCCCCTCGTCATATGTGTATGTGTGTGCATGACTCGCTTGTTACTTTGTTCTTGTTTTCTGTTTCTGTTTCATTTTCTGCCGACTCAACTTGACAACCAACCAAACTGAACTCAAGCTCAAACTGAAAAATGCCGCAAAATCGAGAACTTAACGGATTAAAACTGAAATACAGGGCAACTTGGCTAAGCGCCATTAAAGTATACAAATTTTCGTATTAATAGTTTGAAACAAAGCCCCAAAATAAAGTGTTTAAGTGAACTTAAGAACCGCTTTAAACTGAAAACATAGGAACAAGTTTTTTTCTTTTTCTATTAGTTTCATGAGATAGGATCTATTAATTGTCTTCCTGCATGCTTATCAATTTCGTTGGCTTACGAAGTTCCACTGTAAAATCATTGGAAAAAAAAGATAAACAAGTATTGCGTGGGCTCAATGAGCGAACGAGCGAATTGCTGATATGGCTGTGAAGTCATCGTTATATGGAAATGGAAACATCTTTCCGGATCATCTCGACATATTAACGCTTAACCCTTTGGTGGCGAAAACCAATTAAGTCGAGTTTTTAAAGCCTAACCACGCGCATTTGAGCCGAAGTCGGCTGGAATTCGTGTGTATTGCCCTCACAGCGAATTGTTTTTGGTTTTAGCCAACTGACCAGCGTCGCTGCCTCGGCCTCTGCCGGCGTCGCTGCTCGGTCAGGCCTCCTTTCGTTGTTGTTGCTGTGATTATTTTTGTTGTTTTAGCTCTCGGCCATTCCTCTCCAATGTCCGCTGTCCACTGTCCGATTCCCATTCGTTTCTAAAATACAATTTTGCGCTGTTTTTGGACGCGTTTTTTTCACATACCCTCATGCTGGGGACTTGCACCAGATTTTAAACCTCCTTAATCAATAAAAAAAAAATTAGTTTAAATTTTTGCTTTCGGTATCCAATCAGTGGCTTATAAATCGGACTATCCTTATACTACAGCTGTTATAGGAAAGATAAGAACGTGAAGTACTTTTCTGTCTGGCTAAACTAAGCAACTACGAATTTTCAAAGAATTTTTCTTAAACTTAGGGAATTTCTATGAATTTCTCCAACTGGATTAAAGTTATCATGGAACTTAAAATATTACAGTTTCCTGTTATTTAATCAAAACTGATAAAACCACAAGTGTATAAAAACTTCGGTTTGTCGCAGTCAAGTCATCTTTATGGTGTTTTTTTCGTGCTGTTGCGGATTTGTGATTTCGATATTTAGTTGGATTTCTGTCTGTCCCCCTCCCATTCGCTCCCCTTTCCGCCCGTTCCGCCCGCTTGTCCATCTGTCAAGTTTTGTTTCGTCTGTTGTTTTGCCGTCGGTTTCGCTTCGCTCCTCGCTGATTGCTCCGTGCCCCCGTCCTCCTTTCCCGTCTCCTCCCCTTTCCTGGCCTCTTTTGCCCCCTTTGGTGCTCCCCCCGCTTTCGTTTGTTTTTGGGTGTACGCCGTCTCTGCAGCGTGTTTCTTTTCATATTATTTAATTTATTTCGTTGGTTTTCATTGTGGCCATGCTCGTTGTTGCCCCCTCCTCCTCCTTCTCCTCCCTCCCGTCATCAGCCATCTCCCTCTGCTCTTCCTCTTTCATCTGGGTTCATCTGTATCTACAATTCGTCATGTCGCTTGTACCTTTTTCTTCTCTGTTCAGCTTCATCATCATCCCTTCAACGGATTTTGAGGCATTTCAGTGATGAATTTGTTTTCTTGTTTAATTTTAGTCATTTGCCGAGCACCCTCTCCACCACAAATGCACTTCTAGCACACACACACACACACACATGGCACACAAATGCACCCAAACAAATGCCCTTTGAGAAATGCATCTGCTCTTTGATCGCTTTGAATTTACAGTTTCCTCAGATGCACTTTTTAATTTTTTTATGACTAGGTCACTGTGAAAAATTCTAGATCTCAAAATTAAAAAAAAAAAATGTAAATGTCTTGTAAAAGTATCAACTAAAAGATTCGTATTTGGGTGTATAAACTAAACTTAGTTTGTAAATGTTTTGAATTTCAAATATAAGTAAACATGTGAGTGTTATTTCTCACTGTGCACATGTATCTCGATGTCAAAGTGGTCAGCGAAAACTGCTATGCCATTTAATCACTTGGGCAAAAACGAGAGGGTTGCGAGTACTGTATAGAGCAATTAATGGATTTTGCAAAGCAGATTTCCAGTTTGCCGTGCGCACGATAAACAAGTGAGAAGGGTTTGTTTAGTAAACGAGCGAGCTGTGATATCACTGGGGCACTCAAAACCCGACACATTAGAGGCGAACGCTGAAAATCCAGGCAATCGGTTAATTAAATTACAAATGTTTTTACATTTCCCAAGAGTTGGAAAGCGCAAGCTTAAAACCAAGCGATAACAACACTTGGCCATTGAGCGATAATTTACGGTTAGGTTAGGTTCGTTCTGTTGGCAGTTGCTATCTGATTGATTGCATTGCCACAGAGATACAGTGGAGCTTCCACTTTTAGGAGGAAATGGTTTTTAATTAGTTGAGAACATTTTTTTTATATTCTCTTATGTAAAATGTTAGGCATTAAACCTATTACAAATAGTATTAAGTAATATTATTAATAATTATTAGTATTATGCTTACGATAAGCTTATTCCTGACATCTGTAGACTTTTCATAGAAGATTCACTGTGGAAAAGTACATACATAGATGTAGAGTTCTTTCGATTTAAGGCGAGTTTCGTTTGCTTTTTGTTGCCCGGATTTATTGAAGCGCAGCGCACAGACAGGCTATCCCCGTCCCTTTCTGTCTCCCCGATTACCTCTGCGTCCCTCTCGCCTCCTCCAACGCACCGACTGACTGACTGTCAATTGTTTTCTTGGCCTCTTTGGCCCCTCCATCTCTTTTTCGCCCACTTTTTCCGTCTCGTTCTGCCAACTGATTCAATTGAAAAATGTTGACTCTTTTCTTGTTTTTTTCCTCTTGCCTTTCGTATTTTTCGAATCGGACGCTGCTGTCGTTCATTAGCTTTCTTGGTACAGAATTTTTAACCCCCTGTCTGCCGACGGGGCTCTTAACCCCCCGGCGCCCCCTTCGGCGAGAAGTGCTAAATGACCGGGCAGCGTCGAGAAGTTGACCAAAATGCTGCGAACGCCTTTGTTTATATAAAGTAGTGACTCACAGACCCTCCGTCTCTTTCCACTTTTTAGGAACAACAAGAAAAAACAACAGAAACCAATAGAAAATACATAATTGTTGTTGCTGCTTGTCTGTTTAATTTCAGCAGAGAGTGAGGAAAATTGTAGGAAAATACCGAAATTATAATTGTGCATTTCATTCCTCGGGCTCCTTCAATTTCGTTTTCCTCTACAAGTTTTTCTTTTGAGCGACGCCGTCCCATAAATTTCAATAATCATTTCGGATTCGGGTTCATTGTGTGTTTGTGTTAACCGGGCCAAAAGGAGGCAAACGGAAATTTAGAAATGAAATCATAAAATCAAAAGAAATACACAAAAATCAAATCATTAATTTATCTATCTATCTATCCTATCTTATTTGCCCTGTGAGTGAGAAAAATTAAAACAGAAATGAAATGAAAGCAAAATCGAAAGGCGACAAAAGTGAATAGTTGAATAATAACGAAAGTAAAAAAACCGGCAACAAAGCGGAACTGGAAGAACTAAAACTAACTTTAAGTTCGAGTTTTCATTCATTTCAAGAGGTGAGTTGTACGTACATACATATGTATATCAACGAAAAAAGCTGGAGATGGAAAACATTTTTATGGCATATGCCTTGAAAATAGTTACGTTTCACTTTCTGGATGGATTAATTAAAGTTATTTAGACTTTAATATAAATACTTTCCAATTTTACTAAAAAAGTAGTAATTTTTCATATTAGTACTCGAGCAAAATGATTATTTTTTTTAATGGAATGTTTAATAGGAAATTTAATCTTAAGGACATACACAATGTTTTTCAAATTAGTCCCTTTTACCTTTTAAAAGTTCAATGAAATTTCTTTTAAAAGGAACTAAATGAATTAAATGCCTTTGGAAATTGAATTTGAATTGAATTTAAAGTGAATACAAGTTTCCCTTTTGGCTTGAAAAGTTTAGGAATTTATATATGTTCATTTTAAAGTTTTCCATTGAGGTTTACCAAGTGTTTAATGTGTTTAATAGATATACAATACAATACAATAATGTGTTTTTCATAGGTTTTTCTATATTTTTTATAAATGGTTAAACAATTTTCTATTTTGAAATTATCCAGAAGTTGTCCATCTGCCAGTGTTACAAAGTAACCGCATTCGCTTTCCTCTTTCTCTCTGCTCACTCACTTTGTCCTGTTTCCCACCCCCGTTATTCCAAAGCGCGTTCTGCCTTTTGTTGGGATAATCTGATTTAAGCATTAATTAAATTGCTGTGCGGACGGACGCATGTGTGTGCGTTTATGTATCTTTTTATCCGTGTATCTATCGCCGTCATTTTGCGACCGTGTGTACGAAATAAAGCACAGATACAAATACGAATGGAACTACAAATACAAATACAAATACAAACACTGTTCACTGTCCATATTAGATTACGTGCAACAAGCTCTTTAATTGTATTTGCCGTCTAATGAAATCACCGCGGCGCAGAGTAACATTTAAAAGCTTTGGCCAACGAACAGCGAAATGCGTACAGTTGTGCAACGACGGTCATTTGATTGGATTGGATTCGATTGGATTGTAATCGCAGGATTTATAGAGGGGGCACAAGCAAAAGAACCAGGCACAAACCACATGTAGTTATCTAGTTATTTTGGGAAATAATGCCCTGTGTCAAGTGTGGGAAATCAACGGAAACATTTGTGAGTCCAAACGGGATGGTTAACTGGTTAAATATATTTAATACGACAAAAGGCATAAGACTTTCTTAGATTTTAGTTCTAGAAATAAGTAATTTTTTATATTAATTACCAACTAATAAGAACTTTAGTAGCACCCTAATTTCCTTCCAGTTTTAAATCACTAATTTTAATAATAAGTAACAAATACTATCTTCCCGATGTAGTAACATGTGATGCATAACCCATTATGATATTTTAAGAATAACTATAAAGGTGCTGAATCCGATAAATGCAGTTAATAATCCTTTGATTATAAGAAACTGTAATAAGTGAAACCTTGTTATACCGCAACCATTTTCTCATCATCCAAAAAGTAATTTAAGGCTGATTTATTGTTCATTTTTGGGTACAGAAGTGTCAGAGGGTTAAGTTAAATCCTTGAAGAAGTGAACATGTCCCCGATATCAGTTGATTGTCCAGTAGATGGTGAGGAGGAGGGGAAGAGGGAAACGGAAGAAGGGGAAGTGAAGGAAGGCGAAGAGAGGGACGAGGGACAGGTAGAAGCAGGTGGCTGGTATAAATTGGCAACTGCACATGGTCAACTGCACATGACTGGAAATTGCATCACGTTATCATCATTTTGCGAATGCCAAGGAGGAACGAAGAGGTGGAGGAGGGGAAGAGGAAAGTGGAGGGGATTGCACTGGGTGCACCCACAAAATGCGCCCACTCCGCCCACCGCAAAAGTGAGTGGCAGAAAGAGAGAGGGCACTGAGAGAAAGAGAGAGACACTGAAGTCCCTCTCTGTTTGTCTCTGCTCTGCGTCTCCTTTTTGCACTCTTCCTTCTCCTGCTCTTCTTTGCTCCTCCTTGAAATTGCTCTTGCACCTCGTTGCTGTTGCTGTTGTTGTTGTTGCTGTTGCAAATGGCAAATACGTCAATGTTGTTGCTTTCCTCTCGCCCCCAGTCCTTCGCCCCCTGGAAGAGCTCTCACTCGCACACTTGCGTCCTCTCACTCTAATTTATGGGTCGTGCGCGCCTCTCGTTCCACTTGGAGCTTTTGTCCCTTGTCCAATGCGCCCCCCTCTCCACTCTCCCACTCTCCCACCGCATCCCACATCCCGAGTCCCATGCATTCCTCTTGCTCCTGTAATCCTGCAGCAGTTACAACATCAACCACACCAACATCGTTACATAAATACCAACTACAGGGCAGCCTGCCAAAGTGATCATCAATCGGGCATTCCAAAGGACAAGCTAGCCTATATAAACTGAACTTATCTACCTTATACTTCTGGAGAATAACTTTAGGATCCTTGAACGCATCCAATGACTTTGTCTTGGAATTTTAACTAAGAAATAACTATGTATGGGATTCCATAATAAAAACTTTAATGGAAAACTTGAATGGAACCAAAGTTTAAATTTAAATATACAACAAAAAATGTTTTCATGCAATTCAAATTAGCAAATTAGAAGGGGTCTATAAGAGTTCGATATAAAACAAAGAATTTATATACTTACCAGTTATTCTATAAAGAAATAAGAAAAGCGTGCCATAAAATCATAATATCCTGCCTAAAATTCTGGTTTCACTTAGGGAATCTTGACTGTAAAACAACTGCCTGCGGTTGTCATTGTTTTTGTTGTTGCTCTAGCCTCGCTGCATAAATTCATTTGTTTGCTCCCATTGCTGTTTTTGTTGTTGCTGCTGCTGCTGCTGCAGTTGTTGTTATTGCTAGTTCTGTTTCGCTGCTGGCGTCGCAGTCGGCGTCTGCGCTAAGTTGGACTTTATTTGGTTTTATTGTTGTTGTTGCTAGCCGCTCTGCCCTTCTTCCTACTCTTCTTCTTCTACTTCCCCCTCGGCGTTGCCATTTTCAATTTTAGTTTTGCTGTTCTGCTGATGCCGCTTCTTCTTCTACGCCCATTCGCAATTCTCGATTCTCATTCGGTTCGTTTTACTGCCACTTCACTCCGGCTAACCCCTGCCACGCCCCCAATTTTGCACCCACCCACCCGCACAACTTCCCCTGCCCCTGCCCCCTCCTTTTTGCACCACCACCCTCACGCCAAAGTTCTGTGTCCTTGCACGCTCGTTTCCTGTTCGTTTTGTTGGCCCGTTCGTCCTGTGTGCGACAACCCACGATTTCTCCGCCTCTCCTCCTCCTTGTCTCCCCTGTTCGTTACACGCCCCGTTTCGGTTCAGAGTTTACATTTTATGTGTGTCCTTTTTTTTTTTTGTTTTTTTTTGCACAGTTTTCTTGCCCAGGCGAGAGACCCAACACCTCCCAATTTCCCCACCCCACGCCGCATTTTCCTCCCGAAAACTGGTTGGCAATATATCCTTCATGATAATGTATTCCAGCCCGGAGAAGTGCAAAACAAGAATAACAGAATCGGCGCAGAGTTCTCGTTTCATTTCCAGTGGGTTTTGTGTTTTCAAAAATATTATTTACAGCCCTTGTACAGAGGCATTAATTACTAGAATATTTTTTATAAAAACTAAACATTGTTTTTGATTAAAGCAGAACATTTAAAATACGAATATCATCCTTATTACTAATAACCCAAAAATTCAACATCTTTACAATATTAGTTAGAACGTAAACATTTAGCAATGAATTCCTAGTAATTTACTTGTTATAACATGTACGCTAAGTGATTATTATTTAAATTTTAGGTAGTCACATATCAAGGATATATTCAAAATTTCATTAAAGTAAGATAGTAAACTAATTGCTTAAATAGATAGCCGAAAACGCTTCATAAAGTTCATAGGCTGCTCACTTGATAATTAGTTAAATTGTTGCAAACAGGCTGGAAAAGTTTGTAAACGTATTTATAGTTTGATATTTGCTCTTTAAACTCAACAAAAGCTACTTACTCGTCAAAAGAGATGGAATTTACTTCGAGCATTTTCCCTTCATTCAATATTTACCACGTGTATCGACTTTAAAGGCTTTATTTCCTACAAAATGTTGTTCATTTTAAAGATGAGTAAATAACTCTATTAAATAAATTGGGTGGAAAATTGTTTAATTGGAAAATTTGATGCAATTCAACGATTATGCATATTTTATACCGTTTTGGCTAAATTGCACAATTTCAAGAGTTGAAAATTGAAGGCACTTTTCGGGTAAAGAGTTTAAAAGGCAGGATGAAAATGTCAGTGAAAATCAGGAAAATGATAGGAGAAAAACAACTAGAGAGTTTAAGGTGCCTATATGAGTTTCGTTTACTGCACTTAAAAGACTTTAAGATTTAAGGAGGGAATTTTGTATGGTAAGAAGTTAAAATCGCTTTGCAATGGAGCGATTTAATTTGTGTTTCATTGACTTTAAAATCCAGATTTCGTATGCATTAGTTAAAGCCCAATAAATCTTCTACTTGAAAAGACTTTCAATATTCTTTATTTCGAATGGAAACTAAAACTCAGATCAGTAAATTGATTGATAAAAAAATGGAAAAAAAAGAGGAACTGGAACTTGTTGCTGCGGCTAAAGTTATTGCATTCTTCTTGTTGCTGCACTCGATCTGAAGGCGTTGCAGAGGGACGGGGATGAAGCAGGAGGGGAAGGGGAAACGAGACTAAAGATCGCGCCAGACGATGACGCAGACTGCAGGCTTGTTGGACGCTAAAAAGTGGCTGGGGTATATTGCTTTTTGAGTCAATAACCTCACTCGCTACAAGAAAAAAAGAGGAAGAGTCAGAAGCACTCACATTCTTCCCCTCTCTTTCTCGCGCTTACTATGCCTCCCCTTCCCACACATTCCCACACTGGTTGGGGCAAAAAAAAAGCCGCCAACAACAATAGGGCAGAAAAGAATACGAATAAAAAGTAGAAGAATCCACAGAAGTTAAGTCAGAAGGCCAGAAGAACCGAACTTATGCCTCAAGAATTCCGGAGCCAAGTAAACGATTAAAAATGCATCCAATCTGTTGCCTGGGATCAATATACAAAACACTACTTATTGGACCTAAGACTTATAATTACCGAATTTCTAATCCGAAATTTGTAGTAAAAAGACATGACTTATCTTCGTTTTCTACTTAACATTCAAATCGCTAAGATACACTTGTAGCCAGTGTAAGATGAACCATATTTGAAATACACAAATAAACCTCTAGGAATTTGGATAAACAAAAAAATAAATTTACTAAATGAGTAGTGAAATTTTCCATACTTCAAAAATTGTATTATATTATTTGTATTGTCTAAAGCTAAATGTTAGGCAACGAATTAAAAAAATATTATAATAGAATTATATTTCCTTTGGGTACCCCAAAACTTTATGCGATTTCGAATGAAATCCAGCTTTTGGGAGCAATTTAAGTTTAAGAACTACGGTTCCATTTGTTTTTCGAGCAATTGATTAGCTTTTCAAGCTTATTGACCAAAGAAAAAACAGCCGTAAACTTTTTTTAATGGCAAATCAAACGAAACGGCGGCGCTATCTGCGTGTGTGTGGGGTATAAGATACAACACGAAGGCAAACACACACACGTTCGAAAAAAAACCAACAAAAAAGGCAGGGAAAAATACAACAAATAAAAAAGAAATAAAGGCAACTCATGAGCGATGGACAGACAGTCGGCCAATTGAGCTAGAGAGAGAAGATAATCAAGAGCAAATAACAATGGGTATTTCCGAGGGGGAGGAGTAGAGGGGCGGCGGGTGGCAGGGGGTGAGGGTGGTGGAGTGACGCCAGCACAATATGAGAAGAATTTCACATTTGTTCGCTGCTGTCACTCACAAATATTGATGTGAAAAGAGTGGCAGAAGGAGAGGGGGAGGAGGGCGGGAGTGAGAGGCGGCGAGTCACACACAAATACACACAGTGCAAAAAGAAATAGAAGCAACAAGAACAAGAATAACGCACACACCTTCCCAATCGCCTGCGTCGACGCCGACTGCGCTGCCACCCCCGCGACGTCGGCAGCGGCAGCGAAGTGTGGCAGTGTCAAAGACAAATGCCCGAATCATATTGCTTGCTCCCTAAGCTCCCCCTCCCCATTCCTCCCTCGTTACCATTTCTCCACCTTTCACCCTCCCACTTGCGGTGAACCCAAAAGCAATTCCCAAGTTGAAGAAGAAGGCAAAGTTTTACAGTGCTACTTCCGCTAAAACCGATTTTATGTAACTGGAACAATGAAATGATCTGTTTCCAAATATAATCATACATATAACTTTTAGAGTACTCCTTACGCAGTAAAAAAAAAAAGGAAAAACTAATTCTCAGCCCATTTACCTAATATATATCTTCTCCATTTACCTAATATAAAAACTACTACAAAATATTTATAAATTAAACTCTTAACTTAATTTAATGTGAGGTCACCTCAAGCAAGTTCCACTGTACCAAGTCGGTCTGTCCGTTCCGTTTGTTTTATTTCTTGCTTGTTATAAATTGCCAGCGCTCTTTCGCAGACTGCCCCCTCTCTTCCACACTCTCTCGCTCTTCTCCTAGCACCCCCTCCCCTTGATAAGAGCGCACATCTGTCGCCTGCCGATGCGTGACAACAAAAAAATAAAATAAACCGAAAGAAAGCAGGAAAAAAGAGTGCGCAATTACAGTTATTAGCGAGCCACAGTGGGCCCCACCTTAGCGGGCTAAACGTTGGCTCATTAAAGTGATTAATACAGCTAAAACTAATAATAATAAGTAATGACAAAAAGAAAAGTGCAATTATAAACCACGGTGCGTGGCAACAACAAATGTAAGGTTTTTTTCTCGCTCTTGCTCTGTCCTCCGCCCGCACTCTCCCTCTCCCTTTTGCGTTCCATTTCCACTGGTCCGCCGCCGTCGCCGCTTGCGGTTCTTCTGCTCTCCGCGCTCTCCACACGCTCATTCGCCGCGAAATCACAAACACAGACGGACGCGTCGCCGAGCGGCGCTTGTAAATATTTTTCTTAATTGTACATTTAAATAGCGGAAAATGCAATAGCCAGTGTAAACAAATGCCGTTAACTGCTGTCGCAGCGCAAGTAATAAAAACGAAGTCATTAACAAAAACAGCAGACAAGTTGTCTGTTAAATCTCCATAAAGCGACAAAGACAGACAACTTTACGAATTTTATGAATGAATTTGCCAAGTGAAACAAAAAAAAAAGAACGTTGCTTAAAAAAGTGCAAAATGCTGTGAACGGAACTTTTATTTTTTTTCGCCTTGTGTATGCATTGGTTTCGCAGTCGCCGCCTGCAGTCTGCGTGTGTCTGTGTGTGCGGGTGTCTTGGCTTTTCTTCTCCATTTCTTTTCCTCTTTTTTTAATAGTGGCAGTGGTAAATGATGCGCATGACTTGTAAAGTTCAAGTTTTTTTTCTCGAGGGGGACTTTTTCTTTTATTGTTTAACAAAATGCAATCTTGTGCGTAAATTTTGAATTCGCCGCTCTGCCGATAGAGTGCAGGTGTAGTGGTAAAAGAGAGCAACTTCTGCTTCCGTTTTGTGCGTGTGTTTGTCTCTCTCGCTGGCGTGTAGTTTTTTTAGTTTTGTTTTGCTTTCCATATTTCGGCCGATTCCGCTTTGTGCTCGACTTTCGCCCAAGCGTTGCGGCATTGCCAACACAGAGAGTGGAGTAATAGCGAAGGGCGAAAGAAGCTGAAAATCGAAACCGATTGATGAACTGTATCTTGGGATTACAAGTGTTGTGATTGCAATTAAGATTCAGTTTCTATTTAATAAAAATATATTGAACCATATATATGTGATGGGAAACCATAATTAATTATTGTTTTTATTTTAATTTAGTAATTATCAGGAAACTTTTTTTTTATAGGTTTAAAAAAAATATTTTTTAAATTTGTTTGAGTTGTTAAATTTAATTTATTATGCTAAATAACCATATTTCTCTCCATTTTATTGCAGATTCCAAACGCATGTTACGCACAGTAGTTGGTCCTAAGATCTAGGGGATTTTGAACATGAACAAAAATGCCGGCGATGGCAGCGATGGCAAAAACTCAAACAAAAACTCGAATGCGGGAGGGGGTGCTGGAGCCGGGGGGCCGCACGACCCCACCGGCCTCCTAGATGCAGCTTCCCTATTTGGTAAGTACCTACTCTCTAAAATTCGTGAGTTATGATCTTCATATAATACTTTTTTTTTATTTTTCCCACCTATTCAGCTTACTGGGGACGTGATCCCACTGGAGCGGCGGCTGCAGCGGCCTCCAATCCGCTGTTCAACTCTCAGTTCAATGCCGCCGCTGCCGCCGGATTGGGTTTATTGCCACAAGCCGGAGGCGCTTCTGCCAATGACCGTTATTCCATGGCAGCTGCAGCGGCTGCGGCGGCGGGAGCCCATCATCACCAGAACACCATGGCGGTGGCGGCTTCACAGGCCGCCAGTTTGGCCGGTTTGCATCCAGCAAGTGAGTAAAATGTCGGCACATTCCGTATTTTAGTAGCGCACCCCAAGAAGAAATTTGTGACGGTACGAAATTAGCGATTGCCTTGGCGCAAAGCGTTAAAACGACGTCGTCCCATGAGTCACCATAAAGAATCCACGCGAGTTCGATTTCCGCCTGGTGAAAACAGCTTTTATCCAAATTATATGGAGTAAAACAGCAAATGTCTTGTTTATCGTGCAAAGCGTTTGAAGAAAATACTCCCAGAGCATTTACATTTAGTAGCTTGCTGTTTGCTTTACACTGCCCAAAATGCTTTTCCCTGAGCAGGGCGGTGAAAAATGGTCAAGCACAAATATTTTAGTCTGCTTTTGTATTTTAGTTTTGAGTAATCATTGACTATTTGTACTTGGAGCAAATTTTATTAAAGATTTAAAATTGATTTATTTAAGTAGGTGCACATTTTGTAGAAAAAAGGTTTAAAATTCCTAAAGTTTGAACTAGTTATACTAGGAACATTTTTTGTTGTCGTTTAAGAGTTGTTGAATTGAATACTTGAACTTGTAATAAAATAACAAATAAAAAGTATAAAAGTAATTAAATAACACTTCTAACATAACGAATTTGTTCACCAAAAAATTAGGCACTTTTGGCTCAAATTAACTCTACTGCAGATTCAAAAAAAACATTGATTTAACTATGATCCAAAAATCCATTCTAACTCACTAATTACTCGATTTACAGGCTGGTGGTCAATGGCCCAGCTAGCTGCCCAGGATTACTTCAGCCGCCTGCAGGCCTCGGGCCTCTCACCATTCCCACATCCCGATCTGGCGGCTGCCTTTGGGCCAGCTGGCATGGGAATGGGCGGTGGAGCTGGAGGAGGGGGTACTGGAGGTGGAGGAGCTGGTGTCCTTGGCCAAGGCGGAGGCGGTGGAAATGGTGGAAGTGGCAACGGGGGCGGAGGCTCTTCATCTGGCTCCTCGGGCAGCAAGTCGAACAAATCGCGCAAGGAGAAGCGAGCTGCCCAGCAGCAGCAACAACAGCAGCAGAGCCTGGCCAACAGTCTAAATGCGGCAGCTGCGGCGGCAGCAGCAGCAGCGGCCAACAATCCCGCAGCTGCATTGGCCAGCATGCATGGATTCGGAGTAGGAGTACCGGGCACAAGCATTCCGTCGGTGAGCACAGGCAGCGGTTCTATATCCACCAACAGTGGAGGTCATGGGAGCTACAAGGTGAGATTTATAGTACAAAAGGTATAAATCTTTATAGTAATACTAATGCATTTTTAATTTAACCCTTCAGAGCACGGCTAGCGCTTATGGAAAACCCTCGACCATGACGAGCAGTAGCATGGCAAGCAATCCAGGCTCCGCCTACGATCCGGTGACCCTTCACAAGGAGCTGCTGGCCATGCAGGCCGTGGCAGCCGCTGCTTCCGGCTCGGGCTCAAGCGGTTCATCCGGCAAGAAATCCGGTGGAGGTGGCTCGTCATCCTCCTCAATGCACGGCCATGGACTGGGAATGGGTAGTAGCGGTGGTCTGATGTCCAGTGGCAAGGCTTCGACCAGTGTAAGCGCCAGCAATTCATCGTTAGGAGGAATGCATCCCAGTCTGGCCAGTAGCAATCCGCTAATGTCCCCGCATGCGGGTCTGGGTTCATCGTCTTCTTCATCCGGCAAGGATCGTGATAAGAACAATCCCTCGCTAAACGCCCTCAACTCGCTGTCGCAGTTTGGAGCTTTGGGTATGACGCCGCAACAGAGCATGCAGGCGGCAATGAATGCTTTTGCGGCCAGCACTGGAGTGTCGCCCTCTGCCACGATAACTTCCTCGCCGCATCACTCCTCCCAGCAGCAGCAACAAATGGGCGGCAACAGCTCCACGTCTGGATCGGGTGGCAAGTCCAGCGCCAAGGATTACATGATGGGGTAATTTTTGATTTATATGTTTAACTATTCCGATACTAAATGAATTATTCCCTAACAGCACTGGTAGTGAGCATCCGTCACTACTCGGAGTTCGTTTACCACCGGACACGGAGATAATCAAGTACACGTCCTCGATTGTGGGACCCAAGATACCTGGTACTACCTCGCGCGGTCGCAAAAAGACAATTTCCGAAACTGAACAGCAAACAACACAACAACAACAACAGAAACAACAACACCAAGCAGAACAACACCTACTCCAACAACAGCAACAAGCACAAGCACAAGCACAAAAAGAGCTCGACAGCACCACAAATGCCATTTCCTCTCTGCTTGCATTTCCAGGTCTCAGTCCCGCGAAGCGGGCTAGACTCGAAATGGAGTACGCAGCGATGGCTGCCGCCGCCCAACAGCAACATCAGCAGGCCCAGCAGCAACATCAGGCGCAGCAGCAACTCCACGGTATGCTGGGAGCAGCCGGGATTCCTGGAATGGCCGGACTGGTCGGTCTGCCGGGTATGAGTGGCAATCCTCTCGATCAGCTGACTGTGAGCAAGGCCAGCTCTTCGACGGCGGCCACAACCAGTACCAGTTCCTCCTCAGCAGGGAGCAACCTGCTCAACCAGAGCTCCAGTGATCGCGTGGAGGTGATCAAACTGCCGCCAACAATCACTTCTAACGGGGCCTATAACCTCTCGAGTAAGGGAAAAGAGGTTCATGACCTCACCACCGATCTAGCGCCCACATCTGGAGGAGTGAACCTCAGCCTAAAGGCCAATGCAAACGCCAGCGCCTTGACCCCCAGCGGAGCCGTGGGCTCAGCCTCCAATCCCATCACCATCGATGACTTTGATGCGCCACTTAATCTTTCCATGAAACCCTCGGATAAGAGCAACAGTAGCTCTACAACTCCCGCAGGAGGGTCGTCCTCCTCATCCAGCGCAGCGTTGGCCAATTTGGCCAGCGACTATCAGGCGGTGGCCACTGGCCAAAGCGGAAATAGCCTGCAGAGCTTGAGCTCAATTACAGCAGCTTTGGGAGGAACTGGAGGCATGCCAGGCGGTTCCATTTCAGGCAGCGGAGGAACCTCCCCAGCTCCGGCAGGTTCCGGCACAGGAGCCTCTGGTGGCTCGGGATCTGGATCCGGCGGGGGATCGTCCTCTTACAAAGAGGGAAGACCTCGTAATCTTGGACGCGGTGTATCCAAGCCCAAGAAGAACACGGTGGCTTCGCTACTGGCTCAATCCCGAGCTGTGGGCCTAAAACCCATGCTGGCCACCCAGCAACTTCTTCAACAGGGTGCTGATATTGTGAGTTATTTACAAAATAATTAATGAAATATCAGTAACTCATAAATTTCGACTTTTGCAGGAAAAAATTCGACTGGCGCTGAGCGAGGCCAACGCTCATATGGAGACCTCCACGGATTCCGAGAGTGTGGCAGCCGAAAGTGGACTGTCAGAGTCTGAGAGTGAGGACGCCAATATCCTGAACGTGGCTGAGCTAAGGGTGCCACTGGAATTGGGCTGGAAGCGAGAGACGGTGATCCGTGGACTGACCAAACAAGGTCAGATCCGTGGCGAGGTTACCTACTATGCTCCGGGAAGCACGGCGCCTCTGAAGAGCAACGGACAGGTTTTTGCTGTGAGTTTGTAGGGCACCTTTTTTGAATCTTAAAGTAACTCCTTAAAACACAGACTACAAAATCTTAACAACAATTGGAGCTTTAAACATAATTTATGTGTTTTTTATTATTCATACAAACATTAAATTAACAAATTGGCCACAGCGCACATAACGTCAGTCAGCATCTGAGATCATAGCTAAATTCTAAAATTTTCACAGATCCTGGATCAGCAGCCATCGAATCTGAGTCGTGAAAACTTTAGTTTCTCTGCACGAGCCATTGTTGGTTCATTCCTGCAGCCCGCACCACCGCCGTACGCCAACGATGGCGAGTACATACGGATGACGGACGAGGATGTGGCCAAGCGGCTGGAGGATTTAAAGGTCTTCACCCGCCAGACACTTAACGTCGAGCAACGCATCGAGATCGCCAAGCAACAGCAGGCGATGCGTGATGCCAAGAAGTTGCAAAAGGAGGAGTTGGCCAGGAATAAGGAGAAGGCACGCCAGGAGAAAAACTCAAAGTTGGAGCAGCAGCGCAAGGACAAAGAGCTAAAGAATCAGCAGGCCGTCGAGGTAACTTTTGAAGGTTCAAGTCTTATGAAGATTATCTTCTTATGCGAAACATATTTTTAGGAGCGCAAAAAGCGTCAGGAGGAGCTAGATCGCCTTAAGCAAGAGGAATTGCTTAAGAAGCAACAGGTCAGTCTAGATTACGTTTGCCTTTCCAAAATCAGTGCATAATTTGTGTTTTGTTTTGCAATAGGAGAAAGAGAAACGTCGTCAGGAGGCCATTTTAGCTAAGGAACAGGTACACATGCCTTACCTTCGGTCTAGTCCTTGATCCTAATCTGTTCCATATCCGTTTTAAACTGGGGTTTACGATTTTCCAAGGGTTTTTTCAATGGTTTCCAGAACTAATTTGTTTAGCACAACTATCCTTTATTATTATAAATATCCTAACTGATACAAGGTTGGTGATTTGGGCTAATCTAATCTAAATTCTATATAAAAATTTATGGTTCTCACTGAGATTTGGTTTGTTATTTTGGCTTTACTTTACCCATTAGTTCCAGGGCTTTTAATTAATTTTGAAATTAGTACGAGTTGCTTCCACGCTTTTTTAAAATAATTTTATGTATTGATAGAAGCCCAACATTGCCATCTCAGTATCAGTTCATACTTTTATTTTTATTAACCTATTCGTTCTATTTGTATAACATAGGAACTACAGAAACAGAAAGAGATGCTGTTGGCTGCCGAAATGGTAAGATATCTAAGAATTTGATATGAAGGGGGTTAATCGAAAATCATTAAACTTTGTTTTCTCTTCTCCGAAAAGGAACGCGAGCGTCGTCGCCAACACATGAGTCTCATCCGGATGCTCGAGGTGCGTCGGAAGTTCGAGGATCGCGAAAAGAAAAAGCATCAGCTGGTGCTGGACCGTCTACTTCTCCGTGAGCGTCGCATGGCGGAGCGAAAACGAGATGCAGAGATCCTGCAGTTGATACGGCGACCCAACGAGGACTCTGAGATGCCACAAGAGTTGGTAATCCCGGAGCTGGATCGCATTGCGGGCAACCGCCTTCCCGGCCAGGCTATGGCCGATCTTCTGATGGTCTTCGAATTCCTGCACAATTTCGGAGAGACTCTGGGCTTTGACATGGAATCACTGCCAACGCTCCAGAATTTACACGATGCGTTGATTAGCGATAGCAGTGCGGACGCCGAAGAGGAATTACTGTCGGTAATGACTCATCTGTTGGTTTGTGCCATTGAAGATCCGGGTGTTCCCAATCCCGGCAGACACACCACTTTGCTGGGACAATCGCTTCGCAACGCGGACATAACCAACTCAAATGTGTCTGAGATCCTGAGGATCTATCTGTATGCCACGGCCACGGGTGAGGTGCGACAAATGCACGGCATCACTGTGGATCGCGAGCGAGAAAGGAGAGTACCCGATCATCACCAAGTAGATTCCGATTCCACCACGCACTCACACTCGGCCAAGAACCAGGAGTATTATAAGCTCCTCCACGAAAACGACACCTGGAAGCTGTCGCACTCGCTGAAGGATCGTCCCTTCGTGGCATTGAATCCCACGCGCAAGGCGCAAATGTTAGCCCACCTTTGCAATGATCTGCTGATGAACAAGGCGGTGCTTCGCCAGATTGATGGCAGCCTCGAGACTTGCGCCCAGATGCGCAAGGAGAAGTACATGACGGACATGAAGGTGCGCAAGTACAAGGCGCTCCACATGCGCAAGGCTCGAATTGAGGCCTATGAACGAGCACAAGCGGAGCGTGAAGCGGCGATGCAGGCGTTGATGGCGCAGCAGAAGCTGGATGCAGAACGTCTAAAGGCGGAGGAGGAAGCGAAGGCGGCAGCAGCAGAGGAAGCAGCAGCTGCGGCAGGCACAGAGGAAGAGGCAGCTAAAGCTGGTTCACCCAATGGCGAGAAGCCAAAAGAGGAGGATCAGGATGAGCAGGTGGTCACCAAGGAACCCCAGCAGCAGCAGCCCATGGATGTGGATGGCGTTCTCGATGAGGAATCACTTGTAAGCCCCGCCAAAAGCATCA
Organism: Drosophila lutescens; assembly: GCA_037075285.1. Lineage (NCBI taxonomy): Eukaryota > Metazoa > Arthropoda > Insecta > Diptera > Drosophilidae > Drosophila > Drosophila lutescens. The sequence goes on from JBAMCF010000993.1 coordinate 405,001, forward strand.
TCCAAGTGGACAACACTCTTACGCCCAACAAACAGGACATGGCCACGCCCACCTATCAAATCAATGGATCTAGCACACCTACGACTAGTGGAGCAACTGGAGCCGACATGAGTGCACTGCTGCAGGCCAAGAAGAGCGGAGCACGTAACTCCATTAACGATGAACACCACCATGATGTTAGCATTATCGACGATGATCTCTCCGACTTGGATTCGGAGATCACGAATGTCGAAGAAGACGAGGACAATCGCTTGAGTGCCGATGAGTTGCAGAAGAAGTTGGACAAGATTGTGCGGGCTTCACTTAACTGTAAGGAGGCGCTGGAAAAGAGCACCAATCAGCTGAGAGCGGCCTGCTTTGGACAGGATCGCTTCTGGCGTCGCTACTGGAAGTTGCCCAAGGCGGGTGGCATCTTCATTGAAGCCCTTGAGTCGGCCCAGAATGATATATGCGGCTATCATGAGGCCTTGGAGGGCATGGATGACAAGAAAGATGCAGCTGGCGAGAAGGAAAACGCAGATGAGGAGAAAACGGAAGCTGCGGAGTCCGCTGAACAGCCAATGGAGGTGGATGAATCTCTCACACAACTGGAGGATGGAGCTCCAGCTCAGAATGTTGAGCTATCTGAAACCAATCAACCAAACGCCCATCAAGAAGAGGATGATGACGATGATGATGTGACAGAAATCAACAAGGTGGAACCGGAAATCGTAGACCTGGGCGACGATGACGATGATGCAGCTCCGCCATTGCCCAAAGTAGAACCTCCTAGGCCAGAGATCAAGGTTAAATCAGAGATGGAGCTAATGGGTCCACCGCCCACGACGATGATATCCACCAAGACCGACTTTGAGGCGGAAATCAAGATACCCTCCATGCCTGGTATCTTAATGCCACCTACTCTCAACAACAACAACAGCAATAACAATAACAACAACAACGGAAGCGACAACTGTGATAAGTTGGAAACTGGCTTGAACTTGGGACTAGGACAGCAGCAGCAGCAGAACTTTGGACAGGCTGTGATTAAGATGGAGGATATGAAGAAGGAGGATGACTGCATTATAGTGTCCACATCCAGTGCAGACGATACGCCCAAGTGGTTCTCCATTGTCCGCCGCGAAGTTCCGCTGATCAGTGAGCTGCCAGCCGAGGAGGGTGGCGTTGTGGGCCAGGAACTGCAGCACAGCTTTGCGAACCAAAACTGCTCCGCCCAGCTGCAGCTCCAGGGTCATCCTTGGGATCTGATCAACAACATGCAGTACTACTCGATACCCATGGACGAGTGCAAGGTGGACACCAGCAAGCTGGGCAACGAGTGCATTTTCTCGCTAAGCGGCCTCGATGAAAAACAAATGATGGCCAAGGTGGAGGAGTTCAAGGCCTTCAAGGTGGAGTCAAAAAACGGTCTGGGCTCTCCTCATCGCCACCACGAGACTGAAGATGATGAGGAGCAGGCCAAGCTGAAGTTGGATGGGAATATGGACACCGAAATGGAAACGGATGCAGATGAACTGGCTGGCAAGGACAAGTTTTTTCGCTTGCGCTCTGATGCGCCCCCGGATACGGGAGGAGGGGCAAACGAGGGAACTGATGTGAAGCCCAAGATTGAGCTGCGTTTGGATGAGGCGCTATCGCAGGCATATTACCACAATATAGCCAATATGTCACTGAGCAGTGTGCAGACGTATATACCCATCGACATACCACTGCCGCTTTCCATGACTCCCGATGAGCATCGTCTGCTGGAGCAGGTCAAGCTGGCGGGTTTTCCAGATAGAGTCCATGGGGTTTATGTGCCCCGAAGACAGCGCTACGGCTGGTGGCAGTTGGACGATGAACAGAAGTTGCGCCAAGTGCTCAAGACGCTTAATCCCTCTGGCCTGAGGGAGCGGGAATTGCAGGAGAATCTTCAGCGTTTCCTGGGACTAGAACAGCCATTGGGTGTGAATTATCAGCTCAAATCGGATACAGAGTTTCCGGAGGAATTCCTTATGCCTGACAAGAAGGGCGATTGGAATCCCAAGGTGGCCAAACGTGTGGAACTGGCCCTCATTGAGCAACTGGAATCCCTGGAGGACAAAGTAGCCAGTGCTTCCATGCAACTGAAGAACTGGCAATTGCCCAATCGCGTGGAGAGTGAGCTCACCTTGGACTCGCAGGAGGATGTCAGCGAAGAGGATTTCGTGAGCATTATTCCCATGATCCGGGAGAGGATTATTGATTTGGAGGCAAATATCGAAAGGCGCTACCTGAAGCCTCCGTTGGGCTCGCAGACAGGCGATGCCCACTTGGCGGTTATTGCCCAGAACCAGCATACCACCACGCAGACGCAGAATTCCGCATCGGCGGCTGCATATCTCCTGCAGATGCAACAGCAGCAGCAGCAACAATTGGCCCAACAGCAGCAGCAGCAGCAAGGATCCGGAACGGGCAATAACCTGAATCCATCATCCTTCAATGAGCGCACAATGGCTCTGGCGGCGGCAGCAGCAGCTTCGGGAACAGGCAACGCCACTGGAGGAGGAAACTCGGCAGCCGGCGGAGGAGTTACCCCCTGTGAATCGGGCAGCGGGGAACCGAACTCCGGCAACGCGTCACCGGCCAGCAATTGCGACAGCGATCGGGATGAAAAGGTGGAGCATATCCCCAAAGGATTGGTGCAGTGGCGGGATGCAGTGTCTCGATCGCACACCACCGCACAGCTGGCGATGGCCCTGTACGTCCTGGAATCCTGCGTGGCCTGGGACAAGAGCATCATGAAAGCGGTAAGACCAGGAGGGCTTTGGAAACTTTTAAAACCCCCCGAAAAAAAATGCTTGGCACCCGCCTCTTTTCTGTGGTCCATCCCATTGTTGTTTTGGCTGCACATACACTAACATCCTCTACTCACCAACCCACATAATTGTACACACCGCATTGCATAACCATCTGATACCTAACACACTAACCGTATTCACCACAACTAAAACAAAGGAGTTGAAGAGCTAAGATCACGGCTGCTTTTTTAAAATGTAGTTTTTTATTTTGACTTGTTGTATGACTAAACTTGTGTAGGATATTTTTATAGAATAAAAGTAAATGAAAACAAAAAAATTTTAAAATTTTAAATATATTCACTTTTTTAAACCACTATTTTGAAATCGATTTAAACTTTTTATATTTTCATAAAATTATCTGCTGAATATATGCACTTTTAAAAGGCAACCGTGATCGCACTAGATTGTATTTCTTGTTTTTGAATTGTAGCTAAGTAGTTTCTAAAACATTTCTGAATATGAAAAATTGAAATTGCCTGTGAAATTAATTCCAATTTTGTTTTGATTCTCCTTCCGATTTTATTTGTCTTTCTTAACTGTCTCTTGCTGAATGTTTGACTTGTTTGTTGCTTGTGGTGTTTCATGGTGTTTGAAAAAAAATTTCAAATATTTAACGCTTTCATACTCACACACACACACGTACATAATCCACCAAATACATACACACATACATGAATGCTTTTGTTACCGTTACCGTAACCGTAAACCGTTTACCGATAACCGTTGAACCCCCCACAAATAAAACCCACCAAAACCACCACGACTGTTTTCCCCACGAACCGATTCGAACTGCCATCCGAAAAGTATGCAACAAAAAACAAGTCCAGCAAAAAGAAGAGCAGCGCCAAAAAGCAGGCAACACCGACGAAAAAGCAGCAGCAGAAGAAAAATAAGAAGGACCAGCAGCTGACCACCAATGGAAAAAAGAACTCCAAAGAAACTCCGACCAAAAAGCCAGAGAAGAAAGCTCCCCTGAGCATCAAAATCAACCTGAAGGCTCTGGCGCAAAATGGCCAAGGCTCGCAGCATCAAACCCAAACCAACATCCTTGTCCAAACCCAAACCCTCTCCAAGTTCAAATCCCCATCCCAATCCTCAAATCCAATCACTAGCGACTCCGACTCGGACTTTGGCACACGGACGAAGAAGAAGAGCGGCGGCAAACGCAGACGCTCGGCCAACCAAACAAACTCTAGCAAATATTCCAATTCCTTACAGAATTGCCAGTTCTGCACGTCCGGCGAAAACGAGGACAAGTTGCTACTGTGCGACGGCTGCGACAAGGGGTATCACACCTACTGCTTCAAGCCCAAGATGGACAACATTCCCGATGGCGATTGGTGAGTACCTGTGTACCAGTCCTCTATCTCTATACATCCTCCATCCTCACATGTCACTGTCATAGATTACAAGTTAAGAAAAGAAAAACACATTAATCCGCGTTGTCTTGTTGATCGTTAACCGTTGAGAAACTGTGGCACTGTTACTCTCTGTTCCCCCAAAACGAATCCCTTGATGAAGAACTCTAGATCGATCCGCAGTTGCTAATCTCAAATCCCTTCCTTCCTTTCAGGTATTGCTACGAGTGCGTGAACAAGGCCACCAATGAGCGCAAGTGCATCGTTTGCGGCGGCCATCGTCCCTCGCCCGTGGGCAAGATGATCTACTGTGACTTGTGTCCACGTGCCTACCACGCCGACTGCTATATACCCCCGCTGCTGAAGGTCCCGCGTGGCAAGTGGTACTGCCATGGCTGCATCTCCCGCGCGCCACCTCCGAAGAAGCGCAGCGCCGGCGGATCGGCCAGCAGCAGCAGCAAATCCAGGAGGGACAGGGAACGGGACTCGGGCGGCTCGGCCAAGCGACGCAGCGACAACAGCAAGACACCGGCCATGGAGCACATGCAGCAGCAGCAGATGCAGATGCAGATGCAGCCACTGGCAGGCGGGGATCCCCATCATCATCAGCAGCCGCCGTCGCTGAACTCCTCGCACGATGAGTCGATGAATTCGCTGCCGGCGGCTCCTCTGAGGTGAGTGTGGGGGCCTGCGGGCGGCTGAGGGGGCGGCGGAGTACACGGTCCGGGTTCCAGTTTATAATGCCTCTGCTCTCTGCAGTCCGGCGCACTCGGTGGCCTCGGCTACGACGTACGATGACCAGCACTATGCCAACAACTCGGTGGACGGCAGCAGTCGCTTCCAAACGCATCTCATCCCTCCGCCGAATAATGGCACTGCGGCCCTGCTGGAGGATGTGGCGTCCGGTGTGGCCAGTGTGATGCCCAGCAGCTATCCGGTCTATCCGCCCATTGTGGCTGGCAACTTCTCAGCTGGATTGATTAGCCCAGCGGTACCATCGGTGCCCGTGCCACCAGCGATGCAGTTTGCCAATGTGGTCGCCATGTCGCCACGGGCTGTCACGCCAACCCGCACCCGAACGCCCACACCGACGCCAGTGCCCACTCCGCCACCACCGCCGCCGACACCGCTGCTCATGCAGGCCTCGCCCACAGCCACCGCCCTCCATGTAACCGCCTGCCAGTCGCCGCCCCAACAGCAGCAGCCGCAGCAGCTGATGACCATGCCTTCACCACCAGCCATTGGAGTGGGAACAGGAACTAACCAAATGTCCCCACCGCCAATCAACATACATGCCATTCAGGAGGCCAAGGAGAAACTGAAGCAGGAGAAGAAGGAGAAGCACGCCACCAAGAAGCTCATGAAGGAGCTGGCAGTCTGCAAGACGCTATTGGGGGAAATGGAGGTGGGCATTGAATGAAATCTTTAAAAATTAGTTGTACAAATAATGTAATATGAATAATTCAATCAGCTCCATGAGGACTCTTGGCCATTTCTATTGCCAGTAAATACCAAGCAGTTTCCAACATATCGAAAAATAATCAAAATTCCCATGGACTTGTCCACGATCAAGAAGAAACTGCTGGATTTGAGGTTAGTAAATCAAGTAAGCTTTTTAAAAACGATGAGATTAATAACTGCTCTTTTATTCAAATAGTTACAAAGCTCGCGAAGACTTTTGCGTGGATGTGCGTCAGATCTTCGACAACTGTGAGATGTTTAACGAGGACGATTCGCCCGTTGGCAAGGCAGGGCACGGCATGCGAAAGTTCTTTGAGTCACGCTGGGGCGAACTGACCGACAAGCACTCCTGATCCTGTACCACCGGCCAGCCGCAGATCCAGATGGCTACCAACACCAACATCGGCATCACCACTGGCACCTCCATCACCACCACAACCAGCCCAAACAACATGGCCGGCACAGCCACGCATCCCATTGAGATGGTCACCCTGATCGCCACACCGCAAGAGGAGGTGGAGGCCGTGGAGACGACAACAGCATTAACTGAAGCAGCACAATTTTGGTCAAGAGATTAGAGTAGGTTAAGGAGAGATTGTAAATAATTAGGTGATAGTTATAGTCTAGAAGCGCAGCATACACACATTTAAATATATTTATATATAGTAGATATATAAAAAACACACACGCGAGAGTATTCAACGTCCTACGTGGGTCAAGAAGAAAGAGGAAGCTTTGATTAAAATCAATCACCAGCCAAGGCGAACAACAACAAGTATGCAAGTGAAAATTGTGTTTAGTTTGTTAAGCATCCGAGGGCGGCAACATCAGCAGTATAAACAATAACTATTAGCCGACATAAAATAGCAGTTAGAAACCGTATCGCATAAGAAGCCATCTACAGTAGGCGCCCAGACAGGATGAACGCTGACAAATGACAAATGAACACGTACAAAAACTGTCTACTAATTTCCGATCCGAACCGATCGATCGATCCATCGTTTGAACAACAGTATTTTGTGCACAAAGCTGCGTCGCTTTGTTTTCTACACTTATAATTCTAAATCTAATTTTAACAATTATTCTTTAAGCACCAACGAAGCGCTCATTTAAGTTTTAAAGTGTATTTTGTACTTATAGCAACTCCGACATCTGTATTTAAACGTAAATTAACTATAGCTAACAATTGCCCAGGCAAAAAGGCGAACAATTATACTCAAAAGGCGGTGCGAGGATGATTTGTAAATGTAAATGGAAGCAAATTAAAATTAAATGTATTAAATTATTTATTCTGTGTAAATTTTCCACACTGTAGTTGGTACTCCGAATCGTAATTTTTGGCAAATCGCAAATACAACTCAAAATCAAATCGAAATTGAAAATAAATTTAAATAATCTAATCGAAAGGAAACGAAAGGATGCCGAGGAGAGAGTGGAGTGGAGTGAAGTAAGGTGGACATATCCTAGCGGGATCTAAGCGCAACTCCAGGACAGTATTAGAGGCAGTGGGATCCGGCGAGCGAAGCATCTGACATTTTAGCTGTATATAGGAAGTAATCCAAATTCAAGCCGATGCAAGCAATACAGATTAGCCTATATAAACGGTGAAATTGTTGGGGGAAATACAAATGTTACATTACTATATATACAGAATAACAATTAGCAAAGCAATGATATTTACACGAACTACATTTTGAATAAATCTAAACTCATTTGCAGTGCAGCACAATAATTGAATGAAATTGAAACAGAAACATAGAACGAGGAACGATTTTAAAAAGAGCGAAAGCGGCCAGTCAATAGTTTTTGCAACAAGACGATAATAATTTAAAACACCAGACCAGAACTACCTACCTACAAGTCACAGAAAACAGATAACAGATAACCAGTCGAGCACCGAATTAGTTGAGCGAGAGCATGTATTTTTTAGCACAGCCATTATAGTTTGTAAAGAGTTCGATACTAAATATATTATTTGGATCCGTGTTTACCAGACGACAGTGAGTAAGCTAGAGATGCATTTGCAATGAGTTGCTTGTGTAAATAGGAAGCGAAAGCCCCCTGAACCCATGCATGTACATTGTATATAAGATATATAGACCGCATCAAGGCATAAGCTCCAAGTTCAGTACCCTTCCCCGCATTACCGATCTGGTACAGCATGTTATTGGCATTCATACAGTTGTGTCACTTCACTATGCAATAATTGAACGGCAACAGCATTTGCCCAAAATCTAAAATCGAAAATCCATGGGGACGATTCTGGAAGCTCCCCGCCATAACAATAACTGCATACATAATGGAATCTTGATTTGTATTTATGTGTGTTCGTGGTGATACAACAGATATAACAGAAATATATATATATATTTTAAAATTATATGTACCCAACTTACGCATATGAGAACGTAACTTACTCATTAATAAATATTAAACGATGGATATACTCGATAACCAAGCATTATTATGATTGTGAGGGGATAGCCGCCAGCTGTAACCACATATGCTAAAACAAAATCATACTGAAAAATTACAAAAAAAATTCATACATTTTGGTGGGACATTTTCGACATTTGTGCACAAGGAAAATATAAGTAAATCATATAAAACTTACGAAATCATCAAGTTTTTAAATGGGAAAGGGGAGGGAATTTCTTCAGGAGTCTTTAAGGGAATATTCTAAGTCTTATTATTTTTATTATTATTTTTTACAGGATAATAGATCTCTTTAAAAAGCCGTTTTGTACAATAACTATTCGGAAATATCTTTCATATATTTTATGTTTTTTGGGAGTTGCTTATATACAAGTAATACAGCTTTCTATGTAAAATGTTTTGTGGATTATGTTGAACTTACGAAAAGTAGACAGTTTTTTGATGGTCCAGAAGCTGGGTACCTGACACACTCCACCGACAGCTGACTGAGCTGATTCGATCTGACCAATCCACATCTTGAACCCATGCTAACCACAAGCTTTTGAGCCTGGCCATTGGCTTGAGTTTACCGTTCCATGGGGACCATGCTCCGTTGGCTGTGACAGGCCATAATCATACAAATTAAACGGGCAGCAAAACGGAACAATCTGCATTTTGAAAGCGCATTAAAAACTCACCGCAACTGTCGGATCGTCGGAGATCTCTCAAAGGCGGTCTTTTACGAGCGCTTCTTTTTATTTCTCCCTATCCAATTTACGGCCTAAAATCAATCAGACAACAGCATAAATCATTTCCTTTGTTGCTTACGCTAAATTTGAATTGCTGACAGATTGGCAAGCATTTAGGGATCCATTTTTTATGGAGGTGCGAAGCTGCTTTACCAAGAAATCTTTCGGAAGCATAAACATCAAATTTTGTTGTGGGAACCGCGGAAACCTGAGGTGTTAATGTCTTGGCTGATTTTAATCCCCAGCGATCAGCGCTCCAAACGCTTGACAAAAGATGTGCTTACCTTTCCTGAGCCTTAAATTCTGTTCGGCAGTATTGACAGTTGGAAACTCGAAACGCTTTAAAACCCACTGATTTATGTAATTATTCGCAGCGACAAGAATTTCGTGCGCAACCCAGCAGCGATGGAAATAAGAAAAGAACCCAAAAGTGGAAAGGGACATCTGCAGCGGAGGACCACGACTGGATATTGGGTCCGCAGCTCCAGCCACATTATCAAAACATCATGGAAGATGACCAAATTAACTGGGCTCCAGCCGAAGACGACAGACTGCAAGTCCACACTGAGCGGAAATAATATGTAATTTATTCAAATTAACTTTGTGGAAAAGTAGAATCGTATTTCCCAGAATAAATCAAAATTTATATTATTTTTTAAACAAATAATAAGTCCTTGTTATTGATAATAAGATCCAATCATATCCTTAATATAACAGAATTTTTTTTTATTTTGCTCTGTGTTAAGAAACAAATAATAACATATTAAAAGTTAAACTAAATTAAGTTAAAAGTTGAAAAGTTGAAATAACTTTTAAGTTCCTAAAATACCTTTTTAACGAGGAATCTTGCATTCAAAGTTTTATAAGAATAAATTTATTATCAATAAGGATATTTTTTAGAATAATAAATACAAATTTGGGAAATTAACCACTTAGGAACTTATTAATCAATTAAAACGATTTTTTTTTTCAATTTATCCTAAGTATTTAACCATTTTTTCGTTATGCACAGGCATCTTTGATCCCATCTTCACTGCAATGGCGACTACTTAGCGGGGCTACCTGGTCAGAGCCCCATCCCCTCGACCCTCCCCCCTCGTTGTCTGCTGCTAAAGGGCAATAAAATTGACTCCATCGAAATTAAGAACGAACCAAACAAAATTGTATTGAAAAGTCTGTGTGGAACTCCAGTCGGGGAAGGGGGAGCAGGCAACTAATTTAGTGCCCTGCACCGAAACGAGTTTACCGCCGCTGCATCCTCCTCCCATTCCACTCCATTCCCGATATACCCATATCCCATATACATATGCATAAATACATATGGAAGCAGTCGCGGTTGTGGGTTTGTTGCCCAAAATGGAGATTTCGGAGCTCGCGGCCAGTCGTGGGTCTCATTTCTGATTTTGGCGGCCTCTTGATTGGGACATTAATTAAGACACAAATTGCTATACCAAAATGTGCAGGCCATGGAGCAACAATATCACCGGTGCATACCTAAATAAGTACACCAGGTACTCCATGCATATTTATGCTGGGCTGAAAATTAATGATGGCTCAATGGGGGCATGGGTTTTAAAATGGTTTCTGGGTTAGCAGTTATTCAAACAATAAATACAGGAAAATATAGGTAGATTTAATAATTTAATTAAATTATTACTATGAATACAAGAACATATTAATATATTTCAGAGCTATGTCAATATCTTAGTAATTTCTTTATAGGAGGATATGCATATATTATATGTTTAATAAGGTTTAATTGTTTCTAAACAAGCAGTTATTTAAAAAAATCACGGTGTCCTGAAAGTTCTTTGACTTTTATCAAATTAATGCAATTAACTATCGAATACTGAGCTTGTTAAGCTTTTCTGTAAATTTATATTATAATATTGATATTTAACTAGAAAAACACGGTTATCGACTTAATGTTTTAGAAATGTTTTTTTGTAACGATCTTTATTTTTTATCATGTTTAAGTTTAAGTTTGATTGCTTTGAAGAAATATATACTACTATTGAACAATTTCGTATGACACTCTTTTAGTGAATGAGAGATACATATATCTCATATGAATACTACTACTTTTATTGCTGCTAATATAATGTAAAATGTGCTTATGCATATGGGCATCTGTATTCCACTGTCTTGAAATTTGCCCAGCCATCGCCTGTTCATGCAGAAATGTCTCCTATATGTGTTGTATATAGAGGGAGGGGCAAACTGAAGGCCAGGGATCGATGGCTACTGGCGATGCTGATGATGCCATCTGTGCCGGGCAGCCTGACATGGCAGTTGCTTGTCCCTCGTCCGCGTCCTCCTTCCCTAATTTCGCTCCTCCTCGTTCTCCACTCGGCTCCTCACTCTATTATCGCTCCGTACCGATCGTCTTCGTACTTTTCTCGGACTTGGACCTGAAGCTGGACTTGGACTTGGACTTGGAGTTGGACAACATCATATTGGTGACACATGAACACGATTGCGGGCTTCCAGGCAGGAGTCAGTCTATAAAGTTGGCAAGCAGTTGCTGCTGCTGCTGCTGCCGTGCTGTGGATGTTGCTGGTGTGCAGTTGCTGTTGCTGGCTTGTCTGGCTGTACAACGTGCAACATTTGCATTTTTTTAATTTGCTACAACTGCAACGTGCGCGAGTGCAACTCCATCTGCGTTTCCATCTCTCTTGCCATCTCCATCTTGCCATTGGCGTGCGCTCGCTCGGCTGGGTTAAGTTGAGTAAGGTCCGTGCCATTTACGGACCTCCTTTATCGGGAAATGAAAACATCAGGGCCCAGCCCCGGAGGCGTTTTTTGCGGCCCGAAAAGGAGCCACAGCCAGCAGATGGCCGGGGGTCAGGTCGTCTTGAAGCTTGCACAGAAAAAAATTAAGATCAGAGATCAGGAGGTTTCGCGATCTTCATCGGGGATTCATTTGTGGAATGATTACGATCCTCGGATGATATTTTAATGAACTTTCGCAAACTATCAAGTCTAAGATCATTTCTGGTTTGAAATTCGCATCTCTAAAGCATCATTTTGATATCAGGGATTAGTTTTGCTAATTTATCAAATTGAGCCCTGCATGAGTCCACTTGAATTGACAAACAAGTCAATTTTTTGAAAATACAGTGAGTGAGTTCAAGTGAGTTAACTTGGATCACTTGTTTCACTTAATCTCTCGTGAGGAAATACAGGTGATACAAGTACAGAATAAAAGTGAGTGGGAGTGATAGAATTACTAAGCAAATTATTTCGGTAATTCTAAATTAATTTATATCTATTTACTTTATATTATATCAATTGTTTTTCCTTATGAAAAAATCAAGTGAAACAAGTGATCCAAGCTAACTCACTTGAACTCTCTCACTATATTTTGAAAAATTGACTTGTTTGTAAAATCAAGTGGGCTTATGCAGGTCTCTAGTATCAATGTTCAACAATAGAGAACTTCGACTATCAGATACCCGTTACTCAGCTAAAGGAAGTGTGAGGGAGTTGGAGATATGCAGTCGTCAAAGCTACTGGCGCCATCCAGCGGCTGTTTCAATTTTTGCTTATAACTTTTTAATGGACTGTCCTATTTACAATTTCTTTTCTAAATTTCGATAGGTTATAATAAACACAACAAAATGGCAAGTGGTAAGGAATTTGGGGATTCAAAAAGTATGCAACAAAAAATATGTTCTGAAATCACCCTCCACAACCAAATCCTAGATCCGCCACTGACACTGTCTATATTTTAATGTAATATATTTGCTATCATATTAATATATTATTTTGGTTTCTCAAATATTACTATAACGAAAATTATCGAAGAAATAGGAAAAATAAGAAAATAAGATAATGTTACATAGAAAAATGATGAAAATAACAGAGTTCGATCTTACAAAAAGCACGCTAAACACTTGTTAACATGGGAATTATGTTGGCCACGAAACAAGGCCGCGTTTAACACAATTTGATACAATTTTTCTGTGTGTCCCAGAGAAGCCCACAAATTGCCGAGGGAAACGCTGGCTTTAATGGCCCGGCTAATCATGATTTCCGTTCGCACTATTTAAGCCGCTCACAAATCATGATGCGCTCGGTGTCAGATCTTCAATCTCGGATCTCCAATCCGAGAAATGAGCCAACAGCTCGGGCGTTGGCGGCTCCACGCGTTTCATGTGTAATTGTCTTCGTAATTCTAGAGAAATTGCAGCCGCTGACTTGGCCACTTGATTTATGCGTAGGGGAAAAGGAAATGGCAAGCTGGTGGAAAAAAAGAGTTTTTAATTAAAAATATTTTATGCTCGATTTCTGACGAAGCTGCATTAGTCTCTCTCACCATCTTCATCGCTCTTTCCTCGTCCGCCATATTGTCGGCCATTAAAACAATTCTACACATTTTCCACAGCCCATCGCCAGCTGCCGACCACTTGGCCCAGACGCAGACCAAGACCAAGACCAAGACCACGTCCAATCCAGTTGGCCGACACCCATTAGTGCTCAACATGGAAGCTTCGGCGCTCATTCGATTTTAATTGCCACCTTTTGCCGGGGCCCTTTTCGTGGGATTTTTCGGTCTCAGTTTTGGTTTGGTTTGGTTCTTCGTTTTTCGCTCCTCGCATTTGGTCATTAGCGCTGGGCCTGCGTGTAAAATGGCAGCTCATTGCGGTTGTCCACTAAAAACCACTCCAATGCACTTAGAAAAAAATGTAATAGTAAAACAGGGAAACCAAAACAGATCCTGAATACTATATTATTTTGAAGAAAACCCACAAATGTAGCAATGTAATATCTTCAAAACTTGTATCTATTTCAACTCCACTCCAAAAATAGTTTTTATTATAATCTATTCAAGATATTTTATAATAAAAACTAAATTTTAAGTATTATTAGAAAAAAATCAAAACATATCCTGAATACTTTATTATTTTGTAGAAATCCACAAATAGATTTGTTACATTTGTAATATCTTCAATACTTCTGTCTATTTAATCTCCACTCCAAAAATAGTTTTTATTATAATATATTTAATCATAAATATTTAATTGAAATTAAAAATACAAATACAAGAATTTTGCACTTATCTACAATAAGTTATTAAATATTTTTTAATAATAAATTGATTCTTCGTTTCTTTCTCTGCTGTTTCTACAAAGTTGTCGACATATTCAGGTTGATTCGTTCGGTTCAGTTCGGTTCGGTTTGGTTTGGTTAGGTTTGTAACTAATCCGTGAGTGGAGGAATCGGGATCTCGTGTTTCTGCCGCCTCACATGTGCAAAGTCATCAAGCAGGGGAATGTGCCCAGCCCTGATAATGATGATATATGGCACATTATATACACCAACTCACGAACGACGGCTAATGGAAATTGTTTAAACTGCTTACCAAGAATCTCTCGAAATATTTCCTTTGATTACCTTATAGTTATGACTGCAACTTATTGGCTGCCTTCGCCTCGTCTTCGATTATTATATGTGATTTTTCGTTTTTTTGCAGGTGTTCCAGTTGGAGGACAGGAAATGTCGTAATTGCTGCAAATTTCGTAGCTCTTTCGTAATTAGGATTGTTTGTGGTAATGATTTTGGTCATTCGTTTTCTTGGCATGCAAGCGTTGGCCAAGAACCAATGAGTAACTTATTTAATTTGGCTGCCGATTTATTCTTGGTAAATGTATTATATAATTATAGGAAATTGTTTAAGCACATTTTTCTATAAATATTATGGGTCTTATTGGCGAATTTAAGTGGAGAATTTGTATTTTTTGCTTAAAATATATTTCAAATAGGTAGTACTTTTCATAGAATCCAATTTCTAATTAAATATTTAAGTGCAGAGAATTTCTAAGTATTTTAAGAAATACATTACACACTTAAATTTTTTTTTTTAATTTTCATCATCTAATATATTTTAGGAATTAAATTACATTAAGAACAACTAGTCAATAATTTACTTTCCCCCTCTGGAATGTATTTAAACAGTATTAACTTCTTCCCCAGATCATTGATATTTATGAACCGCAGATGAATGGAGTTTTCCACCCTCATTTCTCCATTTTCTGCCCCTGGGAAATTTATCCGAGGGTTTCTCCTGGGTCATTTATTAACTGCCGATTTCCGGCTGGCACTCAACTAACGCTAAATGCCTGTGAGCCGCCCCACTGGAAATGCAGAAATGCCATTGTTCCCGCTACTAACTAAGTAGCCACTAGCTGGCTAACTAACTAACTAACAAGCCGCTAAGTACAATTAAAAGCTCGCGAACGGCGATAAATAAATATTTGCTTCTCAGCCAGCGGGCATCAAAAGTGTTGAGAGCACGCAATAATCAGGCTGAAATGCCAGATACAGATGCAATTAATTAACGCTCGGAGCTGCGCGATTGCAAAATCAGCTAAAACTAACACTAACACTAAACAATTCCCACTCGGGCTCGCACTCAATTGTTAATTGTAATTGGCTTTAATGATCTGCGAGAGTTGCGGTTGAATGTTTTCGATTTTGATTCGCTACAATTCGAGTGACGCGAACGCATTTTCGCAATTCGCACAATTGTGTTAATTAGCTGTGGACCATGGCGGCTCTGCACTCCCACAACACCCCCTCCCCCCTTACAGCCCCTGGAAGAGAGCCCCTGCTGGCCAGAAATAAGATATGGCCGCTAATAGGCTACAACTTTATTGGTCAGCCTCGGTTTTGGCATCGGACTCCGGTTTCAGTTCCCTGCAGCCGCCGTTCAATTAAGTTTTAATGACGATGCCAACTCCAATTGCGTCGTGTGGGTTTAATTAACTTAATGAACCTGGCTCACTCACACTTGACCACCGTCGCAGTTATGGCTTCTCTATATAGAAACACTATTTGTGCACGGAAAACAATGAAGATTGTTATCATGGGGAAAACTAAACATGGATCCTTTTTATGTTTTATGTATGTTTTTATTTTAAATATTTAAATTTGTATACACAAAGAAAAACACGTCGCGGTCAAATCGATATGCGCATGGTAAATTACTGGTATTGCATACGCATATCGCTTTTACCGAAATCTCTCTCTCGAAGACTCTCTGACTTCGGAAAAGAGAGGAAGAAGCAATGTGGCGACTGACGCTTAATTAGCGCTTAAAGTTACATGAGAAAGACACATTCGAAATTCGAACTGGCCTGTAGTTTACATTTCAAGCATATCGAATTGAGGTGGCCGCATATCAAGTCAAAATTGATACAACATCAAATCGATCATCGGTTCATATCATTTTTTTGGGTGTCGTATTTTGACGGATTTCGGCATTCCTGTACACTCTTAGATATTTTAGAATTTCTCTATAAATTCTTCCTTTAGCGCTTCTTTATGTTCGAAATTCAGAAGTGTATTCCATATAATATACTTTTATTTCTCAGTGTATCTGCAACTGATGGATACGCCGCTTGAGACAATTAAGAGCTGCCATTTCTGCGTCAACTGATTGACAACGACTTTGGCCTTGGTAATTGCCATCGGTCGACAATTTACACTCTGATTTCGATCAATTATTGTTTTCCGCTGCCCCATCCATCTAGCCATCCAGCCAACCATCCATCCACAGATCCATCGGCTCTTCCTTATAAAGAGTGCTCCATGTGCGGGTTCATTAACAAATATTAGTCTCAATATTGTTTTATCATTTTCAATTTATGACGACTTTTTTCTCGACTTTGGCAAGCATTCTTCGGATGAAAAATGCGGGTAGCCGCTTTTCTAGTGGATATAATTATTGTATTATGAGAATTGCCAGTAATTGGAGCACTATTTGTGGGAGGAGTCGGACAATGACCTTAGAAAATGGATGTATTTGTTAATTGTTGATGAGAATACTTTTAAAATATTAAATTTAATGTTAATCAAACAAATAATCACTTTAATGACTTCTCAGAATATTTTCTGATTGCTTATTTTTCAGGAAGTGTAAATATGTTCATTTTGAGTTCCCAGACCTTCCCAAAAAGTTATTTTACTGTTGTTCTGCGTGGGTTTTCTTAGCCGCAGAGCCTGCATAATTTCAGACTTGCCTGAATCGCAGGGTTCCTATCGTCTAATTGAGTATTTCTAACCATTTTTGGCGTATCCAATCATATCATATCATATTTCGCATATGATCCCCTCGTTCCGCCGGAGGAGGGATGCGAAGCTGAAAAGTAAGTTATTTCCTGGCGCTGGCCGAGGACGCTGAGGTGCTGGCTCTGTGCGCCATTTGCGGATCGGACTCGGAATCGCAGTGCTCGCGGTCAGAACGTGAGACACGGGCAACGTGAATGGGCGGAGAATCGTCGGAGAATTGGCGAGTGGATTCGCGATCCAGCCCCAAAGATGGAGCGAGTACACAGAAACAAATGTTCAATTACATTATTTGTAATTAATAGAATATGGAATTCAGTTTAACTTTTTGGAAATGAAAATTGTCATATGTAAGTGTTAAGTTTTATATTATTGCATATATTTTAAACAAATTTAATGAGTTTTTACTTTTATACCTCTTGATTACTAAATAATCTGAAAGGATATTTAATAATATTTAATATCATAATATTATAATAATATAATTGGATCATTTATTCGGCCAGTCATGTCCTTAAAACATTTAACTTTAATTTCCAAAAAAAACCTCAATAAGTTAAGGGATAATGTTTCGACTACATATATCTTCAAATTTTTTAAAATATTGATAAAATGAATTCAATAACTTGGCTTAGAATTTAAATGTGTCTGGTAAACTATTTTAACTAATTCCCTTTGTTGCCGTGCATGAGTAGAGTAACCATCTGGCGGAGGAAAAGCGAGAGCCAGCCAAAAGGCACGAAGGATGCTTTAAATGGAATGGCTAACTCTTCTTCTTTGGGCCTAAGTAAGTTATAAATAATAACTGGCATGTTGTAAATCAAAATTATCAGTTTGCGTTTGGCTTGCCCTTCTGCGAGTGGGTTTCTCTGGTTGCGGCTGGTTCCTGGCTCTCCTGGCCAAAATGGCCAATGCAGACAAGCAAATTATGGCCATGGCCCGTAGTCCCAGTCGCAGTCCCGGCTGGCTGTCCATTGTGATTACACGTCTGGTTGGTCCGATCGCTCTGGACGCGACTGTAATTATAAGGAGGGGACTGGGGACTGGGGACTGGGGATGAAATTGCAAGGGGGCTGGTCCAGCGTTTAACTGCATAATGTTTACCCTGCCAGTCGGTTTTTCAAGTGCCATGGAAGTGGAACCTAAACTGAAACTTGGCTGGCCTATGAGCTCATCCCGTGATCCGTGAGTCAGAAATTGAGAAAATGTCACCCCTCCGTGGGGCAGCTATGCCATGTTCACTGGCAATTGAGCCATGTTCGATTAATCTCTTTGATTTATGCTCACGTGAGCCGCCATGCCGGCAAAAACCGAACATTAACAAATGTCGCCTGTCTGCGCCCTGTTTTCTGGCCCCCTCCCCCTCCCACTCGCCACCATATTTGCCCATAAAGCCATGTGTTATGCGACTTTAATTGGCGTTTATTGTGAGGGACGAGACGCCTGGCTGTGAGCAGCACAGCAAATGCGGCAAAAGTCGATGGCAAAACGGTCCGAGCCAGGCCAGGCCCCTGAGTCAGGCCAAAAGCCAGGCGAAAAGGAGTGCGAGCTGGCTGGGATCGGATCGGGATCGGGAGCTGAAGCTGAAGTTGGAGACTACAGTACACTCAGGAAAAATAAACCATGGAAGGGTGGTAAAGACTGGCCTATAAACCAGAGATTCGGTTGGATTCAATTCAATACCTACTAAAATCTGTATTTAATAAGCTTTATTTTTTTTATTTATTTAAAACCAAAACTAAAATTCAATTTTTATTTAGAGAGCATATCAAATTGAGATGCCGCATATCAAGTCAGAATTAATACCACATAATATAAAATTGATCGTCGTTTCATATCAAGTTTTTTTTGGGTGTATTTATAGACGCCTAAGAAATAAGGGATTACTCTTGTGTTTATTGAACAAATAACTATAAACTCAATAAAATAAAAGGGAAAAAAACACCACTTAAAAATTAATAAAATAAATTGATTTCAAATTAAGTTAAGATTAAATAAGCTGTGGTATTCTATCTATAAGCTATGGTATAATTTATTCAATAGCCTTTGATTGTCATGCTTAAATATTTTATAAATCCTCGCTTCTCAGTGCAGTTTCTAGGATGGAACCTCCCCGCTCCCCTTGGACAAATGTTAGCGGCATTCGAGCCGACTTCTTGGTCCCCGCCATTTGTTGTTGCTGTGGAATTATGAAGCCATAAATATGAAATTCAGCACATTTATTAGCGTTGTCAAATGTCGTGGCCCAAAGTTGTAGTTGTTGCCGTGGTTGTTAGTGTTGTCAGTGTGCGACTGCAGTGCTTCGCTTCGGCTAATGGCTAATGGCCTTAGCTTTAGCTTTAACCATAGAGTTTGCTTTTGGCCAATAGTCGGGCTTGTTTTTCGGCTTGTTTAAACAGCAGTGGGCTACCTCCGCATCGCGCATATAGTTTTATTTTCGTTTTCGTTCCGTTGACACCAAATTTATTGCAGGTAATTTGTGCTGAGCTGTGAAAAATCTTTTGTTCCTAAAGGTTTGGAGGGGTTACAGCGCTACAGAGTTACAGATTGGGCAGATTATCGTCTGGTTTTACCCGAACTTCTAGTAAATATATAATATGTACTGGCGCTAATCAGGGTTTCAGTGCAATCCGCTTAATGGCCATGGCTGCAGCCAATTTGTTGGTTTTCCACTTACCCGAAAGGTTAATAAGTTGAAATTCCCGAATGAAACGAAAACAAGAGAAACTCAAGCGCTGATCGGAGCTTGTTATTAAGAAATGAAATTTTGTTGCTTTATTAGGTTTTCATAAGCATGGTCTCCTCCACTACGTGGACCCCTACCCCTCCACTCGATTGCAATTTCAACTTTAACTTTGCTGTTTAAACATTTTTTATGGCGAGTGAGTTACGCCCCCTTCGGCTGGGGTGTAATATTTTTGATTGCCTTCGGACACGAGATGCCTTCAGAAAATTGCTTAAGTGAAAAAATGATGGAGTCGCCGGTTCGGCGTGGTGGCCAGAAAATTGATTGGAAAAACATGCAAGACCTGCTGGGGGTAAGCCCCATTATTCGGTATTTCGAATGTGCCATTAAAGGGTTTCCTTAACTCTCTATGAGTTAAATGGGCTTATGAGTAGCAATGCTGCCATTTGGTCCTTTTTCCGGACAGATCTATCCTATCTATCTTTTCAAAGGGCCGTCATTATTTTTCCAATTTATAAAAAACAAATTAGTTATAATACAATATAATAATAATAATAATTATGAGTAACAATTATTAGATTTATTAAAAAAACAAGAGAGAACGCTATAGTCGGGTGCCCCGACAATCAGATACCCGTTACTCAGGTAAAGGGAGTGCGAGGGAGATGGAGATAGAAACTTTGAACACGCATAACTTTTTAACGAATGGTCCGATTTGAAAAATTTCTTCTACATTTCGATAGGTATTGATAAACACAATAAAACTGCATTTTTACTTTTCCGAAATATTGAAATTTTTAAAATCGTATATAAGCGATTGTGGGCGTTAGAGGGGGCGTGGCACCTTTTTGAAACAAACTTGCGCTGCGTAGGAACTCCTAGAATCTGCATGCAAAATGCCAATCTTCTAGCTTTTATAGTTTCCGAGATCTCAGCGTTCATACAGACAGACAGACAGACGGACAGACAGACGGACAGACAGACGGACAGACAGACGGACAGACAGACGGACAGACAGACGGACAGACGGACAGACGGACATGGCTAGATCGACTCGGCTAGTGATCCTGATCAAGAATATATATACTTTATGGGGTCGGAAACGCTTCCTTCTAGCTGTTACATACTTTTGCACGAATACAATATACCCTTTTACTCTACGAGTAACGGGTATAATAAAACTAAAAATTCATCTTGATAAATTACAAATAATCTTATTCTGAGCAAAAGGTAAAACAAATTATTATTGTTTGAAGTGAAAACTATTAACTTTTTTAAATATTTTTTTTATTACTTAATAATACATTTTAATAGGTATGGTTTCGTTAATGAAAATGTATTTTGATTTCACCAGTTATCAGACCCATTTAAAATATTTTCTGCGTAACAAAAATCTATAAAAATATTCAAAACAATCAAGTGATTAGTAACAAAATGTGATTCTTAAATAAAAGCAAGTCGAGAGCTTTAAGCCCAAAGGCGAAGCTAAGAAAGGATGTCCTCTTCCAGGAATCGAATCTTCTCACGCTGCTTGGGTGGCAATCTTCGGGAGCAGCGGCTCCTCAGATCTTGGCCTGGCCCATAAATAAGGCTGGCAGGGTAGTTGACAAAGGGATGAACAACCAGAGCGGGGCAATTTGTGAGTTGACAAAATATCGAAGGCGGCCGAAATCAAAGGCCGGCAGGAATTGACCTGCTTTCCGTATCGGCATTTGTATCTCGGCCGGCTTGTGTGTAAATATTTGGACAGATATCCTGGCTAAAAAGGACCTTTGACTGCATCTTCTAAACCGATTTGTGTGAGCCGATCATTGTGCAATCGCCGTCGTTGTTGCTGCCGTTCTGACTGCCATTGACTTTTACGGACAATTGGCGCTTTGGGTGGGCTAATCAGGGGAGTTGGAAATATGTTGCCACTTGTAAAACGCTTCGCCTCGAAATGGTCAGCTGGCAGCAATGTGGCCAAGTTAACAAGTTGTTTGGCATCTTGTCCGGCCGCCGATCGGCCATAATAAAATAATTGTCATCAATTGCCAGTCGACAATGCCAGCTGACTGTCAATATTGACAGCTCATCAGATAGTTGGCGGCGTACCTATACTGGTATATATCACTTCTGTAGCTTACATGATCATCGCACATGCGCATAATCATTCATAATTACACTGGATATCGGGCCATGTCTGCTTCCTCTTCGCGCTTCATAACCAGACACTGATGTCGCCCGATTTGGAATGGGATTCAGTTGTTTTGTTGTCCGGGAATCTTGGAGCACCGGCACTGGAGCACTGGTGGCTCTAACTGCTTTGGCCACTGGCAGCCGCATGCCGGGCGTGTTTGGGTTAATCGCTGATCTCTCCCCAGCGGAAAACCGCGACCAGAAGTCGGTCACTGCGCAGTTATGATAACAAGACACCCTATATAAGGCGGATCGGGCGAGTGCCGCTGGATTTATGAATTAACTCTGGATGAGCTAGTAGTTGTAGTATTTTTGATACGGTTTCTAACTTCTTAAATTGGAAACTCCTTCGTTTTATAATAAAATACATTAATAAAAATTAATAATTTTGTTTTGTATTTTGTATTTGTATTTTGAAACAATAAATTAAAGATTTTTCCTTAATTATTATAATTTTGTGTTCTTCTACTCAAACTGGTATTTTTGGTTAAAACACATGAAATATATTACCACCTTTGTCTTTCAATTAAAATTCAATCGAACAAAGCGCTTTACGGTCTTTTTATCCCCCTTTTTGAGGACTCTTCTCCAAGCAATATGGTTTAGGACCGCAGCTCAACATCCAGTTATCCTTCACCATCCAGCCACATCCTTCAGAACGGGGGATGAAACAACCCTTGGCCACTTATGGCCTCTCGCCATCTCGCTCTCGCCATCCTCCTTCTCCCTCCCTCCGCTGGGCAACCGTACTGCCGTCTAAACGTTTCTAATTTGCTGATGGCTCACAAGGGAGTGTTCGTCCTGGGCTCGTCCATCTCCATCTCCATCCACATCTCCACATCCTTCGCCCCTCTTTTCGACGATGGCGTAATGCGGCATTTTCCATTTTCCACCCCTCGTCTTGGGTTTTGCCGCTTTCACTTCCTTCTGCTTTTGTGGCTGTTGTGCTGATGGAATAATAAAACCGCGCGTGTTTTTACTACAAATTGACGCTGCTAAAGATCAAATGGCAAATGCTTGGCCCCCATTTCCTCCCTTTTTTTGTGCACCGAAAATAAAATTTAAATCATTCTTATAATGGTATTAGTAGATTGAATAACCCTAAAGATTTTTTTGCTATTAAGATTTAGATTACTTTAATTCTTAAGGTATTTTTCCTTGAAAAAATATTCTTAAAAACTGTATCAACATTGCTCATTGATATTTTATAAAAAGAAAATACTTTACACATTATTTTAGGAAAATAATATTTTTGAAGTAAAATATGTGGAAATTGTTATAAAGTTTGTTAATATTGGTATTAGTTTAGAATACTTTTTGTAAACATTAAAAAAAAAACGTTCATCCATCTAAAAGTTTCGTTCTGTGTGCTTTTATTTGAGTGTGAAAGCTCCACGTGTAGATTGAATTGAATTGCTCGGGGGATTTTATGGCACGTTGCGGAAATCGTTTTATTATCCTTGTTGGCTGTTGTTCATTTCGGACTCGTTGGCAAAGTGCGTGGGTGGCACCGCAGCGAGGCCATTTATTATCTGACGCCAGCATGTGTAAATAAACTTGGTGAGCCACCATCATATCATCCCATCCGGGCAACTCCCCCTTTTCGCCTGGATTTTCCCGACCCCCAGGACAACCGCAACACAAACACAAGCACGAGCACAACAATTGCGTGGCAGTGTCACGGATTCGCTCGTAACGAGCTAAACAAGATCCGGCGGGGGCGATAGGGCCATAATCAAATTATGCACAGGACCAAAGGGGATTCGGGTTGATTTTAAGTTAATTAAAAATCATGACAAAACAACGCCCTTCCGGGCAAGGTTGTTGGGTTTGCTCTGGGATTCGCTGGGGTTTTCCGGGTGCTGAGCTTTTGGGATTGGGTGATAAGCGTGTAAGTGCACAGATTGAATTAATTACGCCCGGTGGGTGGTGGGCGGTGGTTGGATTGTTGGTATCTTCCTCCTTTCAGGCAGCTCCAAAATGGTGGCAGCTCCCAACGTGGTGACCCTAATCAAGCGTCGTAAAAGTTGGGACGTTTAATTACGGGTCTGGCGGAGGGGCTTCCCCTCTGTTATTAGGGGTAAAATTAATTACCCAGCGGACCAACGAAATTTTCTGTTTTCTCTTCCCCTTCTGCCCCTCTGCATAGAAATGAGATTTTAATTAATTCAGTTATTAGTCTAAATATATGTTATTGCTCGGTACGTGAATGGAAAGTTTTTTGGTCGGTGTAAAAACTACGTGTATATTAAACAATCATCATTATAATCATCATCATCATCATTGCGGGCAGTAATCTATTAGATCTATTAGAGGCGGAAAATTATTCTAGAATTTGGTTCATTTTTGGGCACAGTTTAGTTTAGATATGATCAAACCATTTGCTTAATTTGGGGGCATTTTAATGGAAATTGGTGTACTTTTTTGAGAGTCATGATGGATGGTTGTTTTAAACTAAATGTTTTTTTTTGACATTTATAAAATTCTCCGAAAATTATTAAATTTTTTAGTTCTTCAGGCTTTTATAAATCTGCCAAAAGGATTTTTATTTTTATGCAGTTTTGTAATTACCAATTTGTTCGCTAGACAAAAAAGTAATTATGTGCAGTTCTAAAACTTTTAACAATAAATGTTTCTACCTGAGTTTGATTTCCGTTTTCATTCACTGAAAAGTTCTGAACTGAAAACTGTTAGCATTTTCCTCTCCTTCCACCCGTCAATGACTTCAACAGCTGCCAGGTTTTCCATTCAATTAGGGAGAATGAAAAGCAAATAGGCGTTTTGGGGCGTCAGTAAATCGAAGGCGGAGTTTCCATATACCTCACCATGAAAAGCTCAAAAGGTTAAGTTGAGAATTTAAACTTTTAGAACTGTGGCCAGTGCCACGCCCACTTCCACCCACAAACGGAGAGATAGTGGCATTAAATCGAATGATAGTACAACTTCAAGACCTCTCGAAGAATTCAAAATGGCACGCAATATGCATAGCAGACAACTGCGATTAATATTCGCTTTCTGTGCACTGAGAAAAAAATTATTTAGAAATTCACGAGAGTAGATTTCGTAGTCCTGAAATACAATAGTATTTTTATAATACCTAAATGTTACTAACTTAAAAATGAGCTATTAATTGGATTATACTTCTTGAGATTATTATTTGAAAAACATCCCCAATAGAAGAGTTATTTCGTATACACTTTCCTGTGGGGAAAGGCGACACAACTCGTTGGTTATATTTTCATTAGCGACTTTTAATGGCGGGTTGCAGCACCTGGGAATCGAGCAGCCTGCTCGGGAATCGTTAAGTTCTCCCTCCGGACTGGCCGTCTAATTATTCGAGCACCTCCCGCTGTTTGTTCTCCGGCTGCATTGTGAGTAATTAAAATAGCCGGAATAGCCAAACTTGGCCTAATCAACATGGCCGGCGACACGAAACGGAAGCGCATGGCAGCGTTTAGCGAATGCCAACACCGACGCCATTTCCACACGCATGTGAACGCCGCTTTTTGGGGGTTGATGTGGCCCAAAAGGTGTGGTACGGCATTCAGAGGGTTAACTAGGCCTAAGGCAACCATTGAGGCCATGTAGTTATCGTTAATTATGGCCAATATTCAGTGAAGGAGTGGGTTTAATGGTTCCTCGGAAAAGTCAGTCATAAAGCAGTAAGTAATTAAGAATGGGGCTTTCTTAGGTGTTATTTTGCTTAGTCTTTGCTAATATAAGAAACAAACATTTTTATTTATACCCCAAAACAACTGAATATGACTTTTAATAATATAATAATGTTTACTTTCATTAAAAATAATGATAATTTTGATTTTTATAAGTCTTGGTATGTAGATCTTTTAGTTTTAGCGATCCCGTTCTTATTAATAGTAGTACAGTAGCCTTCGTCACTACGTTTACTGCCCTACACAGTGATACTTTATCATTATTATAAGCAGGAAGAACTTTCAAAAGATATGTAAGTTTGTATAAACTTAAGAGAGTTTGTTAGCCCCAAAAAGTAGGAACCACTCCGTTTCTCTCCCACCGATTTCAGGGAATTAGTTTCTTGTTTGCGTGCCAAGAAAACCATGTCAAATTTGGACTAGTAATTTGGGCACGTGAAAAACTAATTACTAATTAGTCGTAATTTCAGTTAATTGGCCAAGTTCTGCACTCCGTTAATTATGGCCTATCGAGGGGGTTCATCTATCGGACGGAAACATTTACAACTTTATCATAATGCGGCCATAAAATGCAACAAAATCTGATTGGAAACTCGAAGCGGGCAACCAGTTTTTCCAGCGGCACTTCATTAGCAGAAAAGGGGGGCAAACGTAGGTACAAACATAGAACCGAACCGGGCGATGGCGATACATTAGCATTAAAAGCCACTTAAGAGGCGACAGGAGCAGCGTCCTCACCGCCCGATCGCAATTATAATACGCCATTAGGCCCGGGACTTAGGGAATGGCTCCCCAGCACTCAGCAAATCAAAGAGCGGCCTAGGTCCACTGCCTAAATGAGGCAAAAAATTAAATAATTTAATCTTGTTATTGCTGGAAAATCAAGTTGTTGACTTAAAAATCAACTCGCGTGAAGATCGTGCAGGCTGCCCGGCCAGCCCCTCGTTGCTCGAGTATGGAGAACTCTGGTGAAACTGGTTCCAGGAGTTCCAGGCCAGAAGGATCCACTTTCGCACAGAAACACACAGACATACCGAACCACACACTCGTGCAGTTCTTATGACTTCATAATCTTAATTAACGTTTTCGCGTTTTGCTTGCCAGACTCTGGGATCCCGAGATCTTTGGGTCCAGCTCCCATGGAACCCTGGGTCCCGTCCCCAATCAAGTGAAGTTGTAGCCCGAAAATAAGAGAGAAAGAAAGAAGGGAACGTGTTCGTGGGGTGTTGTGCTGCCTTTTGCCTTGGTGCTTAATAAATGCAAGGCAGGTAGAGGATCCCCGATTCCGATTCCAATTCCGAGATCCCGACTCCCAGACCCTGTCCAACCAGTTCGTGTCCGAGGAGGGCAGGGGGAGACCCTTATGTATCTGCTGGTTTGCTTTGGGCCTCACTTAATGATGCCTGGAATTCAGCATGGCCGAAACGAAGCCCAGCCGACGATCGTTCTTCTGAGCTTTTTGCAATAAAGATATTTGCTGCAGAATTCCGCTGTTCAATTTCAAATGGAGCAATTTGCCGGGCTCCCAAAAGTTTTTTGCCTTCTACCCAAGACGAAAGAAGGTGAAATGGGTGGAGAACATTCGCGTTTGCGTTCGTGTGTTATTGAAAAGCATTTATCATGTCCTGTCAATGGGCATGTAACCGATACTTAACCACAAATGTTGCCACATCCTCATAAATCCACTTAGCACACACGCTTACAAAATGGCCGGGCAGCATCTGTGCGGCAAGTGCAGGATATTCGGGATGTTCAGGATGTGCCAGGATGTAGCAGAATACCCTGCTAACGAGGGGTTGAGGCTTATGGCTTATAGCTTAGCCCTCGGGAGGGTGACTCCTGACATCCTTCGCCTCCTCGTCGTGTAACTCGTAACAACTGACGATGACATGTATGTGTCTGCGGTTGTGGACTGGGATTCGGATTTGGATTTGTGTCTCCCATCCCCATTGGCCATTTGATTGCTCTTAATGGGATTTTTCCCTTCCTAGAATCCCAATTCTTGGCCATTTTGGCATCTCGGTGAAAGTGCAGCAGCTGCTTGAGCAAGTAAGTGGATCTGTCGGCTCCGATTCGCTTAATTGCTTATGAATACTTAGCTCTCTGGCTACCAGGAATGTACTAATCACCCATGCTGATGGCTGAGACCGATGAGATGCCGGCTAGAAATCTGCAAATTAAATTGCATCAGCTCTGGTATAGTTCTTCACACATGCGGGTAACTCGAGGGGGAAGTGGGTCAAATTAAGAAAGAATTTCGCAAACGCGCAACTTTCTAATGCGAATGCGAATGATTAAAGTTGGAAGAGGAAGGGAGAAATAACTTTTTTTCACACTCAGAAAAAATGTTTTTGTTGTCAATTGCTAAATACAATCGTAACAGTATTGGTGAAAAATAGTTTGATTTGTTAAGCTTTTGATAAAAACTTGTCATTTTCAATACAAATTTATAGAACGTTAATAAATAATACAAAAAAACAAGAGAGAACGCTATAGTCGGGTGCCCCGACAATCAGATACCCGTTACTCAGGTAAAGGGAGTGCGAGGGAGATGGAGATAGAAACTTTGAACAAGCATAACTTTTTAACGAATGGTCCGATTTGAAAAATTTCTTCTACATTTCGATAGGTATTGATAAACACAATAAAACTGCATTTTTACTTTTCCGAAATATTGAAATTTTTAAAATCGTAAATAAGCGATTGTGGGCGTTAGAGGGGGCGTGGCACCCTTTTGAAACAAACTTGCGCTGCGTAGGAACTCCTAGAATCTGCATGCAAAACGCCAATGTTCTAGCTTTTATAGTTTCCGAGATCTCAGCGTTCATACAGACAGACAGACGGACAGACAGACGGACAGACAGACGGACAGACGGACATGGCTAGATCGACTCGGCTAGTGATCCTGATCAAGAATATATATACTTTATGGGGTCGGAAACGCTTCCTTCTAGCTGTTACATACTTTTGCACGAATACAATATACCCTTTTACTCTACGAGTAACGGGTATAATAATAAATAATAAATAATAAATTCCATTTAAACAAACTATTCATAAAAGGCGATTTTTATTATTTTTAAAAATGAAAATATTACATTTACCAGTTCCAATTTCAAATGTATACTTTAATTTGAATATGAAATGACGTTAAATATTTAAGTTAAAAAAAATGTAAATCTTTGCATTCAAGGGTGAAAGTATTTATTTTTACTATTCCATATTTTATCAGTATACAAAAGTTTAAAGTTAAATAAAATCATTAAAGGAATTTTATATAGTTTTATTCTTTAAACTTTTTATTCATAATTATTTCATGAATGTGCCTACATTGTAGTAAATTTATAAAGTCAAGTTTAAATTTTCTGTGATCCTACTTGTTGGCCTGTTTAGAAAGTTTTAATCAATTATATTGTCTGCGAGCAGATAGGATGTCAAAGCCGATCGCCCTTGTTTATCGAAAACTAATGATACAGAGACGCCCGCTTTAGCACGATTTAGTGAATTGATTGAAAAATTGTTAGCATTTGACACGCCATTTTGTGGCCATTAAAAGATAAAGTCGAAAATCAACAGACAGCCATCAAAAGTCGCGGAGGAGTGACAGGGGTAGGACAGCCGGAGTAAGCCGAAAAACCTCAAGTTGGCCAAGAAAGATCCGGCCGCGGGCAACGTTTTGCATTCGAAATCAGCTTATGGAGGAGGGAAATGTGTAACCGCCGGGCAAATGGCACGCAAAAAACACAAAACAGGGAAAATGTGGCTGCAGAGAGATTCTTTTGTGGCAGCAGATTACATTAATGCGACGATTACAAGCGGCAACGGGCATAATAAATGGATAATGCTGGAAAATACGCTTTTCAATTTCCACAGGGGGATTGGCGGGCCAGGGAGACAAGTCTGGGATCTGTTTATATTGATTGTTTGCCCAGAACTATGAGATTATTAGCACTTGGCTGCAGCTGCCGCTTCGCATTCGAGAGATACGGCAGCACACAGTTGCGCATAGATACGTATACTTACGTACTACAGATTACATATAGGGGCTGATTGGAACGCCCCTCACAAACGCACAAATACTCGAACACCGGGATACAGACATGGGATGTTGCGTGTTCTGCGTCCATTTTCAAAATTTTGCTGCTTCATCATCGCATCTCAGCCACGTTGTACTGGCTGGCTGATGATACGAAAGTAAGTATAGGGTTTTACATCCCTCCCCCGACTCCGCAGCATATCGCCATTCCTACACTGAAATATATTTAGTTGGATATTCGAGAGTCTTCTTTTTATTAGTTGTTTATCTATATTTCTGAAAATTGTTTAGTTTGAGCACTTTTACAAATTGTTTAATTCTGATTTTGATCTAGAAGAAAATTATATTAAATTCATATTAAAAGCATTAGCAACCATTCCCTTCACTTATTAGTATGACTTAGTGAATATCACTTATAATATGTTGTTGAAAAATAAATAAAACAGTGGAGGGTCCAGGATGTTGTAAAGTAGATTTTCAGAACAATTTTGTTGTTGCAAACTTTTTTAATACCACATTTCCTTTTTATTCAAACAATATTAATTTGTATTTAACGATTTAAAATATGTACATTTTTGTCTCTGTGCATTCGAATATTGCTGGCGGCATCATCAACAACGGGGGCAACATTCGGGAAAATTTATGACCCGCTGGGCATTAGGAGAACATCGATTTAGTTTTCCCTCCCCCTCCACCAGCAGCGACCACATTATCAATTTCAATTTTTTGTTTGATTTGGCCTTAATGTGTTTTCCAATTGTGCGCGCACATGACGATGTTCGATGTTCGCTGTTCAGGGCTCGCAGTCCAATATGTTGTAATTTGTAACTGATGACCAGGACGCAGTGCATCATTTGTAAGGGGAAACACTCGCGTCACGGCCAAAAATGGAGGCGCTAACGCACATTTGCCAAAACCGAGCTGAGCATGCGATTGCGTTTATCTCGGGGCAGACGGCAAATTATTCCTTATTTATAAAGCTCCATTTTATCGGTTCCACTGGCTTAAAGCAGCTTCGTTTGGCCTTAAAGGCTTTGCCTAATGGAGAGGCACAGTGGAGAGAAAAGATCTTAAATTAGGTTCACATAACTTTTCAGGGACAAACTAAGAAGGTTAATCAAAGGCTTTTATGGCCAACAGCTTTAATAATAAACTTCATAAAATGCTTGCTTTTAAAAATACCACCCAGAATTTATTTGTATATGGCTTGTTTATAAAGTTCAGCGGAATTTACGAGGCCATATTCCATGCCCCAGCTGAAAGCACACAGAATTAAGCCCAATCATCCCATTGTCCATTTGTGGCCTCTCCTTAAGTCCGATCCGGCTTAGAAGTTCGATTCGAGACCCGCTTGCATATTCATAAACTCGGGCTTTGCCTTGGGATTTGCTCCATCTGTGCCTGGACCGCTGGTCCACCCTTTTTATGGACTGCTCACATTTCGTTTTTGGCCAATGGAGCGTCCAAGTTGGCCAGTCTCTGCAGCGAAGACGTCTCTATAGCGAAGTTAGGATCTGGCCACGGCATATGGTCAGTCGCCATATTTAAAGATGAGAGTGAACTCGGGGGGAGGGGGTTTCGTCTGTGGACTGGCGCCGTTTTTTGTTATTTTAGCTTCGGGTTCCTCAACTTAATTGCCAGAAACAGGCACTTATTCGTCAGGGGATCCGGGGGCAGTCTACCTCTAATTTGTTATTGTCCCAATATCAACAACAAATCAATCAATCGATCATTTACAAAGCGTTCAGCGATCAAATTTGATCGGTTTTCGTTCGTTTCGTTCGCTGGGGAAAACATCATAAATTATAAATTTACAAACCAACGGAAAAAAAAACCATATATACACATTTTATGTAGATGTATGTGCATACATACCGCGATCGCTGGGACTGAGGCCACATAAAAGATATTGTATTATTATTTATGTTTTATGTTTATGCTTTTCCATGCGGCTGCCCGGGGCAACTCCATTTTTTCGTGGGCATCTGCAGCACACCACCATTTCAATATGGCTGTCGTCGATTTGGTGGTTCCCCCCGCTCCCCAAGATAGCCCCATCCCCACTTTTTGGGATCCCCAGCTGCTGCAGCTCTTCGAGCTTCGATTCGATTCGATTTCTTTTCTTTTTCCTTCGAAAAAATCACGTTGCGCTCATAAAATATTGTTGACAAGTTTCTTTCGGCCCCGCGTTGTTCTGCTTTTGGCCCGGCCTTTGTATTGAAATGAGCTTTTGATTTTATACCCGAGAATTTGCTGTTAACTGTTACCAATTGCGCATAAAATTTTATAATATACACGTCTCCCGCCGTCCGATTTTTTATTATCGTTCCGTTTTGGTCTCCGATTCGGATTCGGATTGGGACTTGGGTTTTTATTAAATGAGCAGAAAACAAAAGCAATCAATGCCAAAAATAAAAGAGCAGCGAATGGGGAGCAGATAAAACGAAACAACGTTTATAAGGCGGATCGTAAAATTAGTGAACATGTTAATGGTTGATTGGGCGTCATATATCTTTCGGCTTATGGCGCTTGGCCATATGCATATTGGCCAGATGACTTTTCGGCCCGGGCTTTGATCGCAATCAAAATCGGTACACTATACTATATATGAGGGGGCCGTAAACTTGATTGGTGTGTGTTGAAAATGTCATAAATTCACTTTATTTTGGGCATTAGAATTGAGTGTTTCCGGGACAGCTTTTTTCTTGGATTTCTATCGACTGTGGGAACTAAAAGGAATTTATCTGGAATTTAACAGGTTTTGGTGTGTATAATTTTAATAATTCTATGGAACTTTTAGATTTAGCCACAATATAAATTAGTAATATCTTAGAGTTTCTTAGGTGTCATCCTGCATCTCTCCCACCCCCTAGATATCATCCCCACTTATTCCGTTTGTAATAGAAAAGATGCCAAGGAAGATGGCCTAATGACAGTCGACAGCTGCAGAAAACTAAACCAATAAACAAGGGAAAAATTGAGAAAATGGTTGTCGTAGGAAAACGTAGCAAACAGCACGCGCACAAAGTTTTCATATGAAAGAAAATTAACTTTTTTTGAGACAAGAAGAAAGGACACACATATATGACAAACAAGGCTGGACAATGTGAGGGAAAACCGAGGCAGGAAAAGTCAACAGCAATAAAATTACAGCCTGCAGAACACGAGCTGACAATGGCCAGAAAAAGAGACCAAATCAGGAGCGGGAGCAGGAGCAGGAGCTGAGGCAATAAAACCGAAATCAGGATAATGGCAGGCAGCTTGATGTCAGCAAATTAAATAAATCCCCAGGGCGGCAGATGTCCACAGATCGCTCGCGGGGATGGGGCACGAAGATATGATATCTGCCCGCAAAAGGACATTTCGGGCTATAAAAATCAATTACATAATGAACGGGCAGGGGAGAGGGGAGAGGGGAGAGGGAATGACGGGCACAAAACAGCTAAGCTGACTTTGGCCAGTAGCCCCCGAAGAGATAGGGCCAACAAAGGAGCAGCAGCCTTCTTTTGACTTCTGTGCGGTTGGCAAAATAAGAACAAACAATGTCGTATATGCATCCTGTTGCCAAAAAATGCAGACAAAGGTGTAGGGCTCGCACAGGATGCGCAGCGGGACGCGTGTTTGTTGTCCTCCTGCTCTTGTCCTGGCCCAGACGAATTTCATTAAGCAAAACGGGCCGCACACAAAAAAGTAAACAAGAAAAACAGCAGTGGTTGGGTGACACTTGCCAAAAATAACAGGATACCTATGCAGATCTGAGGGGTGAGGAAACACAGGGGAAGCAATCATATTTTATTCGGTTTTACTAACTAAAATTTATTCAAGGTTTTTAATACTATTTATAAATTATTACAAACATTTATTATATTTTTATTATGGTATAACGGATACAGACAACAATTTAGGATAAATAGAATATCAACATAGATATAAAAATATGTTTAGTGATTTTAATACCTTTTATTCTTTTCTTTTAAATTGTTAAATATTTTCTTCCAAATACTTTTAGAAAAAGGATAATAAAGGCTGTGTATTTTGAAACTAGGATGCTTTTAATAAATCCTTAAACAATTCTTTACAAAATATATACAAAAATAATATAGAAATACATATGAGTGAAAATTGCCCCCAAATAAACTAGATCGCAAAATCGGGTCCTGGGAATTTTGATATTGGGGGTGCTTATCATGAATTCCCTACACAATTCTTTAGATAAATATATAAGAAATAATTTAAATATTTAAAAATTTAAAGCTAACAGATTTTTCTCTGTGCAGTCAAAGCGTTTAGTGTGGTTGAGTGACAATTGCCCCGAAAAAAACTTTATCCCGAAATCGAGGGGTTGGGAAAAGGGGGACACAAACCTCCGTTGTTTTTTGCTGCTCCTGCTCATTTAGCGAATTGAGTTTTTCTACGCAAAATATAATGCAGAACAAAAACCCAAACAGTTGCCCCGACAGGATTGCGTGACTCAAATGTTTTCATCATTTCGGTAAAAATATAATTTACCATATAATGGGCTGAAGGTATAAATTATATTGCCAGGAACAGCAATAACAACCGAACGAGGACCAGGTCCTTTGTGAGTAATGCACTGCTCTAAGGACTGCCACCCCCCTTTTTTTCAAGGGTGTGTGGGAGCGTGGGTGTTGCCAACCGTCATGAAAAACTGAAATGTCAAGAATTGTGACAGCTAAATGATTGTTGGGCCAATATGGATTACAGGTCCCATGGGATGGGGAAAATCGGGTAATTTGTTGTAACTGGTAACTGTAACTGGTGGGGAAAACGACGGAAAAGGGGGCTATCCAGTTTGCCAACTGCACGTAATTGAAGTCTCGTTTGCCAGACAATTGCCGGACAAGTGATTGAGACAGACGCCCCAACGGGAATGAAGTTTTAATCAAAGCGTTCCGGAAAGAACAATTTTTGAAGAAAATCAATGGTTAAAAACCTTGCTTTTGGTAATTGGTGGGCTGGAGTTTGGAGTTTTCGTTAAAAGTTTGCTTTGAATTATGTATAGACCAATTTTATTGAATTTCTGGAATTTTTAATAATATTGTAAGTATTTTGAGTAATTGCAATAATGTTTTCTATGCATTAAGCATCGTTAAATATGCATTGGAAAAAGTTAAAAAATTTGGTTTAATTAAAGGTTGTCAGAGAAATCTTTTTGGGATATGAAAGCATACTTTATTGTTGGGTATTTCCAAATCAAGAAAAAAACTCGCTCATTGGTTAAAGTTCTTCAAAGTTATAATATCCCCTTGCAAACCTCTAAAACACTTCAAGCGAAATAATTACTTTCTGTAAAGAGGTCTTCTTATCGTGCCCCAGCCAGTTCTCGACCCTTTTCATTCGCCCGACCCTAATCTTGTCCAAATCAAGAGGCCAACTCAACCAGCTGCTTAGCAATTTGCATGAGTCAAAATATTTGCTTAATAAACGTCGTTTGGGGCTGGAGGTTTTATTTGAACTTTTATTTGGACTGCGCGCCACATGGAAAGGTGCGAAAAGCAATCATTAAGTGGAGAGATGACTCGCCTTGAGATCCCATTTGATCCGAGGATGAGCCAAGAGCTGGCAAAGGCCGGTTGTTAGAGGCATCATTAAAATGCTTTAATTAATTTTTTATTTATTTGCTTTCCCCCGCTGTTCGGCTTTTGGCCAGATCTCTCGGATTTTCGCCTTATTTTGGCAGAACCCATCCTTCAAATGAGCCCTGCATTTTGGGTGGTCCATCGCGGAGGCGGCGCCTGTGAACTTGGGCCTGTAAGTGGGATATGGACAGCGGTACTCCGACACCAACGCCGACACCCATGGCTAATTGATCAGCGCTCAGCGGGCAGCCGCCTGATTTGGGTATGGGCATGGGTATGGGTATGGCCGGCAAATTGGCCAAATTAATTTTGTTTTCGCTGGAGCTGTGGCCGGTGATCTCTGTTTTGACTGGCGGCAACGCGCGCGAGGAATTCCACGACCAAGAAAATTAATTAAAATAACAATTTACGCCAGAAACATGTAAATTTCCAGCTAAACGGAAAGCTGAGCTAGTTGATGCACGGGGAAAAATTATTGGATAAGATAACTTGACAATATTTAATAAATTAAAATATTCCATAAAATGTATTATCTATAAAAACTAATAAAGTAAAATATACAACTTTACGTGCTGATATGAAATTATTAAAAGTATTTTAATACTTCGATTTAGTAAATGTTATTATCTGGAGTATTTTAAAGGTAAACTTCTTTCAAATTTTTAGTTTTTGAATAGTATATCAGTGAAATGCCTTACTAGGGCATCTTCAACTATACGTTTGATCCAACTTCTCACCGTGTACCTATTCGTTTTCGGGTTTTACGAACTGTCAGCCTGTCAGTCATAAAAAGGTAGTTTATGTGCACCTTCATTTCCATTTCTACATCCACATCCACGGCCACATCCACTCCCCCAATCCCCGATCTAAGCCATTAGTTCTGCGTCAGCTGCTGGCCCTGCTGCCATTGGGCCATTGATAAGCATCGTCTTAGCCTTTCTGGTCGGTTTCTGGGCCTCCAATAAAATGTCACGATGCAGGGCGATAAGCACCTGTTAGCCCCCTCTTCACCTGTGCGATTGAGTGTCTTCGGGTTCCGCTTCCAGACAGATGCCATACCATTTACGAATACGTAGGCATATAAAACGCACTATTTTATATACAGCTCGACCATAAATTCTGTTGGCCATGTTTGACTCGCTCACTTTCCTTTCCCTCGGTCGCTTCTTGCGGTTGGTTTTATTATCCTATTTAAGCCACATTAAAATCAACGGGGTGCGCGACATTTGACAAAAACAATTTATTGGACATTAATGCCCGCCGACAGTTGCAGTCGGAGGAGAGAAGAGCCGAGGCTACAAAGGGGCAGGATGGAGTGGGGCAGCTTCCTGGCGGGGGGTGCGTCCATAAGTCGGAATCTGTGGGAAGCAGGAGAAGCCGCAAGGAATTCCGAGTTCCAAATGGGAGCGGCGGCTTCAAATGGAGCGACTTGCCCGATTTGAGCCTGTGATTCAGCCATTTGTTAATATTTCAGGGGGGAGTACAGAAAACGGGAGTGTCCTGGGAGGTAGAAGATAATGGAGTCCTAAGGAATCCTTAATCGGTCCTAAAACAATAATATGTATTTTCATTATTCTTCTTAGACTATAAATATTTTATATCGAAAGCAGTAACAAAAGTATTTAGATTTAAAATCTTTAGTCTCTGAAATAAATAAGTTAAAAGACAACGACATATTAAAAATTACAATAAAAAGTTAAAAGTTGAATGTTCAAGAACAGTAACACTGACTAAATTTTGTACTAGAAAAAAATCTTTAAAAATATTTATTAACATCAAAGTACCACAGTAAATAATGTCAAACATTTGTACTTCATATAAGAGCCATCTCTTAGCTTGGCTTGTAAAAGCATCCCATCCGGATAATGTAAATAATCTTAATTATGTTTGCAGTCCTCGAGGGTTAGGCCATTAAATGTAAAGCACTCGCAGCCGGAACCACCCGAAATCCTTTCTCACCCACTCGAGTCGCGTTCGTCATGGCCACTCAACCCACATCCACGTCCATCGCGTATTTATCGCCCGCACGGCTTTCAATTCCCGGAATTATGCGATGGGGGTATGTGGCGAAGGACAGAACCATGTTTGGAAAATCGAAACCCAAAACCGGAACCGTGACCAGAAACGCAACCATAACGATGCGACGCCATTTTGTCGGTGGCCAAAGCAAACACAGTTTCTAATTGCCACCCTTAGTTGGCCGAGGGGTTGAAATTGAAATTCATACACATTAGAGGACGCAGACAGTTGGCTGTCTATGATTATGATTATGTCATTTGGCTGAGAAATCCACAAGCACACACACAGAGGCTCGCACAAAACAGGAAGCAGGATATTTCTGGGTGGTTCCTGGAACATAATTTAGTTTTCTGTTCGGGCTTATTAGCGTGCACAAATCAATTCTCAAGGGATTTGCACAACAAATCCCCTTTGTGGCCTGTGCTCGGCCTTTCATCCATGATTTATGTCACGCGTCCTGGGAAAGTCCTGCGAGTCCTGCGCTTATTGTGTAACAGATAGGGAGATGGGAAGGAAGGGTTCTGTTTTCCGTTTGACTTTTGTCTGTCCCGATAATGGCCTTGCCACAACGGAAAAAAGGGGGAAATGAGATCGAGATTCGTCAGGGCTCGAGTGGCGGGTGAAAGGCGCAAAATTGTCAGCGGGGCACGTTCGGCCAAAAAACCTGGGAAGCGAAAAGGACCTTCGGACGGGCAGCCACTTTAACCAGTAGCTTTAAGTTTCAATTAAATATAATTAACTAAATTATGCGGGTCGATCGTATTCGGAATCGGAATCATAGCACAGGGCGGCAAAAAGCGAAACTTGAAACACGCATAATAGCTTACTTAGCCGGCCTGAAAGACACGCACTTAATCAGCGATCTACGCAGCGAACAAAAGCAATCTGGCCGAAAGCGAACTCGAGTGAACCGGGCTAAAAACTGGACTGCACTTAGAAAAATTAATTGAAAAGAGCTTACATTAAAACAATCTTGAATTAACGTAAGTGAGAAATTAAAAATATAAAAAGTCTTAAATTCGAAAGCTTAAAATAGGTAAAATAAAGAGATCAAATGATTTAAATAATAAATAGATTGCTCAAATGTTAATATGACTGCAAATTTAAACAAAACTACAGTTTCGGAACAGGAACAAACAGTTTTAAGGCAAATTTGTACAAAAATAAATAATAATCGAACAGGGATAACCCAAATACGTTTTAAAATAGTCTTAAGAACTAATAACCATTCAAAAATTAAATGTAATAAAATATCGTAACATATTTGGCTAATTTTATAGAGTTTGGAATAATGTTTTAAAATTCCTCTAAAATCCTTTGGAAATATAATAGTACTGACAATGTAATCTTGCAAGTGACCACACTTTGTTTTCTGTGTGGAGAAAAAACCATTTAAAAATGTTGTGGCTGCTGCTGCCGTTGCTGCTGATCATTATGCGATCAATGTTGATCATTTTATCCCGCAGGCTGTTGACAGCCCCAGCGCATGGACATGACAGCGAGGAGCCCGAGAGCTCTGCTCTGCGTCTGCCCAGATACCCAGATGCCCAGGTCCACAAACCGAACTGAACTGAACTGATCTTCGTCTTCATCATGGTGTATATAATAATTACCAGGGCATACACGCACAGGCCAGCCAGAAAACCAAAAACCAAAAAAAAAATACAACTGAAACAGAAAAAGGCTACAAAACTCTGGGCTTAATTTTCTCGTCTCCCAGGCAAAAGTCTTTAAATGGCCCTGGTCCGTAACCGACATTTTGTTTCGCTGGAGAAGGGTTCTGTTGCTGCTGCTGCTGCCTTATAAAAATGCAAAATTATGTACAAGCCCGAAACGACGTTGTTGTATATTGATCCTGTCTGTCGGGTCTGGAACTGGGTTCCTCGCGGGCCGCTTTATATAGTTGTAGCTATCGCTGGCATGGCTGCACTTCGTGGTAGCCTCATCCTCTGGCCTTCCTGCCTCTCCAGCTGCCTCTTTTTATATTTTTATTTTTATTTTCATTCTGTTCCTCTTTTTTTTTGGGATACTTAAGCACGATCGCCGTTTGCCTGCTTTTTAAATGATTTCTGTAGGTTTTTTGTGGGCCCTGCTCAGCTCCTTTTCTTATGAACCAATCAACGCACACACTCGCATTCGGGATGCTTTGGGCTCCTTGTACGGCGATATTCCGCAAATTGGCGGCCATAAGCATTGCAAAATTATCTCGTCGCTGTCTCTGTTCGATTTGGACAGACGACCGGCAACCGACGTCGGACGTCGGACGTCGGACGTCCAGTGTCCAGCGTCCAACGACATCCGACGACCAGTAACAACAATAACAACGGACAACAAGCGATGTCGGTCCCCAGAAATATTCCGCAAAATGTCTCTCTGTTCTCGAAGGCCCCGGGTCTCGAGTCCCCGATCTCCAGTCCCCAATCCCCACAACCATCCCAAAGACACACAAACCCCGATCGAAGCCTTTTTCTTATATCTTTTGGGCTTAGCTCTAGATTGCTTATTTTCGTTTCAAATGTTGGGAGAAGGAAACAAGGGTTAACGATTGACTTCCAGTGAATTTTCGGACACGGGCTATCCAACTGGTTGGTAAGGGAATTTCATTTGTATACAAACTAGAGAGGAAATGAAATATGGAGTCCTAATGCCAAGTTGTGCTTTTAAATTCTATAAACAGATTCTTTAATGTTTGAAAAAAAATATAATTTTAAAGATTATAAAAGGACTTGTTAGGCAGTATAGAAGCACATTTGTTTTCAATGGAAACCTTTGATTATTAAAACTAAAGTTTTTGTTTATACACACAAAATAATTTGATTTGTAAAATTGACCTATACGGATAGTTACGTATCTATAAAAAATAGTTATTGCTTTGGGTGTGTGTCTTTGCTAATTGTGCGTATTTGTTGTTGTGAAAGTGACTATTTAATTGGTAGATTTGACAATTTTTGTGGCTTGTGACTGTTTGACAATTATATTGGTTAATTTTACCAAGTTACCAAGTAAGTTCCGAAGTCATTTACCTTTCCATTGAGTTTTGTAATCGACCATATAATCATTTATTTATCAAAAATATTTATATTCTGGTCCTATGGTAACCGGTATTAAAATGGGGATT
Organism: Drosophila lutescens; assembly: GCA_037075285.1. NCBI lineage: Eukaryota > Metazoa > Arthropoda > Insecta > Diptera > Drosophilidae > Drosophila > Drosophila lutescens. The sequence goes on from JBAMCF010000993.1 coordinate 445,181, forward strand.
CCCCCACTACGTAGCCTCTTTCATTACCCAATATACCATCACTTTAGCAGCCACTTAATCATCTGTCTATCACTCCAACCCAACTACTTGATTTCCCTCGTAATAATCCTCCCATTAACTTCGTGTTCTATGGCCATTTCCTTGGTCATTCCCGAATGCCCCTCCCATTTCCATTCGATGTGCTGAAAACTCATTTCGATATTTATGACTGGACATTACATGAGCCGCATACAAAGTTTCGCCAATATTTCACGCAAATTGCAATGAGTTCGGTCCGCGGATGCCATTAGTATTAATGGGACTTCGAAATAGTTCCGGTAGATCGGCGGAGAGTGGTTCAGGGTCGAGGTCCGGTTGTTACAATCTATGCTATATACTATAAGAGGCTTAGTGGGCGCGGTGGCCATAAAAGGCTTAAGAAGCCGTGGCAATGTAAGCAGAGACAAATGAAATTGCCGCGCTTAGTGTCAAAATATTTTGTGCGGCGCAGCAAGACTTCCTGGCGGATCCATCGATTGATCGACCTCCGATGACTAAACGCTTTGGCCTGAGATATCGGAGGTATCTTTGTATCTTTGTATCTCCGAGTCTCGTTTGATGCAATTCATCGGTGCCGACAAAACACTTTCTCCCCCGGGGGAATTCTTCGAGCGGCTCTCTGACCGATTCTTGCCTCATTGGCTGTTCACCGCATTGAGGTCCTGTGCCCATTAATTTCGGCCATTGTCAGGCCATATAGTATATATAATCTGCTCGGGCCTGTGTCCTTTTTCTTCGTCCCCCCCAACCACTTGTGTTTGTGTTTGTGCGTCTGGCTGTCACAACAATTATGTCGGCATTTGGTCAAACGGCTGAGGAAGGACAAGAAATGTCAAAAGGATTTTTATTGACTTTTTATGTTGTTAACTGACCGACATAATGCCCAGTTTTGTGGGTGATTACCGAGCTCTAGCCTGGGTGGTCCAGGTCCTGGCATCCCCGAGAACAAGTGCAGGCTCCGATTTCTCGTCGGCATTCGAGCGACTTTGCTCTGATGTTTGCGGCACATTGCACCCAGCACATGTGTCCTGTCCGGTGTCCTGTTTTAATGATATATTACTTGTAATTGCTGAGTCAGTGGGTGACCATCGAGGGATCCCCCCTACTCTCTTATTTTATTTCTTCGATCTTCTTGCGGAGCCGGTGAAAGTGTCACGGCGACAACAACAGCGAGAAATAGGAACCACAGCAACAACAACTTGGTCGCAGAACAACGAGTTTCTCCCCTTTGGGCCTCCTGCGATCATTAATCGATCGATCGCGCGTTGAAAGGCGATCGCGAGGAACATCGACGACAACGACAATCAGCAGCAACAAACAACTGAGGCAGTCGAAACACACAGGGCAACAGCAACAGCAACAGCAACAACCACGGCAGCAATGGCCACGTCAACAGCAGCCAAAGTAGCAGCAAACAAATGCAACAATACAATAAATATCCCCAAACGGAGGACACCAGAACAAGGTGGCAGAGCTTTAGGATCAAGACAATGAATTTGGAATACTCTTAAATGCAAACAATTGCCTAGGAAATATTTTACTGTAAGTTTTTCCATTGGTTTATAAGTTTTATATTTAAAGATTATATAAAGAAGACGACTATATGGAGTTTATTGGATTAATATTATAGGAAATTTTAATGAATAATTAAAAAAAAATAAAAATAAACCTGCTGAAGCAAATATTTAAATTATACAAAATAGGATTGATTTTTAGTGTATTTTTACAAGCTTAATATTCTGATCTTTTAGGATTGGAATAGCCTTTATATTCAGATATAATATATCATTGTGTTTCAACCGCAAAAGTGTTAAAACCCCTCTTGGACAATGCCAATTTTCCATTCAATATTCAAAGAATATTTTCAAATTTACTATATAGGTTACATATAACTGAAGCTTTTCAGGCAGCTCTATAATACGCAGGGTATACCCGTATTGAGGACACCAAACGGCAGACGAAGGCTGATCGTCTCCGATCGATTCTCCTCCACCTCGGCGGCCATACCAACCCGCATCCTCAAGACTCTGGGTCCTCGGCTACCAGTGACAGTACAATCCGGCTTCTGGGACAATCCGCGGCCGAAGGGTTCCAGCGACTCTGTATTTTCCACCGACTTTCTGGGCGATGCTATCAACGCATTGAGCATTGAATTACAGTCACACATAAACTGCAGGAGTGGCCGGCCAGCGGAGCTCGCCATCTCATTCCGAATCCTATACGGATCCGTATTCGTATCGAGATCGGTGTCTTCGCTTTGCTTAAATGCTCATTTAAAGAGATTTACAATGTATGCCACTTAAGTACAAGCCGAGTTCTCGGCTCTTTGGTCCGATAAGAACGGATTGTTGCATTAATTTTGCTGTCCATATGGCAACACGTACATATGTGTTTGCACAGAGAGAAAATATAAGTTAAGGGATTTGGTTTTTTTTTATACAAAATTAATAAAAAAATACATTTATAGAATTGTTTTTAAGAACAGAATAGATAAATACTAAACAATGAAATGTATTTTAAAATAGAAATGGTTTACATATGTAAATAAATGCAATTTTATAGAAGTAAGGAGGAATATATTTGATTTGATCTGCATAAAAAAATAAATTTAATTTAACTGTTTTTCCCAGTGTATGTAGGTGCTGCAGCGGAGGCGGCCGAGGCTCTTAGATTAATTGCTGTAGTCATTAAAACCGGCCACCAGGCGATGGCATCTAATGCACGATCCGTCGATCGAACATACATCAACATCAGCATTGGTCCTCCCCATCCCCATCCCTTTCCTATCCCACCCGATTCGATCCTAGCTGCGATCCTGGCTGCAGTTCCCTAGTTGTGTGTGCACCTTTCGAGGGCGTCGGCAAATGCCTTGTTATCCCGATTGCTCTCAATACAAAGGCATAAATCGTCTTGTTTTGACAGCGAAATCGACCGCAGGCAGGCCGTCCGGCCAGAAAGGCAGGGCCGAAAGGCAACTCCTGTTTATAGACCTGGCCCACACACACACACTCGCGTTCGGAGGCGACTCCTTTGACTTTGACCGAAACTAATCATTGTTGCGCCAACAAGAAGTCAACTGCATTCCGCACTGCGAGTCCTCCGATGTCCTGCTGTGTCCTGCTGGCCATGTGTTCCTCGGCCCGCCTGCCTAACTAATTTTTTGTTCTCCGCAGCCAAAGAAAGGTGTCCTGATCCTGATAGCCGTATAGCCAGAGCCCTGTGCCAAATTAAATTCTCTGCGGTTTGCAACATGCGGCGCTGGCAATTGCGGTTCGCCAAATGTTTAGTACGAGCCACAAAAACTCTCACGATTCGCTTTTTCAGCTACTCTAATTGCCTGGCTGGCTTTAATTAAAAAGCCAAATCCACAGCCGCCGCAAACTTAACACTAATTAGATTGCCAACTTTGTGCCCTGTCTATATAAGGCAGCTTGCCTGCATTTCCCATTCGCATCGTTTGTTTAATGGTGTAGATTGTTGCACGCTGACAATTGGCAGCAGCAGCAAATGTTGCTGCAGTAACAGCAACAGCAACAGCAACATCGGTAGCAACAGCAACAGCAACAGCAACAGCAATTGCAATTGGCAGCTGCATTTGGCTCACAGAATGTCGCGCCTATATTAAGTAGATGGTAAATTGTGCTCTACGACTGCTGCATTCTTCTGTCAGCTCTCGATTCAATTCGATTTGGCTCAGTTTGGTTTTTCTCTAAAGGTTAGAAGGCGCCAAAGTGAAACTTTCGAAGGCTCCGCGGAATGTGGGGGCACTGAGTTGTGCCCAAATAGTTGTTGCAGAGCCCCGTGGTTCCTGCTTATATGGTTAATCGGAGTCGAGTTTCGGCTTAATTTGATAGTTCGCCTAGATATGGCATACAGTTGAGAAGCATGTGTTTGGGCTCAGATACATTTTTAGATAGGAAAAAATAAGTTGCTTGATTTTAATTTGATTTTTAAATAAAGATGGGTTAAAGGTGGGATATCCCTACGATTTTTTTTGTGTCTGACTGTTTGAAAATGTTCTTTAAACTTTAGTGGCCAACAAAAATAATAGGTAGCTGGATTACTCTTATAGACATAAAATAGTGACATAGGCAATACGATTTGTTTGTATGAAATTTCTATTACAAAAATAAATAATAGGTATACAAAAAAAAATCTTAAAAACTGTTTTTTTGTATAAACAATTAAATGCTCTTAACTTAATAAAGACTAAAATTCTCTATTTGTTGAATGTTATTTTTTAAGTACACTTATTGCCAAGTTTCCAAACTAATTTCGATTTATTTTACCTCTCTGTGGCACCTGAAAGATATAGTAATTAGACGTTGCTCCGTTCGAAGATGCATCGCTCACATGTGCCAGGAGTCACTCAACTCCAATCCACTCATCTTAACGCGTCCCCACTCTCGGCCAAGTGGATGTGGCTTTATTCTTCGCCCGGGGGCCAAAAGGGGCAGCTGCTTTTTCGCTGCTGATGCCGGGGAAACCATCGATGGGGATCACTTAATCGATTTTAAGCGCCTGCAAACATAATTTCCATTTCAGAGCCCGACAACAACGGCAATTGCACGGCTATCAGCGGCAATCAAACTGAGCTTAAGACGCATGGACCGCTCATCTTCTTATTTTTTTCGCCCCGATTCTTCCGATTCTCCGCCATATTCTGCAGCGTCTTCTTCTACTCCTCAGATGGCCAGTAAATGCAAAATTAAAACATAAATCGTGCGCGCCATTATGGTTATTACAAAGCAGCATGCCACAGCTGTGAAAGGGGCAGGGGGCGTGGCAGGAGGGGGTTGGCCAAGAAGGGGGAGGGGTTTTCCAGGCGTGATTGAGTGGGGCACACACACACAAACACACACACACCATTCGAGAAAAATTGCACTGAAAGTACGCGGCAAACGATCGTTCGATCAAGTGAAAGATTGCTGTCTACACTGAACAAAAAGCGGCAGGATCAATTTGATAATTACAGGTAAATTTCACGTAATGTAAATAAAATATTGAAAACTGCATTTTTTGACTTCTTTCCCATTAAAGCACTATTAATCGATAAAGCGAAAATGTCAAATTAAGTTCAATTATTATAGTTTTTTATCAAAATAATTTCGTTAAAACTGATACAGAATTTTATCAAAACGAGTATAATACACAAATTCAAATACTTAATGTTTAGCTTAATACTAACACTTTTTAAGTATACTAACTATTTAATTAAGTTATTCTGATACAATAATGAAAGGAAATAAATAAATAAATACATTTTTAAAAATTGTATCTTCACTTTAATTTTAATTAAATTTTAATTGATCAGAAAAAATAAAAATGGATGTAACAAATACAACCAAAAAAGCACATTGAAACATAATATGATTGCAGCAATTCCAAGTGCAGAATATGTCTAAAAATTTCTCTCCGTGCAGGCAGGAGGAGTTGCCGCATGAAACTTGCAATTCAGCCATAAAGTGGAGAATTATATATGAGGAGCTGGCCAGCACTCTTGGCCATGTAACAGCTATGGCGGCTCGACTCGCGTTGTTATTACAAAGGCCGCAAAAAATGGTTAACTCGGCTCTGGCCAAATTGCAATGATTTAATAATGCTGCCAGATGAAGACTCACTCACTCACTCACCCGCAGAACCGCCGAGCCGCTGAGCCGCTTAAACCACCAAAACCACCGAAACACTCCACTTCGTGGGGCGGAGCCAGCAATTGGCCCTTGGCCCTGGAATAAAATATGGAAAATAAAACAACTCGACTGCGGAGCTGGTTAAAATTGCTTAGGCGGGCAAAAAGCTGCGTAGATCACGTGCTTATTAAATAATTTATTTAAGCACCCAATTCAATTTAATAATAAAAATGTAGTCGCAGCAACAAGAGCCGCACAACATGGGCACAACAAGTGCCACTTACCGAAGGCCGAGAGCCAACCACCGATATCCCGATCCCCCGATCCCCCGATCCGCGGAGCCACTGAACCAATGAACCACTCTGGACTTGGACAGGCAGACGGCACCACCGCGGACATGGACACCATGGCAGCCACCATCAAAGTGGTTAATTGCCAGGCGATTTTGTTCTTGCCCATATGCAATTTCCTTGTCGTCTTCGTCCGCTTCGTTTTTCCACGTTAGCCCCTTATTACACGGCAAAAATGGTTACGTTACAACATTGTGCTTAAAAGTAACTATTCAAAAGGCGACGCAACATTAAGCACTTATTAAAATGTATTATTATTTAAATATTTTCAACGTTCACTTGAAGCTGTTTTTGGTACTACCGGTATTCTCTAATGGGTTACAAAGAGTTACGAAAAATGAATTATTAGATGATAATTCTTATTAAATGTAGGAAACTTGCTTTTCCATTTAATAAAACGTTCAAAGCAGCGGTCGTCCCATTAAGCGAGCAATAGCTCTGCTCGGTCTCTGCTGCACACGTACAAGGTAGAATAATAACTTAATAAATATTTATTTAGTATGCTAATAACAATTGTTTATAATTTAAATATTATAGTTTAAAAAAGCTCCCAATTTCTTTAAAATCCCCTAATTGTTTTCTGTGCACACTTCTCTTCTTGCCTGCTTTGCAATTAAATGGGTGGCAGCCAAAAGTGGGCGTGGCCGGCTGCATACGCGCTTTTCATTTAACTCTCGACTGCCTGCCACTCCTTCCTGCACTTGTCGTTTCTTCTTCTCTCGGCCAGCTAGCTCATTAATTTAATGGTTTAATTGCAGGTCTCTGTCCCTCTTCCCCGGCCAGCGACACCCCTCCCTCCGCCTGCTTTTAAGTGGCCTCGTGGAAATGGGTTTTAGTATTAAGCTGGATCAGGTTCCCAGTCGCCATCACCGTCCCATCATCTCGCGGATGATGTTCATTAGGTTTGGCTCTTCAATTTGCAAATTTATGTCTTCATAAGCCATCACTTGGTCATAGCTATAAGTCCCAGCAGCTGCTTCTCAACTGATTCATGTCGCGATCCTTTTTTGGCCTGCAGATCGAACGTGACTCAGTTGCTGAAATCTGGGGACCATAAAAAAGAGTTCATAAATGTAATGGATTTGAAAATGATTTTAAAAGGTTCGGGGGAGGATTATTAGGACAGAAGATCACAGAAACCCATTATTATTATTTCCCACTCATGATAATCCGTGTAATACTAACAAAATACTGTAAATCAAAACCACATTCTTATATATTTCATCAATCATCATTCGCCTGAGTAGTGCAATACCAAAAGTCATGAGGATACTAAAAAACCTGAGTCTCCCACAAACATTTTAGATGCCCAGATACCTTGGGCAATTAATTTTTTGCGCAAAGGCCCCTTCCCACACTCGGCCGACTCGACCTTTTGAGTGTGAATTGTGCAAACAAACAGCAATCGAATGCGAGAAAACTCGACGGACAACCCCATAATTCAGTGATATTTAATCTCAAACAAATAATAATAATAATAATTTCCTGCCAAAGCAAACAACGAGGGCCCAGAGCGAAAAGCTCGCGAAAAGTGGCCGGGGAAAAGCCAGTGAACAGGGTTTTGAGCCAACAAACGCCTCGAACGCCTCAAACACGCCCACACCGACAACAGCATTTTGGTCAATCAATATCGTAAAATGCAATTTATGATTTGTGGCTTCGATTGGCCAAAACAAATAGCGATGGAGAAACAAAAGCCGGGCCAAAGCACGAGAGGATTGAGCAACAACGGCAACAAACAAGCAACATGCCACATGCAACACCAAGGAGACAGCGGCGGCAGCAACTTGCGGCAGCAGCAACCAAAAGTTATGGCACAATTTTCACATCATTTTCCCTGGTCTCCACTCCCCGCCGATCTTTGAGTTATGGGATGCGATGGACTCGGCCTCGGACTCGGACTCCAAGTCCAAGTCAGAGTCTCCTGACTTGAGAGGCACGTAAAATAATTTAACCAGCGTTTAACCTTAGTTTTTCGCCACTCGCCAGCGTCTGGGGATCGGGATCGGGATCGCAGGCCATTGTTGTTGCAAGTTGCTGGTTGCAAGTTGCTGGAGTGCCGCGATGTTGCAGCTGTCCGAGCGTTGATTATGATGAAGTTGTGCGCAATTTGTTGGCCGTCTGTTGCCCACCAGGCACAACGGAAATTGGAGATGCGAGATGGGAGATGCAAGATCGTTCTTTTTTCGCCTCTCTCACTTTTCCCGGGGAGGGTGGTAAACTTTGGCCATGGCCAGATCGCTTAATTGGCCGCAACTGGAACCGAAGTGGAACCAAAAGCCTTCTAAAAACTGAGCCAAGAGGAGTTTCCTCGTTCTCTCAACAGTTTTCGTTTCGCCCCGGCACACGAGACTAATTAAATTGCGAGCCTCCTAAGCCAGGGTCATAAATAGCCGGTCTACAGAGCTTGGAATCCTCGAGATGAACAGATGTGGCCTATATGGCTCCGCCCCGGAGTTTTGAGACTCCTTGAACTCCTTGTGGAGAGTGGAGAGTTTCCTGCTCTCCCTCTAACAGCCATACCCCTCTCTCTTTCTCTTGGCAAAGCTTGCTGTCTTTGTCTGGCCCGAGAAACTGGTTTTCGAAGTTTCGAATTTCGAGTTTCCCCAACTTCGAAATGTATCTGACAGATACAAATGCCGCCACAGTCGCAATTATGACTTAATGTCGGGCCATTCGATCAAGAGCAGCGGTTCAGAAAACAAAAAAGGGGTATGTGAAGGGGTTTCTATGGAGAGCCAGCGGAATGCGCAATTTCCTGTTAAATGATACGTGCTATGAACGTTTAATTTATGCCACCTCTGGTTTAATATTAGCTTTGTTCTGCCTCGCTGACCCGCTCTTCCATAACCACCCCCCTTCCGCCCGCCCAAATGGCCTGATAATTCCCCCCTTCGAGGGAATTTTTAATTCCACAGCGAGGGCCACGCATGCGCAGACCATAAATTATGTGCAACGTTTTCATTTCCCCATGTGCAGTCCAAATGGTATCATGATTAAAGCACTAGAGCATTTTCCCACCCCCTTTTCAGGGGGGGCTCTAAGATCCATCCGAACCTCGTAAGATCCATCCGAAGCTTTGCGGAACGCTGAGCACTGAAATTGCCGTCTCAATCTGACGAATCCTCAGTGTGGCAGTGGGATACCATATCAAGTGGGTGGTTGAGGACTGAGAAGGGAGGATGAAGAAAACCAGGCGGAAAAGGGCTCTGAACGCTTAGCGCTTTTTAGCCGCTCGTTGGTCGCCAGTCGTCGGGTTCTCTGGCAATTTCAGCGATAAAACAAATAATACATTGCACCTACTTATTTGCCCAGACTTCTCCCCTTTTTCCCCTGTTTCTCGCATTGTTCTCGGCCCTCGGTTGTTTGCTCCTCTTCATTGTTGTGTTCTTGATTTGTTTGCCAGCTTGCCAGCGATAATGAAAAGGTGTAAAGTGTCAGTTTTGTTTGCTGTGCCCCCATTTTGTAATTGTTTGCTTATTATTGTTGTTAGTTGCTTATTTGCAGTGGCGCCTACTGCCGACGAGATATGCACAGGTGTGCAAAGGTGTGTGCGATATGGCAAATTGAAGAATCAAAGGTGAGGAGTGGAAAATTCGTTATGACAAAGTGCAAACAAATGTATTTTACTTATATATGGATTCCTCTTAGTGACTGATTTATTATTTTGGATCGAAGAAGACATTCAAATTCAATTCTACAATCATTTGACTTTCGGTACCATAATTCTTAAATTAAACTAAATTATATTTAAAAATTCTTAAAATTCAGAAATGATATTTCTCACAATATCTTAAAAAGAACATAATTTTCTTGGACCTTTTTTTGCCTCTAAATTTTGTTTAATTATTTGTAATTAAAACATTTAAGAAACTAAATATCAATTAGAACTAACAAAGTTGCCTGATTGCTATCTGATAAACACCTTCCTCTCGACCATATCGTACCTTACTATTCCGTCTTTCAAAGGCATTCTCTCTACTTCCTAATGCATATTAATTTCTTTGGATCTTCCGACTTCTAGACTGACTCTGTAGGGTCTACGTGCCGTCACGGAGTAGCTGGAAATCAGCCATGCTTATAGAAAATAAAAGATATGAAATATGCCAACAGGGCTTCCGAGTGAGTTATGTCAGTAGGGAAGATAGTTCCCCATTCAGGTCTCTATGCTTATTTATAGAGAGCTCTCAGTGCAATCTACGCAAATCGCACCTTTCAAACTGTTGATCTAATCCGAATCTTCTCACACTTTGCATTAATATTCGATTGTAAGATCACTCTGGATGGTTTTAACAAGTGTTGGATCTAGTATGGGTACTATTATTAGGCAGCCACGTTTCACAGGCGAGTGCGAGAAGTGCTTTTTGGGAAAAGCAAGCTGTACACATAAAAATTCAATTAGTGGGATTCCGGAAGTCAGCTGATTGTCAGCAACTGGTTTCCTGGTCCTATATTGATTTTTAGTTATTTTTTGACCGTTGAAAAGTATACAAATTAGTTTTCTGTGTAAAATTCCCCTGCTGTCGAACGAAATGAAAGTCGACAAGGCGACAAGGCCATTAATTTGGACCCCGAATCGGCAGTCAAAATCGAGCGTGCCACACGCTTTAGCCTTTGGGCTTATTTAGCCTCCATTTTCCCTACCACGCTCCTAATTAGCTTTGGGTCACTGTGGCCCAGCTCTCCGGTCAGCGAAAGTTGCAAATTTGTGAAATTGATTTATGTTGAAAATCGAACAGGAATCGAAGCCATCAATCAAGGGGGAAATCTATTTGCGCAACCAACCAACCTCTAACCAACCAAGCAGGGGTGATTAATTTCAATAAATTCGAACAAGCCGCCTAGGAAAGATCGCAAAATGGGTCATGGATTCGCAGAGTCCAAGAGTCAGAGTCAGGGAGTCTGGGCTTTTTGGCTCTGGGGGATTACAACGTCTCCCGAATGTCTCTGAGAATTTATTATTTGCACTGGATTCAAAGGCAGCCCCGAGAATAGAGAGGGTGGGCGATGGCCATGGTGGTTGTTCTGCTGCTCGATCCTCGGCGAACGAACACAACTCATTTGCAAATTCCAACGAAACACTGTTCCGCAGAATTTTCAACGATCATTTAGAATTCAGTTTGGGTGCAGAATCGCTGCTGCCGCGAAGTCTCAGCTTTTGAGTTGCGGTTGCATGCCCCACAGCCTCAGCATTCAAACTGGCAACAGCACTGAGAAAGGAGTAGAATAAAGCTCGATTTAACATTTTATTTAAAATTTTTTATGTATTTTTTTGGCTGTCAAAATAATCTGACAATTAAATTACCTTCAATTAAAAATACTACGAAGACATCTACACAAAAATGAGACGAAAGCAGTCGAATAGGATATATTTTGAATCGGAATTTTCATTTCACAACCAATTTGTTGTTGCATACTTATTGAATACCTTATTTCTTTTCTCTTTTATTTATAACGCATAGCTAAAGGTGTTTGTAAAGGTCCTTTCCGTGCAATTTGCATTTAAAAAGATCACAATTTAAAAGAAATGTTTCAGGACTCTATTTATTTCATATTAGAGCAATTAAAGTTTATCTGTACTACTTAGTACCATTTTTCACCCGATTTTAGTAATGCTTTCTATACATTTTCTCTCTCTGTGCAGCAGGCATCGCTGCCCCCGTCTCGTTCTCAATCCCATTCTGGTTCCCCCGCCTCGGTTTCAGGTTGAGTTTTAGTTTCAGGTTCAGGTTCAGCCGGAGCTTGAGCCCGAGCTTGAGGTTCGGTGCATGTTCAGGTTCGAGACGGGGCTTTGAAGATGCGCCGCGAGTTGTTCGAGACCACCCAAGTGGACGCAGCGCTAAGGATGCTGGATACTGGATGCTGGGACGCTGGATGTTGAATGTTGAATGCTTTAAACTGCTGCAAAGGGCGCTGTGCGAGTGTGAGTGTGTATCTGTGTCTTGGGCCGCAATAAATGCGCAAATAAAGTCACAATTAGAGTTGAACTGGTGGGAACGTCGAGCGAAGCGACATCAGCGATCTGGGCAGTGGGCAGCCGGGGCAGGGATGCTATTGGCATACACTTTTGGTTAATATTTTCGACTCGCCAATGGACCCGGTCTCCCCTTCCCTTCCTCTGTAACCCCCTTCTCCACCAGCTCCTGTGGCATATTTTGAGATGCGTGAAGAATGCCTCCATCTGCGGATGCAGCTGCATCTCAACTCCAAACTGCCAACTCCGTGGTGCTAAAGTAGAAATTCTTGTACTGTCCATGGTTCGTATTGTTAGTCGGGGTCCTTGTCTTCATCTCAGGATTCTTCGGGGCTCCTTGGGCGGGGTCATTGATTTGTTACGAATTTATTAGTCAGAAGCTGCTTGATATTCGTTGAATAAGTTGAAGCTAAGTTTATAAGAAAGAGAAAAAATAGTCATTAAATTAAAGAACTCTTTTACATATTTAATATTGTTCTTCCTTGCTGGTTTATCTCTTGATATTGTAATAAATTCAATTAATTTGTAATGCTTTTATCAATTTAAGAATATTAATTTTAGAGATCATTGTACAATTTTTGCCCATTGATATATCCCATTTCTTTATAAGCATCCATTAATGTGGAGCACATTTTTGAGCGCCAATCTACAGATGCCATGTCCACTCCCATTGCTCGAAAGCAATCCAATCGCAGCTGCTTCACACGCTCCCCGGTTGTTCCGCAATTAAGCCAAATGTATCTGGATAATTGCGGCGATGTTCTCTCACTATCGCCACCTTGTGGATCGGCTCCATGGATGCTCAGATGCTCAGTTGCTCTTGGATCCGAGAAGCAATTAACCGGGCTCATCCGTCCCATGGCGAGAGTGGCCGTGCCCCATCGATCGCGGATCGAGGGGGTCCGTTATCGGGCGCACTGGCGATAATTGCGCCAACCAATTTGTAAGATACTCTTATGACAGATACAGATACAGATGCGGACGGGGCAGTATAATGCAAGATCTATGGCCCATACCGCAACGGCACAAATGAATAATGTAGGCCTGGAAAATGGCCAACGCATTTACTTCACTTAATGCGATTTTTATCGATGGCGGGCCATGAAACTCTGGGAACTCCCATTACAAATCACCGTTAATGAAGTCCAGGTCGATATAATCGGGCGAAACATGGAAGCGCTGCTGGAGCGGAGCCGAGCCGAGGAATTTGCGAGTGCCGAGTTGACTTGGAAAAGTTGTTGATTGTTGATTGCAGCGTTTTGAGCCGAGGAAGAAAGTGTGCAATCCAAGGCTGCTCCGAAGGCTGTCAGCGCAATTAACCCGGAAGGATGGGTCATTACAAGCGGATCGCATATTGTAACTGCCACGCGTTCGAGACTCTCACAATGACCGGTGACACAAAGGACACACGACCTGTGACCTTAGGACCTGCTTCTTGATTCCTGACACGCGTGCCACGCGCATCAGCCCAAGGACTTCGAGTAACAGTAGGCTGGCATCCTTGAGCTGGAGATCCTTGCCAGTTTTATGACGATATCTGGCGACCTTGCACTGCGTTGGGGGGTCTAAAGTCAATCGGATCCCGGCACAACCTTGAGCACAAACAAATCAATCAGTCACAGTAGCCTCTGTCTTCCACGGAACACTTTGTATTATTATATCCTACACTCCACCTTCGAAGATTCCCAACTCCTGCTTAGTTCTGCACTCCACACTGAAATATAAAATAATTAAAATATTATAAAAAAAATGTATAATTTTAAAAAAGATTTTCGCTACCGAAATAAAATATGGTGTTCATAATTTACAAGGATTTTAATTGAAAGTAGATATTATTTATATTTGTAAAGGAAATTGTATTAGTTGAAAGCAGGTTTATTCATTAACAAAGAAGAAATACTATATTAAAAGAATAATGTTCGGAAAGAAATTGATATATGTTTTTTCCTCGGTGGATTCTCAGTTGGCCTGCTGCTGTAGTTGTTTGTCCGGGATGACACTAATCCAGCTTATAATTTTATTGGGCTTGCGAGCAGCACTTGGCGTGGGTGTCCACATCCCCCGGAACCCCCCTTACCCCCTCAACCACCAACGGTAGCGAAATATTCTGACACGCGGCTTTTGACAAACCCAATTCATCATCGCCGCAAACTTGAAGAGGGAATAAGTCCAAGCGGCTTAGTGTCCGTGGTTGTGATGCATGATCGTTTAATTGGATGTGGACTATGTGTAGGAATCCACTACAGTAGAGCCCCGCGATGGAAGGCCAAAGCATACACACAACTCAATTGCTGGCAACTCCCCCGTACGAACCCCCACCGGTACAAATTAAGTTTTCATGGGCCGGACGAGACTTTTCCAAATTGAATTTTTCAACAATTTCATGGGAAATGCACCGCTCAGGTGTTCGGGCCAAAGCCGGAGCCTTTTCTATCTGGGCATGCGATATACTTTATGACTCAACAATCGATGGAGCCGCCGAGTTCATTCCTTTTGCGAAGGAACTGCCGCTTTTGGGTGTTCGTGTTAATAATTTAGTCGCTTATCGCCGTGCTGACGTTCAAAATGGTTACTGGTCGGGGTGTTGGGCCCCCTCCTGAAATATCATATCATATCATATCCTAGCCCATTCCACTCCATATCTCCTGTCTGTCAGCGAGTGGATAGTGCCTGGGTTTCCCCTCCCCCTTCCAATTAGCGGGTTCTTGGCACTTGGCATTAGATACCGCGTTCTAGGCCTAATTGGCAGGCGTTGAGTTCGGCTTATCAACGCAGCCACTCGATAACTTGCCGCAGACAATGGTTAAAAAGAGTGGGGCAGGGGGGCCTTAGGGGGTTCGAGGGGTTCGAGCCAAACTGGAACCTGAACACGAAGACCACACACGACGCATGCGCAAACGAGATTTAAATGAGTCGCAACTCTCTCACGATTCTGAATTTCAGCGAAATCCGCAAGGGCGCAGTATGCAGTACATTTTGCCATCTCCCTCTTTTGGGTGCCCGGAATGCCACGCATTTCAGAGATACTTTTGGCACCTCAGCGGCGATTAAATGCACACGCACGAACCAGATACTCAGAGAAAAATACAGATAGTTTTTCACTAGATGGTAAGCAATCTGCTACTTTTTGATATTTTATTTTATTTTATTTATTTTTAAAATAGAGAAAACGAATCTATAAACGTTTAATGTAAAAAATTATATTAATGATAGTAAAGATACAAGATCCAAGATATATACTTTCACTACTTCTGAGTCAAAATGTTATTTTGTAAGTCTTTAAGAGAATATACCTACAATTTCTCCAAGTGCAGCTAACGAAGTCGATCGCCGAGAACCTCGGTAAGCGGCTTTTGGGCCGACTCTCCCTTTTAATTGCCAAGTACAAGGACCACACACGCGGTCCGCTGGAGAGGCGATTAGGGGGCATTTTAAATGTAAATCGACAGCCGGCAGCCCAACAGTCGCACAGCCATTTGTTGTCACAACAAAGGGGCAATGAAAAATGAGGCAACCAACAGGTTGCCATCGCCGTCGCCCCTAAGACCCGATAAGATGACGATGACCTGACCGCAAAGTGCCCCCAAAATGCAACCGCAGCAGCATCGCAGCATCCCAAAGTGTCCCAGCCCATCCCAAGCCCCTGGATTTCCATCTCCCTTGTTCCAAGTGACACTAATGTCCTGTATGGCATTTGTCGGTGTCGGCATCTCGTTTGTCCACCGCCGCTTATCGGATTGCCCCGAAACAAATGGACGGCTAGAATAATAGACGGAAAACCCCTTAACATTTTCTGATTCTCCGATTCTCTGACTTTCTGACTCCCTGACTCCCTGACCCCTCGCCACTCGCCTCATAATTTACGATCAGCCGCAGAAAAGCCTGTAAGTGCTTTCCTCTGATTGTAATAACAATATTTTGCTTTCGGCTTTCGCCGCATGATTAACTGAAAAGCCAAGAAAACCCGATCGGCGGCTTGTCAGCTTGTTAAGTCGAAATGGATCGCAGATTGGCTTAGAAACGAAAGCGCGAAATGCGTTAATTTCGCGGCCAATTGACGTGTTCGACGCTCTGTGGCAAGCCTTCCGGCGGTCTGCACTGAAAGAAACTTCAAAAATTAGTTGTGTGAACATATTTTTTTGGTTATCAAAATATCTTAAGCAAGTGAAAAAGTTATGCCGATATCTTCTTCAAAATACAAAATATTTAACATAACATTTTGTGTCAAAATATTATTTTAATTGGAAAAAAATGTTTTCTAAAATTTTCATTTAGTGCGCTGCAAGAAAAAAATTTGTATAGGCAAATAACTTGAGAAAACGTTTTTATTAAATCACTTCATCAGTATTTTTAGAAATCTCAGCAACAAATGGTCAAAACATGGAATGTCATATAGCGTTGAGTTTGTAATAAAATTCCCAATCGATCGGAGTTCAAACCTAAAAACTTTAATTTTGGAAACAATTGTAAAAATATCCTGACCCAGCCCCTTATAAAATGAAAAGATTTGCCAAAAGATATATTTTATTAAATCTTCTTGAAAGTGTCGTGGATTCGGCCTTTTAGCTGGGACATCTATAGATCTGTTTTTCCCTCTGTAGACGTTCGCTTTTCTGTCCGCTGATTGAGTAAAGTGCGCGGCGTGGACGTGCCAGGGAGCTTGTCCAGCGTGTTGCTGCTGCTTTTCAGATGCGGCTGCTGTTGGTTTTAGCCGCTAATCAGCGTTTGCCGCTCGACTGATTCAATTGACTTGGCGGCCGAGTGGCGACCGGGGAGCGGGGCGTGGGGAGCGGCGATCGGAGGAAGTGCACCTCCCATGTGGCCCCCAACCTGCTGCTCACTTTACGCTTGATTTGATAAATGAATAGTGGCGGGGAAAAAAATAAAAAAGCAGCAGCTCAGCTGGCTGCCTGCAAATATTTGCACTGCACTTAGCACTCGGCCCCCCTTTGCCTTCCCTCCTCCCCTCCTCCCCTCCTCCCGTTTGGACGGCATTTTGAAAGCTTCAATCAAGCAAAAGCCAAGCCAAAGCGGTAGCAACCGGCGGGTTGAGCTCGAGTCGCCTCAGCGGTTGCAATTATGTGGAATGAGGTGCTAATTTATGGATTTGAAGAAAAAAACACTTTTTCCCCCAGCCGAGCAATTTTCGCGTCCATCATTTACACTATTCCTCTGATTGCTCAGTTAGCTAACGGTTTTCGCCGGCATTATGCATTTAAGTGGAACTAAACGCTCCGCTTGGGGGCGTTGGTGAGGGAAATGCGGAAAAATGAAATGGAAGTTGCGGGTGCAAAAATTCTAAAAAATTATGCCACTAGAGGAACCATATCCAGGTTGAAGATGATGTCATGGGTGGTCTTGTGAAGATGATTCAAGGTAGTGACTCAAGCTGCCGATTTGTTTTCTTGACTCAGGCATAGTTGGCATACTTTTGCGTATAATATAAAATTAATTGAGGTGCTAAATGGGTATCGAGCAGCGCATTTTTGCATAAGTGTTTAACTATGGAAGTTTTTATACTGCTTACAAAACTTGAGAAAATTTACAATTACAAAATTTCCAAGGTTGAGAACATAGCTAAAATTCTTTTATTTTAATTAAGTAAATAGCACACAAAAAAAAAATTCGGCATGAAAATGAGTCAATTTTACCTCATTTCATATCAATTTATGATTCAAATATATGAACTTGTTATTTTATTAAATCAGTTTTTTTATAAAAATACCAAATGTCGTATTTTTTGAACAATTTATGTAAAATAAAATAAACATAATCTTAATATATATCAAAATAATATAAGTGACTTGATCGTTAAAATATTTTAAATTGACCTGTACATATCAATCTGATCTTTTGACTGTGTCTGTGTATCTTTCTGCTAAATAATATTTGAATAATATTTGCCTTTAAATAAGTTGAAAAATTCAAAATTAAAAAGCGTTATTAACCAACCTTTATTTTTCGTCTAATAAATAAGTGTTAGCCTAAGATGATCCCAACGTAAATCTTGATTTGAATTAATATGCAGGCTCATTTCATAATGATAAGTAAATATCCATTTCAAGTATCCCATGCCGCACTAATTGTTCCTACGTGACCCGAACTCGAACTCGAAATCGAAATAGAGAACTATGTAGAGCCGAGTCCAGCGGATATCATCCTCCAATCGTCCAATGGGAGAGACGCATTAATCTAATGTGAGTTTCAGGTCATTGGTAGGAAAACCGAAATTGATTGCCCCAATCTGGGCGAACAATCTCTCAGTTCTCCCAGTTCCCAGTTCCAGTGTGTGTAAGTGAGAAACCTTGTAGATACAACCCGACCATGTGTATCTGTATCTCGCCGTTGATGGGTCCATATCTAAGGCATCTTTCATGGGTTCGTAGGTAAGGTTTAATTTCGGAGCTCGGCCTTTGGTTTTCGGCATTTTTGAGGGCGTGTTTGCTGTTGTTGCTGTTACCCCAATCATTCCCTCCACTAATTATTTATTACGCTTTAGCGTCCGCGCAGCGAGATATAGATACATTTTCGTTGGGGCTCCATTCTCAGGAAATTTGTTTATTTATGGCCGATGGTGGCTTTGTTATTAAAATGTTATTGGATTTCTCTCGCTTTCCAGCTGGGAGAGCCCGAGATTGGGCCGAGATCATTAGGCCGTATACATATGTGGTGTGGTGTGGGGTGTCGTGATAAATGATTTTCATTCTGGCCGACAGTTTCCCTGCCTGCCATTTGCCGTTCTCCCTGTGACTTTAATGTTCCCTTCTTTTCTGTGGCCCATAAATTGGCTTTATTTTTCATTTCGGGCATTTTCAGGTGTCAGCCACGATAAAATGGCCGCCTTGGAGTGTTCGCGATCCTTTGAACTCCCGCCGAATTTCGGGGGAGAGGTGGAAAATGATTTTTCCAGTCAAGGCCAAGCCACCCAGAAGGTTTTGGCAGTTGCTGCCGGTCGTGTGACTCTAGTGGCCTTGATTAAAAACAAAAAAGGTGGACAAGGAGAACATCATTAGAAGGCAGGCGAAAGCACCTTAATTAGCCGGGCGGCAAGGACGATTCAAGGTCGCCGGTGGGAACTCATTTGCAGTTGCTGCCGTTCGCAGCTTCCGTAGCCTTCGTCGTGTTTTCAAAACACAGTTTCGAATCCCGGCCTTGTCCTGGCAACCGCACAATTATTTGCAGCCGGAAAAGGGACCTCCTGCCGAGGATGCGTTGCTAATCGCCTGCACTTGTCCCTGTCCTTGGCCAACATCTGTGAGCCTCCGTCTGAGCCTGTCTAATATGCTTAGAGCATATCCCGGCCGACTTTCATGCTTTGCGGTTTAATCGAATTTACAGATTTCCGAGGGGTTATGTATAGGGTGCTGTTTGCAAACACCGGTCCGCTTAGGTTTTTATTGGATTAACCGCACACAGAACACACAAAGGTGTCTTAAGTCGCTCTCGAACCCTTATCCTTTGGCTTATGCAATGTTGTTTGGCCAGATTTCCTGGAAAATCTGTCCTGGGCTATCGCCAATTAGGTGGGCGTCGAACAAGAGATTTAGGACACCAACAAAGGCCTAGATTGCGATCGAAGTAATTTCTGCAACTTTCACCTGAGCCAAGGGAAAATTCCACCACAAAACCAACGAAATTAATGGTCTTTTAAGCAATAAAATAAGATATTAAACACTCAAGAGCAATTAGCGCCCGAAAGAGAAGAGCAAACATCAATGGCAAATGGCAGAAAGCGGCTAACAAGCTTGGCTAAAACTGACAAATTAGCTGAGAAAACAATTTGCGGCGAGTGGCAAATTAAACAAATTACAGCTTTGCCGGCGACTTGCAGCGGAAATTAGCCAGCAAAAGCGAGTGGGTTAATTGATCGAAAACGAGTTAAAGACCCATGCAAATCTGGGCAGATGAAGTCATAAAATTCTTACGACTCTCCAAACTTTTTTAACTCGATTCTGAGCCTCTGAAACGCCATCAGATTTAATAAAATTAATAAGAATCGCCAAACAGCGGCCAGCCGAATAGCAATAAATATGAAACTCGTTTTTTTGTTTCGGCCAATCCGTCCGATCTATTAGCTGGCTATTTTCCCTGGGCAAATAAAGTAGTCAAATTTATAATCAACAAGTTCATTAACATTTAACCCTAAACGAAATACAGCGGAACAACAACAGCCACGATAAAAACAACCGAAGGCGACAACTCAACGGATGAGCAGCAACCTAAAAAAATGTATTTTTAACAAATTAAAAATTGTTTTAAGGCCCGAGGCATTGTGCGTATTAAGCGAAGGGGAGGTTGGGTCCACAGGAGGTGGAAGTGATGGGAGTTGGTCCGAAGTGAAGTGAAGGCACCCAGCTAACTGACAAACGATTTACGAACAGAGTTAAATTTTAATTAAAGCCAGCCCTCAAAGCTTGGGGAAAACTCCATGTAGCGAACTACGTCATACCCTATTTACCAAACAATACAAAAATTGAATTAAAACATAAAAAAATAATTATTGATTATTAATATTCCAAGATGATATCTTTTGAAAATAAAACTTCCGTTAATTCCAGCCTAATATTAACTAATAAATCACCACCCAGAGAAGAAGTAATATTTAACACACTAATCTCTATCTAGATAACTATTGGGTACCCCAAATAAATCATGCTGGCCATATCGAATATCCCACGGAAACCTTTTATCTTCCTAAGTGGCGCACTTTCCCCATTAAGTCCTGTGTTACTTTCGGCATATCACTGCGGCTGATCGCCGGTTCCAATTACGTGTGGTAACTCTATATCCGAATAGTTCCCAGAAGAAGAGCACCTCTCCGGATTGGAAGGGTATGCAAATGACAGACCGACGGACCGCTCATTTGTGCCGAGGGGAGTGGGGGGCGAAGAAGTCGGATTCGTGTGTACGTACGAGTATATTATGACTCGCATGTGTGGCCATTAATAACTCCCGATCGCCACTCGCCGGCACTCAGCGCAGCGGACGGATTTACGCATTTGGCTGCGTAAAATATGAATTTTAAATTACCCAGCCTCAGTTTCAGTTTCCCGTTTCAGTTCCCATTTCCAGTTTCAGTTGTTAAGGCGAAGAGAAATTATTGGGTGATGGGGATCTTGAGTCTTGGAGCCCTACAAGGCGTTCATTTAATTTCGACCAGTTTTCGTTTCAGCTTTAATTTCGATTCCAGTTTGACAATTGAGTTGTAGCCTGCGATTGAGACCCTTATGCAACTGGGATTTTATTAACAAGCCACTTTTCGAGATAATAATATCTGTAAAATATTCCAATTACTGCGTGATCACTTGTATCACAACTTTCAGATTGCCGTTTTCTTTTAAATGGTTGAAGTACTACATTACAATAATGTTTTCCTTTTGGTTATAATATATTGGATTGAAAATACATTTTATATTTTTTTTACTTGGGCCTTTTGTAATTTATACGGATTGAATTCTTGAAATATTGTATTGAATAATTTTTCAATATTTCGAGTCCCATTGATAAGATACCAGATACATAAATTAAATAAAAATGCAAATAATATAGAAATAAAAATATCCATATATCGTAATGAGCTTTTCGGTATGTTTTGGCACTCTGACAAGTTCGTTGTTCGAGTCTTTTGTTTGGCCGGCAGCAACGAAGCTGAGAAAAAGCCATTAGAGGTCGAAAAGTAACCAAAACAGACATAGAAACAGAAACAGAAACAGTAGCCAAAGTGGTGGAAAGGCAAAGCTCATTAGCAGTTACCATTTTATCCAAACATACGCATCATTATCATTAAGGGCAAACGGGAAAGCAACAACAGCAGAAGCAGCATCATCAGAAACAAGTTGAAAACTTTAATTAACGCATTTTTACGCAACTGTCGGCGGCAGTTTAACCCTTTTTGTGGCCAAGCGCTGAGCAAACACGACAACGGTAATAATTGAAAATCATGGCAATGAAAGCGGAAAGTGTGGAATGGAATGGAAGGGTGGCAGTTGAGCGGAAAAATCAACAGCTGCCGACGGCAACAACACAGTGGGCGAGAGAGGGAGAGGTAGTGCGAGAGAGGGGGAGTGCGAGAGCGAGGCAGCAGCCATTGTTGTCATGCGTGAGAGAGCAGGGCAGAGTGAGCGAGAGGCAAGACGGGGAGGGAGCGAGACAACCGTCTGACCTGAGTTCGAAATTCGAAGGGGAAAAAGAGCGAGCACCCTTCCAGTTTCCAGTTTTTCCAACTTCGACTTTTAATGGCTGACCGCAGACTGGAAGGTGCGTTCGAACCGGTTAAGACCGAACCGAAACGGTTAGCGCCTCTCAACGGCATTTCAATTCATGGATATGCGCTGTTAAAATATTTATTAATTTATATTCGCTTCAAGTCCATTTGATACTAATAAAAATGCGCATAAAAATTGCATAAATTTGAGCCCATTGATTGGGGAACAGGTTAGCCACGAAATGTGCTCTAAATATGGATTATGGCTTATTGTCTGGGCGTTAGTTTATTGGCCCGTACTGCTTATGTCACAATTGGCAACAGGAAATAGGTGGGAGTGGTGGCAAGATTACTCTCTAATTAAATCCTTTGCCCCATAAATCAGAGGCCCACATGCCACCGATCGCTATTATTATTCAAAAATTAACACAACAAATACCGCTGGCCATAAGGCAATTCATTAGCGATTTCGTTGTTTGATTTCGGTTTTATTCAGCTCGAACAGATTCGTTGATTTATGTGCCATATATCAGTGGCTATAGGTTCGGATTCCCTCATCTCTACACTATTTGCAGCACATGTTTCACATTTGTAGATCTTCGCTTGATTAGAGCCCCCAAAAAAGCTCTATTGTTAATGTCCAATGCCAAATGGCGTTCGTTTTTAACACCTTCCGAAGTTTATTTTGACAGTTAGCGATGGTTTTTTTCTCGTTTGTCTGGCAAATCGATATTCGATGGGCAAATAAATAAATTAAAAGTCAATTAAATATCAATCAATTGCGTCAGCTGTTTTTCAAGCCACATTTAACTGGTTAATTGGAGGGCCCCCAAAATAGATTGTCATTGCGTATTTAGCGTGTTTTTGTGAAAAATCGCAAATGATTGTGGGGAGGGGATGGGGGTGATGAAAAGTTCCCCCCCATTTAAATTAAAACAATTAGCTTTGCGGTTTTCCCTCTCCCTCTCTCTTTCGTTCCCCTCTGCGCCCGGCTTAAAGGTGGTGTCGATAAAGTTGTAGGCTGTAGAAAACGCAGATTGAAACGTCGCGGCCAAAAACAAAATCAACAAAAACTAAATACTTATGAAAAGTGTCCGGGGAAAGAGACGGCACCATGGCTCTCCCCCTCGTGGAAAAGGCAGCCATTTTCCTGGCTTACTTGGCGTTGGAGTGAGCAGTGCGGCTATATGGCCCCCAGTTGGTAACGCCCCGTGAGAGAGGGAGATCTTGCGCCTGCGCAGTTCGCTGGGGACACAGTTGTCAACCGACTGACAGCTCCAGCATGCGCATAATAAAGTCATATTGCCGCCTAACAAGCCCCCCGCGCCAAATTGGCAGGAGAGAGTGCAAGAGAGAGAGCGCGAGTGGGAGTGAAAGAGAGAGCGGCGACTGCGAGGGAGTGAGTGAGCCGGCGAAACCGGTTCGCACAGGGCAGGTGACAAGGCTAAGAGAGAGCGAAAATCGATCAGTGCAGGCATACGGAACATCTTCCACTCTCATCTCTTCACGTCACTGTCACCAAACTGCTGTCACTCACTCACTCACAGGCTCGCTCTCCCGCTCGCACACACGCCGCCGGCCACTTGCGCCCAGCTGCCCTCTCGCTCCCGCATCGGACCTCTCCTTCGTCCGTGACAGTTCAATCGGCTCTCGCGCTAACTCTCCCCGACGTCGGCGCTGCGATTCCGAAGTAGTCAACTAATTCAGTCGTTGCGCTCGATGTGAACAGACGTGCGTGTCGGAACAACAGCCGAAAATCAAACACGAATCGAAAAACAAAACAAGCGAAGAAACAGAAGCAGTAAATCGAGAATCTGAGCAATCGGAAGAATCAGTGGCCCCGTGTCAAGTGACCCAGTGACAAGTGTCTTGTGTCTTTCGGCGACTGTTCGAGCCAAGTTGAAAGCGAAACCAATGGCCCTGGAGGATCGCTGCAGTCCACAGTCAGCGCCCAGTCCCGTTACCCTACAAATGCAGCACCTCCACCACCAGCAACAGCAGCAGCAGCAGCAGCAGCAGATGCAGCACCTCCACCAGCTGCAGCAACTGCAGCAGTTGCATCAACAGCAACTGGCCGCCGGTGTCTTCCACCACCCGGCCATGGCCTTCGACGCCGCTGCAGTGGCGGCCGCCCACGCCCATGCCGCTGCACTGCAGCAGCGCCTGAGTGGCGGCGGATCGCCGGCCTCCTGCTCCACGCCCGCCTCCTCCACGCCGCTGACCATCAAGGAGGAGGAGAGCGACTCCGTCATCGGGGACATGAGCTTCCACAACCAGACGCACACCACCAACGGCGAGGAGGAGGACGCGGAGGAGGAGGACGACATCGATGTGGACGTGGACGACACGTCGGCGGGAGGACGCCTGCCACCACCTGCCCACCAGCAGCAGTCGACGGCCAAGCCCTCGCTGGCCTTCTCGATCTCCAACATCCTGAGCGATCGCTTCGGCGATGTCCCGAAGCCGGGAAAGCCCATGCCCATGGAGAGCCAGGCCAGCATTTTCCGGCCCTTCGAGGCGAACCGCTCGCAGACAGCCACGCCCTCCGCCTTTACCCGCGTGGATCTCCTGGAGTTCAGTCGCCAACAGCAGGCGGCCGCCGCGGCAGCCACAGCGGCCATGATGCTGGAGCGGGCCAACTTCCTCAACTGCTTCAATCCCGCTGCCTATCCCCGGATTCACGAGGAGATCGTGCAGAGTCGCCTGCGCAGGAATGCGGCCAATGCCGTCATCCCGCCGCCCATGAGCTCCAAGATGAGCGATGCGAATCCCGAGAAGTCCGCCCTGGGATCACTCTGCAAGGCGGTCTCCCAGATTGGACAGCCCGCTGCCGGGCCCTCGATGACCCAGCCGCCGCTGAGCAGCAGTGCCAGCAGTCTGGCCAGTCCGCCACCCGCCTCCAATGCCTCCACCATCAGCAGCACCTCCTCCGTGGCCACCAGCTCGAGTTCGTCCTCCTCGTCGGGATGCTCCTCGGCCGCCAGCTCCCTGAACTCCTCGCCCAGCAGCCGGCTGGGAGGAGCTTCCGGTTCCGGAGTCAATGCCAGCAGTCCCCAGCCGCAGCCCATTCCTCCGCCATCCGCCGTTAGCCGGGATTCCGGCATGGAGTCCTCGGACGACACGCGATCCGAGACGGGATCCACCACCACCGAGGGCGGCAAGAACGAGATGTGGCCCGCCTGGGTGTACTGCACCCGTTACAGCGATCGTCCCAGCTCAGGTTAGTATCTTTGATTTTAAAATTAGTTTAGGGAAAGAATTATTAGATTATTAGAAGAGGAAGAAAGTTAGCAGCTAGTTTTCAAGAGATTTTCCCATCTCTGCTGAAAGCAGTTCCCCTTCAATGTTGTCAAAACAAGTAACTCCCAAAGGTTCGGCATAAAAAACTCCGTAATATAGGCTGCATGACACATGAGAATGGTATTTGGTATATGGTTACTGGGGACCTGAAGGACCACCCTTGGGGAGCCTGTAATAGTGGCGGCAGCCTTTCAAGCAGCTCTGTTTTGTGTCATAAATCCCAAGGACACTGCCACAATTAGGCGACACGCGGACAATGGCAATGAGAGCCCGAATCTGACTCCCATTTCTATAGCCATTCCCATTCCGAATCCGAATCCGATTTTGGGCTTCACGCAGCGCTGCGCTCCGTTTGAAGAGCGACACTTTATGTGACAACATGTAGCGCAGGCTGTGCTATCGGAACTGTCGAAGGTCGAAGGTCACCAGTCACGCACACACGCCAAGCAGAAGCAGCGACCCTAAAAACACGCTGACGATTGACAACGACGTCGGTGGAAAGCGGGGGAGAAGTCATGGGGGAAACCCCGACCCGAGACCCGAAAGGAAATCTCATCTGAGGTTTTCCTTATAGCTCTGTGTTCTTAGACTGTGTGTTAATTGACGAGTTAAGTGCTTTTTTATGGCTGGCAATGGTTTTTTAATTTGGTGTCGATGCAATCGATGGCAGCCCCATAAGCGAGGCGTTGATAGCCCCACTCCGCGGCTAGGAATTAATCAAACGATCTCCACTTACTGGCGGTCAATTAAATTATAATTTACAATGTGTGGAAATCTAATAAGCACTTGGGTTCTGAGTTCTCTCCTCCGGTTGCCAATTAGCCGGTGACTTGGACCTGGTCGCTAATTAGAGAGCCGGGCTGGAAAATCATTTGCCTAAAATATGCCCGACCTTTGGGTTCGTTAGAGTCGGAGTTCTTCTTTTGCGCTGACAGCTGACAAATTGAACACTTCCCCGCCAGCACGCGAAAGAGGAATTCCGCCCAGACATATGCTAATTAAATCATTAATATTATTAATAGTGTGTGCCGCATTTATGCAAATAGAACTAACGTATTTCTTGTGTTCTCTTCCCATGGTTATTTCAGGACCCCGCTACCGCCGCCCCAAACAGCCAAAGGATAAGACCAACGACGAGAAGCGACCACGCACCGCCTTCTCCAGCGAGCAGTTGGCCCGCCTCAAGGTGAGATTCTAGGCCATATAATACCATATCCATATCCATGTCCCATCCCCCGTCCGTATGTTGTGTCATATTTGCACCAAAACATTGACACCGCCCGCTGTTAATGCATCCTGGCCACCGCATCCTGTCCGTACTTAACCAATTCGCCACGCTCGCCCCGAAACCGCAAATAATTGATTTCGCCTACCTGGCCAGCTAATAGCATCCGAAACTCATCCAGAATTGCCTTCTTTCCACTTACAGCGGGAGTTCAACGAGAATCGCTATCTGACCGAGCGGAGACGCCAGCAGCTGAGCGGCGAACTGGGCCTGAACGAGGCGCAGATCAAGATCTGGTTCCAGAACAAGCGGGCCAAGATCAAGAAGTCGACGGGCTCCAAGAATCCGCTGGCCCTGCAGCTGATGGCCCAGGGACTGTACAACCACACCACCGTGCCGCTGACCAAGGAGGAGGAGGAGCTCGAGATGCGCATGAACGGGCAGATCCCCTAAGCATCCGGAGCGGAGTCCACCGGTTTCCAGGGAGCTCCATCCTTCTAAAAGGGGGCGTGCAATATTCGAGGGCGTACAAATGGTTTTTCATGTGATATAATTGTAGCGTACATATGTTTTTTGTATATATTATTATGTAACCCTAGCTAAGCGTAAGACCTATCCGTAGCGAACTCGAGCCGTAAGTTGTTGGCGTATTTATTTAACCACCCTTGGATAGCCGAAAGTATTATGCTGCACTCACTCGTAATCTCACCCGAACACAAAAGGCTTGTCGCTATCGCCGCACTCTTAAAAAAGCTTCGACCTTCGGACGTTTATTCCTACACAAAATTATCTATAGTTATTATTCTCCATAAATTATGTGCTTACGAACCAATTTGTAAATTAAGTAACTTAACAGTTCCCTAGCCTAATTCCTAGTTTACACACTTAAGGATCGCTATGAATGAGTATTTTTAGTTTGTAAGCGAAATGTTAACGAGCCACTAGTAGCCGACGAATGCACCTAAGAAAATACGAGGAAATGTTTGTGCTAAAGCGAGTTCAAAAAAAGAAAAAAAAGTAAAAAAAAAAATAAAAGAATAATGGAAAAAATTAAAATATTTATATTTTTATTTCACTGGGTTTCAAAAAATTCCATTTTCTTTTAGGAATATAGGGGAAATGCCACCCAGATAGCAGATCACATGTGGGTTAATCGCTAATCGGTGGCCGTATTTGTAGCAGAGGGCGCCGAGATCCTTTGTTTTTCACCCATTCCTTTGTAAGCTGTCACATCAAAGGCTGTGGGACCTTAAATCACGAACACTTGTCGCCGGGCGAGGGTGCCGCTAATTGCACAATCGCATTCCGAATCAAAAAGGCAGCATCGCGGGCTTCTTCGATTCCATTCCGTTTAATTAAAGGCAAATCCGCGCGAAACTATAAACAAATATCTGTGACGAGACAGAAGGCAACAGAAAAACCAAAAAAATAAGGCAGCAGTCAGCCGCAAGTTGGCATCAAATGATTTATTGGCACAGATCTCGCGGCGAGCGGCGTTAATTTGCTGAAAATAAATGCAAAATTGTGGAGGGGGCGAGATGGGCAGCTGACATTTACTGGCAAGCGTTGATGTGCACTGCAGTCGAATAGGCGAGTATTTGCGA
This sequence comes from Drosophila lutescens, assembly GCA_037075285.1. Taxonomy (NCBI): domain Eukaryota; kingdom Metazoa; phylum Arthropoda; class Insecta; order Diptera; family Drosophilidae; genus Drosophila; species Drosophila lutescens. The sequence continues at coordinate 473,507 of JBAMCF010000993.1, forward strand.
GTTTATACGTACTCATAAACGGGCGAATAAAACGAATATGAATTGATGCCAAACGCTAATTGCACAGCTTGAGGCTCAGATCCGTTCGCATGTCTCGAGGGGCTGGGGCTTCAGCCAAGGCGGATTCAAATCGCCCGAATTATAGAGGCGCAAATCCATTTGTGCACGTAATGAACCAATTAGACAATTTGCCCATTAGCAATACACACAAACATCGCCGCAATCTGTCTCGCCATCTGTCTGTCCGTCGTCCGTCGGTTTGTATCTGCAAATCGAATTAAATGGAAGCGGAAATCAAGTAAACTTTTTTATTAGGCACTCTATAGGTTTGCCGGGTATATCTGGACGGAGTGAAACATCGCCTTAAGCTTTTAAATTCCTTATTCAATTTACCTTGTACGATGTTATCTCCTCGTATCTGGAAATCGAATTAAGTGAAAGTAGTCATCCAGATAAGATTTCTACCACATACGAGTACCTTCAAAATTGTTGTGGCTTTAAATTTGTATACTGTTTTTTTTGCATCCACAAAATTTAATTTCATTTAATAATACTTAAATAATATTTAACTTAATATGTTTGGATATTTCATTTATTTTATTTCACTCTACAAAAGTAGAACAAACCTTAACTTCTAAAATATAATAATGCTTATTTTAAGTTACAGCCAGAACAAGAAATGGTTTTTCCTCCAATAAATTTCAAGATAATATTAAAAAGTAAGATTTAGTGTGGAAACCATTAATTAAACTCATACTTTAATATTCAAATTCAGATAAATAATAATAGTTTGCACCATTTCATTTACCTCGTGCTTTAATGTGCGGTTTAATTCTAATGAATCACTTTCAATAACAGTATTGATTCATCGATTTGAAAGTTACCGCCGCACGACTCTATCAATTTTGTAACGATGGGGTCACCTGTAATTGATTACCTGCAACCTAGCGTGTGCAATGTGTGAGTAATTTTCTGTCTAATAGTTGGGCCAACAAAACGAAGGCAAATTATATACTCCAACGATCGATTACTAACGGGATTAGGATTATTGAGATATCATCTAAGCACGTCGGGGTCACCAAAAGTCAATAGGATTCGAGAGACCAAATATATTCCAAAGTGGCAGGGTGCTTCCAAAAGTCAGTCTTTTAACAACGGTTCTTTTTAGTTGGTTCGATATCAAAGCAAACACTTTCAACACTTCTAATTAGCAGAAATTGCCAAGTGACACACTAAATTTCACTTTCAGACAGCTCAAGGAATGGAATTTCAATTGCGCATACAATGTACGGGGTATTTAGTTGGGGGAGCAGATGCAAATGCTTATAAAGACGGAGTTTGGGGGAGCGACGATGAGATCCATCGAGCGAGCTATTAAAAAGCCACAAAAACACATATGCCGACTCCATAAGTCAGTCGTCTGTGTGGGCGCAGCTTCCCCTCTTAACCCGATCCCCATTTCCATGCCGCCCGTGATTTATGCCCCTTTGACGCAGGCTACAAATACAAAATGCAAGCTACAAAACTTGCACGGCGAAAAAAGAATTATAAAGTAATTCCATGTGTCTTGGATTTATCAGCGATTACATTTATTCCGATCAGAGAGAAAACGGCCCTAAATTCTCGTCCGTTTGTTAAATTTAAAGTAGGGTTAAAACAATGATTCCCCATACGATTTCAAGGTTTTAACCCTACTTTAAACTTAACAAACGGACGAGAAGACGGCCCTTAATGTGCCCGCAATCATATTGAGTTAATTCTGTTAGCCGTAACTATATGGCAATTCAAGATTTTGGACATGTATGTGGAATTACTAGTATCATTTTCTTCTTCTTTGATAACGTCACAGAAATCTTAAGACAAGAAGGCTACCAGGAAATGTTAGAAAATATATTTTTTAAGATTTAAATTTTTAGTATATACTTGAAAATTATTATTAAATATTTGTATATGACTTGAAGGCTAAGTTCTTTGTTAAATGTGAAGTAAAATTATAGAAAACGTAGGTTTAAGATAAATCTTTAGATGATTTAAATGCTTCGCTGCAGGCTTGATATTTTTCTAACAATTTTTCTTGATGTTTCTCTCCGTGTGAGGATGCTGCTCAAGATGCTGGAGTGAATAGTAGTGCCCCTTTTGATTTGGGGACTACGGACACGTGTCTGCCACCCCTGCAGCCCCAGCCCCACAACCCACATGCCTCATCCCTCATCCCCCATCCCTCATCGCCACTAGCCGCAGATCGCTAATTGCGCTTTTTGGGTGGTGCATTTTGCAGTTTTGTCGCCTTAACTGCCGCGAAGCCGGCATCTAGTAAACGGCGGAATGGGCGACGGCAGATTTATTTGGCCCATCGCAGCGCCACTTGTTTCCGCTTCGCTTTATCAATTGATTTACGAGATTTGCTCCCCGATGGGCATATGAAAACGAAAATACACAAATACGAAACAGTCGTACTTAAACGTTACGATTACGAGCGCCTGATGTTCGCCATTTGCCGGCTGGCAGAGTTGTCAGTAAAACTAAAGCTGGAGCTGGAGCTGTTGGCATTTCATAATCGCTGCTGCTGCCAGAGTTCCGTGGAAAGTGCACTCAATTATGGCCAACAGACAGGCGCTCCAAGTCGCGGGCCGGCTCTCCCGCCTGTTTTTTCCACACTTTTTTCCACCGCGGCGCTACCAATGGCATGAGGAGTATCTCATGAGTATCTCACATTATGGGCTGCCAAGTTTCAGCTTCAGCTCCAGCCTAAACAAACATTCAAATGCCCGGTCGGTCGGGCGGCTCGCACACTTGGCTTGGATTTTCAGCAGAAGTCAACGCCAACATGGATGGCCAGAAAGGCTGAGTCTTTAAGCCCTGGCATCATCATCATCATCATCATCGCCTCCTTCAACTCGAGACGTCAATGCTCTGTTGACTCAACGCATTTGATCGGCCTGCGTATGTGGCTGTGTATCTCTGTAGCCCGGTATCTAAGTATCTGGGTATCTTTGTAACTCTGTATCTGAAACCCCAGCCCTCAACCCCTGTGAGCCTTTTCCCCGAGCTGGCGCTTAGCACTGGCCAAATATTTGAGCGGCGCTCTGTTGGCCCATTGTAATTGATTGTCTTTCGTTAGTCGCACTCTGCACTCGGATTTTCGGACTTTTGATTTTTGGAAGCGGACTCCGTGAGCGGTTACAATTTGCTGCCTGCTAATTGCTCAGCTGCTTGCGCCTTTGTTTGGCCGGCGATTTGCACCTCCTTAGCTGCTAACTGCTCTCAATGCCCAGCTAATTGAGTTGGTCAACACGGGCGCCTCGTTCGGCTATCAATGGCCTAGAACTCCTACGTTACCAAAAGTGGTAAAGTATCTTTGTGGCATACGAATTTATCTGTGGGCTGATACAAATGGAGCACATTTTCAGCTCAAAGATCCAGCTGTAGTTAAGTTGTATTGCTTGAGAAGTGATAGCTCCCATATATCGTGAAATGTTATAAAATACTATACTTTCTTAGTTTAAAATAATTATTATTTTCACCCAAATGCCAATAGTTGTAGTGTTTATTTATAGGCTAACATTTGTTTATAAATTGTTTGTTTCACTTCAAGAAAGTCGGATATTTAATGCAACTAAAATGCAAACTAAAATTTTCAACTAAAAGATAATTCAATTTAAATCCCTTTAATATTAGGTATTTTCTAGAGGATGTGATGCATTTTTTATAACACCTGAGTCTATCTTACATTGAGGTTTACTAATACTTTTAACTTTGAATTTAACCTTAAGAAGCTAGAGACAGGAGACTTACAGTTTTCTAGTTTATTTCACTAAAAATTCCACAAAATAGAAAAATAATTTCATACATATAATTAATGATTTGAAATAAAAAGGCTTCAAGCTATAACCTCACTCACTTATTTATAAGCACTCTCCCTCCTTCAGCATGGAAAAATTCCTTTTCTATTTTTGACTATTAACAGCTCAAGACACTTTTAATCCCAAGCTTTCACAGCATATAGATTGAAAATATATATCTTATGGGAAAGCTATTCTAAAGGCACCTATTCCTTTTTCTTCTTCTTCTGCAGCGGCGCCTTTTGCTGGGGGTCCCCGGATGTAATTGCAGCCATCAAACAGCCAAATTAATTGGGCATTTCGTTTATGAGCACTGTCAAACGGCCATAAATATATTATTATTATATTATGAATAAATGCATGTCGCTGGGTGAGAGCCAGGAGAGCCGTTTATTACCAGACAAAAAACATCCATGTTCGAATGGCTTTCAGGTTTTCACCTCAGCGGTGGGTCTGCGGCGCAATGATGACATTATTAACATTATTTTGTGCTTATTAATGCCTAATGGCGAGCCGTAAAACGAACATTATTTTGTGTATGCAAATGTCATTGAGGTGTCTGCCGCCAGGTGGGTCGCCACTTGGGCGGGGGGCAGCAATTATTAATTTGAACCGCAGGTCAAGACACCAACGAGCCAAAGACTCCGCCTAATTGAAATGCACCGACAACCTTGCAACTGCGGGAATGACGGAATGCCTGGTTGACCAACTGACTAACTGACTGACTGAATAAATGACCGACTGACTAACTGACCAGAAATGCATTAGCCAGAAGATACGAAAGCGCAGAGGTGGTCAATGCCAGGGAGACAAATGATCCCCAACAATGGGACCTCGCAAAAAAGCAAGCAGCAACTCCGCCGATAATGACAATATTTTGGCATTTGAATATGACAAACAATAAGACCTGGAGTCGCTCCTTTTGGATCGCAGCGAGTGCAGCGGAAGTCCGTCATTTATCATGCGATGAAATTCGCGTTATGCGAAATGTTTTGCAGCATTACGGATCGCCAGGGTTTTCGGGCCTGCAATCATATATCAAAATCTCACGTACACATGCGTGTTAGGTTTGTGGGTGGCCAAGAAGTCGCCGTTTAATTAATCAACTCGGGCAAACACAGAACTCGTCCCGGTGGCAAAGTAAATATTTGGCAAAAAAAGATACACGCCAATTAAATGGAAATTGTTTGGAAAATAATATTTCAAAAAAGAATGTTGTCTTAAAATAATAAATATTTTAATGTCAATAATCTAGTGTAAAAAGTATATTAACATTAAAACAAATAAAAATTGTAAATAAATTAGAAATTCCAAATTCACCAAATAAAAAGATATTAAAAAATATTTATAAAAACCAAACTCCATTAATCCCAAAAGTAAAACTTTAAACATTACCAACCAATGTACAACTTATAAGACTATTGATATCAGTTTAAACTATACTATTTTCCCTTACTTTCACCTTTGGAAGAGTATCCCCTGGTCTCGACTACCCTCTTCGGCAGTTAAAAACTTGTTGTAAAAGTTGCCAAACAGCAAAACAAATTGTTTTCCATATGCAAAGTGAGCAAACGACACAGAAAGCCAGCCAAACACCAGGGTTAATTGGTAGCAGCGGGCTTCATAAACAAATTCAGCGCTGATTCCCGATTAGGGGAGTAAAATCCTTAGCACTTGCAATTGAATTCGCTTGGCTCACACCCCTGAAAAAAGCGAGAAAAAAACCCCCCGTTCACACCCCACCCCCTTTTTGGGTGGCGGTGTAAAAATAAACATTGTTCGCGCAAGTTGTAAAATTTTCAAATTAAAAACGTGATCTCAGCGCGAATTGGAAAGTAAATTATTTGATTCTGCCAGCGCCACCCCAAAAGCCGAAAAGAAGCGAGCCAAAAAAGAGAGAAAAGCCAAGCGAAAGTGCTGAAAGCTCAATAAGGCAAACAAAAAACACGACAAAAAGGCGAGGAAAAGCGGGCGAAACTGCAGCCTGAACATTGGCGCAATAAAACGAGTGAAAAGCGTGGAAAACGGTGGGAAATGGGTGGCTCCCTGCCAACGCAGCAGAAAAAGGATGTATATGTATCCTGGCAAATGTGTTGAAAATCGCGCGCCGCCGTTGGTTATCTCTCCATTCAGGAGTCAGGACGTTTCGGCGGAACATTTCGGCCAAACAGTTTTTATCTGACTCCGTGCAGCGCCTCTGAGCACGAACCTTGGCCATAATTCATGGGCGGAGGGTTGGCGGCCGAAGAGGGGGGCTGAATTTCCCGCCCCCTTCCCGCCGGAAACGGAAATGCGCCACAACCAGCAGAGCTTTTTTGCCTCACTGTGCCATGGTCGACGCCTTAATTGAGGTACAAATTGAGCTTTTGTTGGCCGCTTCTTTTCGCCGAAGAAGAATTGCCCTGCGAAGAGAAGGAAAAAATGGCCAGGAAAATCCACCTCGTCGAGAGTGGGTGGTGAGGCGAGATTTAGGGCGCGTTTCTGGACCCCCTTCTTTATTTATTTATTCTCTTTTTCGAAATGCCTTTTCTGTTGGCCATAAATCCGAGTGCTGCGAACTGAGCGTTTTAGTGCATGCCGGGTAATTGCAGTTTTATAGCAACTAGTTTTCGAAACGGACGCGACTTTGATGTGATTTTTATGGGCCCAACTCCAAAGACCCTAAATCCCCGAGTCACCAGCAATCCCAGAAATCCCAGGGCCCCAGTGTAATTAGTGCGATAAAAGCCAGAAGTGGTGTAATTGAGCCGATCTCCGCGTCAAATTGATGGGGAAAGCCATCTAATTCGCTGGAAAGATATAGTCTGACTTTAATTGAGATCAAAATAATTAAGTGGGTGAGTCATTGGGTTTCCCCCAATCCGTCTTTAAATTTAGTTTTAACTTCAATGGTAAATAAGTGATAAATAAAATGATGATAACATAACCTCACTCTAAAATATTTCAGATGAATTGGTGAATAACCCTACAGGTTTCGTAGTCAAATTAAGTTCCTCAAATATCTATTTTAGACATGTCAGCTAAGTAAATTAATTTAAAGCTTTAAATGTGAATTAAATTACCCAAGTATCTAAATCACACGGTTACCCTTGAACGATAGAGTCGTATCAAAAAGCTCAACTTGTTTCATTAGCTTCATTAAAAAGTATCTCGAGAGCACTTATCAATTATAAGGCAGGCCCGAGGCCCAGCCGCAAACCTGCGGCCTAATCAAAATACATAAATTATTACACCCTTCCCAAGGCGCTAACTCAGCGAACGGGTTGAGCGCGTCTTCTCTTAAGTCGGGGAGCAGCATCTGGGGGAGCTCTCTTCGGTTCTTTGGTGCTTCGGTTCCTCGGTTCTTCGGTTCCTTGGTTCTCTGGTAGATTTGCGGACGGCAGACCCTCGGATTGCCTGACCAAGATCATTACAAGCACAATGCTAAACGCTGTTTTACTTTGCTGCAATTTGGCGCCGCATCAGGCGGAGGAAGATCTTCGCGATGATGAGGTTCTGCCGGGCCCCGCGATCCTCATGATGACGATCTTGTCCACGATGATGGGGATCGGCGAGGAGTCAACGCAGCAAACGAGCCGCAAAACTACTGTCGATGTTGCCGCCTTCCGTTGCCCAGAGCAGCCTGTGGCGCAGCCCCAAACTTCGTGTGTGGTCCCGAGCTGCAGTCTTCTGGCTGGAAGACTGGGTCTTTTGTCTGCAGTCTTCTGGCTGCATGGGATTCTTCTGCTTCCTTTTCGCTCTCTTAGCCGCTCTCTTAGCTCGAAGCCGGGCATCACAGTAGCCGCCTCACGTAGCCGCATCGATCGCCAAAGTGTCAATAATTTTAAGTGCAGTGCATTTTTCGAGGATCTGGAGCCTCTCTTTTCGCCCGGCGATCTTCGCTCTTAGTTTCCGCACAGAGGCCTCTGCCGACTGCCGCCGAATCGCATACATATTAATCACTCCTAATGGACTGCAATTGAATTTCAAGTAATCATCGAGTGGCCCGGCTTGGGGCTGGCTTAATAGCCACTCGCTCGCCAATGGGGCAACTCGTACAGTCCGAGTCCCAGCCGGCAACTTGGGTGGTCCAGATGCCGTGTCTGCGGCGAGTCGGGTATGTGCACTGCCCGAAAAGGGGGGGCACTTTAGATATGGTTCAACAGGGTTTTGGTTCCTTAGTTATCAAAGTTGATACGGAATATTTAAGTTTGATATTTCTAAGGAAAAAATATATAAGAGCGAGGTAATTTTGGAGAAGAAAAATCTATAATCCTACTCTTTTAGATTCGTTGTATATTGGTAAAAAGATATTAATTGTAGCACTATAATTGATTTCCATGATGAAAGATGTCTGCAAAATATTTTTTTTTAAATCCCGATAAATAAGTGTTATATTACTTATTTTTATTATCATCGATTTATAAGCACAATACTTCGAACCTTCTCTATTGTTCAAGATATCTTTTTTAGTAGTTTGTTTTACTTGTTGTAGTATTATTTCTTTCAGTGTACAAAATCGTTGTTGTTCCGGCCGCTGCCCTCCTCCTTTGTAGCTTTTTCAGTTGTTGTGGCTGCCGCATTTTGCAACAGGGCCAAAGGTTTCTGCGAGTCGGAGACGCGGAAAAGCATTTTACACGCTCAACGCTCCGCGGTGCTCCTACTTCAGATGAAGAGGATGATGATCATCATTCAATATGGTGAATGGTGATCCTCATACTCTTCTTTCCTTTTTATTTATTTGGAAAAACCGATTTTGATAGGCAACCGAAAACATTAACGACTGCAATTTTTCATAATGGGTAATTAAGCGCGGTTTGGAAATTGATTTTCGTCGGCCTTAGTCGATCTTCCATGGAAACAGACTGGCCGCCGGAGATCGAAGATCGCCCCCCTCGATACGGTAGCCGGATTGGGTCCATTGAGCAGCCTGATGAGCATCATTAGTTAAGCGTCGAATTCCAGGTAAATCGGGCCAGAGTCACCTGCGCACCGCATCTTCTCTGGGGACAACTCGCAGCGCTGGACAACATGTACTGCTCACTGATCACTGCTCACTGCTTTTTTGTTTTCGGGTTTCGAGAAATTGAAAAATTTGAATCGACCGCCACGGCAGCCATATAATTTCTCCCGATCCGTGTATTCGCATCGATCAACAGACCTGGAAACGAAAAAAAACCAAAAAAATGAACACAGGCCCGAACACAATTTCGGTAAAAACTCCAGAGACAACATGACATGGCTGGGCCTTAGTTTAGTTACCATTTACCATTTACCTTTCCCCGGTGGCCTGTTCGCCGGCTAATTGACAAGATCATTTCTAATTAGACCACCGGGCTGGCTAATTCACTCCCAGTCTTTTGTCCTCCTCCTCGGCTATCGGTTAGCCGGCCAGGTTGTCAGCGCTTTTTAGCCAGCTCTTTGCATACGGCCAAAGTGTCGCGTGGAGCAACTTGGCCCGCTTTGTTGGGTAATTTACACGGGCAGGTGTCGGCCAAGTGGGCAGAAAATATAATACAGGTGAGCCGGGGAGACCGCGACGAGTGTGGCCCTTTTTTCTGGCCTGCGTGTCCGCGTGCTGTTGGCGATAAATTATGGCTTAATTAAAGTAAAAATGAAAAACCAAGAAATATACATACCACTGCAGGCCAACATACCTACATATTAATACAGTTGGGCAGGCATAATTAAAATAGCCATGGCCGCACATTCCCCACTCCCCGGAACATATTCATCTGCGGCTTATCCGGGCCAAGATCTCTTGGCCCTTTCAATCCGAAGCCAAATCGGGATCAATGGACAGCCAGTGGACAGCAATTCATCAGGCGGCGCTCGGCGATTAATCCAAAAGGGAGAGGGTTGCACGCGAAGTGTTGATCTGGACCGAGATGGATGGATGTCCAGGGGAAATTAATCGGCGCACAATGATCTTGTGACTCATGCAATTACCATGGCTTACTCTTATCGCGGGTAAAAAGGAGTGCTGAGAGACGGTTGACAATCGCTCGGATGAGTGTTTTGTACACTGACAAATGGGCGACAACAAATCACTTGCGTTGATTGGCATCTGAGCAGATCAATTGAGAAATAGGGAAGCGCTGGGGAGGGGTCCAGTATTTATCCGGGCATTGGGATGTCATACCGCGTTGATCTTGGTATTAAATTTCCAATCGATTGGCATCGAATCCCATTGATCTATTTTTGAAAAAAATTGTGATGTATTTTCAATTGAATGGCATTCCATACTGCAAACTGTTTTTAATTTTGAGATTGTTTTTTAAATGTTACATAAATAGACTATAATAAAATATATTATTTTTCTAAGTTAAAACAAGAGAGAACGCTATAGTCGGGTGCCCCGACAATCAGATACCCGTTACTCAGGTAAAGGGAGTGCGAGGGAGATGGAGATAGAAACTTTGAACACGCATAACTTTTTAACGAATGGTCCGATTTGAAAAATTTCTTCTACATTTCGATAGGTATTGATAAACACAATAAAACTGCATTTTTACTTTTCCGAAATATTTAAAATATTTTAAAATCGTATATAAGCGATTGTGGGCGTTAGAGGGGCGTGGCACCTTTTTGAAACAAACTTGCGCTGCGTAGGAACTCCTAGAATCTGCATGCAAAATGCCAATCTTCTAGCTTTTATAGTTTCCGAGATCTCAGCGTTCATACAGACAGACAGACGGACAGACAGACGGACAGACAGACGGACAGACAGACGGACAGACAGACGGACAGACAGACGGACAGACGGACAGACGGACATGGCTAGATCGACTCGGCTAGTGATCCTGATCAAGAATATATATACTTTATGGGGTCGGAAACGCTTCCTTCTAGCTGTTACATACTTTTGCACGAATACAATATACCCTTTTACTCTACGAGTAACGGGTATAATTAGTTCATGAATTAAAAATATATTCTTTAACAGTGTATTATTTTTCTTTTTAAATCTTAATTTTTTCACTAAACTGAAGAACAAACTTTATGAATCACCAAATTCGCTGACAGAATCTGCGACCTTAAGGGATCACCCACCTGGAAAAAGAGCCTTCCTTATCGCTCGATCGCATGTGTGCCGTGCTGCTGGCCAAATGGATCAAGATCTCGGTGGTCCTGCGATCTGTCATCTGCATATGAGCCGGCACAAGAAGATCATCCAGAGAAGCCCTTGAGTTGGCGGCAACAGGTTTGCCCCAGATTTCGGGCAACTGCCCGTGTGGTCCCTCGATTGAGCCATCAGCCGTCGGACACACGAAAAAATGGAAAATGAAAAGCAAAAAAGAGTGAAGACACCGAGATGGGGCCCAATCTACCCTCCGTGCCAACTGGCAACTGCCAACTTTTATTAACCGAAGCCAGCAGGGCGTGGAGTGGCACTCGAGTGCCAAATCATGACAACGCAGATACAGATACATTTCGGGCGCAGATTCAGATTCCGATTCGGATTCGGTCTCAGATTCAGATTGATCCTGCAGTACGTGTGGCCCGATGAAGCGCCCCCAAAGTACTAGGAATCAAGCACTCAACGGCTTAAGTGTGGGCCCGAGAAAAAAGGTCGCACGATCATCATACCGATACATCAGCAGCATCCCGAGATCTCCGCGCCAGCTGCAGTCTCTTAATTTGACACAAAACAAGATCAAATGTCACTCATCATAACTGCGAGCACGTATGCATATGAGCATAATACTAATGAGCAACATCGATCTGCCCTGTCTGGGCTTGAGTTTCGGTTTCTGTTTCGCTTTGGGGATCGTTGCCATCAACGGCATCAGAATTGGGATCCTCACTCCTTCGGGGCGAACCTTCTACTTTTAATATGCAGGCGCGCATGCGCTGACCGACTTAAGATTGCCAAGTGGCAACCACAAGAGCGACAACAACCTCGTTGCGACATCTTGTGCAACTGCACAGGGAAAAATATTATCGAAGTATCTCAATACAGGAAAAACTAAAAATTATCGAAGTATCTCAATATAGGAAAAACTAAAAACTCCCTTTTTCGAAATTAGAGAATCTCCAAGAGATAGAACTCGGGAAAATTCAATAATTTATTATCCCCTTTACCGGAATTGCATGGTAAAATCGATATGCATATATCGATTTGATCCCAGCGTGTTTTTTGTTTGTGATTAGTTCTCAAAAATTAAAAATTTGTAAAGTACACATTACAATTTTGCATATTCGACATATCTTGCATATCAAGAACATATCCAACATATTTTACGACATATTATCAAAGCAGGCTTTTGTCAGAATGATTAAATATTAAAAATCAGTTCAAAGAGCGTTTGTTGAAAAGAAAGGCGATCGTATTTAAGGGATGGTTAAAAGACAATCTTGAATCTTGTTTTGGGTGGCAAAGACTTAAATAAAGGTTAACAAACATAATCCTCCTTGAACCGCGATTTCTTCTGATTAGCATAATTAAAATACACATCATCCATGGTTATGAGAGTTCTTAAGAAGTCGCTGTCCATCGAGGATCATTTTTACGTGGTTGTGGGGACTGGTTCCGTATAAAACCAAACCGACAAAAGAATAAAATTGACTGTTGAAAATATTGAAAAAATGTTGGTCACATATTTAAATTACAACTAAAATGTACTTAAACATCCTAACTATTGCTTAGCTTGCTCCCCAAAGCACTAAATACACTCATATTGAAAACGTATTTTTATTGGTTTTTAATGAATATTTGTGGTGTATTGGCAAATATAGGAATTTTTTTGCGTGAGGTTTTCAAAAACATTTTTTTGTTAAAAAAGAGATCCAACCGCACTGGAGCTTTGCACTTCCAATTTCCCTGTGGATTGGCTAATGTGTCGGGTACAGTTTTCAAAAATTATATTGATTGGTTCTACCCTTTAAATTATAGAAATAGGCAGTAGTTTGATGAAAATGTTCAAAAACTAACATAGGGTTTTTGGAACCGATTTCCTTAAGTTACGGGGGTGCGACTGTAGCTATTTTTGATTTTTTCTGTCGACTACAACAATACATTTTTAATATTTTAACTATTAAGCTCGAAATCTATTTGCCTCTAAGACATAGAAACATATTCGACATATTTTGCATATTCTCGACATATTTTACATATTGTCGACATATTTTGCATATTGTCGACATATTTTGCATATTCCCATGCATAAAAAAATGCATATTTACGATATGTCGTTTCCATTCGAATACAAATTTAATATAGTGCCTAAATCCAAAATTTGGCGGTATTTGAAGCAAAAATGCAGAAAAACATATAATCCGATGTCTACTTATATGTAACCTTTCTATTGTCTAAATATTAGAGAAAACTTAAAGAAAGCTAAGATAAATCAGTCAATATTTATATGAATTTTTAAATAACTTTCTTTTTTTTTTAAGTCCTGGTAATTTTCCCCAGTGTATCGCACAGTTCGAGGACCCCAAACTGCAGCGAGCCGCTTCCCGGCTTTTGGCCTGGTCTAATGCGCACGTTCGGTGCATAATGAATCGAGGGTTGTCTCAAACCTTCATAATTTTCGGTGACATTTCCTTCGTTTCCGCGGGGCACTTTCAACAACCTCAACGTGGATTTATGACCTTTAATTTGTATGTCCGACTCGACACTCGATTAATTGGACCTCCCCGAAGCCTGGCTACTGTGCATATCATTTAGGGTTTTGGGTTTTTATAGTTTCGGTTCCTATTCTCAGGGCTCTCGGGGCGGTCACTTTCACTGTTCTTTTGACGAACATTGATGGTTGGTGCGGTACGCCTAGTTCCCACCTGCTTCGCTTCGATCACCCCTTCTTTCCCCTAGAGGAGCCCTAGGTAACCCTAATCGTATTCAGAGGACGTAGTGTCTGGTGTTTTTAGCCCGGGGAGTGTACTATTAAAAGGGCTTCTGGGAATGTGCGACCTTGCCACCGTTTGTCATTTGCCAATTGTGAATTCCCACAGTTGCGGTCGTCCGCCCGCTTTGTCCATCATTTTATGCAAGTAATGTTTTGATTTGTACCCCTCAGGTGCGGATACACACCCACGATTGTCCCGCTTCTCCAGGTCCAGGTCCAGGTCCAAGTCCAAGTCCCAATCCCAGACGCGATCAATTTCTGTTTTGACAGCTCTCCGGCTGTCAGGGGAGTTGAAGTGTGTCTAATTGACGGTGGTTGGTGGGCAGGTCACAGATGTTTAGCCATGCTTTAATCGACAAAACCAATATCGAAGGCGTCGCAGGCACTCAAGTGACATCTGCCGGTTGTCCTGGTGACAGTTTTATAACACTTTTAAATATTATTTAGGCTTTTGGTTACGTGTTTATTGCCCGGACTTCCATAGTCCCATAGTCCCATTTCCAAACCCAATCCCCTTCTCAGGCGCACGGACATGCGTGACCAATCGCGTTAAGGGCTGAAAAAAGGGTTGCCGGGTTGCCCATTGATACAATTAAAATTGCGCTGCAAATGTGCCATGAAAATGCAATCCCAGGGTGGGGCCCACATCGTTAGATTTTACGATGCGGCTTTCCATTCTCCCCAACCAGCTAGACCCATTCTCATTTCCCGGTTCCGATTGCCCTCGGTATTTCCTAATTGAATTGAAGAGGTGGGATCGCAAGACTGGCGAACTAGCCAACTTTCGGTGAGTCAGTATCCGTAGCCAGAGCTCCACACTTTCGGCGGTACTCGGTATTCGGCGGGTTCATAAACAGAACAGCTCGTATCCCAATCCCCCCGTTTCGGAATGGCTTGTTTTGCATGTTAACAAGATACTTCCGCTCGAATGGCACTTCGAGTACGCTCCCGTTTGTCGGCTGGGCACGAATGAAAACGTAATGTAATTTCCCCCATTTTCATGTGTCACCGGCAGCTATGAGGCATTTTCATTGCATAATTAACCCAGGCCACCCAGTTTTTGGACTTTACCTGTTCGGCTCTAGCAGGTGGAAGAGGTGTCTTCTCTCTTGTTCTGCTCAGGAAAACTTTCTTTGACTTGAAAGACATGAATGTCTTAAAGTTTATGCAATTATAAAGATATTCTAGCTAGTTATAGTTGACAATAATCTTCTCCTCCTTGTACTTTTATTCGTATTAATTTTATGATCTAAGAATCTTCTTTATCTATATTATAAAGATATTCTAGCTAGTTATAGTTGACTATAATCTTTTCCTTCTTATACTTTTATTCGTATTTATTTTATGGTCTACGAATCTTCTTATCTATATTGGCAAATCTTAGCTTTTAGTGAGGCATTCGATTTTCTTTAAAATTCCGATAACTAATAATGACATCTTAAGGCTTAGCTCTTAAAAGCTTTACAGACACTTCTACTTACCTTTTTTTTTAGCAAATTACCACCTTAAAACTTACCATATTATGGTGGCCATAAAGAGTCATCTCTGGTTTCACACCAATCCCAACGTTATGTTACATTTCCCATTCCACAAAGACTACAGCTCAATAATCGGCCAGGGCTAAAACTCATTTGCTCAATCGAAGAGCGCGCTGAAATTATCGCAGATATTTCGTTCGCAGCTCCCACGCTGTATCTTAAAGATACTTTTATTGAGGTTCTTCTTCTCCCCTTTATTTATTTACTTTTTTTAGTATTTTGCCCGATCTTGGCGATTGTCTGCGCGCAGGCGTAATGAGGCAACTCCACTCGCTGAGCAGCAATGTCAAATACGCAGATCTCTTCAACCGATTGGCGCTACGTGGGAGGTCCCCCGAGTTTTTTCTTTTGATCTGTCTCACGAGACGAGCCACACCCACACACACACGTGTGTGTGGATCAATAAAGTAGGGGGTAACTCTGAGGGCTTGGGGATAAACCCTTTCGAAAGGGGGATTGGTTGGATTTGCATGCGCCCGCCCAAAAACTCATTAAGTTCGGGGGAATTAGAAGCGCCGAATGCTCGTAAATCTCTGGCTAGTTTTGCCCGCCGCCAAACGGGCAGTGGTAACAACACTCCAGTTTCCCTCTCCCTCTCCCGCATTTCGCTGTAAGTTGGTGTTTCATTAATAATCCCCAGCTGAAAGGGCCGAGATGGCCGGCCAAGTTGGCTGGCGGACTCTTCATAAATCTTGTGTCGCATAATTACAGTTAAAATTTATAAGCTTATCTCCTTAGCCGCAAATTTATTGGCGAGTCCAGCGTCCAAGTAAAGCTCAACGTGGAGCGTCCGTCAACTCGCAGAATGTCGTTCACCATGCAGATAGAGAAATGACTTTTATCATATCAGAGATCTTGAAGCATCGCCATTACTTCTTGTAAGAATTGTTTTGATATGTCTTGTCAGGAACTATATCCCCACATTATTATAAGATTTAAGACCTTAAAAAAAATATTTTAGACGCTAGATTCTTAGGTCTTTTTTGAAATTTAGTAAACCACTCCTCCCAGTTAAAAACACTTGCTTTTAATTATAAGATCTGTATTTAAACTTTAAAATAACAGTACCAACATTTCAGTACCACCTATAATATGTATTTAAAAATTTGTTTGTTTGTTTTTTTATTAAGATAATTAATATTTCATTAGATTGGCTAATATGCGTTAAAGGGTAAGTACCTAAATAATATCACTTTTTCACAGTGCCTTTTTTGATTTTAGTTATCTTTATCAAAATTTCAGAATACCAGTTCAAGAAGTCCAGAACTTTCCATAATATGTATTCAATACTTGTTGTTTATTTGTTTATTAACTTGAATTTTATAGAATTGGCTGAAATGATATATAGGTTAAGAATCTAAATAATATGACTTTCTCTCCGTGCATTTCTCAGTTCCCGTTCCCGTTCCCGTTCCGGTCACCCGGTTCGGTTTGCGTTGGTTCCTTTTGGTTTCGCTCATTAAACGGTCTCCAAGTATCGGCTAAAAAATGTGTATTTAAAACGGCGTGAAAACAATTTGTTGCCAATTTTATGACGCCTCGCCACTCAGCTGCCCCCCGCAGCCCCCCGCTGCCCCTGCGCCCCTCCAGCCAAGCCGTGGATCTGCAAAACAAATTCATTTGAAGTCTGTGGTCTTTGGGTACTAAGTGTCAACCCCATAGATTTATGCGTATTGTCTTTTTTTCGGGTTACTTGCGCTGGCATTCCGGGAACACTCGGACTCTGGACCCGGGATTCTGGATGCTGTTTTCTGGCTTTAACTCTCGCCAAGGCTGCGAGCTGCCAGACATTAATCATTTGGCGCGGGGGGTTAAAGCACGAGAAGGGGGCTTCGACGAGCAGTTTGCAGCAGCATTCGAGGCGTTGTAATGTGTGGCTGCAAAGGGTTAAGGGGGTCAAGGGGGATCAAGGGGATTACAGGGGGGCTTGAGGCGCAGGACAGCGGGATTAATGTACGCGGACAAGGTATTTGAATGGTCCTTTTTATGGTCACATTTATTGAATTTATAACGTAATATACTCGCACCCATGACTCATGGCGATTCCCGACTTTCAAGACCCCATACCCCCGATCCAAATCCAGTTCCAATCCGGCAGAGGCCGTAAAAAATTATGCTTAAACAAAATACTCGCAACTATAAATTCAGCAAAATATTACTAAACTTAAATTGACTTTTTATGAAGTTATATCTTCCCCAGACGCGTGCCATAAAAAATCACTTAGGCCGCGCGGAAAACTCCCACGCACAGTGGAGCCTCGCGAATAAAGTGCCAAGTGTAATAACGTTATAACGCGTCCGTTGTTACGTGGTATATTGCGCCTTTGTTCCATATATACAATACTATATACGATATACAAACAAACAAATGTCGCCTTCGATGTGAAACCCAAAACCGAACCGTAAATCATTCACGGCGAACTAAGATGTTTTTTTTTATTTCGCGCGCTTTCGAAGGCGACGGCGAATTTGTTTTTGTCCGCCAGTCAGTCAGTCGACCGCAAAGTCAAAAGCAAAGTCACAAATTAAAGATTCCATAATGGTATACTCTTAATACCATACTTTGCTATACTTGTTATACATTGTGTTTATGGTCTGCAGTGTTAGTCTAAGTTGCTCATCGGTAAACTAAAAAGCGAGTTGAAATGTTAAAGGTTTTCCAAAAACAACAGTAGTTTGTCAGAAGGAAATAAATTAAAGCAAGAAAGAACGCTATAGTCGAGTACCTCGACTATCAGATACCCGTTACTCAGCCAATCGCGATGAAGACATGCATGCAGTTAATCAACTGCTTGCACTGCTTGAATTTGATTTGAAAAATTTCTTCTACATTTCGATAGATATTAATAAAAAGAACAAAGTTGCATTTATACTTTTTCGAAATGTTTAAAGACGTGGGTGCCGGACAAACGCTGTCCTACAAATGAAAGGCGTTTTGAATCACTATGGACGGCAGTCCATGTAGTGACGAAGCGCACCAGGAGAGTGTGCGAAGGCGACTACTATATATACACGAAGAAATGAAAATCTGCTGTGATAGTCCGATCGTAATGAGTAATACACCAATCGAAAGGTATTGCAAAAACTTAAAGGATTGCATACCAAGACTTTAAGAAAATCAATTGGCTTGGGAGAGAGAGCGGTGAAAGTGAAAAAGTGCAAATTTCGAAATTTGGAGCTGTTGGGGCCGGTGGGGATAAATGCCCCCTCGCAATGTTTTAGTTGTGTTCTTATTGAAAATACCCGTCGAATGAGGGGTCATATGATAAAATCCGACGCTCCGTTCAAAAGTTATAGCCAAAATAAGATTTTCTTCTTCTTCCCAAAATGAAAATTTAATTCTGTTTGTCAGTTTGTCCACTTGTCCAAAATATGTTTTTTAAGTTCGGAAATTTTAATATGATGTTCATTACATCGATATAAAAAACTTTTGTTCTACCACTTTTGGAAAAACTAGCTAGTTTAGCGGGAAAACAGCTATAAATAGCTAAAATTCGGAAAGCCGTAACTTCTACTAAAGCTACAGACTTCTGCTGCATCTCGTTTGAAAGGTATTTTGAAATGCTATAAACGCCTTCTATATGCAATTTGTGTAAATGTAATAGTTAAAAAGATATGAACAAAAGAATTTTTTTTAAACTTTTTTTCTAGCTTTTTTTTATTTTTCTCAAAAACGGCTCTAAGGATTTTCTTTAAAACTTTAAACTGTATAGCCCTTGAGATTCCTTAAATTTTGGTATATAACACTTTACTGTAAAAATTCACGTTTAAAAGTTATTAAGAAACGAAAATAGCCACTTTTGCCAGCTCATAACAATTAATGCTGCCCAAGGGCCGTTCATTTACAAGCCGAACAGATTTGGCCAAAAAAAAAATTTTACATTTTTGATTTGCCTGAAACATTTTTACATGTTCTATTCGGAAAATGAGCAATCACGTGTATCAGGATTTGTCCGAAAAAAATTTTTTTTTAGTTAGAATTTTTTAAAGTTTTCCAAAATTTGACAAATTTGAAAAAGTACCTTCTCATTGAAAATCTTTATCTCCGGTTATATGAATCCGCGTGACTTCATGCCTTTTGCATTAATTCCTTCTTAAAAAAAAAAAAGTTTTTAGTTTCTTAAAAATAAAAGCAAATTAAGATTCTAAAAAATTTTGTATTTAAATTTTTTTTTTTTATATTTCAATGTATGCGCCATATTGTTAGTTACAATCGGTTTTTGTAAACAGTTGGAGCCATTTTTAGTTTTTAAAATATCGAATTTTTGTTAACAAGGCCTCTGCTTTTTTCTATGAAAAAACGTCGCAGCAAGTAGGGCTACTCTCTCACTCGTATCGGATTTTTATGGAATTCATGTTTTCTCATCGTTTACTAGTCCTTTAACAATTTTTAATGATTAAAAGTTAAGTTTTAAGTGTTTTAACCATTTCTGAATGACAAAAAGTAATTTTTTATGTGTATGTGCATATCCAAACTGTATTTTAGGGTCAAGGAATCGTTAAAATTGTTTTAAACCGTTCCATTAATGCAATTCTTAAATAAATAATTAAATTTAAATGTACCAATATATTAGCTCCTATGAGAGCAAAAGTAAACAATACAAAACATCTGATATCAAATAAAAACACCTCTTAACGAGGTAAAAAACTAGTGACGATCGCACCTTCAACGTACAAAAGTTCTGATATCAACATTTGTGACGAAAAATTATTACACTCGTCATTAAATACACTTTCTAAAATTTTCTCATTCGGCACGCTGCAATAGAAAATGCCTGTGAAGGGAAAAAGGCTGGAAAAGTTTGCTAGGGCGGGCCGAATGAGAAAATATTAGAAAGTCCATTTAATGACGAGTGTAATAATTTTTCGTCACAAATGTTGATATCAGAACTTTTGTACGTTGAAGGTGCGATCGTCACTAGTTTTTTACCTCGTTAAGAGGTGTTTTTATTTGATTAGCCATCTCTTAAAGATAACTTTTTTTAATACATATGCTAGTCTTAGGTTTTAGAACTATTTTAAATTAAAGTGGATGGAAAAAATATAATGATAGAAATATCAACAATTATTTATAATATCGCTTTAAAATTGTAAAAAGTTCTTAAGTTTTAAATGGCAATAACATCACTTATTGATGACAAAAAAAATAAATTACCATTCATAAATATAATTTTGGTGTATTAGGTCATATTACAAAATGTATTACCAATTGTATTGTTTCTGTACTGCTTCCACTTTGTGTTTGGCCTCTCGAACTTCTGCAGGTGTTACGTGCCTGCGATCCACTGTACCGCCTTGCCACCCCCCAGCGCCTTAACCCATGCCGCCTGCAATGACAGACACATTTAACACCTACGCGATGTTGACGCTGCACTTCAGTTCGAGCGAATCCAAAGCTCTACGGACGCCGCTTTCGTCGCTTTGACGCCGCTCCGGCCGTCAAGGTGTCAATTTGTGCCGTTGGCAGACTCGCACACTCGCACACTCGCACACACACCTGGATTTGACGACTGTATGCAAATTTAATGGCTAAATTAGAGGAGGGAGCCAAAAAAAAACAAGAGGGGCCAAAACAAAGCGAAGATGGCGGAGGGAATTTAATAATATATGTAGCTAATGCTTGGAATCGAGACGATACGATACGAGACGAGACGCCGTTTATTAGGCGTGATTATGCTCGCAGATAGCAGTTTTAAAGTTCAATTTGCATAATGAATTTAATTCGAATGTAATTCCCGCAATTGCTGCGGCCGCAGGTCCAATCTTTTGATCCGCGCATTGCTAATTGAGTAATTAATGCCGACGCCCACGGAAAATGGAAATACGAGTGTATCTCGCTATATATATATCTCGATCTATAGATGGAGACCAGAGACCCGGGACCACCCACTTGGCCGATTGGCCGCGGCCCATAAACAGATATGGCAATCAAATTAAAATTATGCAAAATTCTTTGATAACGACAGCAACAACACGGCGTGTATAATTTAAATGTTTATTAAATTATTTAGTTGTGAATTTATGAATCTATTATACAAAACGCACACGCAACCAATTCGTTTTTACTCGGGGGTTTTCTTCTTCAGGGGGGGCTTTAATTCTTCGGGCGGTTTCTTCGGCTGATTCTGCGCTTTCGGTTGCGTGTGCGGTGGACTAGAATATGGTACAACTTAATCGCTTACAACTTCTAAAAGCTAGCCTTACACGCTACTCCATAAATACTAGATCGTAGATATTGCTGGCAGCCCCGTTCCTCTAGCAGGGCTCCTTGGAGGCCGCGGCACTGGCCGCTTCCTGAAGCTCCTGCAGCTCCTCCTCCTCGCGGGTCAGCGGTATCGTCGAGTGGTTATACAATCCCTGGGCCATCAGCTGCAGCGCCAGTGGATTCTTGGTGCCACTCGACTTTTTCAGCTTGGCCCGCTTGTTCTGGAACCAGATCTTGATCTGGGCCTCGTTCAGGCCCAATTCTCCGCTCAGCTGCTGTCGTCGCTTCTCGGTGAGATACCGATTCTCGTTGAACTCGTGCTATGGGCGAAAAAGTGGGGAAAAATATACGTTTAAGTGGGTCGAAAAGGATATTGAGAATCTTAATATTTTAAAATAAAATTAAGTGTTCCAAATAAATATCAAAATTCAACACAATATATTAGAAACAATTCTTAAATTTAAATGTGAAATATAGAACAATTTTATTTAACAACAATTTAATGTTCAAGTATTTAAAGGAATTTATGTAAGCACATTTTGAAAGTTTAACAACACACGAAAAACGAGCTTTAGCTGATTTGAATAATTATTATGGTTGTTTAAAATGATTTATTTAGCAATTTTATTAGCAACTTGCTTATTATACCGTGTGTATACGCTAAGTGGATTTATTTATCAAGCTTGTTAGCCACTAATTTAATATTCCCTTTTGCATATGATCATTACTTCTCAAGTGTTCGAAAGTGGAATAGATATATGAGTAGATATCAACGGAAATCGCCTTACCTTCAGTCTGGCCAGCTGCGTACCGCTGAAGGCCGTTCGCGGCCTCTTGTCCTCGGGCACCCCGCCCCCATCGGCGGCCTCCCCCTTCTCGACGGCCCCTCCCCCTCCGCCGCCTCCTGCCGCCGAGCTGGACGTCGCCGGCTTCTTGGGCTTTCGCGCTCGTGGACCTGCGAAAGGGAAACACAATGAGATGAGTGCGGAGGTCATAAAAATTCCAGGGAGCGCTTAATGGCACCAACATGACTGGACCTGGACCTCAGAACTCAGACCTCAACCTGCCCGACTGCCGACTCATCGGGCGGACATAAATCCTGCGCCTCATATATGCAGCACAGCCCGGCAATTAATTCACATTTAAATGCGTCCAGACGAGTCCCGGGTAACGTCCTTCAGCAACTCCTCACCCCTCCTCCACCCCCTCAAAGCTTACCCGCCAAAACAATTAAAGTTTTCGGGTGGAAATTTGCTCGCGTCATTTTCAAAAAGTAATCAACGCAATGACTTTTGACTGTGGCTAATTTTCCCGAAGGATATCCCGAAAACACCCCCACGGAACGACTTGAGTTGTCTTGGATTTAATTAACAGCATTCGGGGCGGACAGGCGCAGTGAATCGCTCCACTTGATGTGGGTTGGTGCCCCAAACTTGGGCCAAGATGGGCAAATAAAATTCTATTCGAAGTGGGGGTTTCAAAGTTTAACTCGCTTCGGAAATAGTTGGGAAAACTGTAACCGAAGTGCAAATGGAAAACGAGAGATGAAGCGATTATGAGGTTTCACTAATGGGAATATTTCGGTCAAAGGAAGAGCCGAGTCAAGTGACCGCAAGATGTTCGAAACGAACCGAAACTGAAATATGCGGCAAGTATTTTGTAATTTAAAAGCTCCATCTATCATAAGGTATTTGTGAGAGTCTTGGGTATGGTTTTTTGGCCTTCTCCCCTGAAAGGGTAACATTTATTTTAGTCTTGAAAGTTTTCAGCGAACATATACTACTGGCAACAACACATAGAATTTATAGTTGACTTTTAGTAATTAGTTTATAGCATTTCTATTTAAAAAATGTTCAATCTATAAACCCAGACATTGTAGTTGTAAATTGAAACAAATATCACCTAAGTTGGTTAGGCGCAACTTAAGATGGTAACTCTACCAGGAACTACATACGATCATCCTTCTTGGTGTATTCTCCTAAAAAAATGTTGTAAACTAGTGTTATTTTAAAAGTCAACTTATAGAATCCCTTTTTCGCGAACTCATAAATAAGTAATAATTCTTGCAAACCCAGCAATCGCCTTATTCGCAGTTCCATAAATGAGGTCTAAGCCTCTACCAAGAACTCTTGACCCCATCCCTTCAGCTCCTTCGAACTACTAAACACCATCATATCGATCCTGAATTTCCAGTTCGCTGAGTCCCAGTTTTTGTCCTCTTCTTACTTACTTCGACCTGCAAAGAGAGAGAAGGAGAGATTTGGGTTAGAGCATTTAAGGTAAAGTGCTTGGGACAATTTAAAATTTAATTTACTTTTAACGCGAATCAATAAAATATCGGAAATTGATTAAATTCCTCGACGTCAGCGCGACTCAGCGGAAACTTTGTGACGGCGAAACGTGCAAAAATTCCCGGCGACCCCACTCGACCACGCCCACAAATCCAGCCCGCCTCCGGCCGAAACAACCTTCAAAACAAATGTAGCGGCACTAATGGCAACGCAACCAAGTCATGCCCTAAGTTAAATCGTTGGAAAAATTGAACAAATCAATTTTGTCAACAAAATGCCAAAGCTGCCGACGGGCGCGAAATTAAACCAAAGTATCGCTGGGTGCAGAGGGGCGGGGGGCTGACAAGTGGGCGTGGCTGTTGTAAGGTGTTATCACGGTTTTAAATTTCACACGCAGGCGGCAACAAAAAAGCAGAAAACAAACAACAGGACTGGGAACAGCAGACCTTGAACCTGTCAGACAGCCGGGAGACGATGACGACAGGAAAATCCAAGTCACGGTGACCTCCTCCTCCTCCTCCTCCTCCGCCCCAAGGAAAAACACCCTCTTACCCGCCGAAGGAAAACGCATGTTGGCGAGTGGAGATAAGCGAACTCGAGCTGCATGCCAAAGCGTCGCAAGGACATTGCCAAGGGGTTGGCAGCTTTCCTTTTTCGGCAAAAGAATAAAGCAAACGCTTCACAATGCAACAATTGCCAGCGTCAAATCTTTTCCTTTTCCTCGCCTCTTCCCTTGTGGAAATTGTGATTTATAGCGTGTTAAATTTTTCATTGCTCTGCTGCGCAAATTTGACACAATAAAAGTTTCAAAGTTGTTTTTCGGGGGAGTTTCCGGAGATTGTTCCTTGGGGGTTACTTCAAATTGGCTTTAATACAAATTATATGAACTCAATCAATGTTGTTGCAGTATAGAATGAAGTAGCTACACACATTTTTAGACGGTGAATAAGTTAAGATCATTATTTAGAAATAATGACCAGAACAAAACTAGGCACTACTAGAAAGTCATTTTATAAATTAAGTGTGATTATTGCTTACAAATTATTATTATTTCCCCTTAGTCAAACCATATGCGCCCTTCTCCGCGCTTCTCAAAAGGTTTACCTAATGGTCATGACCAGCAAATACTGTATGAATTAAGATCCCTTCTCTGCGCTTCTCAAGCTGTTTACCTAAGTCCCTTGCAATTAAATAATTACCCCAAAAAGCCAACGTTTTTAGCTTTTTAACCGCAAACCAATTGCTGCAAAAAGAAGTCAAGCAGTGGCCTTGTTCCTCACTAAGCCAGCAAGAAATAAACAAAAACAGAGACGCACATTCACATAAATTCCTGTTCATCAAAAAACAACAACGGGCCAGAACAGACGGCGAAGAAAACAAAAACGGGAAGATGTCTTCATCAGCAGCCTCAATGACCCAACTTGGCGAAGCCAACTGCTAACCGAGTGAGCAAAAAGCAGGCTTCTTCGGGCTTCTTGGCACTGGGGCATATGTTTAAAATAAACGCATTTGTTTTATTTATGCTTAACATGAGTTGCAAATGCCAAAAGCAGCAGTTCGAGCGCACAAAAGGAATCTGGCCGGCCAGGTGAGTTGCCTTTTAGGCGGAGCAAATGAATGAACCTGCCCGAGAGAGCGCAATTAAATCCCAGGTATGATGATTCCTGCAGGAGCCGAATATCCATGGATCCGGTGGAGTATTTCAGTATTTCCAGTACGACACTCGTAACTCACGCAACTGCAAACGAAGCACCGAAATTGACTTATAAAGATCTCAAACTAACGGGCCACACACAGACCACGGAGATCGCGTCACAGGGGAGCCAGAAACCGAAACAGATACAGATTCAGATACATATGGAGCTGCAGATACAGATACTGATTTAGATACAGATACTGATGGAGCCGGTCTGGCGATCGAGAACCAGTCACATAAGCTTCAATCGCCGAGCTTCGATGTAAGCGATCTGTTTCTGTTTCGAGACGATCTCAGCTCGTATCTGTCTCTAATGATCGCACATTCGAGCCCAGATCATTAATAAGCCATAAAAGACAACACATCGCGGGGGAAATTTACATGTGAAAAGTGAAAGCGATCGATGATTGATCGGTGGTTATTCGGGATCCATAGTTCTGATCAGTGGATCCCACGCACAAAACCAACCTGGCAGACAGGCAAATTAACGCTGCGGTTTGGCGACACTGATGAATATTGACACGACGACGCGTCGCTCATCGGTTTGATTGCACGTTTAATGGAAGTGATTGACGCGGACAGCGCGACACTCGCAATCGCAATCGCCGGATGACAAACGATGCCGATGATCGTATATAGGCTTGGAAACTTCGTCAGCGTTTTGTCTATCGCTCAATCGATCGAAAATAGCCATGCCAACTTGGTCAACCAACTAACCAACCGACTAGCTCTAAAACGCCAAAGGCTAGCGACAACATTCCATCGCATAATTTTCTCTCCTGCATGAAAATATTTTTAAGCATATTTCTTAATTGCTCTATCAGTGCGGTCGGTCGTTTGCTATTTGTTTTGTACTGCCACCGCCACTGCCGCTGGCTAATTTGCATAGCCCTGGCCGGCTTTGCATATGAAATTGGCCAAGTTCTTTCGCGGTTCTTTCATCGGAGGGCGCTTCATTGCATATGCTCCATGGGCGAGTTGGAGGTGTCAAAACATGTTGCGTCAAACGCAATTTGAAGTCGGCGAATGAAAGTTGAAGTTCCTTGGAACTACTATAATTACACCATCAGAAAGACAGGTTATGTATATCGAAATAACCAGAGTTAAAAGTGTCGAGTCCTAACACTAATAAACATTAACCATCAATTTTATAAAGTTACCCATCTAAAATCCATAAAAAATTCAAAAAATATCCATCAAATAGTTCAGTAATCTGAGAGCCGCAGAACTATAATGCTGAATATGGTTCGATTGAGATAATCGCGATTGAGATTCCTCAATGATCCCAGCGAATTCCGAGGCAGCCTTTTACGCGCTCTCACACCTTTAGCGATTTAATACCCTGCCCGAGATATCGCTTACACCTATAGCATAAAGCCTATAGCATATAGCATTGATTGGGTCCATGAGACGGCCGCAACTGGTTTGACAAATTGCAAACCGCATTTTCCGCTGATATTAGCAAACAATTTCATTAAGAAACTGTAATCAATCCGGCAGTGCGGAGCATCAGGTGGCCTGTAACTGCAACTGCAACTGGGATTGGGATTGTGATTGTGATTGAGATTGCTGGAGGCCTCAAGTACAGGCGACACCGATATGGGCGGCCAGAGTATCTGTATCTGTATCTGCAGCTGTACATGTAGATGTATCTCGAGCTTAGCGCGCCTTAATAGACACGTTGCTTTGGCTTTGGCTTTGTGCAATTGAGGTGTGAACATTTTACGCTTCTATGGATATTTCGACTAAATTAGTGCACTTTTATGGCCTCTCAATTAACGCAATCCTCAGTCTCAGTCTCGATCTCGATCGCAGCTCCAGTTTCTCCAATTAGATCAGTCAAAGTCTGGCACTCAGGGAGTTACTTTCACCCTAATGAACCCATCAGAGGCGCTGATCTCTGCGGACCACCCGAAACGAAAGGTATCTGTATCGGTATCGGGAGAGTGTTTGTTTATTTGCTTTTCTGTCGGTTGCGGTAGTCAGCGGGTTCTGAGTTTCGGATGGGGGGCTGGCTATAAAAATAAAATTAAATCGAAGAACGCAGCGGATCTCTGAGGCGATCGACCGACCAATCAAGCCGCCCAGACACTAATGAATATTTAGATTGCCCACGAAAGCAGCCAAAAAATCCATAGCTTAGCCCCAGCGGCAGCCCCCAAATAATTTGTAGATCAATAAATGTTCGCTTTATGGCTCTATTAGCGGCGATAGCCCCGTCGGACCCTCGGACGGCGACGTCGTGTGTGGCCAAATGGCAGGGTTGCAAAACAAATATGCGAATAAGTGTGTTCACACCAGGGCGATGCCGACATTAACATCAATCTTCCACGGATCACCGAGATGCAAACCACTCGGACTGGACCGGGACCACACCAAAGGTCTTGGTCCTCATCGGCAATGATCGTCTTCAAGCCCATGATCACGATCCCAATCGCGATGATGATCACGTTAATGATGCTGATGGGGAAAGGCAGTGAGGCAGAAGATCGTACCGAGACTCACTCGATCCCAGATGCAGGGCTCCGACAGAAGGTCCCGATCTCAGCTTTTTTTGGTCAAGTTCGAAGCACTCTTGCAGTACCCTTTAGACTAATACAACTATATTAGCTTTTATTCCATAAAAGTTCAGGATCATTATTTATACTTTATAATAAATCTTTTCGAATATTTTAAAGGATTATCCGTAATATATATGTATATCTATGCTCAATATTTATTTAGTAAGCTTGCATATTTCGCTATGTGTGGTCCCTACTTATTATTAATGAGCTTTTAACAAAGCCTTCTATGCCCTGCACTTTGTGTGGTAGGGTGTATGGCATGTTAAATCTTGAAATGTCTTAATAAAACAATTAATAGCACAGCTGAGCTCATAAGATTTTTTCTTTTCATATTTTTTGTGGCTGTGCCAATGTACGGGGCAGGCACAATATCTCAGCAAACAGGAGCGTATTCAAGGGGATTAAATGGAAATATTTATTTTTTTACTTTTAAATTTAGATAATATTTTTTAAGTTTTAAAAACGTTGGCTAATCCATAAATACCATTAATATGCAAATCATATTTATTGTCTTTTGTACTTTTTTATGATTTATGATCAATGAAAAATATATAGTTTAGCGATATGAACCACCTTCTGTAGTCACTTCAAGATCATATGGGTAAGAAGACTCCACTCCCTCGGCCGAGTAGATCCGCTCCTGAATCCGTTTTTATGGCTGAACTGTGTGGCCGACAAAAAGCCAGAGTCAGAGCCACAGACTCAGCCAGAGCCAAAGCAAAAGCCAAAGCCGATCGTTCGTATGTCGTGTACGTACTATAAAGTAATTGAAAAGCACAACAGATTGTTTTAAATATCAGCAGGGCGAGCCGCCCAAGTTGACCACCTGTGCGGTGGTGTTCGCCGTGGATTTATGGCCCGGCTTTTGGCCAGGCCTCTGAGCTGGCTCTTAGGCTCGCTCTTTCGGCCATGCAGCTAGCTGATCTCTCAGTCGGCCGGGGCAGCATAATAATCATAATCATCGGCGTCATCATCATCATCATGATGATCGGGCTCTTATGCTAATTTCGAAGACGACGACGGCTTTGGATTCCGCCATGTGGACCACACACGTTGACCGATTCGCATGGTCTCCAAAGGTCGCTCTTCCCTTCCCCCGAGAACTTTATATGCTTTTATTATGGGCCCATGCCCTTGTCCGAATAAAGAGTATTCGCCACTGGGTTTTTTGGCTTTGATAAATTATCGATAAAATGATGCGATCACTTTTAATTTGGCTTAGTTTACCTACCGCATTCCTTGGCTTTGAACCCGGGAATACAGTATTGATATCAGTTTCGGATTTTGTTCTTTTTTTTTATATTCAAAAGAAAAAATCGGGGGAACAGCAGCCGAGGAATTCTGAACCCGAATCGATTGGGGATGCTGCCGCTGCTGCTCTTTCTGTTCTTAATTAAGTTATTAAAGTTTTTATGACGTCAGCAGGTTGTCTGATACGCGAGCGAGTGTGAGGGAGAAAAGGAGATGGCGAGACAGGGAGAGGAAGCAGTTGGCGCCAGAAGACGCCGCATAGAAGACTCTGCGATCGGCTCTTGGCTCAATCGACGGGGAAGCGTCTTCTGGCATCTTGACAATTTCCAGGAGCCAAGCCGGGGAACTGTTGTTTTTTTATAAAGAGGACAGTAAAAGACATCCGGGGATACCCTATGATTAACGAATCCAATGCTGAACTAATGGAGTGAATACTAATAGCGTAATAATTAAATATATTCTGATATATAATAATATATCTATATTCAAATTTTTTACTATGCTAAAAAAGGGGAAGATGTAATAGAAAATCCCAAAATAAGATTCACAATTTTGTCAATAATACCGAAAGTTGGGTAAATCTACGTTAAATTCTACGTTAAAAAAGATTTTATACACATTGTAATATTGAAAACTAAATCAAGAAATGATAATCCCATGAGAGTATACAAAACGTATACAAACCCGCTAAAAGTCCGATCGGATCGTTTTCATTCAGTTTCAGTGCGGGGACCCTATCGATATGCCCTCGATGTCGTTTCAGCAACAACCCCAACTCAGCGTTTTTGTTAAAATTCTCACGCTTCGATCTGGCGACTTTTAATTACTATTATCCTTTCGTTGGCCCGATTTCGCGTGTTTGTTGTTTGTGCGGCGCTTTTAATTAAGTAATTATGGCCGAAGACGAAGGAGCGGAGAACAGGCAAAACAAATTTCAATTCAATTTCAGCTTTTTGTCGTAATCTGTGCTTCAATTTCAACTGTCATCGGAGCTGCACTTGGCCCTTATCCTCCGATGAAGACCCCGCCGCCCCCGCTAATCCCTGTCTGCCTGCAGTTTACACATCCTTCCTCGATTTTCCCTTTTTCCCGTGAAGAGGAAACTGTCATTTGTCTATTTTTAACAGACACGCCGACATGAAGGATTTAATTAAATTCAACTCGAGCTGACAGCTTCCATACACGAGCTTTTGATAGTCGTCGACGGGTTGGGAGGGGGTGGCAAAAGTATCTGTATCCGTATTCGTTTCCGTTAGTATCTGTGTGTGTCCGTATCAGTTGTCCGTATCTGTTTGTCCGTATATGCGTTTGCGGGGGAGTTCTCCGACTGTTTGTTTGTTTGTTTGTGCTCAGCTTGTCTGCTGCAGATTCTCATTTTCCGATTCGATTTGTCGACTCCTCGGCTGCATTCAATTCACTTACTTCTCGCTTTTGACTTTTGTTTGCTGTTGTTTTGCGCAATTTGCCAGCAAACTTTCAGTCGAATTGGATTTCGAAGTGATTGAATAAATGAGGGAATGAGCGAATCAAGTTAAGTGGGTGTGGGCATTGAGATAAGTCTTATAAATGGCTATGACTGAATTATTTTATTTATTTAAGAATTTACTACTACTTAATACATTGATTTGTTGTTAAAAACCCTGAGCAGGAAATATGCAAATTTCACTTTTTATTTAATCTATAATAATCACAGAATATTTTCCATGAATTTGTTACTTTAAATTATCAATTGATTAAATAATTTTGTATTTATCATTCAATTCCCTCCCTCCTTCGCCCAAGTAAACACATTGCTGAAATTGCCAACAATTTGGCATTACTCATACGCCTCGTTGAGCGCCACTTAATAACTCACTTGTCGCGACCCGGACTTCAAGTCTTCAAGTCTTGTCCCCACACCAAAAACCGAAAATCTTGCAGCCCCAATTAGCCATGGAATGAAAATGTCACCATAATAATTTCCATAAGCCACAGTTGGCTGACTGGCGGCAATTTGGTTAGACGAAAGAGCCGACAATCAATGCAAATGTTGCATGCAAGAAAGGCCGAAACACCGGCAGACAGAAGGCAATTTTAGCATATGAAGAGAAGAACGTTAGAGGAGAAACGCCGGCGTTGCAAGCATAATTAAGCACACGAATTGGCCAAGTTAATAGCGCGGACACAAAAAAAGCACTATTGCATGGCTGATTGCCTACTGGCAGCGTCAATCAGTCGACTGGATTCAGAGGCAAACATGGCAGCTAAATTTTCCAGCCGGCTAAAAGCCGTTTTCCACTTTTGCGACTCTCCGTGGCCATTTATGAAATTAAGTTATTTTGCTCTGGGGGCCACTGTTGCTGTTTGTTGCAACAGCTGCAGCAGCTGCAACCACGTTGTCAGCCACTCTTTTTAAATGAGTTATTAGCCCCGAGTTGACGATTTTGGCCAACAAGTTTTCTGGCCTTCCTGCTTCAGCGGCGACGGCAACGCCCCCAAAAAAATGGCAGAGTTTCCACCCCCACTCGAATGAGGGTTGTGCATCCGCATGAATATTAGGCAGAACAAGATGACAAACCACAAATAAGCGGAGACAAAGAGTCGGTCGGGGACCCTTGTTTATTTTGCACGCTAATCATAAGCCACATTTTGTCACCTCCCCCTCTTTTCCGGGGGAAAGGTCCTGGAAAACCACCCACGAGTGTGTCGACAAGATAAGCCGCACTCAAACAATTTTCCTGGGAGTCGGGGAGGAGATGATGGAGCGCTGGCCGCCGTCTGAGGGTGGATTTTATTGGATTCGGGCTTATTGAATTTGCTGCATGAAAGCTTGTTTAAGCACTTGTACACCCACCAGTCACCACCCTTCGCCAGCAACCACACTCAATTATTAAGTGGAATGGATTGACTCCGAGGGGCGGAGATCCGGGGAATCGAAAATTTAATTAAATTTGTTAGTACTTCGGTGGGCGGAGATAACAAAAAAGTGGTTTCCATGTTACAGATAAAAGTAATACGAAAATGTTCCAAGGGAGTTACTTTGGATCATGACATGAGCAATTAGTCTTTTAGGTTTTTAGAGAGCATTCGCTTTTGAGAACCTTTCATTAGAATTTTTTGATAGACAATATCAAATAAGCAACAGTTTTCACAGCCCTAATTATTTGCTAAACTTTGTCAATCAAAAGCCCGACAATAACCCTTAACGCATTCGAAATCGGCGGACCGTGTCATAGCTTTTGTAGCGATTATTCAACGTACAAACCACCCCCAAGTTGGAGAACCACCCAGCAACCCCTTGAAAACCGTCAGCTCATGATGTATTCCTGGGATGAAATTAATTTAGTGAGATGCAAATTGAACACAATCGCCGCAAAGTGGGGGACGAGCATATCAATTAAGCCCGGGCCTCAATTTACATTTCAATTACAGAGCGTTTGTCGAAAATGTCGGGCATTAGGCGTGCGGCAGGTTGATCTAGTATCTTGTGCACTAACATGCGCTCTATAAAGAACACATTCATTATTCAAACATGGCAAATTCTATGCCATTAGTCAGGAGTCGAGAGGAAAAGACAGAAACCGAAGCCAGGCGACAGTGGCAGCAGCAGATGTCAATTGTTGTTGGGCTTGTTAACACGAATGTTTCCGTAGCAGTAGCAGTATCTGTATCTGCGGCCAAGTATCTGTATCTGCAGCTGGGCAAATGTATCTGTGATGTGAGTGCACAGAATATTAATTACACAAACTAAAAGTGCAACCAAACAATCGCCTGGCTGAGTTTCTCACATTGATTGATACTCTCCGGCCAGGCCAGTTGTGCAACATTTTTGTTCTGCTTTTGTTTCGCACTGAGTTGGCTTTTTTATTGAAATTGAAACAATTTATGCACGCAATTAAGCTGAAAGCGGAGGCAGCTTCCAGCTGAATCTGTGGCATGCAAGTAAATTTGTTTTCCGCAGCTTCATGTGCTGCATAAGCAATGATATAGGAGCCCAAGTCTCCAGGAGGGTGCGAAGAAACCCCAGCGGATGGGATCGAACCGCTTGCGATGATACATGAATAAAGAAATTGGCACAATCGAATGTGGATGGTTTTGCTGCGAGGGATGTCGGATTGGAAAGTTTAGCCGAGTAACTAGTTATTAACTAAATTGAAAGTCTTTTGTACTTTTAATTTGTAGTTGATTTTAGACTTAACTACCATCACAAATTGCCTTATAGTTGAAATTTTTTATGATTTCTTAAGTGTAACCCTAACAAGTAAACAAAAAAAGAATGCAAATTTTGGTCAGAGTACTTAAATTTTAAAAGCAATCTTCCCTTCTTCCTTCGAATTTTTGTGGCCCATAAAAAATTAAACAAAACCTCAAGCGCCTTTCTCCGCTTCCTCTCTTTCTTCGCCCGCCCTCTCCCCTGACCTCCCCGAATCGAACCCAACGACCGCATCCTTATCTTAGTTAATTGTTCAATTACATTAAAGTCAACTCATTTGGAGTCATTAGCATGTCATTAAGGCACCGGACTAACAAAAACCCAACCTCATACTTTCTCCTCAGCTGCAGTCGCGTCTTCAGGTCCCTCTTCTCGCGTCTCTTCTCTGCGGCAATTCTTCGCCGCCGAGCGTGCAAGATGAACATGTTCGATAACGATATCGGGGATCTATGTGTGTGAGATACGAAAAGATGTCTCATCTTTGTGGGCTTAATTACTTGCACGCGTGCTAGAATATTTCATATGAGTCGGGGATAGTTGATTCATCATCTGCTGCGAAGCTCATTCTCCTTGCGTCTGCTGCAGCTGCAACAAAGTTTATTTAAATCTACTGTAAAGATGCTCTTCTCTTTCGAACGCGCTTCTTCTGTTTCTTAAATGTTGTTTTTATTTATCCCCATGTTAGCTGTCTGTTTTGTGTGGCTGCAATGTTTTTGCCTTTCTTAATTAACTCATTAAGATTTGGCCAGCAGAAGGAATGTAAATACATGGAAAAAAACATAATAAACTAAACATGCGTTTTAAAATGAATTACCTAGTTTTTTTTAGTAATTGCTAGTTGTAAAATTTGCTTTACATTAAATTAGCATTCAAGTAGGGAAATATAATTAGGGTAATAATTATGAAAAATGTAATGTAAATGTTAAAAAATGAAAAGTCTTTTTCAAGAACTCATTTTTGAAACCTAAATTTTGTAAAAATAAGATTTGTTTTATGCAGTCCTCTAGTAAACTCATATACCCTTTCCCCCATACATATATCCTCCATAACGCTGCGCCCATAAACAAAAGTCAAAAACTGTAGCTGATGAGTTCATTAACGAACTAATTTCAACTTAAATTAAACTTAATGCGAAATGATCGTCATCAGCAAAGCAAACAAAGAATCGCGAGCGAAAGAGAGCGGAGAGGAATGTTTTAATTTGCAGCTTCTGCGGAAGAAATCAAAGGAGCAAAAGGGAGAGTCCCCCTCTCTCTTTGGGCTCTCTCTCGCCGCGGATCGCACATGCATGTTGCAGTGCAACAAGTTCGAAGGCAGCAACAACAACAACAACCACACATCCGTTTTGTATTGGCGACAGCGAAACTTGGCCCCATCCCCCCTCTGCCCCGCACTGCCCACCACTCCCCCTTGCTTGCTGCTGCTGTTATTAATAAAGACCACACATTTTGACAAGAGAGCAAAGGGGACCACCCAAGTGCAGCTGCGCAGTCGCCGATTCTGCTGCTGCCTCTGCCGCAGTCGACGCAGCTCATGCTCGCAATTCCATGCTTCCACGGCTTAATTATATGCGAAGAGAGCGGCGCGGAAGAGAGGGGCTCGCAAAAAGCACGGGGGAATGGGACAGTTAAACTCGCGCGCGTTACTTAATTCCCCAAATGCAAATTCTTCTGCGAGAACCAGATGCCTATCGGTGTTTTGTAATTGCAATCGAGGGTAAATAATTCACTTGCCAGCTTATTTGGGTGTGTGTGCGCGAGTGGTGTGTGGTCAGGCTCCGTTGGCTTTCGTGGGTTAACAGCATTAACCAACTACTCGCTTAATAAAAATGTCAATGCTACATTTACGGTATGCAAATATGGGCAAATGCGCTGGTTAAGGGGGGCTACGAAAGCCGGTAATCCCGAATCAATGTAAAAACATTGCAGATAAGCAAGGAGACAAAAACAACAACGGCAGGCGACTATCGGGATCAGGTGAATTACACTAGACGGACTGGTTCGGTTATCTCTTAGGATATTTCACATGGTTTCGGAATTCGAAAATTTGGCAATTGGTTTTTGAAAACAAGCCACATTTGAAATTATATCACTTAGCTGTCCTTCAATCTTAACAAAATAGTTAAATATATAATAAATAAAAAATCAGATACAATACACAGAGAAAAAAAACCAAGAACATTGCACTCAAATTAAGAACATTCGTTCTTAAAAACCGGGTAAGCACAAATGTTCTCATTTCGAGTCGAATGTTCTCAACATCAGAACGAAATGGTGTTAGCTAAAAATCCGACATTAAGTTCGTTTCGTTCTATTTTCAAGTTGATTTTGTCCTTAATTCAAGAACATTTTTAAATCAAATGAATACAAAAATAAGTTAATTTGTTATATTTTCAGAACATTTTGCTCTCAATTCTATAGCATTTTGAGTTTGACTTTAGCTAAAGATAAGAGTCTTTTAGGATCAAAAGTAATTTATAAGTAATATTAAAGAGGTAGTTGTCCAATTACCTTTTCCAAAAGTGACTTCATCCTACACCTTATAAAGGTGCGGGTTGCACTTGACTTCCAGCTAGT
Organism: Drosophila lutescens; assembly: GCA_037075285.1. Taxonomy (NCBI): domain Eukaryota; kingdom Metazoa; phylum Arthropoda; class Insecta; order Diptera; family Drosophilidae; genus Drosophila; species Drosophila lutescens. The sequence continues at coordinate 509,492 of JBAMCF010000993.1, forward strand.
GTAGAAGTTTATTAAAGACGTAAGCCAGAAAAAATGTCTTAAAGTCTCAGAATCTGACTTGGCCTTGGTTCATAAAGGGCTAGACCCAGTTGGGAATTATATATAAGACGAAAAGGGCAAATCTAATGGTAATGTCGTATTGGAGCAAAGGAAAATGGTCTAATGCGTGCTGGCTGTCAAACGAAAACATCCTAACGCGTTCTAGGAAATCCACAAAAATTGGAGAATAGAGTTTTGAATCATTTTAAGTTGAAATGTAACTTAATTTTTGTTCTTTGTTGAGTCCTTTTCGTTCTCAAACTAAGAACATTTTGAGATAGTGTGGTTTTTGAGAATAAAATCGATTTGATTTAAGAACCATGTGCTAAAATAATAACGATTCGTTCTTATTTCAAGAACATTTTAAGCTCAACTAGATTTTAAGAACCAATTCAACTTAATTCAAGCACATTTAGAACATTTTGAACTTGAAAAAGGCGTTTCTATTTTTAAGAACATTTTCAACTCAGATGAGAACGTCAGAATTCTCTCTGTGTAGGATTCCCATTGTAACTAGTTACCAAACAAAAATGATTATAAATCATTGCCAAAAAAAATAAGCCCAATTATGTCAGCTAGTGTAAGAAAACTTTACATGACTGCAGACAAGACAAGATGACCGCAAAAAGTGTCTCGTCTTTCGGCCTGTCCGCAGATTATGTCGTCGAGTGTTAGGGGAGAGCCCTCTTCGTTGAGAGCCGCCTGCAGGAGCGGCGGAGATGCAGAGTTCAGTTTTGGACCACCCTAAAGGCAGCCTGGGAATGGAAATGGGAATGGACCATCTTGCTAGGTGGTCCGCTGCCGCTGCTGCTCCGCTTTCCTCATTGTAGCCGTCTTCCTCGCCTTGCCAAAAAAGCTGCCAGCTTTAAGGTTCGATCCGTGAGTCATTCCATCCCAAGTCTCTGGAGAGAGCGGCAGAGAGAGCGATTGCGGGGAACTCCTAGGTGGACACACAGATACGAAGGCACACACACATGTGTGTGGTCTCCGCTGATTTACTGAATCATCGAGAAATGCACCGAGAGAAAAGTGTGTGAGTAATAACATTGAACCATTTTTGAGCTCATTAAACTTTTTAACCTTTTTTTTTATCTACTTTGGCTATCTCTACTATTATTATACATTTTAGTGATAAATGTTTTATATAATTGCAACCTTTTGAGTCAAAAGTTATGACATTAATTAAACCATTTTGAAATTTTTTTTTATACAGATTTTCATATCTACTTTTATTAACTATCTACTTTTTGTAATTCTACATTTAAGATCCTTGCCTTTAAGCCTCTTTAATTTCGAGTGCATGAAATGAAGATCATAATGATGATCATCTCTTTGGCCGTTCATCATGTGGTTCTTGTGTGCGCCGCCGCCCTCGAGTTGCGGGTGCGTCTCGTGGTCACTGATCTGGCTCGATCCCCCTTCCTTCCAATCCCAAGGAATATCCCGTTCCCTCCATTCAGTACAGAGTCCCTCTCCCTGAATCTCCGTATCTGTGGCCGTCCCCCGGCTCTAGTATCCGTTGGATGCTGCGATCGCGGCGCAGATCTCCAATTAGCCTGCCTTCTGGTTGATGACTTAATTAAGTCTGTGTGGCGCCCCCTCTCCAAATACTTCTCCCCGATAGTGCCCCTTTGTTCCCCGGTTCCCCTTGTATTTGCTGCATCGATTTCGATTTTGTTTTCTTTTCGATTTCGATTGATTTGTGTGTGCGCAATGGAAATCTTGGCTGGTTAATTGGTTGTAAGAAGTCCAGACATCGCACACGCATTAACCCCTTACGTACAATACCACCCAGCTGTATCCCCCACCCCCAATCCGCCGAACAGTGTGATTTATGCCCCCATTCCCATATGGATCTTTTAGGGGGAAAACTGCATCTTTAAGTGTTTTGCGCATTCGGTTGACATCTTGCTGCATCGCATTTCTCATGTTGTGAAATATTTTTGCAAATCTCTGACATGTCGGTCCCTTTGAAGGAATACTACTCTTCCTTACCCCGGTGGCAATGTGGGTGGCCAGATGGTTGGATGGATGGATAGATGGATGAATGGTTGGTTGCTTGAAACGGAATGGTTTGGCTTAAAAATGCACACACGCTTTCCCCCACTTTAATAGCTTACAATGAAAACTCTTCCGATATTCCGATCTTGCCGCTTCCTATTCTCGGGGTCTGTGTGTGGTCTGCGGGCTTTTTGGGGCTGCCAGATGGAAATGGAGATGGGAGATATAGCTGCGCATTGCGAGATCCAAGTGAGTCATGTGCCAGGCGTGACAGAGACATACTCGTAAATTACACTACACAAAAATGTCATTTGTCACAAAAGTATTCCATTTAGTTTTATTCACATTCTGTGTGGGTACTACGATTTACGGGTGGTCTTTTAAAAGTATTACAGAGCAACTAGAAGAGGAATTGAGATATTTTTAGGTAATGTAATATTAGATATGCGTTTGCCAGGCTTTCCCTTTCTGCTTTAGACCACCCGTAAATAACTTAACTCAAATACCGGCCCAAAGTAACAAGTTATATTTCCCACCTACTTTCGTTTTCGCTTCGGTAATTTCTCTCAGTGCTAACCGCCTGCTGTCTGTCCGCCTGCCAGTAGTCATATATATACATTTATGACCTGCCCCCAAAAAAAACACCCGGATCGAACCACAAAACTCCTTCGACAACAGTTGGTTACTATAGTTAATGGATTTTTAATGACAAGTCTGCGGGCTGCCATTGGCAAAGTGGAAAATAACTCATTTTGTTGCGGTAGCCATGAGCACTAAGTATACCGTATATAATGCACATGTAAATGCGACCGGCTAATGTCAACAAATTTACAACAGTTAGTTCCGCCTTACGCAGCTTTCACCGCCCACAATTTAGCAGCAAAGGGGGCGGGGGGGCTGAGGGGCTTTCCACCGACTCTAACCGCATTCTCAATGGAGCGCAAATATTTGCCAGCTTTCCGCCCCACCCACTTCCCCTCCCCCCTTTCGGTTTTCAGTTGTCTGTCTTGGCTTCTCTTTGTTTATTTCCCTAGTGCAGCAATTTCCATTTACCTTGGTCCATCAAATGGGCATTTTGTGTGTGTGCCACGGACTGCCTCGTTTCCAGTTTTCTGCCTCTGCCACATGCCAACGATCGTGGTGGATCCACTGGTGGATCCTCAACCATCGCCCGCCCCTTGAAATCCCCCGATTCTTCGGTCCGCTTTAGACACACAAACAAACTGTCAGGCGGCAGCTCACTCGCCTGATTTGCAGTTGATGGATTTTACATTATTCACCATTTGTAATCGTTTTGCGGTTAAGTTCTGTTCGGACACATCGTTTATTGTGTTTGCTGGGGGAATCGGATTCGGATTCCGAGAGAGGGATATAACAAGGGGCCGTAACAAGTTCCCCGATGCGAGTTAATTGAACCAGAAGGTCGTTGCGATGATCACTTGGATGTGGGGGATGGGGCTGGATAAGTGGGGGAGCTTGTCGGGAAAGTCTATCAGGTAATATCTATGGGTACATATTCAAAGAAAAAACCAACTGAAGCACTATATATTATGGTATTACTTTTCAGATTAATTTCAAGGTTTAAAATATTAATAACAATATTTATTTAATGGATTACAATATTTCAAAAACGCAATACTGGTTATGACATGGAGAATTTAAGATCCAACCATATTAAAACTTTTGAACTTATATTAAAATAAAAATACTTCTAGCATTCTTTCGATTAAACTGTGAAATCTCTTTGCTTACCCCTCTAAGGAAAATAAAAAAAATAACATCTTTAGTATTTTTCAAAAAGCTATTTTCACCCATTATAACATACATCATTTTCAAATAGTTAATCATATATTTTAAATTGAAGTGCCCTTTACACTAAGGCTTTTTCTGCCATGAACTAAATTTTAAGCGCTAGAAGCTCTTGAAAAGCCGCCAGCAACTCAATTCACCTTCAGGTAACAAGTGGCAGTCCCCCAAAAGTTAAATAAAGAAACGTAAAAGAGACAGAACGAGTGAATGAAGACAGAGATGGCGAGCCAAAAGCGAACTCAACTCTGACAATTAACACCTGCTCACCTGCTCAACATCAGTGGCGGTAGCAGCGGCAACAACAATAATAAATAATAATTGCTCCAATGAGGAAAACATGGCCAGCACTCAAACACACACACTTGGCCACACAAACGCGTTTGTCAAAGAGCAGCTACCAAAATGAAAAAGAGAACCCGAACCCGAAGCACCTGAAGTCGTTCGTCTTGGCCAAAAAGGTGAGGTGGTAAGAGGGTGTCTGGCCTGTTTGGGTGCGATCACGACACACGACACAAACACGACAACAACAACAACAAAAGCAACAACGACAACATAAGCAACGCAACAACATCATTATATCGAAAAACACAACTTTAACCAACAAACAAACGACAGCAAAAAATAAGAAAGAATAAAATTATATAAATATTTTTTCAGCAAGAAAAAGTGCATTTTTTGGCCTCTGGCTTTAATAATCATTTTGCATTTCAATAAAGGAAAACGCAACAAAAATAAACATGAAAGGCAAACATGGCATTGCCCATTAAAAAGACATTAAATGAAAACAAGTGTTGTCCCACGACAAAAACATCAACCACCAAATAGTAGAAAAAATGTAAAACCACCAACGACAACAACAGCCGCTAAGCCAATGGCCACTACAAAAATTACAGACCCAAGTACCAGGCAAAACCGAAAGAACTGGAAGCCATGGAACCATGATATGGTCTATTACTGGACCCTGACTTCATGGGCCTACAAAAGAGACAAAAAATAGAGTTTAAGCTAAGAGGAAACGAGACATCTGTCATCGATCATCGATCATGTGAAAGACCTAAAGTGATAATTACTTGCACAAAGTTAGTTAGAGTGATATTATAACAAAGTAAAGGAGAAAAATGTTGACATTCGGAATACACACCATTATTCCGAACTTTTTAGAACTAGATAGGAAGGAGTATAAGAGTATTAAGGCCAACTACTCTCGGTATAGAATGTACGATAATGTGAGTTTATAACTGGCTATATGTAAACGAGTATTTAAGTACCTTATCATTTTAGGATTAAAGAACAAAGAATACAGCAATCGATACCTAGTTACTTATTCAAACAGACTTATTGGATGCGACAAATTTAAATAAATACAAAGATAAATAAATATTGGGGGTATTTTAAAAAAATAAACATGTCCTTAAAATTAACAATTTCTTATTCGCAGTTATATAATTTTTTTTTATATTTTAAAATCTATTTATAATATTGTTGTCATATTCCTTTTAATCTTTACACTTTAGTCGATATTAAAGCTGTCTGCTTGTATTTCAATGTTTATGTTTTAAACTTTTTAATTCTATGGGCCCAAAAGTGCTAGTAAAAGACCCAAAAATTATGCGAAATGAGACCCAACCACATCGAAATTCCTACTTCAGCCACAAAGTGCCCTAATGAACCATCCAGACCACAGAGCACAGCGCAATCGGTTAACTTGCAAATCAATATTAAAATACCATAAATTTGTTCCTCTTTCGGTTGTTATTTCAAGAGTTGCGCAACTGAACAACCGCAAGGGCTTTCGGCTTTGCAAATGAACGGCAAATCGTTTAGTCAAGCAGAAATTAACCGCAGAAGTAACCCCAAGGTGGATTTTTTGGAGTACGAGTACGAGTATGGGTATGGTTTAGCCAGGCAGCTGCAGTGCGGATCCCCTGCGAAGGGAGATCGGCGGATCAGGCGCCAGAGGAAGTCGGACAGGAACTAAAATCAACGTCAACTCGAATGCAGATTGAACGTCGTCAGTTGGAACCCAAATCGGCTGGACTCTACCACACGCATATCCAATTATTTAAATCCAGGCCACCAAAATAAAAACAACGAAGAGGGCACCTCAACGGCCTCGGTAATGAAATGTTTCAATCACCGGCAGTTCAATCATCATCCAAATTGACAGAAAAACTAACTGCGAATAATAAAGCATATAAGCTGAAAATATGATTACGATGTTTAAATGCAAATGTCTGTTGGTCCCCACAGATGCTGAAATCAAGGCAAGGCCGGACATATCCAGCAGATGTTTGCGGCTGAATCGGGATAAAGAAGTGGTTCTGGGGACAACTTGGTAATGGAGAACATTCTTCTGATTGAATCGGGGTCTGGTCGATCCAATCGGTTTCTTATTTTCAGTCATTTCTGGGGTTTCGGTCTAATTTAACAGTCAATAAGATTGTTTGCCCCTTATAATGGATGTACAGTGGGGCTTGGAAGAGGTAAACCTTCAATTAGATAATAAACTGTTCAAGGTATTGCAAATTTTTAGTTTTCTGACTTGGAATAAGGGTATTTTATACAACATCCTTTCATTTATATTGTACTGTACTCTACATTGATCCTTTCAACAGATTTTCGACAACTTGTCACTCCACTTACCCACAATCATTACACATAAGTCCGAATAACTACCCTATCGATTTTAGTCCACATTCCATTGTGGTTTAAATTTCGTTACTCTACTGCAAACTCAGTTTCGATTTCGTGTCGGATCGGATCGTATCGAATCGAATCAGAACCAGTAGCCAATTTTGGCATAGAGTCAATTGCAATTAATCAATACCAAATGTGGTCAAAAGCTACAAAATAATTTAACCTTTAAAATGGCAATTAAATCGTTGCCCGATCAGTTCGGAATCAAAATGGTATCGAAATAGTTGTTGCTGTTGTCGGACAATTAATCGATGTTGAAGGCCCTCGACCCGCAGACAATTAAATAGCAAATTCGTAGAGTAGACGTAAACGTAAACGTAAACGTAAAAGAGCAACAAATTAATCGAGTTGAAGTCGCGTTGTGAACCCATTTTTGTTTCTAATTAAGCAATTTCGTGGCGCGTTTGCCAGGCGATTTTAATCGCGAGCGCGTTAATTGCCGCCTCAAGTAGTTGTTGTTCTGGGAAATGTGGGATTTGGCCAAGAGTGGCTAAGAGTGGCCGACACAACAGCCGCCGATCGTAATTGACCGCGATCAGTAATGACTCACAGAGATTACGAATTCCAGGGCCCATTCATTCTTTATTCACTTCGCTCCCAATCAGAGCGACTCAATGTCAATGCACTCCGAAGCGGCTGAATATGTATCTGAGACAGAAATACGTTTTAATCAACTTATCAAAAAGTGTCAGTCAAGTCGGCAATCAACATTTGCAATGTGTGTGGTCCCCACATCATCGTGCGTCCATCCTTCCTCCGAAAGTCGGCTCCTCAAGACCCCGCTAGCTGACTGACACCGAACTTAAGTGGCGCACAGCCACACACGGATGCCCAGATACCCAGATACAACGATACAACTCGGAGACTCGGATACTCGGATACTCGGATACCCAGATATACTCGCACTCCGATACTCGTTCTCACTGCGGGCCAGTTTTGAATGCAGCTATCTATGAGCTCGTGGTGGACACTCGTCAGCTGGCACTGGCTAGAGCTTCGAGCCATCAATCTTATTGACACTGTTTCTTTTATTTTTACACATTTTTTGTAACGTTGAGCAAAACCAAAAATAAAACAAAATCGGTGGCTATGTGCGAGTGAGCCCCGAAGCAATTGAAGCAGTTTAACCGATCTCGATCTCGGGCAATTGAGTTTCCACGCACACCAAGTTTGCGTATCTTTTGAGGTTGAGTGAAGCCGAGTGGAGTGCTATAATTTGTCGCTAATGGATCGGTTCATAACACGATATCACCCAGTGTTAACAGGATTTATCGGGGGGATTTGGGAATAAATTGTATTTATTGATTTCTAAATATGATCTCCATATATCAACTAAAGCTGGCTCATTTTAAAACGAATAATTAGTAAAGGTAAGTGATATCTTTTCAGTCTCCTTTAACCATATCTCATTCACCTGATTTATCAGTTTACCTACAAGCCTACTTTAGCTAATTTATTTCACTACTATAAATTCCTTCAAGCTTTCCCCCAAGGCGCATAAATTCACTGGGAAATGCAATTTAATTACGCCGAGATGAACTCGAATTGGCCACCAGGGCAGTAATGATGACAAAAGTGATCATAAAGCTGCCTCCTTCGATCATCAGCATCGTCATTATCATCGATTGTCAGCGATGCCGAAGTCGGATTCGCATTTGTTGTGATTGTCACAATTATTACGCACATAAATCGCAATGAAACCGGCAACAGGCCAACGACAATCGACAATCGACGATCTCAGATCCCAGTCAACTGATGATGAGTGGAGGCTGTTCGCAGATCGAAGATCGCGACGATCACGAGTCGGGAGTTGAGAATTGAGAATCGGTAAATGGGGTACCCGGCGTACATCAGCCATTGGCAAGGCCGGCAAATTGAGTAGCTCCGCTGTGTCCAACTGATCGCGGCTACTGGTTAACCAGATCGGATCCGCTCCTCAATCGCATCCCCTCTGCTTAGACTTAACGATCGGATCATCTGAGTACGCAGCCACCACTGCTTAGGATAAAAGCAGTTAGAGATGGGGTTTTTCATATGTGAAATATCGAATTGTTAATCGAAAAATGTAATTTATAATTTATTAAATAAGTACTATCGCAAGACATGACGTTACAATAAACATCTGTGTAAGAGAACACCTTAAATTAACTTTAAAAGACTATACCCCTATGGAAAATGTTTTGTTTTCAACCTTAAAAACCTGAATATTACAACTGCTTTAATTTGCAGTATATCCGTTAATTGGTTCCTTCCTCTTCCTTCCACTGGCATTTCGATTCGTTTATCACATTCTCACGCACCCATCTCCCATCCCATCAGACCATCAGACATCGGACTGTCTGCTCGTGGTGCATTTCATTAAGGCTTGTTTCTAACTGCTTAATAAAATTTATTTGTATGCACTGGAACGACGTCTTCGGTCCCCTTGGCCAAAATGTGAGGCAGCACAGCCTTGCTGGCTCCATCCGAAGATGAAGCTTCAGCCTCAGCTCCATCTGCAGCTCCATCTCCATCTCCAGAGTATCTTTCTGTTGGTCTGCGAGTACAGGACAAGCTTAAGCGTTGTTCGTGTTCGCTGTCAACTTGGGTGGTCCGAGAACTTGGCTCGCTGAACAACAACTTGGATGTGGGAACGAGGACGGGATGGGGGTTACGGGGCCTCCAAGTGGCTTCCCCTCACTGCGCGATCGCTCGATTGCTCGATCCTTTTCTTGTGACTCAGTTCTGGAGTTGGGGCAGCCTCCTCCGTATATAGATCAAAAGTTAGACAATAGCTGATCCCCAGTTGACATTGCCTTCGCCCCTTCTTCATTCAAACCCCCCTCTGGCGCCTACTGGCTGAAAGGCTTCCTGGAACGATGCTAGAATCTCTCAATTATCCGCGGAGTAACTAACGAAACTGATTATTTACCCAACACTCGACGGCTGATGGCTGGGGCTCCTCCACTCCACACTCCACTTGGCCCCATCGGTGAACCAGTTTTCTGTACGTAGTACACTGCCTTTTGTTTTCCCACCAACACTCCAAAGTTGGCCAAAACTCTTTAGAGATGATAATGAAGCAGTAATTCCAATAAGTGTGACTATCCGATTTCTCTGCGGGCCCCATCTTCATCAGCATCGTCGTCATCATCACGAACAAGTAATTAAAGCGAAACAAGTAATAAACAAACAATAAGACGACGTCCAAGACGCCGACGCCAAACATATGTCTGAAATAAAGGGAAGCATCAGCGACTCGCTGGGCATGCAAAGTATCTCTTTTGGTGTTTTTTTGTTGTTTTTTTTCTTTGGTTTAGGTTGGGGAAAAAGTGAAACCAAGGGAACCCAACTCGCTTCCCAATTAAACTTGACAAATGCGGCTGACCACACACACGCACTTCGATTCCCCGACTTCGGATATCTGTCGTGACTGACTGACATAAAATAATCAAAGCGATCCCTGCAGACATGTCATGCTGTATGACATCCACATCAACATCTTCCCGGCCTTCCGAGAGCTGGAGCTGTCAAGGGAAGTCACCAAAATTTCCCCACACGAAAAGCCCTTGGCACCGATCTCAGATGATCATCGGCGGCATAAACTCAGCTTGGGTGCGAGTTATGTGCTTCAATTAACACCAGAAAGGCCAGAGGGCGGCATCAAATGCGTTAAGAGGAGGTATTACTGTACTAAAGCTACACCCAAAAAAAAAATCGATATAAAGCGTAGATCGATTTTACATTATTTAAGATCAATTTTAATTTGAGCTGGCCACATCTAAATTTGCCCTGGTCGAAAAGAGTATTTCATGTAAAAACGATATGGGTTTTGCATGACCTGAAATTTACATGGCCATATCGATTTTACGGGGACATGCTTTTTTTGTGTGTATGATGGCATTCAAATATAAAGTAAGGGTATCTCTGAAAGATTGTACAAAATTGTACAAATTGTATTGTTAGTGAAATTAATCGAAAGTCTTGAAAGTCCAAAGCGGACCTAATTGGGGTCACTTAAGAAGAAATCAGTTACTAGCACTTCTTAGTAAGATGTTCTAACACTATAGTACAAATATTTTACAGAAATATGGAAGTAGTAGCTTGGACTCTGCAATGATTTTTAAAATTTTAGTTAGAGTTGTATATATTAGGTAGATTACACTATGCACTTAAAGCATTTCTCCCTCCAATAAACCTAATTTTCCCTATAAAGGGGTATCTCTCTAGCTAATCTTAACTACCCCTTTAAACTTTCTAATCAATTAAATGATAAGTTCCTACAATGGATCCGAACCTGAAAATAGTGTCAGCTACCGAACTGAGAAATGAGTTCAATTAAGGCTGGCCGACCGCAAATGCGACTCGACCAGATCGGCGATCTATTGAAATATTCAAATCGTATATCCAGTAGGTAGACATGACCACAACTGGAATCGGCTGGGCTTATAAGCTCATTATTAGTGACAGAATACCGAAGCCGAGTCTGAGTGTGAGCAATAAATAAACGATTAAGTAAAAGCAACAATTCGTGTGTGTGTCGGCCGTCAAGCTTAATTAGATTGCGATAGAAGCCCAGAGTTCTCGAACCGAATTATCATTGTGGCTGTGGTATAGAGCCACATATTTACGTGTACCCCTCAGCCTGCAGTCATAATAATGAGGCTTATGGGGATTATTTGTTTGTTTTGCCTGATGCATATTTGGTTGCGAGTGATTGACTGATTGACTCCCTGCCCGAATGCCAAAAGGGAGACCCTGCCCCATTCCGGAACCTCCCACGTATCTCGAAATATTATTTGCCTGATGAATGAAGTCATTTGCTTGTAGAAAATATTTTGACAGCTGTAAATATGTATCTCCACACCCCACGACGCGACGACTCGCCGTTGCCTCGTTTTCAAATTAACACAAATGAAGTTATAAAAATGATTTTTATATGCCATGCCCAAGTTATACAATATGAAATCCCAAACCCAAATGCGGAAACTTGTCTTTCATTCCATTTCAATTCAACATTTCTGTTCAGTTTCAGTTTCGGTTTCTGTTTCGGCTTCGGTTTGTTTTTGCCTTTGCTTTTCGGCCAACATGGGTGGTCTTTCGGGCCTAAGCTCGTTGTTGAGTCTTGATTGTTGTGATCTTGAGGTTTCTGTTACATACGAAATTGAAATTTCTGAATTTTTAATATTTCTCTTTTTGTCTTTTCGTTGTTCGACGGGGCTCAAGTCAAATGATAGATAAGCAGGTCGCAGTCTATTGAGTGTGAAATTGGGCGAACCCGAGGAGGTTGGGGTGAATAATTGGTAACGAAGAGTTAACACTCTAACTGTCAGGTGATTAGAACTGTTTTTCTCCTTTGATTGGTAAATTTATTTGGGATTTAATTAATATAATCATAAGTTAGGCTATTGGGGGAAAGGAAAGGCATGTTTTGTCGGTAAAAACCATCTTCTAACAATCAAAATGGGAATTTAAATTTTAAATTACTCCAAGTTTTATATCTTCCGTTTTGCCTACAAAATGACTCTACTCCAACCATTTGCCGTGCCCAATCTACCTCGTTTTTTCGCTCTATGTTAGGGTATACAGAAACAATTACAAAATGCCTCGCCAATGCCCAATTTCAGGCCATATTAACTGTTGAGCAGAAAATGCAACTGTCCGCAGCAGCAGTTTCAGTTCACATTAACCAAATGCGGTCAGCAGTCCAGTCACAGTTTAAACGACATTTTTCGCTGCTGCCGCTGTTATCGTGCCGCGGGTTTAAAAAAAAAAAAAAAAAAAACTCAATAAGGGGCAAGGGGCGTTTGGGGCTGCGGGTCTGACAGTTTTATTACCAAGGCGCATGGCTGCTTTTTCCAGTTGCGGCAGTTGCAGTTGCCAAAGCCTTAAAAGGCGCTACTAGTTGTTGCTGTTGTTCTTGTTGTTGTTGCTGTTACAGTTGCTGCCGTTGCGTCGCTGTTGTTGCTTGTTGGTTGTGCGATAAGTTAACAGTTGAAATTAATTTTTGTCACTTCATAAATCGCCGCGTCTGATTGCCATTGCCTTTTCTACCTAACACCCATCCTACACTGAAGGAAAAAGAGCCATTTAAGGATATAAAATTAATATGGTATTGCTTAATTGTTAGCATAACATCGAATACCTTGGATCATGTTTAATTGAGCCGTAATAATTAACTAATTAAATAACATTTTAATCCATTTAACTATTTACTTGCTTTTTCTTTATATTACCATAAGATCAATACTTTCGACCTTACTTTTATTTATCGTAAATTGTGATTAAATATTTATTTGAAGATTATTGGGGTCACTTATGTATAAATAAGTTCCTAAACCAAAGACCTACATTATGGTAGGAATTTTTGTTACGAATTTGGAAGTTGTTGCTATACTGGGTGGAGCTCTGAATTGATTCTTCCAATTTGAAGGATAGTTTTTTATACAGGTATAGATTATTATTATCTATCCAAAAACACAGCCTTGTTTTTTCACAGCTTAACTTCCCTCTGACTTATGACTGCTTTTGACCCACAAAAGTGATAGAGTGAGCGCTTAAAGCACACTCATTAAATAGTTTTCACCCATCTAACCACTCACATGGATAGAACTTTCTTAAAGTGCTAGCCAGGAAAGAGGCTAGCACATGAGCCGGTAAGTATTTTCCTCAATGGCTCAATTTGGCGGCCAAAGGGAGTGGGAAAGGTAAGTAAGTACGTAAGTTCCCCCAGTTCTCTTGAGGCGCTGGATATCGTGATTATCATATGACGTGACAGCCTCGCATATTTATGAATGCATTTGGGTCATAAACAACGTGGTTCTCGGTGTTGTTGTTGCGTTTCCAACGCAAATTGCGCACTTAAGAAGTAAAATCGTTTTGGTTAAGAAACTTTTCGTGTTCCTATCATTGATTGAGTTCTTTGATGGTTGCCAATAATAATTTCAGGCTATACGCGCTCTCCCTAATTCGGGCTGAAATTGGCCCAATTGCATACATTAAAAGATATTGTGAGTAGAGTGCAGGCTTATGGGTGGATGTAATATCACCCCATTAGGATTTAATTGAATGGCCTGTTTATTTTCAGTCTCTTTCCATTTTATTTCAAATCACTTTATCCAACCAGCGGCGCCATTTAAATTTCAATGGGAACAAGGCTGACAATCACCACCAGAGGCAAACACTTCAGTTACTCGATCAATTTATTAAAAAACACTATTTTTGCTCAGGGGTACTATCACCTGTTAGAAAATCGCTCATAACTTTTCACTTATCAAAGAGCTCAGTTGACCTGCACTCGAAGGCTTCTTTTGCCCCCCTTCTTCTCTTTTGTTTAGAGCAATTTCCTAAGTAAATTTTCCATTTAGAACATGCAAAGGCAGCGCAGAAAAGGAAACTTTTCCAGCAATTTTCCAACGGCAAGAGCACAGAGATGAGAAAATCAGAGGCCTCCGAGGAGAGGGGTAATTGCAGGCCGGTGTAATTGAAATTCGTTTGTTTATGTTGTCATTGTTGTTGTTTCTTTTTCTGTTTCTCTGGCTGTTCGGGACGCGTCTTCTGCGCAAATTGAAAATTACTTAATGGTTCAGTGGCGATCGCTGTCGCTGCCGTTTTCCCGCTGGCCCCGCTTTCCCGCCTTTCCGTTTCTATTTTCCCGCTTGTCGCTGTCTCAGCTACTGGTTAAATGGGCTCAAAGTGCCGGACAAATGCGAAAATTGCCTTCCACCGGCTGGCAAAGGTCAGAAAGGGGGGTTCTTAGAAAAGTGAGGCGAGTGTTGGGAGTCTATCCGAGTTTAAACCAAATTGTTCATCTTTTTAAAGACTGTATGCAGCTTAAAAAATTTTTAAAATTAGATAGGTCAAGACGGGTTTTAATAAATAAGTTAACATATGACTGATCTTTCATATTTTTTACCTACACAGAGAAAAAAAACCAAGAACATTGCACTCAAATTAAGAACATTCGTTCTTAAAAACCGGGTAAGCACAAATGTTCTCATTTCGAGTCGAATGTTCTCAACATCAGAACGAAATGGTGTTAGCTAAAAATCCGACATTAAGTTCATTTCGTTCTATTTTCAAGTTGATTTTGTCCTTAATTCAAGAACATTTTTAAATCAAATGGATACAAAAATAAGTTAATTTGTTATATTTTCAGAACAATTTGCTCTCAATACTATAGCATTTTGAGTTTGACTTTAGCTAAAGATAAGAGTCTTTTAGGATCAAAAGTAATTTATAAGTAATATTAAAGAGGTAGTTGTCCAATTACCTTTTCCAAAAGTGACTTCATCCTACACCTTATGAAGGTGAGGGTTACACTTGACTTCCAGTTAGTGTGGAAGTTTATTAAAGACTTAAGCCAGAAAAATAGTCTTAAAGTCTCAGAATCTGACTTGGCCTTGGTTCATTACGGGCTAGACCCAGTTGGGAATTCTATATAAGACGACAAGGGCAAATCTAATGGTAAGGTCGTATTGGAGCAAAGGAAAATGGTCTAATGCGTGCTAGATGTCAAACGAAAACATCCTAACGCGTTCTAGGAAATCCACAAAAATTAAAGAATAGAGTTTTGAATCATTTTAAGTTAAAATGCAACTTAATTTTTGTTCTTTCTTTAGTCCTTTTCGTTCTCAAACTAAGAACATTTTGAGATATTGTGGTTTTTGAGAACAAATTCGATTTGATTTAAGAACCATGTGCTAAAATAATAACGATTCGTTCTTATTTCAAGAACATTTTAAGCTCAACTAGATTTTAAGATCCAATTCAACTTAATTCAAGCACATTTAGAACATTTTGAACTTGAAAAAGGCGTTTCTATGTTTAAGAACATTTTTAACTCAGATGAGAACGTCAGAATTCTCTCTGTGTAGTGACCGTCATCCTTTCGTTAACATATTATTTCGTTTGATCGTCGAATGGATTTATGGCCATTTTGATTAGTCCCCTAGATCGCATAAAGTGCAGCGTTCATAATTGCTAGATGCAAACGGTAAATTGAACATTTGCCACACCCTCTTGTGCGCCAATAAAATCCATAAAATATGGCCTGGCAATTTTTAAGATTAAACGCAATCTTGTATCGATTATCAAAAGCTGTTCGTGGTTTTATTATAATGCCATTAATCTGCATCGAAAATGGCGCACAAAATAGACGGCACACATGTACAGACATCCGTTTTACGTATTTGCAGCTCGACAGCTTCCCATATGTTTGCCATATATCATGTGGACCACAAATGGCCGTTAAATGCAATTAACTAATTTGTTGTCGAATGTACGTTTTTGGCAACTGTTTTAATCGCCTACGCGCACACGGAAAATGTTGCATTAATTTGTCAAATTAACACCTTTGTTGGGGATTATAAAAACTTTTAATATTTTGTTTCCCTCACCCGCCACAGTAATTTTTCAAAAGCAACAAATTTATGACTTTTTCACTGGGCTGGCATTTTAATTCGCCGATTTTGTAGCTGACTGGGCCAAATCTCACGCTAAATCATTGTTTGCCATAGCAGCTGCAGTCGGCCCCCAGCCACCAGCCAACTCCATATAGCATATAGGCACTCCGAAAACGTTTCCGAATTGGAGGCCCAACGATATCAGCGACAACGACGCCATCGCCTACAACATTCATTCAAATTATGGAACCGCACTGCGATCGAGATCTCGTTTTAGTCACGCTAAATTTATACACAAAAAAGAGCTTGGAAAAAAACCTAAAAATGAAACTGAGAAAATGAAAAAGCCACAACAATAAACACACCTTAAACCCCGGAGCGAGCGAGACAGGCGACCACGGACCGACAGGGACAGCCTGTTTTTGGAGAGGGAACTAAACAACAAAAAAATCGTTTCAAGTTAATTAGCGAGCGCGACAAAACCCACCCAAAAGCGTAGATTTATGCACTCGGAATTCGTTTTTGGGGACTCCGTGCCTTTGGAACCCTCTCTAAATAATTATGGGTTTGACAGCCATCAGCGTAATGAGTAAATTGCCAAGGAATTATACGTATTCGGGTTTATTTGGGCCAAGCTTGTAAGTAGTGGAAAATTGGGTAATAGAAAAGTTTGACAGAACAATTGTCCTATTAACCACGGGAAGCACTTTTGAAAACTTTGATAGTTGAATAATGGGTAAGACATTATATTTGTAAGTTGTATCTATAAAACGTGTGGATAATTGGCTAAAACTGTCGTTAGTGCTTAAATGGCTGAGCTTTTCAATCTTACAAATTGCATTAAATGATACTTAATAAAGCAATTAAAGTTAACTCGTTGAAGAAGAAGTAACTCTCGCAGTTATATGATCATTTATAGCTAATTCAATAATTAAGTAATGGCCGAATAATTCTATCTAGTGAGCTCTTAAACGTAATAATACAGTGATATATAACATCTAGAATCCGTAATAAAATCTAGATTTATAAGTTCTTAAATCATTTCAATTGAGTAGAGCTTCGGAAATTCGTGACAGATAAATAACTACCTCATAAAGGTAATCAAATGGCCACCATAAAGTGGCTTAAATCACTCTCACTTCACCACTTGAACCACATGATCCATGGATTTACCAGAGATTCCAGGGGACTAACCAAAAACTATCAAGGAATCTGAATTGCTTGTTCAAACAGCAATAAGCCACCCCATAAATGAACTCCCCAGCATATGGAGTACACCCACCCATTCCATCCCCCCAAAATGTAACCCATGAAATTATTAGGCAAACGATTACGAATTCCCTGCGGTGGCATAAACTAAATTCATGAGAGTGCCATGATTGCTGGGAGGTTGTTTTAGGGTTGCTTTCGATGGGAAGGGATGGCGGGGTGTGTACATACGCACTCACACACAAGCACATGCGAAAGGGGGTTGGGGGCGAGGGCATAATGAGCTTAAGTTATGTTACATAAGCCATAAGGACATGAAAACCACTCGAGCAGACACTTCAGTTCGGGGTGAGTGTTTCGCCTCCTTTTCGGTGGTTGGCAAACTAATGAGCTGTGGGTTGCTGTGGTTTGGCTCTGTGGTGTCTGTCGCTTGTTTGCTCAACCGCTTTATGAGCCACCACTCAACAACTCGTCTCCTCGAGTGTGTTTTTGGCTTTGGTCGAGAGAGTGAGTGCTGCACTGGCACTGAAAGAAATGGCCACTAAAACTTTAACTAGTTTGGGGGAAGATGAAATACACATCCTATTTAACACTGCAAACTAAACTGAAATATTGTTCAACCCAACTCAAAAGTTCTTGAGATTCTGTATTGAGACGTCGGATTATAGAATCGCTTTTAAAAAAAAATATTTAAATACCCAAGTAAATTTGTATAAAATATATAATCCGTCGGATTTTCGAATCGCTTGAAAACCAAAATCTCTTAAGTCCCGAATAAATTATTATGATTTCAATAAAGCCTCTCTTCTGAGGGGTTTACCCCAACTAAGTTACTCATTTGAATTGTCTTGTAAAACTTTAGAATACAATTAAAAAGTATAGTGGGAAACTAAATGTTCACACCTTTATAATAAATCGTTTAACACAAAACATTTTTTTAATATATTTGTTAGTATTAAAATTGGATAATATTAAGTGATGAACATGTTTTATTTTAGGGGCAAAAATCATTTAAGCATAATCCCAGCCTTATTCAAAATAAATTATAGTCCTTTTACAATTGGCACACGTTTATATTAAATCTTTTAACTCAAAGCACGTTTTAAACACAATTTTTATAAATTCTTATTTGCTAAGAAAGAACAAGGTCTCACCTGAGCTGGGGCGATCGCTGTAGCGGGTGCAGTAGACCCACGCGGGCCAAACGATTGGTGTGCCCGAATCCTCGCTGGACTTGCCTCCCGCTCCCGTGGTTCCCGCTCCTCCGGCTGGTGGTGGCGACTTGACCAGATCCACTGGCGCCACCGAGGTGTTGGTGGTGCTGCTGCTGGTGGCGGTGCTATTGGAATCGTTGCTGTTGCTGCAAATGTTGGCCAGGGAACTGGAGAAGCTCAAGCTCGAATTGGCAGCGGCGTTGCTTTGAGCCAGATTCAAGGGTTTTCCTGATTTTTTGGGCACTTTCAGGGGGTTTCTGGTGCCATTGGCAGCTGCAGAATTTTTACCGCTCCCAGTAAGGCCGCCACCCACACCGCCACCTCCTATATGGGCACTCAATCCACCGATTTTGGGCATCCTGGAGCCAAAGTCTGCCTTTAGAATGTTGTCTATGCTGAACTTGAGAGCGCGTTCGTGTAGATTTTCATTGTTGTTGAGGTGATTCTGCATGTGATGATGGTGATGGACCTGATCCCGCTGCAGGAGCAGTTGCTGATGGGGATGGACTCCGGCGCCTCCTGGTCCCAGACCCAGGGCCGTGGCCGTCAGCTGAGCCAGTGCATCCTGACCGCTGGGCACCGTGGCCGCCGCTGCTGCCGCCATGGCCATTTGCAGCTGTTTTCCCGCCGCTGCTGCGGTGAGGGCGTTTACCCGGGCGGCGGCCATCAGATGCATCTGCTGCTTCATCAGCTCCTCGGCGTAGAGCTGGGACTTCCGCAGGAACTCCTCCTGGAAGGTACTCCCCGTGGAGGGGGGCAGCTGCTGCAGGAGTTCCTCGGGCGACAGGGGCGGACCTTCGCTGGGCGGCAGAACGGTAGAGGTGATGCTACCACTACTAAAAGCCGACGGTCGGTAGATTTGACTTATCAAAAGCCGCTGCCTGGCCTGGGCTTGAGCGGATAGGGCCGCCTGGGCAGCCTGCGACTGCTCCTGACCCACGCTCAACACACTGGTCTCACTGCAGCAGCTGGCAGGATCCTCCAGGTCCAGATCGTGCATGCCTTCCTCCTCCGCCTCATCCTCCTCGTCCTCTATGTTCAGCTGCTCCTCGCACTCCGCCTGCATCAGCTCCTCCTCCTCGTCCCGCACTTGCGGCGAGTTGCCCGGCTGAGCCAGCGGCAAGGGCAGGCAGTCCGGATGCATTTCACCCACTTCCTGGCCGCTCCTTCCTCCCGCTCTCCTCCGCGCCTCCTCGTGGTCCTCTGCCTCCTCCAAGGAGGGAATTGTCAGCTTGAGCGGGGGCGGTCGGCTGCTGGCCAAGGTGGACATCAGTTTTCAGCGCTTAGATCTTCAGCTTAAAAGTTCACAGGGCAGACCAAAAGCCGACGGCATTTCAAGGCAGCCAGAAATCATCAAAAAACCCCGACCACAGAGATGATCACTCCGATAGGCAAAAGATAGGCGCTCCCGACTCGATTGACAATTGGATTTTGGGTGATAGACTTATCGATACCGACGTTAATCCGCTCGCCCGTTGAAACGTAACGTGCGCTGTTACGAACCGCCGACCAAGTGGTTCTCTCGCGAACTGACAGCAAAGCGAGACGGCTGCACAGCTGAGAGCAGCCGGGCAGAGAACTCTCTCTCGCTCGCGCGCTCTCCCACTCTCCATCCCGCTCTGGCTTTTTCGAACATCCAATCAGCGGCTGCGGGGCGTGCCCTACGGTTGTCCCGCTCGCACGCACGGCCTGTCGCCTGTCAGTTGAGGTTATGTTAAGTGTTTGTATATTTGTTAATTAAGTGCGTCGTCGCTCGGGAAAGAAGTGAAGAAAACGAAAATAGGGATAAGAACTCCACTCCATTTCCATCTGCGCCTTGTCGTTTTGATTATGCGCTGCAGCATTTAAGTCGTAAATCTCACTCTATGTAGGCTGCCCTCTTCCTCTTTCCCTGCCTCTTCTTCGGCCCCTCCCTTTGGTCTCCTCTTTGCGGTCTGGCATCTGCAGTCCTTTTTTGCTGGCATCCTCCGTCCTGCTTTATATACCCACACACATATGGGCGGACGGGCGTGTGTGTGTACGTTTATGTACAACACATGCCACAGCTTCCCCGTCTCCCTCGCTCCTTCGTTTCTTTTTACTTCTTTGCTTTTTGTTGTTGCCCCCCGATACAACGAAAATTTTTGCGCTTTTTGATGTCATTGTTGTTGTTAGCTGCGCTTTATAAATCACCACCACAATTTTTGTTGCCCCAACATCTGCCGTGATTTCATAATTGCTTTTGATGCTTTTTTGTCGCCGTTTTATTGTTTGTTGTCGTTTTGCCTTCACACATCCCATCGGACAACATTGATGATAGTTCTGCGTAAATGAATACCAATACATGTACAATTGCATATGCTTAATCACAGGCGTAGGTTAAAAGCCATTGAGAGGGGGGTTGACATGATAAGGGGCGGGGGTTCTGAACCCTATTTGAGTGTTACTCTTCAAAAACTTCAAAAGAGTTTCACAAAGAAATTAATAAAGAGTAAATAAAGTGGAACCTTCAGGATCAAATTAACTAATATCAATGTATTAGAACTAGTAATTCCAAATAATCACAGGTATTTCTTTGATTCCAAGTTGATTCTTGAGAATCACAAGGAAAGTACAAGGTTATTCAATTAGCATGACTAAAATGCAAGAACCGTTTTCCTTATCTCTTGAATTTATTTTATTTAAACATTGTAGTTACCAAGTTGATCGTTTTAAATATTTTTTTTTGCAAAGTTTGCTAATTTATATCTCTAGTTTTCCCTTGCTTCCACCCCTGACAAATGGACTGACATGCGTATGTTTTGGGCTTGTCTAATTGGCCAACATATTGCATTGTTGCAGTGCTTTGTGCTCATAAATCTGTATTTAGCTTTCCTTTCAAGTATTTGTGACATTTTTTGTGCAGCATGTGTGGGGTGAAAACGGGTTTGCCGAGCTTGAGTTTGTGTGGGGAATGCTGATCACTCTTTTAATTAAATCAGAAAAACTTAGTTATAGTTGAAAACGAAATGAAACCTAGGGAGGGCTCTTTAGCGACTATGTCCAGAGTGGTTAATGGATCATATTTCATATCTGAAATCGACCATCAAAGTTGCACCTTTTCCCCGTTATCGCCGACAGATTGGTCATAAAGTATCGGAATTCCAGCGATCTTTTTATCGCTGCTGTTGAACCCATAAAGCCCCGGATCATGGAGGTTTTCGGGCTGTCCACGCTTTATTATCGCGTCGGATCGCATCGGTGGAACCACGCCCCGAAATGCAAACCAATCCAAGCCAGTTTAATAACTTTGTTGCAGCATTACAAAGCAGCGAGTGCCAGATGCCGACACAACGATAGTATAGCCCCCGACCAACGAATTAATCAGGCTTAATTCCCAGCCCTTGACAAAAGAAACAATTATACACAGCGATTAGGAGGAAGGAATGGGAATGGAAAAGAGACATACAGTCGAGCTTCTATAACTTCACCTTCCATTTGAAGAGCTGAAGACTGGAGTTGTAATCACCCTAACGATATGTTTGCTTGAAGATTTGAACATTACCCCATAGCGATCATTACCATTATTTGCCTTAAATTTGAATGTGCTAAATGGCTGTTTGAATTACAGAAGTTCGACTGCTGTAACCCAAGACCACGAATTATGAATAAAATTAAACGCAATTGCTCAAAATGTCTGAAAAGCAAACCGATTCTCCCCGCCAGTTCCCGTTCACCCCAGCCATTTCCTGAAGATTCCAGCCGAAGAGGAGACATGATTAAAGCCGCGCACGAAACGCTTTTCACATAAAAGACGCCGCGGAGCGTAAGGCGATCTCGCTAGTTAATCGCGCAGAAAATCTTCATCAGAAATGGACGGCAACCGAAAGCCAGAAAAGCAACAAAAAGCATCGCAGTAAAGTTACTCAAACTAAAATAAATACAATCAAAACATGAAGCCTACAACGCAAGCAATAAGTAACAACGACAACACAACGACAACGACAAAAGAGCAAAGCGCGCCGGCAAAACATTACAAGACCTCCATCTCTACCTCTCTCTTTCCATCCACAGCATCAGGCCTTGCCGCCAACAACAACAAATAGCATAATCGCAGTGAGTGAGCCGAGGGAACTGCCACCCCACCCGCCCCCCAACAACTCCCCACTGGGCACACAATTTAGATGCGCGGCAATAGATAAACTTAAAGAGGCTTTTATTTAAACAAAGCGCAGCAGCAGCGCAAGAAACGCCAATGAAGCTGCTCAGTCAGGCAGACAGAGAGTAAGATTCAGAGGAGCGGATTCAAAAATCAGAAGGTTGGGGCGCTAAAAAGGATTGAGCTCTATATATTTTTACTTATTTGAAGGACCTTCTTTAAAACAAGATGTTTCAAATCATTGAATTTAATATGCTTGAGTTATGAGTCCCTGTTCGGGCGCCACCTTATAAGAGTTCAAGTGAAAATTAAAGTTATCTGTGAAAAATTGCTTTATAATTTCTTAGTTGGGCGCCAATTTCATTTAGCATGTTCGATTTTACCTGCACAAGTCACAGCAATTCTTGCGTGATCTAAGAGCTTTAAGGAATCCCTGTTCGGGCGCCACTTAAAAGTTCAATTTTTCTGAGTTTATGTATTTTCCTGGAAACTAAATAAGCCAATATATGATTTTATGTAGGTATTTCTAGGCACCTAACCTAAGAAGACTGCGAAATTAACAGTTTTCAATGATTCCCACAACCAATCAAGCCAATTTAACCATTTATCCCTTTAGATCCTTGAATTCAGCCCTGTTCCAGCTTTCAGTAGCTAAGTGAACTGAGCTGGGGAATAAGAATGGGGACCCAGTTGAAGCCTGATCTCCGAGGCTCTGCCGCTGCTGTCGGACGAAGCGCAAAAATGTATGTAGCTTACAAACGAGCAACATGAGAAGAACAGAAACAGAACAGAGCGCGGATTCGGATTGGTGCTCTCTTTCTCGCCCGCTAACAGGATCGATGGCCCTCGTTAGCTTAACCGCTCTCATTGTCAATCTCATAGGACTGCGGTGTTGCCTACTTGGCTATTTAATCGCTAGGTCTGGCGCCTTTCATATAATCCTTACAGATCTGGCTTTTTCTGATCTCATGAAGTTGCAACTCTGCCGAACTGCATTTGCCGCTTTTTGTCGCTGTATGCGTTTGTATTCGCTGCTTTTCGAGCTGATCTTTTAATCGAATCGTAGCAGTTATTATGTTGCGACTGGGGATTGGATGTGGATTGTGGATTGTGGAGACCGTAATTGTTGTGATTTTGCGGCCAGTTTGTCTAATGTCGTTTAGCAAACAATGGACATGGCTGTGTCATAAGTTAACCGAAAAACGAATTCGAGCAACAAATATCTAACATGGGTTGCGCAAATTAATATTTTGCCTTTTGGCTTGCGCAATTTCGATTTGACGTGTGTTGTGATTCGATTTGATTTTGCTTTGATTGAATTCGATTTCTTGTCTCAATTGAAATTTGCATAATTTATTCGTTTGAGAGCGTGCTGCTCTAATTGCAATTAACACGTGACGACAGCGGTAATCATCATTATCACCTCCATCATTATCATCGTCGTCAGTCGACAGTCAAACTCCCATTCCATTATCCATTTCTCGATTCCCAACTTCGTTCCACTTGTCGACAGTTTGGAGAGAAAAATCAATAACAGGCATGTGGAAATTGTATTTAATTGACAGTTAAATGGTTTTCAACTCGCCATGGAAATCGATTGGGTTTGGCCCGCAGATGCCATTGGGGTTGTTGGGGGTTAAAAGAAGGGGGTTTGCCGGGGGGTGGTGCGTAACAGCCAATTAGCAGTGGAAAAGTTTTCAAGGAAAATTAATAAGTAGGAAATACCGAACATGTCAGGGGAGGGCCACTGATTTGTCAGTTTAAAACGATAAGGTGGTTTACAAAAATGGTGGAGTACTCATTAAAAATTTACGACATTTAAGGGTTATGAAAAACGGGTCAAAATCAGGATAAATCACTATAAATTTATAATTATAATTTGTGTAATTATTTAAAAAATGTATTGAACTAGAAATTTTTCGTATTTAAACCGTTTTGACACTAGGGAGCAATCCACATTTATATTGTTCTTAAATACCTCTTATTTTTCTTAAGAATTCTAAACCATTTTTTCAAAGAAGTGCATGTCTTGCGGTTCGCTTAAGAATAGAACCATTTTCCTACACTCTTTCCCACATTTACCTATCCATTCAAATTCAATTCCCCCAGCGAATAGGACCCAAGGCGAATAAATAAAACGCGACATTTGAACTGAACTGACAATCACCTAATTACATGCACAAACACAGCCGCACACACACACACATACACACTGTAATTGAAGTGCGAGGAGTGCGGCGACACAAAGAGCGAGACGGCAAGTGGCGGGGGGAAGTGGGGTAATTGCAAGGCGATGGCCTGTCATCAGTTGCTCGTGTTCTTTGTTGTTGTCGTTGCAAACCGCTTAAGCAAATATCATTAAATAAAAGGTTAATAAATAGCACAAAGCACACATTGCGGTCGAGCGAGAGAGCGAGACAGCCTGACACAATATGGCCGACAAGGCTGACGTGTGTGTTGCCGAGAGGGAGAGGGAAAGCTCGCCTGTGTGTGTGTGAGCAAGCAGTTTGTAACGCCTGTTTATTTATGTACGAGCTAAAGAGAGGGAAGGAGAAGGGGGCTCTGGCGGGTCCTTTCAATTTAACCGTCGCTCCTCCATGCAAATGTCAATTGTCAGTTGTTGTTGATTTAAGTTTATTTGGTACAACAATCAACTAATTACGGCTTGTTAAATTGCAGCCATTGAAATGACCGTTTAAACCATTCAATTTCAATCGCATGCAATTTACCAATTCCCCCTCTCACTCTCCCCCTATCTTGTGGTCTCTCTCTGGCCTCTCTGTCATGTGTCATGTGTGTGGATTTTTATTTGATTTATTCCCGATAATGTCCAGAGCGATGGTCATCGTATATCCACTATGATAGGATTTTAAGTGGGGACTTTTTGACTCAATATCGGAAAGATCAAAATTTTAAAACTTTAGCAAACTCCTTATTTTATAGAAGTCATTGCATACTTTAAGGCGACTGACAGTGAGAATTCCCATTAGAATCACTCTGTTTATCCGATCGATATGAAATTTGGTATGTTGGTGTGAATTGAAAAGACAATGGTTTTCTCTTTACGACATTTTTATTGCAACAAAGCTACAACTAAATGACAAATATATGTGATTGTAAAATTGGATAACTTTATATTACTAAATTTAATCGTTTTTTAGTATCACTACCTTGTGAAATATATATTGCAGATTGCACAGCATAAAATTGCAGTGGTGAGGGGACATTGAGCAGCTTTCACCTTAGAAATTACCGTAACGCCTACGATCTGTGGACCATCATCGATAGGATCTATGGGCCAGGAAAACCGAAACGAAAAGCAACAAAAGCATCGACGCCTCTGCAATTTGTTGTACACGAAATGCAATTTGCTTAAAATTTATCGCAATTTAATCATCAACATGGAAATATGCCCCCAAAGCGGTCGAGGGAGTGAGATGGAGAGCCCGGGGCCAGAACGAGACGGTGCGAGTGCAACAAAACTATTAACGCCAAACGATCGAGATGCCGGCCAAGATCTCTCTCTGCGTCCCCCAAGAAGGGGCTTCAGTGCTCTTTCCACCTGCTCCCACCAAACGCTTCAGGCCAAATTCGCGATGGCAAATGTTTTCATTCATGGCAGTCGCGAAATACATGCAAAAGGAGTCGAATGGCAAATGGCCTATACATATAAAAGACGTTCATTTTAATTGCAAAGGCAATTAAGAAAATGTAATGACTTAATCCATTCTGTAAAACAGTCAGTTTCATAACGAAGACTAGCCAGGAGTACCCATGGTTATATTTACTATGCTTTTGTAATTTTAAAAAAAAAACATTTATTTTAAAGTTTTTATATCATTATAAACTATTTTTAGTAAGCAGCTTTACTTTATATGATAACTAACTATTCATGCGCGGATCCACGGGGCTTGATATGGGTGATATATTACCCCCCACTCGGGTGAAAAATGAAAGGAATATTGGTATTCAAAAAGTATGCAACAAAAAATTTGGTCTGATATCACCCCGCACAACAAAATCCTAGATCCGCCACTGTAACTCTTCCTTTACACTTAATACCACTAATATACCACACAAACACCCTGTAATGGCAAAGTTTGCGAGAAACAAAAGGTCAGGCGACCCAGCCAGGAAGAAGAAGCAGAAAAGGCCAGGGGATCAGGGAGAAGAAAGGAAAGCAGAGGAGTTCCAAGAGGCCAAAAGCGGGAAAATTTGCATTTTTGCCACATTTAACGGTTTTTGTTGCAAAGCAACCGCTTCATTGCATTCAAAATTGATTTGTTCATGACGAACTCATTTCGGTGGGGGTCGGTCGGGGGAGGGTAGGTAATGGGTAACAGCCAGTCCCAGACGACGACTTATGGCTGCTGTTAGCCCCTCCTGGGACGAAATAACTGCGATGAAAGCGGCTCAAACGGACCCCGGCAATTAACCAAAAAATTTGCCCACACTTAACGCTTAATTGGATGGGGTCAGCGCAGTAAAAATGCTGAGAAACACAGAGTCTGCAAGGCGAGACAACAGTAAAAAGCGCAGGAATGGCGAAACTGTACCAAAGAATATTTGTATGTCGGCAGTAAATCTGCTGGCATCGGACATTGACACATTCAAATCGATCAAACTTTTTGCTCTCTGTTGGGCGCCAAAAAACTCATTTAACTTTTGTGACCGGCAAGTGTCAAGTCACTGTAGCGAACGACAAAAAAAATACACATTTCTATTGATATTTGCTCAAAATGACAGTTCTGATTGCCGACGACTTTTGCACGCGACAGCATTTCGGGCTAAAACAATACGAACATTTACAAATGGAAACAGGTAATAAAAGCTTACATGTATAAATTCAGAAAATAATATCGCGATTATAAAAAAAATGTAATTTTATACTACTTTTTCAAGAAAGCATCCTGTGGGACTGCTTCGTAGCCCATTTTCTACATTCTCCATTTAAAGACCTTCACTCCTTTAATGTCAACTCGCTTTCACAGCTCTGACAGCCAGCGCTAATGAGCTGGTTAAGTGAACAAAAAAGCTCCAAACTGATTTTCCCATCAATTTCCAACACCACACAAAACACACATGCAGCCCCAGACATGGCTGCATTATAATAAACATCATGTCAAGCCAAAAGGTCAGCGGCGAAAGGAAAGTCCTCCGATATTCACACAGCCTGCGGGTCTCATCGATACGGTTTCCGAATGCCATTCCTGTTCCCAACCAGCTAACAAAAGTGGCTTAAATCAACGGATGACAATGCTAACGAAGCAGTCAGCAAACAACAAACAAACTGCGACACTCGGCAAGAGGAGCAGGCAAAAACTGGCGGAGGATGGGGCCAAAGATGAGGAGGAGTAGCCAGGAGTCGGCACCTGGAATTGAGTGCAAAATATGGCGCAGCAAAGAGATGGGTTACGCTGAGAGAAAAGTCTTTGCAATGTCTGAGCCTCTTCTTAAGACGATCTTAAATAAGAATACGATTGATCTTAAAACCGAATTAATGTAACATTTTGGATGTGTATTTAGAACAAAGCTCATTCATCTCGATTTTGTTAATGTGCAAGATGCTAGAATATACCTTATAAAGGACATTTTTATCAAAACTTCGTACTGATCAATTTGTATTTTCCTCAATGTATCCAGTTGGAGGAGGTACTTCTTATGTCTTGTCCATGTTACTTAGCGTCTTAGAGCAGTTGGCGCGTCATGTAGCCAATTAAAAAAAGCGAAAAACGACAAGCGCGAAGACTGGAGATCGGAGAATGGAAGAAGGGGTATGGGATATGGAGAATTCGGGACTGAGATTCGACAATGGCGGAGGCTGGAGGTGCAGCGACTGGCTGCCCTGGTCACGATCTCAGCCAGAGTCGCCCAGAAATCTAAGCGAGGCAATCAAATTAGGAAAGAAACAAAGTTGAATTCTCCCCGTAGATCTGACCCACAGAGGAAAGTAAAAGGGGGTGGGAGATGGTTGCAGCGCCTTAATTGCATCTTTAATGTGGCAAGAGCACACACACTCGTATGCTAATAAAGGTCAGGCGATATGCACATCTTGATAGGCGAGTGTCAACGTACCGTTGAACAAATTTCATGCCTGATTTTTTGGTTTTCTGCCTGCTTTTTTTTTGGTTTGAACGGCAGCTGGGACATTGCAACATGACACCTCGACATGACAGCAAAATGAGCTTCTGTTGCCCGACTCCTTTTCGAGATCTCCGCCGCAGCAGCAACGGCAGCCACCGGAGTGAGTGACAACTGCAACGGCATGGCTTTCAAATATTTAACACCAGCCTCCAGCAGCAGATTGTGAGCCCGAGTTTCGACGCACCAAATGCATGTGAAATCGATGCCAAATCGAACACTTTTCGCACTCACAGACAGATAAAGCACGGACAGGGAGAGTGGACATTAGCTTTACAGTAAGCATTCGCTAATGTGATATATTTATATATTAAATATTTCGATTATTTGAGGGTTTGGAATTGGGTTCACATTCCATGGCACAGAAATCACTTACAAAGGTTCCCAAAGGAAAAGAAAGAAGCCTGTTGTCTTGTGGAATGAATCCGTCACACTACATATATTGTCGCATACTTTTAGATACCTATGTAATTTGTTTGTAAACTCTGATCATTATACTTGTTACTCGTAGAGTAAAAGGGTATATTCTATTCGTGCAAAAGTATGTAACAGCTAGAAGGAAGCATTTCCGACCCTATAAAGTATATATATTCTTGACCAGGGTCACTAGCCGAGTCGATCTAGCCATGTCCGTGTGTCCGTCTGTCCGTATGAACGCTGAGATCTCGGAAACTACAAAAGTTAGAAAGTTGGGATTAGTCACACATATTCAGCGCAAGTTTATTTCAGTCACGCGCCACGCCCCCTCTAACGCCCACAATCTTCTTTAACGATTTTAAAAGGTGTATGGCGCCCACACCTTTAAAGATTTCGGAAAAGTAAAAATGCAATTTTATTGTGTTTATCAAAACCTATCGAAATGTAGAAGAAATTTTTCAAATCGGACCATTCGTTAAAAAGTCATTCGCGATCAAAGATTTATATCTCCCTCGCACTCCCTTTAGCTGAGTAACGGGTATCTGGTAGTCGGGGTACTCGACTATAGCGTTCTCTCTTGTTTTTTTGGTACTCTTGTCTATTTTTCAATTCCATTTATTATTGGTACTTACAATGTAAGTCTTACATACATAAAAATAGAAAATCACTCAGACATTTTGGTAGGAATTTAGTTAGAAGATACTTCTGTGACTCCCCAGATAGATTTACTTTTAAATGAAAGAAAGGTTAACCAAAGATATGGTTTAGTCCAATATGGATAGCTTTTAAGGTGACCAATTTTGTGTGTTTTACTATTAGTTTGGCCAGATATTTAATAATATACTGTTCGACCTATAACCCCATTTTTTTATACCCGTTACTCGTAGAGTAAAAGGGTATATTGTATTCGTGCAAAAGTATGTAACAGCTAGAAGGAAGCGTTTCCGACCCTATAAAGTATATATATTCTTGATCAGGGTCACTAGCCGAGTCGATATAGCCATGTCCGTCGGTCCGTCTGTCTGTCCGTATGAACGCTGAGATCTCGAAAACCATAAAAGCTAGTTTGTTTTAAAAAAAGTGCCACGCCCCCTCTAACGCCCACAATCGGTTATATACGATTTTAAAAATTTAAATATTTCGGAAAAGTAAAAATGCAGTTTTATTGTGTTTATCAATACCTATCGAAATTTTTCAAATCGGACCATTCGTTAAAAAGTTATGCGTGATCAAAGTTTCTATCTCCATCTCCCTCGCACTCCCTTTACCTGAGTAACGGGTATCTGATAGTCGGGGCAACCGACTATAACGTTCTCTCTTGTTAATAATGTTAAGAAGTGATGTATTAAAAATTTAAAACGATTATGTACTGTAGCTTTTGCATTCGGGCAAGGCGTCTCTCTTTGATTCGACCAATGCCAGTTTGGCATTCATTTATTCGCATCTGTTGCCAATTTACAAAACTCAATTTCGGTTTTTTTGCTTTTCGTGTGATTTTCGATTTCGATTTGGTTTTTGCTCGTTTCTCGCGTTTTTTGTCAAACGTCGAGCCGCCTTAATTGATTTTGGCGCTTTAACGAGGCGCAAAGTAAACACACTCCCGGCCGAATAAAAACCCATTTGACAGCTCTGTGGGCGAAACGAACTTGGCTATCGGAGTGTTAATTGAACGCGAAATTGTAACGAGATTGAAATTGTAATGTGTGATTAAAGTAAATAGGTGGAGTATCTAATTAAATTGAATCAGCGTTTGTAGCTCAACGATTCTTAGAAGTATGACCTTACTTGGACAAATTCCATACTATTGACCTCCAAAATAAAATCGCAAATTGGTTTTTAATTTTTATATTTTTTATTTCATGTCGTAATCATGCACTCTGTCGTTTTGCATTTAATTTTGGTTGCCTTTTTGAATTCTGTCAGCTTTCAATTAGTTTTCCGTAATATTCGTAACCGTTCATCACCGCTGATATTAATATTTATATTGGTTTGTTATATGTACACCTCTGAAATTCAGGACACCTTTATGGGAGGGATATGACCCGCAATCCGTATCCGATTCGTAATTACACATTTTTTTATGAGTTCTCAGCTCCATGCTTCTAAATGTGTAATGTTAATCTTCTTTTTTCGGTTTTTTGTTTAGTACTTGATAGCTTATGCAAGAAACAGTTAAAATCGCTTATGCCGTTTATTATGATCTCTTTAATCGTAAGTATATTCAATTATCCATCGATCTCTACGATAATATTTGTTTTTATTCTTGTATCTGGGTTTCTTGTGCTTCGTTTTATTTTTACAGTATTGCAAGTAGTCTCAATTATGTAGATTAAATATTTATTAATTAAACATAGTATTAATTTTTTGTTTTGGATTTCTTTACTTAATTACCACAACAAGCGTTTCCAGTTTTCTTATTTGATTTACTAACAATACATTAATATACAATATTTAATAGGGGAATCAGCGCAACTGCAAGATGGATTGGATTCGATTCAATGGGCCTAAAGTCCCCGAAAATTATAGAACAAAAATGCGACTATTTAAATCCAATTTAAATGAACAATAAATAAATATGGTTAAAAGAAAATAAATATTAAAAACCCTCTTCTCAAATATTTAATTTTGTGGGTAACGTCAAACGTCTCATAGAATATTGGATCATTCTTCAGAAAGATTTGAAAACTAATTTTTTCGATATACGAGCCACATAACAACCCTCATTATTATTTTTTAACTCTTAGGCCGCTTACTTTTTTTTATACTTTTTGTGTATCCCGTACACAGTTTAAAGTTCAGTTAATTTTCTTGGAATGCAACTTTCGTACTAAAATGTCTTTTGGAAAAATATTTGATAGTATAAGAACAACGCCGAAGATTACTAATGATCAGCTATCATTTTTATTCGAAATGAAGAATTTTTCCTTAGAGATGATCCCAAATCCCATCACATGCTTGACATGGAGTAACCCAAAATAAATTTTAAAAAACCCAAAATGTATGTATCTAAAAAGTTTTTTGAATTCTTAGTAGTTAAAGTTCTATACAGAGAGGCTACATGCAGATTAAGATATTAATACTCGATTGGTAAATTTCACATATTAGTTAGTTATAGATCATTATCGATAGAGTGATAGGGTGTATTGGGGGAGGATGGGAAGGGTAACTTCTATGCAAAGGTTGTATCCTACAGATGTGTCTTCTGCATTCGCTGTAAACAATTTCACATGTAGTTTTGGTTAAGTTCAAATACGAATACGCAAAATGGCTGTATCGATTATATATAATACATAAATATTTGTTTTTTAAATATATTGTATAATTTCCCTTTTTTTATGTTTACACTTCATGCAAAAGAAGAAGTTAAAAACTGTTAAGTACATATAAAAAATATGAATATTCAGCCTTGTACTGAATGGTTCTTGCTAATTATTCAAGAAATCAAAAAACATCTTACAAAACCTGAGAACTTTTGTGCTCTTGGGTCAATGCAAAATTTTTATGGAAAGAAATAAGTTATTATAGAATTAATGTTTTAAGCAGTGGTTGCCAACATATATTTTCACAATACATATTTTCTCTGCCGCCGCTCTGCCGACACACACAGTATAGAACAGCGGAAGATCCACAAACATCGACATGCTCTGCTTCTGCTGGCGACCGCTGGCTTAAACTTTAAAGGCAATCTGAATTCAGAACAAGGCTGCTTATTATAACTATTGTTAATCATAACTATTTACAGATATTGTAAAGTACTAGACAAAAATGAGTTAAAAAACTCTTACAAAGTCAAAGCTATGATTTCATGGATTTTTTCCTAATTTTCTGTCTCCAGATCCTTTCAATTTGTGTCGAATCAGTGATCCTTAAGTGGAAAATGGAAAGATAAAAATGATTACTCGGATATCAGACAGTCGGCATTAATCGTATTTATGTTTATATACACGGCTATAATTTACTTTTTTTTATTCTGCTTCCTAATTTGTTATATGTTGACTGATTAGATAGAGTTTCGTGTTTGTGTTTACCCGTATTTGCTGTTGCAGAAGTGTCAAATCATAAAAGTGGTACTCATCACAATCGATATATATATATGGTATATGTTGTATGGAGGAGGAAGGAAGGAAGGATCGAA
This sequence comes from Drosophila lutescens, assembly GCA_037075285.1. Classification (NCBI taxonomy): domain Eukaryota; kingdom Metazoa; phylum Arthropoda; class Insecta; order Diptera; family Drosophilidae; genus Drosophila; species Drosophila lutescens. The sequence goes on from JBAMCF010000993.1 coordinate 542,654, forward strand.
GAAGACTGGAATTATGGCCATCGTTATGTTCCGATACTACACATTCAAGGTACGAGATGCTAGATACAAAATGCACTCCCCTCCAGTTGAAGGGGGATATGGAGAATCTGATGTGGGGATCGAGTGCTAGAACTGAAAATCGGAAACGGAAAAGAAAAATTATGCTCTCAGTTGTTGCTGAATGAATTTCTATTTAATCATAGTTTTGCTCGGTTTAAGTTTGCAATTTAATTTGTTTTCCATTTTATTATCGCTCTTGCTTACGCTCTTACCGATCTACAATTTACAAACTACGAAATTACATCGCTAAATAATTATTGTTTAAATGTTTTTGTTTTTTCGTTTTGTTTTACTCGGTTTTGTTTTGGATTTTAAAATATTATCGTTATCAATATAGTTTATATTATATCTTTATTATTATTATGTTGCTTATGCCGTCGTAGCTGTGGCCGCCATTGCATAAGCATGCTTTTCTGTTTGCAATTACGAATACAATTAAAATTATTACCTTGTACAAAAAATAATAATAATAATAGCATACAATAATAGTGATCTTCTGCAACTGCCTACATCTCTCTCAATGTGTTGCCTCTGAAGTTGCATTCCTTAGTTAAAAAACTAAATGTAGTTTAATGTGTTTCTTTTCGTTTAAGTTACAGGATAAGTTAATTTAATTTACGTACATTGAAAAATGTGTTTTGTTACTTTTTTGTTTTTGTTTCTACGGGCTGCCCTGATTTGCCACGCCCCAAATTTCGGGTGAGGGTAGTGCTATGGGGGGCTATGGGTCATCGGTCGAGCAGCCCGGCTAAAGCGCGTGGTTCTGAAACGGCGTAGGCCGGAGAGAAGTGGTTTCTTCCCCATCGTTACAACTATTCGTATCACTAAACATAGTTTCATTAATAATTAATTCTTGCTGTTATTTTGTGTGTTTTGCAATTATTATCGAATATTTACAGTTTGCTATTTAACACTTGAGTTTTTGCTGTGGTTGTTGGTTGGTTGATTGGACAGGGAGGGGAAGGCTGCAGCTTGGATTGGGTGGGATCTCTAGCCCAAGAGAAAGAGCCAAGTTCTCGGTATGCATTTCCATATACATTATACATATATATATTTGTTTTATTAATTTAATTCTTATTATGGTTTTAGGGTTAGGCGATCTTGAAAAATAAGACCTAAATCGTTATACACACATATGCTTCTATATATAGGCTATAGAAAATCAAATTAAGCGAACTTTGATAATGGTGGCTTTCATTTATACAACTTCTCTTTCCCATCCCGCTCTCTCTCATTTGACCCTTTCTATTCTGGCTGAAAGATCTCCCTGCCCCTGGCTGCTTCCTGCTACGGATTACAAAAAGCTTGCTTAGAATACCTATTGTATTCACACCAAATAGTCGGAAGGGCTTCGCCATGTGCGCGGGTCTTGTGTATGCATATGAAATTCTGAAAAACCTACTAACTGATTGGCTTCAGACCAGCTCGCTTTTGTTGACCAAACAGAGGGTGCAGCTGCAATGGGGCTGCTGCAGGAGCTGGCCCAAGGCCACCTTGGCGTCCGCCAGAGGCAGGGATATGGCCACCGCCTGGGCTTCCGCCTCCGATTGCGTTGCTGCCAAACTGAGCGAAGTGCCGCTGGGCAGTTGCAAGGGTTGCACTCGATGTTAGCTGCTGCTGCTGCTGCCGTCCGCGTCTCATCTGTTGATGGTGGACGTCACACCAGCTCCCCCTGCTCCCGTGCCAGCAGCTCCTCCTCCGCCAGATCCCGTGGCATTCACACCGCCGCTCAAAGTTCCTCCGTTTCCGCCCGCTCCACTGCCGTTGTTATTGTTGTTGTTGTTGCTGGTGGGTAGCACCACTCCTCCATTGTTGGCACTGGCTATCACCTGCTCCACGGTCAGTGCCTTGCCAACATCCTTGGCACTCAGCAGACTGCCATCCTGGGTGCTCACATTGTTCGCATTCGTGCTGACCAACTGCCTAATGGTGGTGGTGGTCGGTCCGACAGCACCACCGGTGCTATTTACAGTGGTGCCCAGCGGCAGGGTCCTAGTTATAATCGCCGAATTGTTGAGACGCCCGCGGAGCACCTGCTGTAATCCACCCGGTCCGAGTTGCATCTGCATCTGGCCACTGTTGTTCTTCTGCAGCGGTTTCACATTAAGCAGACTTGTGTATAGCACTCGCTTATCGCCCTGGCCAGTTTGGGAATTACCCGTTGTGGCCAGGGTTTTGAGCTTCTGATGTTGCTGTTGTTGTTGCTGCTGCTGTTGCGATTTGTTCAGTAGCACCGTGGTGGCACCCACCTGCTGCGACTGCTCACCCGTGCCGGCGCTGCTGACAAAGTTCAGCTTAAGGTTGGAGTTGGGCAGCTCTTTGTAGTGCAGCTTTTGTCCGGCCGCCGCCGCTTGCAGTTCGCTGGCTGTCGCGATGGTAAAGTTGCCAGCGGATCCGCCGCCTCCGCTGTTGCTGCTGGTCAGAAAGATCTTGTTGGCCTGTTGGGGTGTCGCCTGGGCAGTGAGGATTGCCGTTGAGGCAGGGTGCAGGCTGTAGTTGTGATTTGCTGCTATCGCTGCCGCAGAGTTGGGCTTTAATTGCTGCTGCTGGCCCTGACCAGACACCGTCTGTTGCTGCTGCAGATTGACATCCGATACGAGGAGCGGGAACTGTGACATCTTGATCACCTTGCTGAGCTTCTGCAGCTGTTGCTGTTGTAGTTGCTGTTGTTGCTGCTGCTGCTGCAGTCCGTCGCTCGTGTCCATCTGATCACCGCTGTTGCCCGTCGACGTAGCCACCAGATCATCCAATTCCTCATGCTGTACCAATTGTTGAAGCTGCTGCTTGGTCAGTTGAATCTGCTGGTGCTGTTGCTGCATCTGTTGCTTGCGCGGCAGCTTTCGATTGAGCAGAAGTTTGTTGATATCTGTAAAGAATCAGTTGTTCAATTAATAGTGTCACTCACATGAAGCTGAACTAGATAATATTCCACAATTTTACTTATTAAGGATGCTGAACAGTCAACATAATTCATAGTTTAATTAAATATGTTGAATAAAGTACTCGAAGGATCATGAATATGCAAACAGATTAATTACTTTAAATTAATTGAATCAAATGGAATTCGTTCATTAAAAGGGAAAAAATAACCCTTAACTTTTCAACAACGAGAAATCTAGAAAGAGGTAACTTCTTTTACTTTTCTTACCAGTATTCTCCGGTCCGTTGAGTTGCCTTTTCTGGGTGGCTCGGCTGGTCCAGAGGATCTGATTGGTTACCGCCTTCGGAGAGGAGTCCACCGTTGTGGAGAGCACTGCTGTGGTGGCCACCGCCGTGTTCGTTCCGGTCACCTGGCGCCACACAATCGGTTGCTGCTGCACCAGCTGCTGCTGTTGCTGCTGCACATTGTTGCGGGTGGGCGTAGCTACCAGCAGGGGCGTACTGGTGGTCACCTGTTGCACCTGCTGTTGGCCCTGCTGCTGCATCCCGGCAATGCTGTGCACGGCCAGCTGCTGACCACTGGCGGTGTTGATGATGTTCACACTAGATCCCGCATTGCCGCTGCCTCCCGAGGAGATATCATCATTCTGAACCTTCACATTGGACAGCGTGATAACCGTGTTGGGTCCAATGGATGCAGTGGTGGCTCCTCCACTTGTGACGCCCGTTTTCTGGATGGCATAGGTGACCTTTTGGGACGCCGCCGCCGCAGCTGCTGCTGTGACAATCTCGCCGCAGCTGGTTGTGTAGATCAAATGGTTGCCCGTGGCGCCAGCGCCGGCAGCTTGCATAGGCGTCAGGGAGCGCGAGGGATCACGCTGCATCTGGAAGAGCAACTGCTGCTGGGGATTCTGGTTCTGATTTGGGGTTTGAGGCGTCGCCTGTCGCTGCTGGACGGTCACGTTTCGGAGTTGAGCCTGCGCCAACTGGTGTTGCAACTGCTGCTGGGCGGTGAGTGTGGGCAGCGGACTGCTCCCCGTGTGCGGAGTAATAGTCACAATATCACCCACGGCTGCTCCTCCGCCGTATTCCGTGCGTGCGATGATCTGCGGACCGGCGTTGGCAAACTGATTGAGCAATTGCGTCACCTGTGGCTGCTGTTGCTGCTGCTTCTGCGTGGTTATCTGGGCGGGTATGTTGATCAGCTGCGTCGTGGGAAGAGCAATTGGTTGTGGTGGCAGTTGTTGTGCCTGCGGGACGACAGGAACGATCTCTCCCTGAGGCTTCTCCACCGCCTCAACCTTTACAGGCAAAATCACTGCCTCCTTGGCCACCACTTCGGGCTGTTCAACTTCCGCAGGAGGTTCCTCTTTGGGCTTCACCACAACTGGCGGTGCCTGGCTGAAGAAGAGCTCGCGCTCCTTGAGAGTCTCCACCGTGGGACACACTGTAAACGTGGAGCTTCCAATCGGACATTGAGCCAGTTTTGCCTTGCGGTTGCGACCTGCGCGCTTAGATGAATCAGCAGCACCCACCTTGGGTTTCTTCTCATCTATACAATCCAACAGCTGATCGGCAATTTCCACTTCGTCCACGGCCGCCTCGCCATCTAGGATGCCGTTCCAGAAGCTGGTGGCTTGGTTCAGGGCCTTCGGATCATCCATGGCGCACTCTTGTAGGATGTTGTCCAGCATATGTTCGTGGTTGTCGTCCTCGTCATCATCGCCCAACAGGTTGTTGATATCGTTTAGGGAGTCGCCGCCACTCAGATTGAACTCCAGGGCAGATCCCGAGCCCGATCCTGAGCAATTGGGGCTCTTGCTGCTGCCGCGGGCGAACTCCTGAATTTGAACTGACTGCAGCAACTGGGCATCCGACTCGAGATCCGTGTACTTGAAGCCGCTGCTCAGGAAGTACGTGCTGGAATCACTTTCCTCCGCTTCTCGCTTGCCCAACCGATTGAGTTCAACACTTATGGGCGTATCCTGGGTCCATTCAACGGCGTGACTATCACAGGACTTGACCACTTCGCAATCCTGGCTATCGGACAACTCATCCGTGGGCGTTTTGGGCCGGAAGTGCAGCCAATCGCGGCGGATCTCCGAGAGTAGCTCGTTGCAAATGTCCAACCGCTGACTGGAAGTGGGCGACAGACCACCCAAATAGTCCGGATTGAATTCCTCATCAACAGGAGCTTGGATAAACAGGTCCTTGGGTCTCGCATGTACTTGGCTGTTGCGCAGATTTCGCAGGCGAATAACATCTGGCAGCTGGTTGAGACAGGGAACGGCTTCATCCTCCTCCATGCGCCTGGCGGCCTGCATCTGTTCGTGCTCCACCTGCTGCTGATGCTGCTGGGCCTCCAGTTCCTTCTTAACCGCCGTATGCCGTATGATGCTGCTCAGCTGGGCGAGATTGACATCGTCCTCCGCTTCATCGTCCATGAGTTCGGTAACGGGTTGCGTGGACTGCAGGACAGCTGCTGTACGAATGCTGCTTAGCGGCTCGTTGGAGTCGTCGGCATCGATCAGTTCGCGCTTTATCGTCCTGGCCACCTCCTCCAGCGAGGGTCCCGGTGCCGGATTCGTTGCCGCCAGCGTGCCCGTCGATGCGGCTGCCTCCGCTGCAGCGGCTGCTTCAGCTGCACGTGCCGCGGCCGCTGCCGCAGAGGTGGAGGCCACCGGCTGATCCTCGCCTTCGCCGCCGACTATCTCCTCCGCCTCCTGCTTTATCACATTGATTTTATCGCTAATGCTAACATCCTTATTCATAACGTTACTACTACTACTACTATTGTTGTTGTTCAACACGGTATTGTTGTTGTTGTTGTTGGAACGGTGGTGCTGCTGATGATTGGCTCGAGGGGGTTGCAACTGATCCTTATCATTTTTATCCAGCAGCTCTGGTGCCAGATTCTCGCAAACTTCCTTATCCTCTTCCTTTTTGAGTTTTTGGCCGAGAACCAATGCCAAACGCTGTAGGTAAGCCCTGGGCAGTGGACCCAGTGCTGGCTTAGTGTCCTCCTCCTCCAGTTGAACTTCTCCAGCTGTCTCCACGGCTTCCGAAGATCTCTTCAGTCGCTTGGCTGCATTCAGCTCTCGCAACTGTTGCTTTTTGCGACGCAGGCGGCGGCGTTTCTGGCGAAGATCTATCGAACTTTGGGGTAACGTAACCGCTGAGCTGTAGATTCCAAGCCGCGACACATTTTCATCGTCAGTGGCCAGGTATTCATCCTCCACTTCTATCTCAAACCTCTCCTCTAGCTCCAGTTCTTTACTCTCCTGGCCGGACTCTACTCCAGCTGCAGGTTTATCCACATCGCTGGGGGGCTCCACCTTTATCAGATCCGGTGCTGGCTGCTCACCATCAACGGGTTTTCCGTCGGGAACCAGATCCACCACCGTAGGCGGCGAACTGGGCTTGCACAACTGCTCAGGATCCTCCTGCATCAGTTTGTCGCCACATTTATCAACCACGACGCTCTCCATCACCGTGTAGTCAAGCTGCGACCAGAAGTCGTCGAAATTCGTTGTGGCCCGGTCTAGGAGAATGCGACCGCCACGACCCAATCGACGACGTGCGAAGCCGATGCAGCGCGGCCTGTAAGATTAGCCCGATTCGGAGTGAGTATGGGCATGGACATGAGCCAAATAGAATGGCAACAAACCTGGGATAATTAAGGGAGGTCAGTGTGTAACGGTATTTGGCATCCGAGCAAGCTCCACTGGGCGCCATCTCCTCGTCGGCCGAGTCCCACGGATAGCGACCATCTCGTTGTCGAGTCTGAGGAAATAAAAGAAGCAATTAAAATGTAACCAGCTTCTGGCGTCGAGCGAACATTCAAATTACTTACCGGCAGGTAAATACAGCTCGACCTCCGCCTAAATGCAAACGGCGTCTCCTCCTCGCTCTCGGAGCCCAGCTTGTTGCCATTCTGGGCACCGGCGCCGAAGTAGTCCTCCTCCTCGCTGTCCGCGATCGAGTCGTTGGCCGCCGGCGAGGCGCTCTGCTGCCTGCTTAGGTGGTGCAGATGGTGGGGCAGGTGGTGCGCGGGCGAGACTCCGGCGCCTCCAGACGCCGGCAGACCCGGCAAATACTGTTGTTGCTGCTGCTGTTGGTGCTGGTGGTGCTGCTGCGTCGGCTGCTGCTGGTGTTGCTGTTTGTCGCGGGGCAGTTTGTGCTTGCGCTTCTTGTAAGGGCGCTTCTCCTTGCGACTGCTGCTCCCGTTGCCGCCGCCACTGTTGATGGAGTCTGGAAAACATAAAATTTGAACCAATACATATAGAAATCTGCATTTCTTTCAAGAGTGTAACTTAAGTAAGGGATAACGATTAGTAGATACTACTTTAAATCAAATATGAAGAAAGTTGTCGAATTAAAAGCCATAAAAAATAATGGTTGGGAGAACTGCAGCTCTTAGATAAAGAATAGTTTGAAACTATTTTAATTGATATAAACATATAATGAAGAAATAAGTTTTTAAATTTAAATCTATATCTTCTTTAATAGTTAAAGAGTTAACAACACATAGTCTGGAGAACTAAAACACTTAGATCAAGACTATTTTAATTCAAATATGACGAAAAAAAAAATTAACTTTTAAACGAGATTTGTCAGAATAGTTTAAAATCACATAGTTTGGAGAAAAACAGTTCTCAAATAAAAGATTAGAACTTGCACATATGTACAGAGGGAGACTATTTTAACTGAAATATACATATTTGTAAAGAAAGAAGATTTTGAATTGGAAAGGTTCCTAAGAACTACATTCACCAAAGACTTTGGTAATTTATAATTCGAAATTTGTTAATCATTTAACAAACAACATACAGACTATTAGCATTTACTGGTTAGGTAATTCATAACTAATTTAAAGATGTAAACCCACCCTTACCCATGGTCAGATTCGACGTGTTCAGGTACTGCGACGCTGAGCCAAAGACATTCGCATTGCCCGCCGCTCCAACACCGCTCGGCAGCAGACCCGCGGGCAGGGCGGCCAGAATGGCACCAGCCGTTCCCACCGCCGCCGCCCCTTGTGAGTATTGATTCGTATACAATGGATTATACGCGGGTCTGGAAATAAACAAGGAGTATTTCAGTACCTTTCTGCATAATTGAAAGGCATCCGGAAACGCACCTTGTGTTCTTGTACTGAGAATTCAGCTCCGAGTAGACAGCACCGTTGAAGTCGCGCATTTCAACGCGCTTTTCGAAGATGTTCACCGTCATCTTGAGATGATCGCGCTTCGTTTCCTCGCGTCGCCGCACCATCTCCAGTATAGTGGTGGCGCGCTGCAGGTCGCGTCTGTTGTGCAGGCAAGAAAAGGTGGATTAGTTGGGTTCAGGTATAGAAAATTGGTAATAAAATATGCTGGCTAACGGAAACTACCTGGAATATATGGAAATTTAGAAATGCGGGGCCAAGGCCAAATTTCAGATTAAAGGACACTAATCAAGAGAATTTAGTAAGCTCAGGATTTATAGGCAGGTTTTGGTGTCCTGATTTTTATCATTAGTCGATGAATCAAATATGTTATATTTTAGCAAAAACGTTCTTATTAATCAGAAAGCCACGAGTAAAGGCAGTGGTTGAAATAACTGACTCAACAATCAAGATATTGGACATAATAATAGAACCGCAAAAAATACAATTTCCAAGGGTTCATTAAATGAATGACTCAACTAAAAAACCCAGCAAGATATAAGATACATTGTCTTGAAAAGAATTATTAAAATAACGTAGAGGGATTCCAGTAAATAAAGTACAATATGATTAGCCAGCATTGGACATAAATTCGCAACCGACATTAGGACAACTTCACTGAATTCTTACCGCAGCTTGAGCATCTTCTCGTAGGATGCCTCGTCGTTTTTGCGATTCTTGCGGGTTTGCATTTTCTCGGTGCGTCGTCGAAAGGCCAAATACGGGTTGTTGGAGCTGGCGCCGGGTCGACTCTCCGTTTTCACCGTGAGGATCAGCGGGTGTTGCTGGATAATGAAAGAGGAGTTTCTTTAGTTTATCGCCCTCAACAGATAGCCAGACAAAAGGGGCTATTACCATCTTGAGGCGCTTGTTCAGCCAGTAGTCGTAGACGGATATGCTGGTCTCGTCGTCCTGGTTGAGCAGGGACTTGGCCTCGTTCAGCGTGACTACCGTTTGGCCGGAGCTCTTTTCCAGCCGGTCCATCATCTGCTCGAACTTCAGTTCGGTGAGCTCCAGGCGCTGCTGCTGACTGAGCCAGTCCTCATCGGCACTGTCCATGTCGTAGTCGGGGACCTCGGTATCCAGCCCAAGAGCTGTGGGATAAGGATATCAAACGTAGTTAGTTTTGTCGCTATAGTCTACTAAAAATAACAATTTAAAGAATTCCAGCTTCCAATCGCGAATAGTACAGAATTTAACTTGAAGATCAGTACAATACTTTCGAAATTTAAGGTAACAAATTACAAAAATTAACACAAATAGCTGCCCTGTGCTTACGTTGCATATGGATCATTTGGCGGGGCATCTTGTAGTCCGGCGGATAGTAGGCATCGTAGAAGGGCTGGTCCGTCTGCAGCACCTCGGGCGTGGGGATGATCAGGCCCGTGCATATAGCCCGCTGCAGGTGGTGTTCCTACAGAAGATGATGAGCAAAATTAGGGTATACTAAGGGGTGGAATCACAGAGATGGCCACTTACCGACTCCTCCTCCTTCTCCATGCCACTGGGCATCTGCGGCACCGCCCGGTTGATGGCTGAGTACTCGGGCAGGTCGGGCAGCTCCTCCGCCAAGTAGATGGGCATCTGCTTGGACGGATCCAAATGGCGGGCTCTGAACGACAGCTTGGACATCTTGCTGGCTTTTGTTTGGGCTTGTGTTTTGGGTAGTGGGTGGTGGTTGTGGGTTGTTGTTTTTGTGGTGTGTGGAACGTTTCTATTTGCTGCTGCTGTGGCTGTTTTGAGTGTTGCCTAGTGGAATTGGCTGCTTAGGTGGCTATGGATGCTCCGGCTGTCCAACTGCAGTGGGCAGGTCTTGTGCTGCTACTGCTTATGTGGATCCTGGAGGATCTACTCCGATGCGTGGTCGGCGCTGTGTTGGCTCCTCTACTCGCTGTTTTTGTTTTTGCTAGCTGGAGCTGGAGTGGGAGCTGCTGCTGCTGCTGGTGCTGGGGTTGCTTGGGGTACAACAGGTGCTCCTCCTTCTGATCCTGACACCGATCCCGATCCTGAGCACCGGGGCTGCGGTTGCTGTGGCTGCTCTGCCAGCTGGTTAACGCAGCCCCTGTGCCCGTTGCCCTGGCCGAAGACGTAGTGCCACTGCTTGAGAGGATTGGGTGTGGATTGGCGACTATGTAGGGCGTGTCCTCCTCCTCCTCCTCCTGCCCCTGGACACCCTGCTTCCGCTCCTCCTCCGCCTCCTCTGCCTCCTCCTCCCTCGCCTCTCGTCGTCGTCCTTGATCGCCGGGAATTCGAGCTGACAGCGCCGACAGCAGGATAATGGCCAAGGAAACGATCTGGTGGCAATTACGACGACAACGCAGTGGTAGCAACAACAGTGACAGCGAATGCAGCAAATGTGTCGACGACATTTTTCACGTTGAAATCGAAGGTTCTGTGTGAATTGGCATAATTACGTTCATCAAATTTGCACATTTCAGTTCATCATCGTTTTAGGCTAAATCGAAATGTTGTTCTGTTCTTTTTCTGTTTCCTCTTCTTGTTGTTATTATTTATTATTATTTCGCCTTGGCTTTTGTGTTATCGGTTGGCTGATAAAAAATCTAGAATCGAGAACAACAACAAAAACTAGTAAGTAAACAACTCACACACACGCACACACGCATACATTTCAGTGTTAGGGGGAGCGCGCGCGGGAAAAATATCACAAATACACACACTTTTTCTATAAATTAACGAAAACACGCAGAAAACATGCGAGCTATGAATCATTGCCTCCGCTCGCTTTATTTCGCATTTCTTCTTTTATTAAACTGCGAAAAACGCCAAATCATAGAAAGCCGAGACGAAGAAAAAGGCGGCATAAACAAACACACGCGCGCAAACAACACACGTCTCAAACAAACGCGGCGAATTTAATACTGTGTGTTTTTTTCCGAGAGATATCCCACTTTGCAGAGCCCTGTTAGCTAACATTTTGTTTGTACAGAACTCTGTTAAGTGGGAAAAAAAACGCAATCAAACTCCGCCTCATGTGGCTTTTGTTTTTTGCTTTTATCTCGACAATTTGCAGTCGGCCGTCGAGTGCCTGTATTTTTTTAGGCCCGGACTAATTTTTCACACACTTTACCGCACTTTTCGTGCACCAGCGAGCGCAATCTGGTTGATAAATCGCTCGAAAAATTTACGCATATAAACCCGATTTTGCGTATAGCGTGGTTTCGCTGGAAAGCAATAATGGCGGCCAGAGAGCCGAACACCGACGACGCCGCGGACTGCAGGGCCGCGATTAATTTGCGCCGACGGCGGCGATAACGATGAGCGGCAGCCGATTTATTTCGCCCAATTTCACACCGGAACTCTATTGAATGCTCTCTAAAAATTAGTTATTCACGACTGTAATTTTTGGGCGTCGTTAAAATGGTTGTTTTCTTTTAAAATATACATTTTGGCACCGCCGCTGTTATCGATAGATCGCCGTTGCGCGCGCCTAATTGCCGGCCTCTCACTCCGATGACACTCCGAACGTTTGGTTAGCGCCCCCTGGCGAGCTCTTCGCGCACTAGGCCCAACGCTGCATGATTTTTTTTTTCACAAACAAAAAAATCGATTTAGATTTTTTCACGCACATTTTTCACACTCTTTGCCAGGCATTTGTGCCCGCAATATGAACAAATGATGTGATTGCCAGCGTATTTACCACTGCCGCACCGTTTACAGCTAAATTGAAGCAGTTGGGCGAGCGCAAACGTTCGAAATTGTTCTTCAGCAGCGGGACACGTTTTTACTTATGGGCGGCCATTACGAATGAAATTTCGGAGTTGTCGGAGTCGATTGAAATCGTCGACGGAGTGGCGAAATTATTTTGGCTAGGCCTCCGGGCGAATTAGTTAACCGTTTTGAGTGCGGTTTTCGGCTAAATCTGTGGAATTTTGTGGGGGGTCGGATGCATACATTCGGAGGGCCGGGGCCCAGCTGCATTTATTTAATTTGTTGTTAATTTACGCAGCCCCCAATCGCCCAGCTGCCCTGGAGGTGGGCAAATAATTCGGAGTGTCCAGGCGTTAGGGTGTTTTGTTTGGACTATCGGATGTGCTCACCATTGCGTTGCCAGCAGAAATGCACTAACGCGTGGGTAATAGCATTTGGAATTTGGAAAATCATTTATTTTATATATTTTATTTATTAAACGAAAAACACTGAAATATTTCATTTAAAGGTGCTCTTACACACCGTATTATGCTTAAAGGATAGAGCACAGTGTCCTAAAATTGGATTGGTGGTATTTTTGGTGGTATATAAATACCGGAAAATCCCTGCAAAAATTAACTCTTCTTCACGGAAGAGGAAGAATGGATGGCGCCTTCATTCAAAAATTTGAAAAGTATTGACATTTTGTTTTTCCAAAGATATTTTATTGTGTACTTAAGATCTTAGCACTTTAGCTATATTATTTGGGAATACATAAAATAGAAAAAATATTAATAAGCAACGTCTTCCATCTCATTTCGACTTTTGAATTTCGAAAAAAAATGTCACTTTATTTCTTCGTTTAAATGCTTTTGTTTTATTATAATCTCTTACAAGGCTTTTCGTACTCGCTGTTTTGCTTAACTTTCTTTATTTGCTAGTTACAATGTCTTGATAGTTTTAAAGGTGCTCGTTGACTCTTCGTCATTTGTTTTGGATTTTGGAATACAATTTAAATATTGTCGATATTTAACAATTTTTGGGAGTAATGCTGATTTGGCCAAGCGATTTTGAATGGTAATTTATGTTGGCTTTAGGTCCAGCAAAGCGAGTTGGAAGCACCTGCTGAGTAAAAAGTAAGCCTCAAAGCTTTGTTTTTAAAGCCCCAAGCAGAAGAAGCTCGATTTGATAAGATCCCGCGCCGATCCTCCAACGGTTTTTCAGCTGCTTTAGTATCCTTGGTGTTTTCGGGGTTTCATAGGATCGTTTTTTTTTTTTTTTGGGGAATGGCCGCACGGACGTTCACAATTACAGTTGGGGCGGCGACCGCCTGTGGCCAAAAGCGATTTTATTTGGAGATATTCGCCGGTGACAGGCGGCGCCCGATTTCGATCATTTCATTTTTACCCTCGGAGTTTCAGATGCTCGGCAATGCACGCGCGCCTGCCGGCCACAAAGTGCCGAAATCGGATTTGAAGAATTATTATGCACTTGTGGAACGGCTGTCGCGGCATTGCGACCACTGGGCATGGATTGCGATGGCGTACATGATGAAAAACATAGTCAGACAGTGGTGTCGTATGTGAAAAAGCACCATTCTCGTGGGTGGCTGTGGGTGGTGGGGCGCGGCGCAGCTGCGAGAGAGAGACGGCGAGCCCTCTGTCGCGCCTGCGCCACCTGGTTGGTGGTGGAACCCAGTGGCGTACAAAAAGGGGCGTGGTGTTCCGTAAATTAATTTTGTCTTGCCACTTACTACAGCATTGAAAATAAGAACTTCAACTATTTAATAGAAATTAAATTTTAAGAAATCCCCCTTTCAATTTCCTCTGCACGCCACTGGTGGAACATATGTGGACGCTATTTGCACGTGGTGAAAGGGTGAGTTGAGGTGAGAGAGTGAGCGAGTGGTGGGAAATACAAAATGTGAGCGTGGTGAGTTGAGGTGTAAACTCAATTTAAAATCTGAATTATCTGCTATTTTCAAGATGGATAATCGAAAAAAAAACTAACCAATAACTCAACTTAAAACTTAAAAGCGACTGCTGATTCTTCTAGAGAGTTGGTGTTGTGGGCTTTTTGTGTCTCTTCGGTTTTTCTCGTTTCTTTGCAATATTCATCAACCAATACCAATAATCATTTTAGTTAGCATTTCGCTATATTGGTAAGATCTTTGATATTAATTTAGTGCTTTTTGTATTGTGAGGAATCTATGGATGTGGAAGCTGGGGCCCACCATTGTCGGGCCTTCGAAACGGTTTTTAATATTTTTGTTTTCGGTTTTGAAAAAACGCGCCTACGAGTAGTAAAAATTTACGATTGGCTTTCGGTATATCCATGAGCTGGTTGAGTGTTTTCTCTAAGTGCATCGCTAATTCTGTAACTGTATCGTATTTTCTGTATATATTTCGCTAACATTCAGTGAGTGTTTATTTTGTGTTTTGCGTGTATTTTAATTGTTTTTGATTTGTTTGTTTCTTTTTTTTCAATATATGCTACAGGTGTGGCTCTAGTGGAAGAGTTCTATGTGGTATCTGTTTTGGAAGAAAGTTAGTAAAAAGAGTCTTAAGATCAAACAGAGTTGTTAGGAGAGTGAGAGATAGTTAAACAGATAGAAAGATATACAGAGAGATATAGAGGAGATACAGAGAAAGAGAAATAGAGAGTATGTTGGCGCTGAGATAGATGTTGGAACTACAAAAAGTACTAAATTAAAATATGTTATTTTTGCACTACAAAATCCGTGTGTGTTTTTCATTTTAGATTCATTGCCTGTTTTCGATTTATGTTTTTTGTTTAAACTTGGAAACGCATTAACCGTCAATCAATCAATCAAATACTGGTTATAAGAATATTGTCAACATTCACAAACCAAAATCGGTTAGATATTTGTGGTTAAAATATATAAGTTTATCTGTTATTGAACAAACCAACATACCAGGAAAGCAAGAAACCATACAAATCGAACTAAAAAACGAATGGTGTAAACATTGCATTGGGGATTTTCGCTAAGTGTAGGGGTTCTTGTGGACAAGGGTAGGAAGGAGGGAGGGTGCTGGAGCGAGTGTGTGTGTGTGTACCACCAAGATAGGCCGGCTTAAATCCGATATCCCATCCATCTACGAGCGAGGCAAGATCGAACTAAGAAAACGGTGCGCAACTGTACTTGAATTTTAGGATTTAAGTTCATTATTTTTGGCTTGTGACTTACCTGGTATGCCCAAGCAACGAAATTAGTTCACATGCTTCCCGGTTGGACGGATATGGATATTCTATTGTTTTTTTTTTTAGTTTTTTTCGTTAAGCATTTTGATATCTAAAGCCAAGTCTAGGGGTAAATATGGTACAAATGCGTGGACAGAAGTGCACGAATGTTGAAAAGTTGGTTAAGTGAGTAGCAAGTAGATAAAGCAAATTTAAGCTAAAAGTTAACGGCAAAAGTTGAGAGTAAATTTTGCTAGAGATATACGTATGGTAAAAATGGTTGTTTATTAGCCAATCTTCAATTATACAAATGAAAAGGTTTACGCTTAGAATACAAAACTTCAAGTCGAATACTCTAGACGAGATGATAATAATTACTATTAATTCATAATATTAATTCAAATTCCAAAAATGTAAATCATAAGCTATGTAAGCTATAAGTTCCGATTCGATTCGATTCGTTTTAAAACTATCACTAGCATGAATGAGAATTGATTCAATTTCAATTTCATAATGAGGGGAACTGGTTGTTAACAGATCTCGGGTTTGGGTTAGGGATCGGAAGGGGGATGGGAGTCTTCTACTTACAATCTAATTATCACTTGTTGAACATAAACCAAAGGGACCAGGGTGATCGGTACTTTATACAGTTTGGTGCTTGGTGGCAGGTTCTATGAGGCTAACTACACTAAGATCGATAGGTCACCAAAGTTCGGTCTCATTGTTGCTTCGTTACGTGATATGATGCGTGGGATTTGTTTTTTGTTTTTTCTTTTGGGTCCAAGCGAGAACCGAGAATATAGCTTAATGGCTAAGATCTAGGATATAGAGTATTAACAACAAAGTAACGTTTTATGCATTATGGAGTTCTCTTCGGACTTTGGAATAAACAAGATGAGCAAATGTTCCACTTGGTCACTGCAAAATACTTTCGGGATGATCTTTGATTTCTTTCGGGGCTGGCTATATATACAGTGTGTCTGGGTGTCGAGTTATTCCAAGTTTACATATGATTTGGACAAATGTTTTAAAGTAAGTCTAGAAACGTATTAAAGTGTGAATCGATTACTGGCTTTGGTTTTTCGGCTTGTCCCTCTGGTCGGGGCATTTACAAATGTAAGTAACAACGAAATCAAAATAATCACTACGATTCCTACTTAAGCGCTACATGCTTCAGCTTTAGCATCAACAACATGCAATTCGAATACCGAGTTCGAGTACTGTGATTCGGAATCGGATTCGATTCGATTCGATACGATTCGATTCGATTAAACTCGCATCTGAAGAACTCTGTGCATCCAAAGCTCGCTTTAGTGTGTGTTTACTGTGTGTGTTGTGATAGAGAAGTAGAGAAGCCTTCTGTCTTTGGAAGCTTTGGTATGCATTCACATTCCTTGGATCGGGTTATCGAGCTTTCGCTGGGTGCTGATCAAAACTACTCGAAGTCCGTTCTGCGTTCTTCGCAAACTGTGCTCCAAAACAAATCAATCGTAACTGTTATCAAATATCGTAATGAAATCAAATCAAGCTACAAATCATACGCTTAGATAGAGAGGAAGAGAGATAGTGAGTTCGTGTAGGATTTTCTCTGGGTGTGTTTGTTGTATGTTCTATATGTTCTGTATGTTCTGAGTGTGTGGATATCTGTGGGTGAGCCTAACACTTTCTATCTGCTGAGCAATTGAGCAATTAGCCACGACACTGCCACTGCGATGGGTATGAGATGTAGCTGGCAACCGTTAGTGTGTAAATTTTTACTAGAATTGCACATATCTTCCTCACAAAAGCACATATGTCCATTGCCTGAACTTTCCATCATGCACACGTGATCGACCATGAATAAATTGATCTGTAACTGTGACGTACACATGCGTCGCACCA
This sequence comes from Drosophila lutescens, assembly GCA_037075285.1. Lineage (NCBI taxonomy): Eukaryota > Metazoa > Arthropoda > Insecta > Diptera > Drosophilidae > Drosophila > Drosophila lutescens. The sequence continues at coordinate 559,530 of JBAMCF010000993.1, forward strand.
CCTCGTACGCTGAAAGAGAGAGAGAGAGAGAGAGCAAGAAAAGAGAGAAAGAGACAGGGACACGCACACGCAAGGGTGTCGATCAGTCAGTTGAAGGATAATCAATTCGAAAATAGGGGATATTTAGGTACAGTCGCGTGCAAGGTCCGGGGTACAGTTGTGTCGGGGTTGCTAAGTACTCACGTGATCTCTGATGCCGCACCATTTTCACGCAGCAACCGTTGCAGGTCATCAAGGGGGGTTGATCCCTTGGCAGGGCAGTATAGTTGAAGGGATCCTGGATAAATACAACAAATTTTAGTCTTATAGTACATCTCCACTGCTCTCTTCCCACCTTGCAGCGGGCATCTGTCCAGGAGTCGCACTCATAGCAGTAAATCGATCGCGCTATATGAAAATATATCTCGTTATTATCATTTCTCAGTACGCTACTCTTCTTTTCTGATCTTCGGATTATTTTGAGGTTAGGTTAGCTACGGTACAGTAACGTTAAAACGTGCAACAAAAGCATTCCAAGAGTTGCCAACACAAACAAACAGCAGGCGGTAAACATTTATCGATATCAGTTTTCAAAATAACAAGTGATTTGTTGCGATTCTTTTGAATTGGGTGTGTGGTATTTTTGAATTTTGGGATAGCTAATGTTTTGTAAAATATTTAATAAAATTGTTCTAACTAACCTACAGTGGCAAAGAAAAATTAACCAAACAGAAACACACATTTATGTTGAAGAATTTACTGGGGATGCCTTTGATGGAAAAGTGTCCTTTTAAACCATGCACTCACGCTCCATAGTCTTACACCACATACAGACACACCAAATAACTAGGATAAATTATCGGTTTTCCGGATATAGTTTGTTTCAGAGCTGTATTCCTAAAACTCGCATCTTTAACTGAAAGAAAATACTCTAAGCCAAAACTAACAAGAGAGAACGCTATAGTCGGGTTGGTGTCCCGACTATCTAATACCCGTCACTCAGCTAAAGGGAGTGCGAACGCTGTACTCGGGTTGGTGTCCCGACTATCTATTGGGGCTAAAGGGAGTGCGAGGGAGATAGATATATAAACAATTTTGATTGCGTATAACTTTTTAATGAATGGTCCGATTTGAAAAATGTCTTCTACATTTCGATAGGTATTAATAAACACTATAAAATGGCGTTTATATATTTTTAAAATCTTAAAAGATGTGGCCTCCAGACACATTTGAAAATCGTTTATGGCGATTGTGGGCGTTAGGGGGGGCGTGGCACCTCGATGAAACAAACTTGCGCTGCGTAGGAAGCCCAAGAATATGTGTGTGAAATCTCAACCTTCTAGCTTTTATAGTTTCCGAGATCTCAGCGTTCATACAGACAGACGGACAGACGGACAGACGGACAGACAGACAGACAGACAGACAGACGGACAGACGGACAGACGGACATGGCTAGATCGACTCGGCTAGTGATCCTGATCAAGAATATATATACTTTATAGGGTCGGAAACGTTTCCTTCTAGCTGTTACATACTTTTGCACGAATACAATATACCCTTTTACTCTACGAGTAACGGGTATAAAAAGGCAATCGAATTATTGTTATTTATTAACATTTTTGTTATAAATTAATTATCTTTTAATATTGATTTTATTTAGTTCCGAAACGTACTATACCACAGAAATACACCTGATTCAATGGATTTCCAAAAGGATAGTCAAAGAAAATAAAACAACCAAAAAATGGAAGGAAAGTCAAAAAGCGTTGGTGCAAAAAAACTATTGAAAAAAGTGCAACGGAAAGAAAAGTCAAGTTAGGAAAGAGTTTAAAGGGGATGTCCCAAAGAACTTAATATTGGATATTGGTGGCAAAGCCTTAGGAATGAGCGAAATAGCTCCGATCTTTCGGTCGATCGGGCTTCGAATGCGAAAACGAAAAGATCTTAAGTAACACTGATAATCCAAAAATATTCCTTATTCATGGCGAACTCGAAATAAACCGATTCGAGTTGGTTAGAAATAGATTATACATATACTTATGCATGACTCATATTTTCTTATATTTTGGCAAAAAGGTAATCGATAGGTTTAAGCAAACGGTTTCTGGTTTGGAAAGGCAATGGACTCATACTTTGACATTCGGCTGAGGTCTGCGGAATCCATATGAAAGTTAGAAATCCGATAAAGGCTGCAAATAAATAATGGAAGAGAGAGAGCAAAGTAGAAGTGGGCAGTAGAAGGAGCACGAACCAAAGATACAAAATCAAAGGGGCATAGGGAAGTGGTCACTAGATAATGCCCCGTGGCAGGTACAGTTGACCTCTCAGTTTGTTCCGATTCCACGTTCCCCCGGGGCAAGCACAACTGTACCTGCCATTGAGTTATCGGCTGATTTCGGGCAGGGTTTTTAGTTTAAGGAGAAAGTAGAGTCGGTGGGTGGAATGTTGACACTCTACACTCGCCGGGGCGAGCACTCTCGATATTCTGTGCACTCAGTGTTCGAATGCCATTCGTTTTCACCGCCTACAAGAAAATATTACCAGGGTGACAGTGTTGTAAAAGGCACAGAGAAAAAACATTTTGTACAAATTACGTTTACATTTTGGTGTGAACTTCACTGCAACTCAAGACGCATACGTGTTGTTGTTGGATGTGTCCAGGAATATGCAATATATATGGTATATGGTATATGGGTAGATAGAATGTATAGAGTACAGACAGCTGCTTACAGTCGATATATAACGGCATTTACAATCAACGGCACGTACGAAACGAAACCAATAATGAAAACCAAACCAAACTCAAATCGAACGCAACAATTGCTTTTCACGTTTTTACAGGGGATTATTTTCATTTTTTTTTGGATTAGTACAAAAACTGAAGGTAATTTTGTTCAAATCGAATGGGGAAATCATACGCAAAATGAAACTTACTTGGAAAACAATTATCGGTGGTAGCGAATTTTGCCAATGCCAAAAAAACTATATATTATTTTAGTTACCGATGAAAAATGAAAAATAAAAATAATGTAAAACATGTTTTTAATCAACTTCAATCGAATTATGAATGGCTTAGCAGTTAGCAAGGCGAATGAAAATCAATCATCTCGGTGCCTATCTAAACAATTTCGATTCGATCGATCAGCTTGCACTTAAATGGAATTCTCCTAACAACTCATTCACATCTATTCGGTTCTTCCTGTTGGTCTTTGCATAATAACATTTTTTATAGATGTTTATAGTAGTGTCGGATGAAAACATCACGAAGGATTTCAAATTGTTGTTCATGATTCTAAGTAAACGTATAAAACAATCCAATTCTCCTTTCGCCTACCACATATCCCTGTGTCAGCTTTATTACTAAGAAATCTAATAATCTTGTGTGTAAATAAGTTCCGAGTCAAATCTTTGATCTGTGTGAGAATAAAATTTGATGGTCCATAAAGCAGCGGGTATTTATGACGGCTCTTCAGTTTATTGATCCGCTTCTGTTTATCATTCAAATCGATATGGTGTTGACCTTAGTTCATTATTAGTTTGATGATTATTCCTCTGGCTATGTGTAGGTGTTTGTTTGATGTCTGTGGTGATGGATGAGTGAAGGGATTACCTGTTAGGACCAACAGCCAATTGCCGACTGCATTTCTCTGCGTCCACATCTTGGTCGGTTTTCCGGCTTTCCACCCACCTGAAAAGCATATATTTTGCTCTATTGTTTGTAGGGCTTAAGTTAACAACGAAACTTACTTGAAGTGGGCCTAATTTATCTGAGTTTTTACTTTCTACAGTCGCTATCGTCACTCAGATCCTGTTCCTGCAGCGAAGCATTGTGCTGCCGTCACTAAAAGTTTCGAAATATTATTATTATAAGATTATATTATTATAATCTGTAGTGATTACTTAGAAAGCACTAATATACTATATTAATAGGAATGATTATATTTGATTTCAATAGGTTTCAAGCACATTCCGGCAAGTTTCCCCCTTAAAAGGCGTCCTATTTTAAAATCCCTTGTGATTTCCCACAATAGAATTGGAGGCATAAAAATTAACACTTTCCGAACTCTGGTTTCCCAACTTTTATGGCGCGTTAATGGTGCACATGGGCGAGGGTCGACCCAGGAGTTCTGTATGATAATGATTTGTGGCGCTCGAATTTATGGCGACACTTTAAGTTGCCATAGCACAGCCTCCAATGCGTACGTCAATATGACAGTATAAATACATGGATGGTATATGTATAGATGGTACCGATATAAGTGGATCAAAAACATGGCTCTAAAAATAGAGCCACCCAACCTCTAATAAGTGTTCTAGGTCAATCGGTGTGAGTGGTGGTGTGTACGTTCTTTTTTTCTTTCGGAGGGTGAGGGTGAGTTCAAGTCATGGCTGCTGCTGATGTCAATGGTTCTACTTGGTTCTTCTGCGGTCCCCTGTGATTGACCGGCTGTTCGAACGCCAACCATCAGTATCATATCATTCGGTTTTCACATTTCACATTTCACACTCTGGTCTGCATTTTACACATTTTCTGCGTTGGCTTTGGCTGAATTTATTGTGGCATTTTTTGCATTGAACTTTGGCAAAGTGTCAAAATAACGCGAGGGCGGGCGCAAAGAAAGGCGAGGGGAACGGCAGGCAGAACTATTTATATTTATATGTATGCCACTGCTAAGAATATTCTTAAAGCGCGTAGAAATCAATGGGGATGACTGGACTGTCAGCTACCCCTTGGAAATATTAAAGAAATAAAAGAAGGGGAATAATTGAATATAATAAATATGGAATCATTACTTGACTTCTACTGTTTGGATATGGGATTTTAAAGTACAGAAACCATAAACATATTGAATTTTCAAAAGTAAACAATACAATATTTTAATAATTAAGAATTTATGTAGTTTTTATAAAAAATATTCAAGACCTAACAATCTTTGAATATCTCATGGGGATTTTTTACCTAAAAGGGGTATCCAATCATTATCTCTGATCTCCAACCAATATACCCCTCAAGATCGATCTCTCAATCTTTTCAGGTTAAGGTTTCAGCTTGGCACTACTTAAGATAGAGCAATTTTCCGCCAATATTGAAGACTCTCCACTGGGTCAGAGACTTGTGACTATCATCCTGCACCACTGCTGCATAAGTGGGTCAAAATGTGGTTCAGTGTCCGCCTGCCGTTCAACAAGTGTTCGCAATGCCGCCGTTTTGGCGATGATTATGGCTGCCGATCGCATTTCATTGGCCATTCATCAAATTTTAATGGCTCTAACGAGCTAATTGCATAGTGGGTCAAAGGCCACAGACCATAGAATGTAAACAACGCCCATAGTTTGATTTTGGCCCTAGTGTCGCCCCTTTAAACCAATTAATTACTCGCCTGTTGTCCCCGTTACTGGCTAACTGAAATTGAATTTTCGCCCATGTTTAGCTGCCTGTTTTTCGTTGGCCTAGACACACGCGAGTATTGATTTTGTGTGGCTCTGTTTACGCGACGCTGCAGCTTCTCCACTTTTCCCAGCCACTTTCCACTTTTCACTTTTCCTTTCTCGCCTCTCCACTCCTCACACTTTTCCGGGTCGGTTGTTGGGCCGTTGTTTCATAATATGTTCCCGATTCTCGAATCGATTGGCCAGCTTAACTCGGCCAACCTGCGTTTTAGCCTTCTCTGGGGTCTACTGCAATTTGCATTCGACCCTCGCTGTGTTCTCGGTCGCTTTTCCGTCGATTGGGTGACTTTTCCTCCACTGTTTTCCTATTGATTTCGCCTTTCGCTCACATCACTTTGCCTTGATTTTTTCAACTGGCTTTTCAATTAACCGTGAGCACTTGCCAATTGTTTAATTCACCAATTGGAATAATTTATCAATTGTTTCACGATTATTTGTGGGCAATTTCAGCCCGTTGCCGTTTTTTATTTCTTAATTTTGTAATTTATTCAGCAGGTCACACGCAACGACATTGACAACGACGGAGACGACTGCGGATTTTCCGATTTTCCCTTAACGCTTTTTGACAGTTTTGGCGCATGACGCTTTTGTCGTATGCTGCGCGGCAGCTTTTCCGCATACCAAGTGTTGGAAAATAGGCTAAGGAAAAGCTCACAGCATAAGCTTTAGCATGGCGCACTTTTTGAGGGTGGAAAATTAAAGAAAACTTGACCTAGTAAAAGATAAATCAGAGGTAAATTCTTTATAACCTTTTAGCTTGTAGAACAAAAAATATTTGGTTCCTCCCGTTACTCGTAAATTTAATGTATTTCGGGAAAGTATAAATGCAATTTATGTTGTGTTAATTAATACCTATCGAAATGTAGAAGAAATTTTTCAAATCGGACTGTTCCTTAAAAAGTTATGAGCAAAAAATAAAATGGCCGCTAGATGGAGCCACTAGCTTTGATGACTGCATTTGAGTAACGGGTATCTAATAGGCGAAGTACTCGACTATAGCGTTCTCTCTAGTTTTATTTCATTATGTTACAACATATTTCCAAATTCCTATTAAATAATTTCACTTCCTCCCACTTCAGTTAATGTTTTCCACTTTATTGTGAACGCTTGAGAGTACAAGTAATTTATTTTGTAGTTTGCATTTTAGGGCAGCTTACACATTTAAATATTAGTTAATTAAAAAATGATCTTTTCATGAATAAATACATAAATACACACGAACGGAAGAGTACACGACATAAGTATGATAGACACTGAAATGAATGGATACATCGAACAAATCTCCCTCTATCTCTAGATTCGAGTCGCTGGTGATCCCTTAGCTTTAAGCATAGTCGCGTTCTCCCTCCAATTTGCGCATCTGCAAGTTATGAAAATATAATAGTACACAAATTAGTTGGGTAAATTAGGCAGGGATGCAAACCGATCGAAATTGTGGACGGGTTCGGTTGAAAGGTTTGAAGAAGATCTAAACCAATGGATTCGGTTCTCAAAAGTGGATTGCTTTAAGTTTTGATGGCGGGTTGCGAAAGCTTTAGTATACGAATATCTGCTGCTAAAGCGATAGAAATATATACATTTAAATAGTTACAGATAAATGAGACATAAAGCAAGTGGTTCGGGTTGCGGTTCGGTTTGCATCCCTGAAATCGAGTAAGTTGGGGTATTTACAATGCAAGTGCGTGTGTTTTTGTGAGAGGTGAGTGAGTTTTGAGTGTGATAAGTGGGTGTGTAATGAGTGGGTGTGATCAGTAGAAGGACTCCTCGCTCCAGGCGCTTATCAACCTGACTCTCACCTCGCGTTCATCGGCGTGCGTTCGGTACTTCTCGGAGGCCTCGTTCGCCTTCGGGGCGGGTTTCGCCTCCAGGACCTGGGTATAGAGCAGGGCGGCTGCCACGCCCCCCAGCACAGGTCCCACCCAGTACACCCAATGCGAGGTCCAGATATCGGTGGCAAAGGCAGTGCCCACAGTGCGGGCGGGATTCATGCTGGCTCCCGTGTACCGAATCGTGCCCAAGTGACCCAAGGTCACAGCCATTCCGATGGCCAGGGGCGCCGTGTAGCGGGAGTCGGGCTTGTGGGGATCGCAGGCCCCAAATACAACGAGAACCAGCAAGAGTCCCAGGAAGAACTCAATTCCCAGGCCCTGCATTTCTGAGATATTTGGCGCCAGTGAGGTGTGACCCAAGCCATTATGGTAGTCCTGATCGAGGAGGATCTAGGGGGTGTAAAATACATTTTTAATAAGGACTAAAAGTTTTAATTTAAATCTATTAAGGGCTTCCCTAACCCTAAATATACATGTCTTATGACTAGGATTATATGTGAAATAATTGTTATTGCATAAGATTTCCAGTGAAACTTTAATAGTTTGAAATGTTTTTATGAATCATAATTAGTTGAATCTAAATCAAGTATTAGTTTTTACTAAAAATTGGTAGCCAGTCATATGAAAGCTATTTTAAATATTCCGACTACTAGCTATGACTGTTAAATTAAGGCTAGTTATACCCGTTACTCGTAGAGTAAAAGGGTATATTGTATTCGTGCAAAAGTATGTAACAGCTAGAAGGAAGCGTTTCCGACCCTATAAAGTATATATATTCTTGATCAGGGTCACTAGCCGAGTCGATATAGCCATGTCCGTCTGTCCGTCTGTCCGTCTGTCCGTTTGTCTGTCTGTCCGTCTGTCTGTCCGTATGAACGCTGAGATCTCGGAAACTATAAAAGCTAGAGGATTGGTATTTGGCATGAAGATTCTTGGAGTTCCTACGCAGCGCAAGTTTGTTTCAAGAAGGTGCCACGCCCCCTCTAACGCCCACAATCGCTTATATACGATTTTAAAAATTTAAATATTTCGGAAAAGTAAAAATGCAGTTTTATTGTGTTTATCAATACCTATCGAAATGTAGAAGAAATTTTTCAAATCGGACCATTCGTTAAAAAGTTATGCGTGATCAAAGTTTCTATCTCCATCTCCCTCGCACTCCCTTTACCTGAGTAACGGGTATCTGATAGTTGGGGCACCCGACTATAACGTTCTCTCTTGTTTTTAATATCACGTATTAATCATTTAACTGAATCATATATTGCTCACCAAGTAAATAGTTTAATATGTTTTGTTGATAGGAGTTCAACTATAAGTTGAATAATATTAAAATATTTTCAAGTTTGTGATTTTGGTTAAAATCACATTTTAGTACTTGCATTTAATATTATATCGTTTTTAATACACGATTTGTAGAAAAGAATCATGAGCTACATTTTTAAAATGAACAAAATTAAATATTTTTAAATGAAAGATTATTATTTCAAATTTGTGTGTATACTTAAAAGTTATCAAGGGGTTCACCACGTACGCTCTTTACATTGCAGTGAAGATTAACTTATGAACCCATTGAAGGCAATTGTCGAAACACCAGTAATTTTTTAAATCACAACCGGATGTGGGACAATCAAAAACACTAAGAGATGAATGATTCACTGTTGTTTCTCGGTGTTTTTCAAGTAAGCGAGATTAGCCCCAAGGCACCAAGAACAAGCGTCTTCAAAGATATGGTTTCAAGGGAACAACACGGTTTTTCAGTAATAAATATTTAACAACATTAAAATTTTTTTTTGAATATTGCTTACAATTTATTTAGTTCTTAGCTCATATATGAGCTATAGTTTTTTTTTCTGTTTCAAGAAAGAATTATTTTATGATTTCTCACCTTAACAGCTGCAGTTCCAGCGATGGCACCCAGGCACTGGAAAATAACATAGAAGAAGGCCCTGATCAAGCTGATTCGTCCTGCAACCAACATTCCAGCGGTGACGGCAGGATTCACGTGTCCACCACTCAAGTGGCCCACAATCTGCAGGGGAATACGATTAATTTAGTAAGAATGATGTTGTAATTATAGGAATATCTCACCGTGATGGCCATGAAGATGGCCAGGCCAAAAGCCAGGGCCTTGAAGGTTCCATCCTCAATTTGGGTGCATGCGCCGCAGGCAAAGAAATTGAGGATCAGATTGCCCAGGAATTCTCCAATCAGGGCCTGCCACAAACGCAGCTCCTTGGATTTGAGCTGGGATATCCAAAATATAATTAATAACAATTCAAATTTAAGATATTGGACTTTAAACCTACCTCATTGAGACCCAGTGAGTACTCGAACTTTCCCATTTTCTTTGCCTTGCTTTCCAATTGAAACTGGCGAACTGAAAAAAACACAAGGGAATGTCAGTGGGCGATGTCTGGCAGTTAATGCAAATCGCAGTCCAAATTGTAAATGGAAATGTGCTTGAAGTTGGATGTGGAGAATTGTCGGACATGAGCAGTTTTTAACCACCACTTTTTTCACTCATTTAAGGTGCGACTTTGGCCTTTGACTATCTGCATTTCCGCTGCAATTGTCTAGGTGCCTAATTGGTTGACACTTTTGTCTGGTACTCAATTAAAATAGTCACAGTTTTTTATCGGTAGGAATGCAGGCTTAAGAAGATTTTATGGTACAAAAATTTTAAATATATTTCGCAAAATATAAAATAAAATATAATATTTTCAAGCTCAATCTTCATTTAATTATTTGATTTCCAGCTGTGAAGGAATGTCTGTGTGCTCAAAAGTGGGTAATTAGGGGCACCCTTTAGACACCGCACCCCCTAACTCCACGAAACCCATCATCTTATCGGCTATCGCAGCTGCATGTGAGAGTACATATATCAGAGCAAACAAAATGTATAATATTTAATTGGCAACGAGTCATAAAAGTGCGGTAAATATTTGAGCGCAACACCGTCAGCGGTGAACAGCACTCGAGAATGAGAAGTTGAGAGTGTGTAACCGAGGGTTAAGGGGGTCTCCGGGGGTTAACCCGCCGCGAGGGGATTAGGCCTGTTTTTTTATAGAGTGGAACCAGTGGAAACTGTTTGTTTTGCTGTTCTTATTTGGCGCAATGCGGTCACGAACAGTCCCAAAAATGGGCTAAGACTTGTTGACCATGCCCCCACATAAAATCTCAAGAGCTTTACAAATATATAAATAATATATTCCATTTGTAATTTGTCTATGCCATCAATCAGCGACCGTTCAATGTTAATTTCCATTTTCTATGCTCAGAAAATGTTCAACTTATTCATCACTCTTTGTATTTATTTCTCTAATGCAATCTTAATGAATTTCGTGTTTTATTTGCGTCATCTATGGGCCCCCTATCGATATCAGGCAATAGACTCGAGTGCTCTGATATGGAAACGCGGGTTCTATTCCTTGATTGAGAAGCCGAGGAGGAGTGTGCTGGATGAGCAGATAGTAATTGAATTGACTTAAGGTTGGGCTCGCGGATAAGTGGAATACCTTGTAATAGAGCAGAGATACCATCCCACACAAGCGCTGCCATTGATAGGAATGCCAAGAAAAATGGGTAAAGCCGGGAAACTTTAAATATTTGTCATCGCCCGTTAATCATCCATTGTGAAAACTGATTCAACAAATTAGCGTGTAATTCTAATCGTAATTAGTTTCCTTGAAATATTATTTTAATTGACCTGGCATTCCATAGTTCAGATTCACAGGTGCCGATTCTCTTTTGCGAGGCTAATTAAAATCCCTATCGCTGAACTAAACGGTGTAGAACAACAAATGAAAAATCTAAACAATTAATCGGCTCTGATTAAAGTTTGCTTTGCGATTATTTTGGGCGGCTATTTATGGACGATAAGCTGGCCTTATAATTGGAAACCCAACACTTTTTCCCAATTGTGGAATTTTCAATAGCGCGCTAATAACCGAATTGGCAGCGTATGAGTGTGTCCGTGCCAATTCGCATATTATCCGAACAATAAAGTAAAAGTTTGCTCAACAAATTAGCACAAACGGCGAGAACAAAACACACAAAATTCACACATATTTTCGCACACCCAACAAAGTAGAATGCATATGCATTTCGACGCATTTCGAGCTGATTTTCGTCATCCGAGATATTTTTGTGGCTTTCGAAACGTGTATTAACGGCGGGTTCATGAACTTGAACTCAAACCGAATTGAACCGCAGGGCGGCCAAAAATGTGTTCCAATAAAATTTAATTATATGTAAATAATGAAGAATGTCGTTTGGGAAAAGTGGCAACACACAAAGACATTCGTCATTAATTAAAAACATCCAGATAACAAGAATATAAATCTCGCGTCGATGGAACGGGTGAGGTAATGTCGTTGCTTTTGATTCAGATGTATTTTTTTATTGACTCTAAAAGCAAGTAAATAAATTATGTGGCCGTTCCCAAAGTGATTTTAATCTATGGCTGTTTTGAGTAGCATTTATTGGCGACCGAGTTATTACTATAATGGGACGTATTAGAAATAGTTGTAAGGCAAAAGTCACGTCATCCTTGCATATTCTAAAAGCTAAGTATTATCTTTAAGAGTATTTTTGTTTATTTTTTTTAATATTTTGTTTTTCATTCTGAAGATTAAGTAATAGTAGTTAGATTCATTAACAAAAAACCGTTTTTATAATTTTAAATAAACCTTTTGATGGTCGGTAATTGTTTTCCTGGTGTTATTTTTACTTCTTTTAACTGTTAAGTACGATCTAGCCTAGCCTCAATTGCGTACGTCTGCTGATGGCATTTGGCGATATAGACGTTTGCAATTGTTTGCCGCAACTTTGTCACTTAAAAAGCCATAAAACTTACTTAAGCTCTGAATTGGTATGCAACGCCGAACGTGGGAGGAGCGGGAGTGATAAAAGGGGGGAAAGTACAGCAGCAATTGCGGAGTTAGTGCCCAAAACTCCCACACGTGTTCGGGGCTACAGTGAAGCCCGGTTAATGGCAAAAGGGGCCACTCCAATTACCGAATCAGAGAGCAGAAAATTGCCGTAGTCAACCCATCAATCACAGGTGTCAGATATGAAACTGAGTGAACTGAATGCCCCAAGCTCTGTAAGTCCCATTACCATATCATCGGATCATGGCATTGCCGTACCTAATTAACCACACAATACAAAAACATATAGAAGACTTGAAAGCCTAAACAGATCGCACGACCGCATCATTTCACGCAACGCTGGTTTCAAAATGAAAAGCACAATAGAATAACAAAATGTTCTGGGCAAATTTTTAAATATATTTTGGCAAGATTCTTGGTCTATATCCGCTTTTAATTACTCGGAATTGCTGGCGGACAGAAGTAGAAATTCTACATAAATTGTTATATTTTTACGATTGACATACGCGAGGGCATTCTCGCCAATTTGTTTATCTCGTTTTATGAGAGAAGTCAGATCAAAGTAGATTTGACAAAATATGAACAGGGGGTGGAGAAAATGCAAAACGGTATTACAAGATTAGTTTCAGTGCACGGTGAGAAAATGTGAAACATTTTGATAGATAATTATGAATGAATATTTTGAACCAAATTAAAATTTAAAAAATGCGGGATAAGTTATGTATCAAAATGTGGTCTAATAAAAAAATTATTTGAAATTTTTATTTTCTTTTTAATTTTTTTAAATATTTAAAATTTGGAATTTAAGACGAATTATATTAGGTAAAAAACAACAAAAATTGTATTAACCCACATAAAATTTAAAAAAATCCTTAAATACTTAAAATTAATAACTTAACTACTACGATCAAAATTAAATCAATTTAACAAAGTATTTATAAAAAAATGTGTTACACCTTTTAAAATTCAAAAATTAATTGTTATGTGTAAATCAAAAAATGCTGTTTGTTTTTAATTATGATCACTTTCAATTAGAAGTTTACCTTGTTTTGTTATTAGCTCACTTTGGCACCTTTGCACCTGCTTATGAACTTGGCTTGGCGACAACAACAACTAACACCTAAACATGCACTTAACAAATATTTAATTCAATTTGGCAGGAATATGAGTTCGCTCCTCGAGCGATCCGCGCACTTTAACTCGACGAAAAACACTGCGCGACGCTTTTGGCAGCTAAAAACCAAAGCCCCAAAGTCGAAGGCGCAGAGAGGCCGATGTAGAAAATAATCAAAATGAGAGAGGGTTTTCTCCGGAGCAGCGAAGAGAAGAATTCTAGAATGCTTACGAGAGCGCGGGCGCAGCGATTAAAACGGACGATTTAAATGTACGATTATCTTGAAATTAATAAATGACAAAAGCCCAACAAACCAAACGCTGAAACCGACCACACTTGTTGCCGATCAGCCAAGACACAAACCCTGCGTACACAGTGGTAAAATCAAAATTGCCACCAACAATAATCGTCTATCTGAAGGCAATTGAAGCTAATTTATGGACTGCAAATAGTTATTTAAAAGGGTAATATTTATCCCACCCATCATCCGCGTCAGACAGTGACGCTTGCAGAAAAGTTTCCATCGCTTTTCGGTGTTCTTATCACCCAAATCGGCCCAGAAATCATGTCTTTCGCAAACAATTTCTTTAATTAATTTACTGTACGCCGAACGGGGAACACTGAACTTTTCCATGAAATATTGACGTAAAATCAAATTGGTCTTTATCTTTACAGGTGTTTTCTTCATTTGTGTTTGCCTTTTCAAATTAATATCAACCGAAAATGAAATTCAGAAATCCAAGCACACTTTTATGAGGCCGCCATAAATTTATTTTATGGTTATTTATGGTTTTAAGCTAGATGTAAGATACAGTGTAAAATGTAAATATACGATCCTGACGATCGTGAGTAGAGACTGCCTTTCAATCACTTTTTCGCGTTAAAAAAAGGTGGTCGTCTTGTAAGAGAAGACTTCTATTTTTTCAAACATGGTTTTTATTAAAAATTAAGCACAATAGGTACAAAGATAAAGTTTAAATCCCCTGGGATTGTCAAGTAGGTGGTTGTAGAACAAGAGCCTCACCTATGCTTACGACAACAACTGAGGACTTGTTCGATTTCTTGAAAAAACGCCGTTAGTAACATTAATGGTTTGGGTTCTTTATCATTATTATCCGTAATTATATGAGAAGCGTGTTTCTTTTAAACTAAATATTTAGCTTTTGTCTGAAATAGGTTTTGATAAAGACCTTTTTCGACAAATTATAACAAAAACGAAATAAAAATTCAAACGTTTTTTGATTTTTTTTTCTAAAAAATCAGTCGTGACTGCGAGGCAGTGAAGAAAATAAAGGCATATTAAATCATATTTTGCTTCATGTATTTTGAATGAAAATGAACGCTTAAAAATTATTAATCAGAGCTATGGTGATTCCTTAAATTAACTGGGCAATGAAACGCTTGTTTTTTAGCTATTTAGTGATTAATTTACATAATGACGAGTTTTTTATTCTGGCTGTGCATAAATCATGCTGACAGACTTCCATAACATTATGGCGCACTAATCCCTGCCACTACTTGCTTTAGATATAGATCTTTTCTAATTTACATAGGTGGAAACAGAACACTACAATGCTGGAACAAAAAGGAAAATCCACATTTGAATGAAAATATATGAACCAGTCGACTCCTCCTGACACTTGACTCTTGACACCTGACCAACGCCCACTTTTCAGCCGCCACACAATAGTTCTCCGATGACCTTGGCCCGACATTGCGCCCATTTGCATATGGCCTGTAACCAAGTGGAAGGGCTGGGCTTTTTGCTTATTTTTTCTGCTGCCGAGGAGCCTCGCTGTGAAATATGGAAAAGCAAAGTAATTGTGTCCTGACTGGCGAAATAATAAATTAGAATTGTCCGGTCATAGCGCCCCCAAGTGGGAAGCCATTAATTAAATCAGACATAGCTGGAATTTAAAGCTGGCAGTCGCGAAGTGACGTGATCTGGGAAATGGGTTTCTTGCAGAGGGATCATTTCAATTGCGTTTTATTTTAATTTAATTGCTTTGGCTTTTATTTTAATTATCACTATTTTTCAAGGGTTTAGAACTAAGTTTTCTGTATTTTACTCTATTTTTCTTTTCTATTTTCTATTTTCAAAAAGTTAAATTTGTATAATCTAATCAGAAATTCTTTTAAACACTTGCTTTACGCTGTTTTACGTCATGTTAAAATGTTTACTGATAAATCACGCTTGTATTATCGGATTAGCCACTTCCGCGCCCATAAAAAAAGTTGCTGATATGCCAGAACTCGATTAAAAGCAGTGCATTAACTCTGCCTGGAAACAATTAAATTATTTCAACACCACACGAATTTTAAATAAGGTTCTGTTTTACTTTGTTTTAGACTTTTAGCGGAAGCGTACCTAATTCCCAAAGGCAGCGAGCTAATTTGTTTTTATTCTATAGTAAATTCATCCGATTCGAGTACCGCTTAAAGTCACATTGCAAAAAATAGAAACTCGAAACATCTGCGACGGCTTATCAGCATCGGAAATAAGCAAATTTTCATCAATTGCCATTTTTTATGTGCCCATTACCGTTCTCCATCTTAATGGGCTCTCGATATATAACACGTACGCCATAAGTCAACAGCGGCCGTGCCTAACTTCATCGCAAAAAAAAGAAAAAACAAAACAAATCGCTAAGCTGCGACAAAAAAAAGTCCGTTCTTGATGAATTTTTATTTTTGTATAAAACAAAAGCCAGTCCGAGAACAAAAACCGAAAAAGTTGGGTAAACACAAATGGCAAAAAGTGTACAAGTACGACCAAGTGCTTGTGTCAATCAATATTGGAGTGCTGCCTGGACCAGAGATGGGAACAGAGAAGTAGTGCCTTTTATTTATGGTTAATTACCTGCAATTTTTGGCCCGGCACGCGCTTCGGCATCGCTCATACGCCGCGTGTACCGGCTACAGGAAGTAAGCATACGCCTCGTGGGCCAGAATTAACCTTAACATTTGGCTCGGGGAGAATGCGAGGCGTAGATCTGTGATCCATGACCAGAATTATTCGGTCGAGATGCCCGCATAAGATTCGTTTCTGCGAAAGCTCTTGAAAATATATTTCCCACGGCGCATGCGTGAAGACAACTTGAAGACAACAGCAATAACAACGACAACCAGAGGTTAGTCATGGCTGCAAAATATGATGGAGTTTCGAGATGGAGATGTGGATGGAGGAGAGGCAAGGCGACTGAAAATGTGCAAAACAAATAGCTCAACAACAATTCAAAATTTCGAATTGGACTTGGACGAGGCTTGCCAAAAAAAAACAATAACGAGAACCGCAAGACCAGACACAATAAAAGCAAACGCCAACAGCCCCAAGCAGCGGCATTATTGAAACATAATGTGTGATATGCGTACAGTGGGTATTGGCTAAAACAAATGCATATTTGGGTATTATAACAATATTTACTGAGATTTAATGAGTTTTAACTTAAGTTTTTTCTTTAAAGATCCTAATAACTACTTTCTTAGCTACATTTTAGAGATCATATCTTTGGTATTAAAAACAAAAGAAAAATCGTATTATAAATATAAGTTAGTTAAGATATATAGAGGGAAAGAAAATACTTAACTTTTAAATAATAATAGTCTTAAAATATTTTTAAGAACTTTTTGTTATTGAAACATAACATGGGATATACGTACAGTGGGAATTGGCTAAAACAAATGCATATTTGGGTATTACAACACTATTTACTGAGATTTAATGAGTTTTAACTTAAGTTTTTCCTTTAAAGGTACTTATAACTACTTTATTTGCTACTATTTAGAGATCATATCTTTGGTATTAAAAAAAAAGAAAAATAGTTTATAAATATAAGTTAATTACGATATAAAGAAGGAAAGAAAATACGTAACTTTTAAATATTAAAAGTTTTAAAATATTTTTAAGAACCTTTTGTTCACTGTACTTAAAGTTAGTTAACATACATCATATCCGAGCCAGCCATAATCAGAGCGCTGGGTAAAATTTGCATAGACCATACACATCTCAAGACTCACGCTTTTACAGCGACCACTGACCAAGATTGATGAAGTGTCAAACGCCGGAGATAGAGCATCGCAGACTGGAAAAAATAGAAGAAAAAAAGGTGGAGAGGGGGTGGGCTGCGACATTGACCTTTATTCGATTTTTGGCTGCTGCTCGGGCTAAATCAATCACAGGCGAAAAACAAACAGGCACACGCTCCTACTTTTTGCCACCTGATTGAACCAATTTCGGGCCATTTAATTTTCTACCGACTCATTGGCGGTTATTGTGCGCCCGAAATTCATTACAATTCGTTTATTAGCCGCCCCCATAAGCATACAAAATATTGGCGATTCGGTTCGAGATTATTATCGTTTCTCTCTGTGTGCGCTTACACATTGATTTGGCTTTGTTTTCTTTTTCTCTATATTTTTTCTTCTTCTTCTTCAGTCCACTTGGCGATCGCCCGTCATTTTCAGTTACAATTGCAAATGTTTCAATGTCACTGGAGTCCGCTTACGGTTATTATTGTTACCGTATTTTGAGTTGTTTTCGTAGCATCACAAGATCCAAGTGCAGAGAAAACAGATAATTGCAGAAAACAAAATAAAATTCAATTTGGTTTTGGTAATTGCAACTGCCACTTGCATGGGTTTTATTCAAATTTTATCCGCTTCATTGGGGAAAACCATTTGGCTAGCTATAAACATTTTCCCGTTGTTATTTTTTCACTTTCACATGTATGTATGATATAAGGGTCCTAAATACTATTGTATTTAATTACTTTGAAATGCAAAAATTAAATTTTTAATTTATATTTTATTAAAGTTTTTATACCCGTTACTCGTAGAGTAAATAATTATTATTATAATTATTAAAAAGTTATGATCAAAAATTGAAACAGCTGCTAGATGGCGCTAGTAGCTTTGACGACTGCATATCTCCATCTCCCTCGCACTCCATTTAGCTGAGTAACGGGTATTTGATAGTCAAAGTACTCCAATAGCTACTGTAATGTACATTTTTCTCAAAATTGTTATTAGCTTCTTACACCAACAAAAATTCTGGTTATGTTAAGAATCTTAATAAGGATAAATTGCAATTATTATTCTCGCACATAATCTTATTTTTTCATAATTATTTATCTCACTCTAATTTGATGATTTCCACTATCTTCCCCTAATTGTAGCGAACAAATTACAGTTTAATTGGTTTTCTTTGAAGAAGCTTATGGGAGTTACTTTGTTGAATGGAAACCCGAATGAAAAGGAGGCGGGAGCCCAAGATCCGTTGGTAATTCGACGAGCATAGACCAACTCAACGGCGGCGATTATTATCTTGCCCATTTAGCCAGAGTTCGTGCCATTTTAATGGTTAACTGGCATTAAATCTAATTACTCATTAAAGCAACAAAGTCACTTCCCCGACCGAAGGCACAAGTAAATCCGTCTGAAGTTTGGCTCTTGTTTTCGTAATGGGCTGGGACGCTTCCACAAACAAAATCTAGCCTCTTGGCTTCGGTTGTCACTTGTTTTGTCAATAACTCGCAACTGTTGCTCTGGCCAGAGATAAAAATAGGTTCGCGACGTCGACAAGGTAAAAGCCCTATTCGCCAGCGAAGCCCCGCAATCAATATGGCATATTAAAGCTGTGGAAAGTTGCTTAAAAGTGAAACTGATAAGGGCCCAACCGTCCATAACCCATTAGCCGAGTTAAATGCGGAAAAGCTGCAATAATTTGCCATTAAAATAAAGTGAAAAAGTGTACTGAAATTGAGGTGGGTGCTTTAGAGGGGGTGTGGGTGGGTTAAACCAGTCACGTGCAGCGTTTGTGGATTACCAAAAGTCGAAACTCTGCTGGGATGATAAGATCTCAGCTATGCGATAGTTCCGTCTGAGGTTCTGCATGACCAGCGCAATTAGATTAATCAAAAATGTTTATAGCCTTTTGAGTGTTATAAACCGCACACGTCCATATATCAAGTGCCCAAAATGGCAGGCTGATAGCTCTTAGGCTGTGTGCAAAAGCCGAAAATGGCTCTGAACTTTCCCCTTGGTCAATAACAATTAGATTAAAAATTTGGCACATCTTTGTGGTTAATTGAAATTTATTTGTTTTTAATTGTCACAGTACTAGCAATACTGTATTAAAGCAGCTTTGTAGGATTAGGCACTCATTTACCAAAAAAAATATATAAAAACGGTGCCACACACTTTTCTTTCTTATCGTTTAAATAATATATATATTTTTTATTACTTATCTTATCTTTGTTTTTGTTTTGGAGAGATTGTTGGTCTTTTATCGGGTATATTTAATTTAAATTTGCTAATTTAAAGCGACTTTGTAGCAATTGTTTATAGAAAAGTAAAAACATTATCAATATGAATTTGCCATTTTAAATTAATGGAACCAATTTAGATTACCAAACCTTTTTCTCCTAATTTCCAAATAGTTTGCAAAAAGTTACATGTAATTACGAAACCTTTTTTGCTATAAGGTTTTAATGTTTTGCAAGTGCAACAGAAGGGTAAGCCACTCAGATTGGCAAAATAGAGCCATCAAAAAGCACATGTCCCCGCCCAAAAGCCATAATAAATGTTTTTACACCCCCATTCGATTAAGTCATCAGGGCAGGTGTATTCCATATTCCGTATTCCGTATTCCGAACCCAGATCCTTCGGTTGCCTCCCAAAGCGAAGTGGAGCGCTTTGACCAAGCCCCAAAAACTGAAATCAGACATCGCTGCCTCAGTCGACGCGGGCTGCGACGGCGACTGCGGCAGCGGCAGCGACGGCGACTGCGACTGCGGCAGAGAGTATATCAGTTACAGCCGCAACATTGCCAACGTTTATTTGCGCTCGAACAGCGAACGTGGTAGCACAGCTTAAGTAAATCCAGCTACAATCTGCGAGAAAGAAAAGCCAAGACGGCCACGGTAATTTGAAAATTCGAAAAGGAAATCGAGCTCGGAGCGGTTAATTTAATTGAAAATAATAAAATCGAGTTATTGTTCGTTGCGCTTTCCAATTTCTAAGTAAGAAATAATTGAGCCCAGTGTGAAAATAAACGAGACGAGCGCAGGAAAAACCGAAAAAGGCAGACGGGTGAAATTAATTTGACAAAAACTCCACTTTCCGCCCATTCGACTCCGTGGTCAAGTGCCTGACAATTGTGCAACCTCAAGACTCTTAACCTTAACAATTATATTTTGGCCACAAAAAACTATTGGCGCAATTCAGTTCGATTCGAGTGCTCGCTGGCTCACTTTTACCTGCAGCAGCCACAATAAAAATTAAGCAAAAAGCGCGCTTTGAAAACGAAAGCAAAACACAAGTTCGATTCAAAACCCCCCACGCTTTGCCAAAAAACTCAAGTGGCAGCCCCCAGAAGACAGTAGACCGTAGACCGAAGACAGAAGACCGAAGACAGCAAAATGGTTGAGAAAACAGGTGAGTGATTGGCGATTGGAGACTGCAAACTGGAGAATGCGAACTGTGCGTGTGCGTGTGTGCGAAGGTTAATTGCGAATAAAATGGGGGCGAAGAGTGCGCGAAATTGTTTTGATTTTCTACGAAAGTTAATGCCACTCATTTGGGGCTTTCCTCTTTCGTTTGAAAAATATGAAAGGAAATAAAAGTAGTCTAGTTTCATTAACTGTTTGATAATTTTGGGTATATTCCTAGTTTAGTGTTATTGTTTTTAAGTTTAATTTTTAATTTTGAAAAACGCTGTTCATGAAGAGATTTGCTTTTTGAAAACCATATTTTCTGTTATGGGATCCGAAAAAAAGCTTCAACCAATTTATTATTAAAAAAAATTTTTTTAAACTAATTCTATTAAAATTTTTTCAATTTTATTAGAAATTTTACAAACTGAACACTATAATTCTACATTTTTTTTTATTTTATATGCTTTTTGAAAACCATATTTTCTGTTATGGGATCCGAAAAAAAGCTTCAACCAATTTATTATTAAAAAAAATTTTTTTAAACTAATTCTATTAAAA
The DNA here is from genome assembly GCA_037075285.1 of Drosophila lutescens. Taxonomy (NCBI): domain Eukaryota; kingdom Metazoa; phylum Arthropoda; class Insecta; order Diptera; family Drosophilidae; genus Drosophila; species Drosophila lutescens. The sequence goes on from JBAMCF010000993.1 coordinate 580,783, forward strand.
TTTTTTCAATTTTATTAGAAATTTTACAAACTGAACACTATAATTCTACATTTTTTTTTATTTTATATTGTGCACTTAATTCAAAAACCCTCTATTTATCTTTTCACTTTCAATAGAAGTCCAAAGTGGCCTAAAATTTGCCTAAAAATTAATCACTCCTGTGTAATTAATCATCTATAATAAGCTATCTTAAGATATTTTGATAAATCATCTTTCTTTGGGATAGTTGAGTTAATCAAAGGGGAGCCCGCCTGTCGATAACGATAACAAGATGATTGGTTTTCAATCATTTCGGCGGCGCAGCATGACAAAGACAGTAAATTAGCCTCAAGTTATTTTTCTATAGTTAGACGTAGATTTTTTGTTGCTTTGATTTGGCTTCCGTGGCGCTTGATGATGATTTCTGTAACTGAAAGTTTGCATGACAGAAAGGCCTCAAAAGAAAAATAAGATAGATAGGAGAAAACTTTGATAGGTAAACAACGGCGGAAACTACGGCCGGGCAATTTAAGCGATGATGATGTTGATGACTCCCCAACGAAAGCAATACATCTACACCACATCGAGTGAATGAACTGAAGAAACCAAGTGAGGAGCCGAAAAATAGGAGCTTTTATTTGAGCAGCTTCAACAGGCAATTAATTAAAAACTTAATTGCATTTTCTGTTTGCTCCAAAGAATTCAAGACGATCTCTGGCGTCATTTTCGCCGCTTCTTCCGCCGATATCGTTCTGATAATGGCGATAATATTTGCCCAGCGCTGAATAATCATTTGCCAGCCAAGCTCCATTATTGAAATTCTCGGTTCCAGCTAATTAATGTCAACGCCTGAGCTTCTATTTGATCAAGTGTTTAAACACAAGGTTCAATATTTGATTTAGATATTAAATATTTTTGCTGCCTGGTTCAGTGGCTAATGGTCGGATGGAATTTTCAGAGCAGTATCGTCTGGTAAGCCGTTAAAAATAGTCTTGTGAGGTGCGTGAGAAATTCGCGACCCTTTGGCGTTGAAATTCTGCAAATTACAGTACAAACGTGTGGCTAATTTGATATCTCTCTCTTTGGCCCAACATCTTCCCCGCCTCATAATTCAATGCGTTGTCATCTTGGGCCAACATCGCTATATATACACTGCCACCTGACGTTAGTTGCCGGTTTTATGGCGTCGGGCATTCGCATTCGCAGATATGAAATTACAGTAATAATCGTGAGCCGGGTTGACATGACATCACGGTGAAATTGGCATTCAAAACAGTAGCACACTTAGAGCCAGGAAATGTTTTCGGCTCGGCCGCAGAACATTTAGACATTTAGCACAGTTAGTGCACATCCCCACTTAATTCCAGCCATCTCAGCTCGGTTCTCAATGGAAGATCAACTTGTTTGTTAATCGGATAGCTTATAATTAAGATAATAAGCTGCCATTGAGATGCACAGGAGCGAAGATTCTCGGTTCCCATGGAAAGTTTTTGCTTCACGTAACGTGGGATTAAGTTAACTGAATTGTGTGGATAATAATTGGAATGTTCAAGTGTCCAGAGTTGAGTGATTTTGATTTTCTATCGAAAATTTACTTTGATCCATTCCGTAAGTCTTATCTTAGAGTTATTAGGAGTATTCCCATGGAAAGTTTTGGATTTACGCAACGTTTAATTAAATGTCCACAGTTGGGTGATTCTGTCCGTTCCTTAAATCTGATCTATAGAATGAGAAAAATCAAAATCAGTTGGAATACAAATTATATCAATTTGTAGATAAGGCAAAAACATGCATAAAATATTTCTCAGTTTTATTTTTTGAGAATTTATTAGTTATCTACCTGAAAACATCCCCCTTAAAATCTCCCGATTTTCCCTATCGTGTCATCTCAAATTATCGCAATTAATTGGCAAAACTTTCAAAGTTAGTCATAAACCACAAACCCCAATAAATTGCCTCTGATTTATGGTGCATTGTAAACGAGTTAAGGCGACATAAATTCGTTTGGGCAAAAGCCCATAAAGATAATGAGTGAGTGCGCCCAAGCTCCTCCCGCGCAGCAAACGAAAACTAAGTAGTCCCTGCCCATCCGACTAATTAATTTATAACGATTTTAATGGCCAGCGAACAGGTTTCGATCTTTCCCGCGACTGTTATTAATAAAATCATCACCTTGCCGAACAAAAGTTGCGCAAACCGAAATTAATAATCCGATTAAATTGATTAATTGTTGTAGACGAAATGGATTGAAAACAATATGCGAGAACCTTTTGTTTAGCACTTGCATATGGGAAATTAATGCCCTGTGCTGGGTATTAACTTCAGATAAGCGACAATAACATAATTTGCATATATGGACGAAAATAACCCTTGTAAATTTACACAGCCCTCTTGTTGTTAAGACACGCCTTAAGGCAAAGTCCTTTGTTTCTGGCTCTTTTCTTAACGCAGGCCAAACACAGTCTTACGTAAGATCCATTAAGGCAGCTGTCTTTTCAAATTTCACTGATTTACTTTCACCGTCTTGTTGATAATTGCACACGTGTCAAACTGACGTCAGTTCGGAAAATTACCCTTTGATACACCTTAAAAACCATCATGGCCCATAAAACTAGCTTCTGTGAATCCTTTTCGTTACCCAGCCGATTTCTGCGGCCCCCTCCCCAAATGATTAAGAAACATATGAGCAGAAAAGGACATAAATTAGTAAACTTATGCCAAATTTGCGTGCCTGGAGCGAATTAATGAGTTGAGAGAGCGGAAACTGCTTGCCATCCGAGGCAACGAGGTGAGAAAAGGCGACAGGCGATGACATTGCTCATGTTCTAATAATACGCAGATAAGTCATGGCTAACCCAGCCCAGGTTCCCCAATCAACATAACCAGCCAAGTGATTCGGGGCCAGGACTTGGGAGCGGCCCTAGTGGGCCAAGCCTTTGACTTGGCCTCCATCCATGGGCACGTGTGCAGCTCCACGCCCCCAAGCCTTGATTTTCGCTTTGGCCAAGGCTGGACACAAGAAGCACTGAAAGAAAAGAGTAGTCCGAAATTCAAGTTATTACATACCACACTATAATGTTTAGAAAAAAAATGTTAATACTTAGCGAATTTATTGAATTTATTTGTATTATAATATCTCTACAATTAAAGTAATTCACAAATTACAATTATTACAAAAGTGATTATCGAGATTAAATGCTTTATATTTACGGATTTCAACTCAATAAAATATTATTTAAAAAAAATACAAGTTCTTATTTAGGTAGTTGTGTATTTATTTCGTTTTTATATTTCATAATTCTGGATAAAATTAATTTGTAAATTTTTTTAAAATTTTTTTGTAGACATTTCCTTAGTTTTTTATCGGTAATATCTAAATGTTAGAATTTATTTATAACTGTTTTCCACATATTATAGTTCAAATAGACTTCTTGGTAGACCCCCCATTTCTCTCAGTGCCCGTTCCGTACAAGGTTTTCAGGATGCGAGCCACATTGAAAACAAGCAGAACAGGTGCAAGACCATGTCGAGCGGACATCCGCGGCAACATCAAGTTTATGGCGACTGCAGCGCCGCTTTTCCCGGGGGTCAGACATGCACTTAGCCGTCCCGGCCAACTTGGCATAGATTCCGATTCGGACACACAATGTGGATTACTATATTTGGGTTCCAGTGCCAGGGAGTTGCTAATAGTACGGTAATTATATGCAGGCTAGTCAAATAGACCCGTACATGGGGATCGGATCCGGCTATCTGGGAGCAGACAGCTCACCTGACTCACGTCTATCTTATCGGTCAGTAATTCAGTCAGTTCCAGGCAATAGCTATAAATCGCCGGACAGAAACAGAACGTATACGTTCTTGGCAATGACTTGAAAGCAAACGGCCGGCACATTCAAGATGCTATCGCGGGCATTGCGAAATAGTTGAATATTACGAGTACCACTTGAATCGTGGGTAGGGTTCTAGGAATCTGAAAGTGAAACCTTACAGGGCCAAGGAATTTTTCCCACGAGGATCGTGATTTATCAGGCCTGCCAGCGATAACGAAAGTGCTAAGATTTCCCACCCAAGGCTGTGTGTGAAATGTGCAGCGACCTTGACATTTTAATTGAAGTTGTGGGATTTGTGATACAGCGAATGGTGTATACTCTAACACACTGTTTTGATGTGCTTACTGATTAATCAGCAAGTGAAAGTCGCAAACAGTCATTAAAAATGGAAAGCATTATTATGAGAAGTAGAAATCAATTAAAGCGATTATTATACACTCAAAAAATTATTTTTCTTAAATATAGAAAAAAGAAAAATTTACTGTGCTTTAGAAATATATTCTATAAAGAGGAAACATTTTCTAAACTTCAGAAAAAATTCTCTATTAAACGAATTTTTTAGAATTTTTTTTCTGAAATGCAGAAAACTCCTTTTTTTTCTAAATTATAAGGTGATTTTTTCTAATCTTCCTTTTTTTATTTGAGGGTTAAAATCGCCATTGATTTTAGAAAAAAAAAAGACTAAACTTTTCTAAAAACAAAAAAAAATCGCTGTCAAAATTATAAATATTTATACAAAATAGAAATATTGGTTTTCTAGAAAACAGAAAAAATGATTAATTATTTTTCTAACATTCAGAAAAAATGTGTCTGTTTTTTGAAACATTTTTCTAAAAAATAAAAAATGTAACCTTATTTGATCAGTTTCCCTTCTTATACACTTTTTAGAAATTTTTTTTTAAGCCTTAGAAAAAATTGTCTTAAGTCGAAACAAATTTCCTTAATTGGTAGCCTAGGGGTCTAACGCGTGCGTGCATGTATATGTTATTCAAGTTTATAGCCGCAAGTGTGAGTTCAATCCCACGTCGAGCCGAAAAACTCATGTTGTCTTTTTTTTTTTTTTTTTTATCCCTAATATTTACATATTAATAAAAGAAAATGTATTGCATTTTTTTTTTAATCATGAGTAGTTATATTAAATTATATTAAAAATGATGTTTAGGTTCTTCAAATTTGAAACATTCAATTACTGTTACTATTAAACCATATTAAAATATATATTGGCATATAAATATTAATATTAATCATGAAATATTTACGAGCAAAATTAAATGAATACTAGGGGGAATAACTAGAAGAGAGTCAGATCAATTTGACTAAAAAGAGGAGAACAAAATGTGAATAGACTTTGTACAGCGCCTCACGTGATGCTTCCGTGGCGCAGCTAGTAGAGTGCTTGACTGCAAACCGTGAGGCAAGCGGTTCGATTCCCGCGTGGGGCGACCCAAGATGTTTTTCTCAAAATAGTAAGTTATTGGGTTTTTATATTTATAATTTGTAATTTGTATACTCGTTTCAGTTATTATTACAGTTCCAATTTGAAACTATAAGAGCATTTACATAAATGTATACATCGACCATGTGCTCAATTAAAGGAAATTCGAATAATATGACAAACAAGAACGAAAAACAACAACACAAGGGCAGGGGACGTGGCGTCACAGAAAACAACCGGGCATTATTCCGATTCCCGAAGCCCGAAAAAAGATTTTTGTATTTTCTGGATTTGAGGATTTTTTTTGTTTTTTAGAAAATATTTGTCTATATTAAAAAAAAAACGTATTTCTATTTTTTAGAAAACCTTTATTTCTAAATTCTAAGAAATAATTTTTCTACTTTCTAGCAAGAAATTTCTAAATTGCAGTCTTTTTTCTTTTGATTTAAAAAAAAAAATGCCTTTGATTTAAGAAACCTACTTTCTTTAATATAGACAAAATCGCCAGTAAAGCAAATTCATAGGCGATTTTCTAAAACCAAGGGCGATTTTAGTCGATTTTTTTTTTGAGTGTAATAGAATGTAAAATTATGGAAATATTATTTTCTTTTTTACCATTATTTAGCATTTAAGCTCTTTGAAAGAGTATCCAGTGCTTGAAACTTTGCCGGCTAGAGATTTCAATCTCTTCGAGCACGAGTAATAAAAAATTGTTTTGTTTTCTTCGTACATTGTTGAGCTGTTTTCAAACACGGAAGCCAAAGAGAAATGAAAAAGAGTGAGACAAAGCCCGAAACGAAGCCGAAGCCACTCTTTACCTGCTTTGAATTTCAAATTTCCGCTTGGTGTGCAAAAAAAAATAAAAAATAAAAAACGGGACAAAGCAATCAAAATCAAGTGCCAGGTACAGGTACTAAAAAAAACAGGTACTTTTTGGTATGTGGGTCAGGCAGTGCCAAGCCAACTTCTTGATGGCAAGACTCCAGAACGATTTTGCAGACGATAAATATTATTACGCATACGCCGGGAATTTTTCGATTTGAAAGAAGTTAAATGTTAAATTGCGCTCGTTTCTGTTTATGTTTCTGTTATTTTTTCGATAGCGAAGCAAGTTTGCTTTGGATGTGCGCCCCACTAATTAATTTCATGTCGAATGGCAATGTCGTGTTCTGATTGATGGTCTGGAAAATTGATGGAGAGGTCCCAGTTCTCTCGACTGTATTTAGAACACACCTTGGGGCGCTAATCAAATTACTTAGAATTCATTGGACGATCTCGAATTTTAAGTTAACTTTTTACCCTAATTAAATTAATTACTCTTCATTATGAACAATATCGAATTGTCTTCGACAAATTAAAAGGCGAAATTAACACAGATAAATCTTCATCTCGCAAATGTATCTCGGCTGGCCTTGCTGATGGATTGTTTTTATATGTCTATACGGTTTTTTCGCTAAAACACACACGAAATCAAACCCAAAAGCCTCGACGTCGTCACGCCCTCACCTTCCAATTGATGACTATTGTGTGTAATTGTTGTTATTATGATTTTTTCATTTTGTTAATATCATTTTTTTAAGTGCCTGCCGGCCACAATAATTCATTGGGTTTTGCATTTTCTTCAGACCACTTTCAATGGCATATCAAGATGTTTTTTCTGCGCTTTTGCTGAGCATTAGCCAACTCCCAAGGATGTGACAAGAAGGCCTACGAAGGTTGTTGGGGCCCAAAACAATTTAGATTAAGTTGGGTAAGCGGCCAAGATAAGGTTTATTTTTAGGTAGCAGCCACTACTTTATCTTTATGGAGACCTGTTGAGTTAGTTTGCTGCCTGAAAGCAAGCCCCAAGATATAAAGCCCATCAATTATAGAACTGATTGCTGCTGATTGCCTAAGCTTTAGTGGGCCCCAAACAGCCTATACCCCAAAGTACACCCAAAAAAACTTGATATGAAACGAAGATCTATTTAATATTATGTGGCATCAATTTTGACTTGATATGCGGCATAGCAATTCGGTATGCTCGAAATGTAACTTTAGGCGCTATTCCGCTCTATTTCGAATTGAGAGAATTGGTTCGTCTCGCTCCCACTCACGAAATTTAAGTTGCCATATTGCTTAATGCTCTCTTTTTCAAGTCAGAGAATCTCCGAGCGCGAGAAATGAACAATATTATATTATTTAATATAAATTTTGCCAGTATTGCATGGTAAAAACGATATGCGGCGTGTTTTTTTGTGTGTGCCTACTTATATAACTCGGCTCAAAGTTACTGCCAATTTAAATGTCAACTAAACTGGCTAACAGCCATCGAACCAAGTGCATTTCACAGCTCAAAGCCTCAAATGAAAGCCACACAAATTGCTTATTAATGATCCCGAGGTTCCATTGAACTTGAATCTCGATTTTCAATTCAATTGCCGTGATTAATATCTGGCAGATGAAGTTATTAATTTCCCCCTTCTGATTCCACTGTATTGATTGATTGTCAAACGGAGATGATCGGTTCGGCAATAATTTGTGTTTGTTTGTCCCACAATGATCGTGTAATTATGTTTGACATTTCGTTATCTTTAATTAAATGCAATTTACATTTGTTTTTGTCTTGGCCAATTAACATAGAGAGAACACCGAATGAATTAAACAAATGTTCATGGCAAATAAACCATAAATTTCGTACACTTATGCTAATTGAGTTTTGGCCAATTGCGATTCTTGTCAACAAGTCGATCTGGTTTCATTTCGAATCTTATTTACGCAACATGTGTGGGTGGCTATAGCCGCCTACCAAAGTTTCTAGACTATCATATTTCATTTGATAAAATGGTTATTGCTCCTAATATTCTTTAATGGGCACTTCCTGGGCTCAAAATATTTAGATCAAAAGAGTGATAACTGATTTTGTGTAACATTTACTGTCGCTTTTAAAGGTGTGACTAACATTGATAGTTCCTACATTATCATTTTCTAGTTTTGTGCCGATAAAAAGTGACGCCGAAATTCAATTGAGTTCCTAGAAATATCACAAGCTAATGTCAGCTCAAGTTATTTATGTGTTTCCTGCGGTTTCGTCAGGGGAATTCCTCGGGGACTTCGCCAAATTCAGATCACGTTGGCCTGCATTTGATATTTTCGCCCGATATACTCCAGCTGAATTTAAATTCAAAGGGGGCATTGCAGTTTCCAATCGCTTTTGAACCGATGCCAGTAGCTAAACGTAACTGTTTGTTGACACCCAGATTTTTACGAGGTTTCCTACTGTTATTGCTTTATCTCTGGTAGTTCAGAGTCATGGGACGCCAGATAATTGCCGTATTAAGTGGAATGTGCGAACCTGACGATAACATCGCCTCGCTTATCAGTGGAAAAAGTGAAAAAGGGGGCGTTGTGTGTTCATCACTTAGACAGGCATTTTGGTCAAGTGACAGCCATAAAATAAATGTCTATTTAAATGCGGCTTAAGGAACGAGGTCTTCAGACCAAGTTCTTAACTCCCCGATAAGCCCTACATTTTGCTTTAATTGCACCCAATTTAACGGCAGTCATCATGTCTATAAATAATTTTATTGGCACTGCAAACGGGGCTTTGACTGCACTTTTCGCAAATATTTGTTAGGCCCGCTCGGCGCGTAGACAAATTAATTAACACCCACTCATTAGCACTCGACTATGAAATGACAAATGAAAGGCTTCTGTCAGGAAGTAAACACCCAGGTGCCATTAAACAAATTAATTAATCAAACGATGCAAATTGTTTGACCAGTCTGTGCAAAGGGCAAATCGGTTGAACAGCAAATTTTAGGTATTTATTTAAATAAAGCAAGCTTCGGTATTCCAGGAAAATGCGCTGTGAATTTTCACCATAACTTTATTGACGTAATTGCAGTAAACGTGCCCATTCACAAGCGTATTTTTATTGCCTACAACGTCACATAAATACATCAAATACCTTATTTTCCTGTCACCTTGTACAAACTGCAATGGATTTGAATTTAAGCAAAGTAAATTCACAACATATTAAAGAAAATTGCACAAAACAAAACAAAGTTTTACTTAATTTGTTCGTTGTAAACGGTTTTTGTTGCGACTTTATTGACTAAGAGCTGCATTAAACTGACAATAAGCTGACAAAAACCAATAATTAATAATGATTTGGCATGCGCTGCGCAAGTATCAATCAACGGTTTTTCTGATTTCTGATTTCTGATTTTTCTGATTTACTAATATTGGGTTCTAATGCTCGGTCTGTGTTTTCCATTTTCCATTTGCAGAAATGTCGAAATTCGTTGGCGTCGCCGACATTACCGAGAACAAGAAAATCTGGCGCATGCTGCTCGGCGAACTGGTGGGCACATTTTTCTTGGTCTTCGTCGGCGTTGGCAGCACGACGAGCGGAAGTGTACCACAAATCGCATTCACCTTTGGCTTGACGGTGGCCACAATCGCCCAGGTAACTATACGCATACAAATTTCAACATAGATGGACCAAAGTCTTTGAGACTTTGATTCTAAGAACTAAATCTCTCGCTCATAATGCTTAATTTAAATTCAATATATACATATAAGCCTTTTTTAATCAAGTTTATATGTACTTGAAATAATAATTTTAAATTTTTTTAACCCCTTAATATAAATTTCTAAAAACTAAATCTCTAGCTCTTGGGCCTTCAATTAAATTCCAATTCATACTTAAAATTAAAATTTATATTTTAAAAAATTTTGAATATTATTGTAGTTTAATATTGTCTTTCAATAAGGCTTTAATACAATGTTATAATAACTAAATCTCACGCTCCTTATGCTTCAAATAAGTTCAGTGTATAAATTCAAATCTTTTTTGAACAAGTTCACACTTAAAATTAAAATGTATATTTTTGAAATATTTTAATATTATTGCAGTTTAATATTATCTTTCAGGTAGGCCTAAATATAAAGTTCTCAAAACTAAATTTCACGCTCTTAATGCTTCAAATAAACTGGTTCACACCTAGAATTTAAATTTATATTTTTAAAAATTTTGAATATTATTGTAACTGGGCTTTAATAGAAATTTTTCTTACTAATCTTAATTAATATTTAAAGTTAATATATTAACTAATTTATAGGTAAACATTTTGTCCCCGAACTTTAAATTTCTGGTTAAAACGATTTAATTCATCTGTTGAAGTCAACATGTCGTATGATTAATTTCTAGATTTCAATGTACCTTGTGGAGTCTATGGTTTGGTCCACTCTTTTAAATCCAAATACAGATCACACAAAGAGAACGCATCGAGCTAGAGCATTTCAGATCTGAGATCTGCTGGCCGAGTCGGAGATTTCAGGCCAGAAGTCGGCGGTGCGTGCGCTGATCGGCGGGCATTTTCAAGGACACGCCACCGCCGCGTTACACTTTCGGCTCATTCACAAACGCAGCGTTTTTGGCCAAGAGACATTGGCATTTAAAAGCGACAACATCGCGGGCCCGCCATAAAAATTTGAAAAACCAAAAAAACAAACGACCAACCAATGCTGCTTGCCGCTTGGAACTCAGAGCTCAGAACTCAAGACTGCGTGCGAATGTAATTTACAAAATTGACAGATTTACAAACGCACACTGGAACTCACTCGCAGTGCGAGTGCGAATGCGAATAATAAATGCGCGCTCGCAGCAAAAGCGTCTGCGCTGGCAATTAACATTAATCAACACGCAAAATATGCAATTAGATTATTATGCGTTTAATTACGCTATGCTGTGCGAGTGACGACTGATGTCGTGCTTTAGCATTTAAAGCGATCCGCGCTCTGCGTTCGATTTATGGCACTACAAAAGTCAAGCTCAAGCAACCGAATCCATCAAGAACATAAATATGATCCATGATGTTCTATATTTAGCTGCCTGTGTCATATATTTAATACAAATATTCATATTTAATACAAATTTTTATCATTACAAGTATGATCCTTTGTAGGATAAAATAATATAATGATATAAAAATATAATAATCTAGATTAACTAGATTAACAAATACTATAGAAAAGTATTGGCACTCTTCATTATGTAAGATAATAAAAACATTTAAAATGGTTTTAAAAGCATAATCTAATATTTTGAATTCTTAGAATAATTCATTCTTTTTAATTTAAGTGTATTGAAAACATTTCCTTTGACATACAAACACACATGTCGTATGAGTAATATTGATTGGCTGTCTGCAAACGCTCTCCTTTCCAATTTATGCTTACGACTCAAAAGTTGCAATCTAATAATCACACTGAAAGCGTTGATAATTTCCATAATGAAATCAAGTAGCAATATTGGCAACATAATGGATGCCAGTCTCTGCCATTTCCCCGCGGAAAACACTTGCAACATTTTCGCTATTAGTGGCAAATTAGTTGCCCGTCGCTTGCCAAATCACGTGAACAGATCGGTCACATGACTGCAACCTGTGGCAGCTTTTCCAGCTTCTCCATGCACAGTTTTCCATTTTCCATGACTTGCAGCAGCGATCGATTGGCCCCGCTCGAGCCCAAGATAAACCCAGGTATGCATTGCTAATTCCGCCAGCAGGTGTGACGACAATGCTGCATTCGTTCGTCATCGCCATCGTTATCGCTATCGCCTAAACAAAGCCCCTCGGCAAAAGGTGTTCAATGGAGCAAGACGCGTGGCGTCAAATTGGAAAACGTGCTAATTGCCAGCAATTGTGGGCCCTGGAATCGAAGCGAGTCCAGTCAGAAATAAGTGAAGAAATATGATATTTCTAAGCTTTAACTATCGAATTACCCCTAGATCGGCACTTTGAATGCAAATCTCTGGCAGATCCACATTTGTATGCATTTCGCATATACACAATCGCGTGACAGTCGGCCAAATGGAAGTAAATCAAAGAAAATGCTAATAAAATGAAATGAAATTTAATGCATCGAAAAAGGGTTGGAGAAAATGGCAAACAACAATACTACGACGTGCATGGAAAAATTTATATTAACCGATCTCAATGTGGGTTGTAAAGTGTCATGTCATGTTAGCCGATTGTTATCGAAAATTCAGCAAGAGGGATTGGCGTTTATTAGGGGTTTGAAAACAATTTTAGTATAGGAAAAGTACCTACAGAATGCCAGCGAATAATAAGGTATGGCATGAAAGGCATATTAATTATTTGTTAGATAAAAGAAGAACACAGAGGGTTTACTAATATACTAATAAATAAACTACAATTTATTTTATGAATCAATAACAACTTAAATAAATTTAGTCTTTGCCTAAACATTATTTGATTTAATTACACAGGCGGCGTTAAAACAAACTGAGCAATTGAAAAAAATACAAGAAAACTTGGTGCGTGCACCATTCACGTTTTTGTTTTCAATTCGCGATCGCGATCGCAATCGAATCAAGTTGGTTGAACAAACTTCGACTTCGACTTTGGCTTTGGCCCGATGCGAACTTGAATTGAGTCGGCCAACAGGCAAACAGGCAAAAAAGCACAACAACAATCGCCAAAATGCTGCTGAAAAGCAGAACGAAACAAACAAGTTAACATTCGATTTTCAGCTGGAAAACCATAAAATATGATTTAAGCGTAAATGTCGAGCTGTGGTTTCCACTGCACATGCGTAAGCCAATCGATCTCTATATATATTTATGTGTATCTCGATCGGTAGAAGAGACTTGCCAGACTTTTCGTAGCCATTGCAAAACCTTGAGATCATGGAGAGTGCTGACACAAAGTAATGCTCAATTGATTTAAGGCCTAATATTTTGTAGAGCTTCATAGCTTAAACTATAAAAGATTACACTACACAAAGCCCCTTTTAAAAATGTTATACTTCACGAAGTAAATTCTACTTAATTGATTTAAATAATAAAACATTAGCAAAGTCAAGTAGGTAATGACTAATTTATTCACATACAAATTCTATAAATCCCAAATATCTATACTTCGATCGATTTCTCGCAAATGAAGAAAAGATTGGTAGAGCACGTATTATCGTTCATGGTAGTCTTCCCGTTAACAGTTCGTATATCCACACACTTTCCGTCCTTGGTGGGTTCACCATCCGCCCAGCTTAAAAAGTTGGCTTTCGATCCTTTAGTTATGGACACGAATTCGTCATCTTTGAACTGATTGGTCACGTCGATCCAGTAGCGATTCAGACCATCGAACTTACTGTTAAAGGCGTCCAATTCCTCCTGGCTTTGCAGACTTACCAGATGGCCCCCCATTTTCTGGCATTTCTCCAAGGCCTCGTGCCAGTTTACCTTTAGTTCCTTTTCAATGTAGTAATATTTGCTGCCCAGTTGCTGAAAAGTTTCGTTGCTTTCCAATTTCCGCGCTGCTGGAGTGGCTGCCAAAAGTAGCTGCGAGGTGTTTTTCCTTTCCGGTTGCGTCGTCAGTGAAGTACCGAAGGTCTCCAGCCTGCGATCATTAAGAGCTATTCGCGCTATAGTAACAGCTGCTTCACAGGCCTCCGCCCGTCGCTGTAGGTTGGCCAGGTTCGACATGCACGGATTCAAAACCCCAAAGCAGTAGGCAGCACACTGGGTTTGGCATTCATCTCCCTGATAGGATATTCAACTTATATTATTTGTTAAGTACAATATTTTATAGGCTTTACTCACGTCGCAGACAGCTGAATAGGATGTCCTTAAGTATATCGTCAACACAACTAGTAGAATAGAACTCCGCATTGCTCTCATCTTGGTTACTTTTCAATGCGCAGGGCGTAAACAGACTGACTTCAATGCATCGACTTTAAATATACTAGGGAGGCATCCCATCCCATTGAATGACTTTATGTGCTGATTGAGAAAGCAGCAAATCTTACGCTGCATGATAAGAGATGTTTATTGTGTACATGTGCCATTCAGTTCTTCAAACCATGGAAAACCACAGAAAAAAACAAGAGAGAACGTTATAGTCGGGTGCCCCGACTATAAGATACCCGTTACTCAGGTAAAGGGAGTGCGAGGGAGATGGAGATAGAAACTTTGATCACGCATAACTTTTTAACGAATGGTCCGATTTGAAAAATTTCTTCTACATTTCGATAGGTATTGATAAACACAATAAAACTGCATTTTTACTTTTCCGAAATATTTAAATTTTTAAAATCGTATATAAGCGATTGTGGGCGTTCCAGAGGGCGTGGCACCTTTTTGAAATAAACTTGCGCTGCGTAGGAACTACTAGAATATGCATGCAAAATGCCAATCTAGCTTTTATAGTTTCCGAGATCTCAGCGTTCATACGGACAGACAGACGGACAGACGGACAGACGGACAGACGGACATGGCTAGATCGACTCGGCTAGTGATCCTGATCAAGAATATATATACTTTATAGGGTCGGAAACGCTTCCCTCTAGCTGTTACATACTTTTGCACGAATACAATATACCCTTTTACTCTACTAGTAACGGGTATAAGAATTACCGAAATTACTAGGATATTTTGGATACTGTAATATTTTTACCACGCTAATCTTATAATGTGGAAAGTAAAATGATAGACCTATTTGACAATTCTAATTTTAAATACTTTATAAGAAAAGTGATTCTGTAAATCATCTTGTGGATTTATAAATGATCATGTGATACTATTCTAAATGCATAAGCAAAAATCGAAGACTCCCATGCAAATATCATAGGCCTAACTCGATTAGAGTCATATTTCATCGATGACTCATGTCCAAATTCAGTCAGTCCGTCACTCTCGGATTTCACACGCAGCCGGTTGGCCGATCGCGATTACTTTCGTTGCATATATTAAATTTAATTATGGGTTTCGGGCTCGACAATAAATTTGATTAATTTCACGACTCTTCGAGTGTGTGCAATTAAGACGAGTCGAGAGGTATTGAGTTGGGAACAATAGGCCTACTATACGTAGATCGATTAGATCAGGTGGAGTGGCAGCAATGGCAAAAGCGGCAACTTAATATTATAGACGATCGAAATCGAAATTGCATTGCACGCATGAGCATAGCCAAAATGTCAAGAAGTTGTTCGAGTTGTAGTTGCCGCTCGGATTTGTGGCCCAAACTCGATTCGATCTTGCTCTTGGCGGCATTTGTAATTAGCGTTTTGTGGCCGAACGGCCAGCACAGGCATTTTTTGCGCATTTATTAATTAAACGCAAAGCGACGCACGACATTGGCCATGCGAAATCCATATCGAAGCCGAGTTCGTATCACCAAAACGTGGAAAAAACACGCATGAAAAGAGATATCAAACATAGAAGCCTGCGCATCGACCTTGAGCAGTGCGTTTCGGCTTCATTCATAACACTTGAATCCGATGCGATCCAATCCAATGCGATCCGATCAATTTGTTGGCTGGGCTGTGATTTCCATCTAAGTGGTTCCATGTGATCTCTGCGCGGGCGATGACTCAACAGAACCCCCGAAACGAGGCACTTTTACTTTCGAGCCAGCTCGGTCTGAACTTTGCAGACACGCTAAACACAATAAATGCACTCGAGTGCATCGCTGGCCTGACAAATTGCTTGTATCCGTTGGCAGCTCGATGTGTAAGCGATTGTGCAACGGAAAATTCAGAAAATTCGGAAAATCGAATCGAAACCAGCTGCCATGACAAAGGGCAAACATTAAAAGAAGATGGTTAAGATGTTGCGTTGTCAACTTGACATTTGAAAGCATCGATCGAGGATGAGATAGGCTATTATGCTTCACTCGGATTTTACCTTTTATGATAAAATTTAAAAATAAAAAAACTAACAGTTATAAAATATATGACTTTTTTATTTTATCGGTTATTTGAAAATGGGTATCAACTCCGGAACCATTACTTTTTTGTTAGGCTTGGAAATATTAACTTTAAAGTTAAGTTCATTTAAGAATTTATACTTTAATGTTAAAACTAAAAATTAAAGTTGATACTAAAAATTATAAATTCTTTAAGTTAATATGACAAACATCGTAAATAATATTTACTACCTTAATATAAACATTTTGAAAATATTGATTTTCTAATTAAATTATATTATTATGTTATTGTATTTTAATTAAATATTAAATACTACATTTTAAAAATACGTATGAAGATATTTTGCTATCCATGCTGAAATATAATCCTTAAAACCCGAACTTTTCTTACCTCTTCCAGGGCTTGGGTCACCTGAGTGGCTGCCACATCAACCCGGCTGTCACCCTTGGTTTCCTGATCGTCGGCGAGATCAGCATCCTGAAGGCGGCTTTCTACATCATCGTGCAATGCGTGGGCGCCATCGCCGGGGCAGCTGTGATCAAGGTGGCACTCAATGGAGTGGCTGGCGCCGAGCTGGGAGTTTCCATGTTTGATCCCTCCCTGGACTCTGCACAGGCGGTGCTGATCGAGGCGCTGATCACCTTCATTCTGGTGTTTGTGGTGAAGGCGGTTTCGGATTCGGGTCGTCAGGACATCAAGGGATCGGCGCCTCTGGCTGTGGGTCTGGCCATCACCGCTGGACATCTGTGCGCAGTAGGTTTCAAACGAAATGGGCACTAACTTTATTGGTAATATCGTATACCCTTTACAGGTCAAACTGAGCGGTGCCAGCATGAATCCCGCCCGATCCTTTGGCCCCGCCGTTGTGCAGGGCGTGTGGACCTACCACTGGGTCTATTGGGTGGGTCCCATTGCCGGCGGTCTGCTGGCCGGGATCCTCTACCGATTCATCTTCAAGGTACGCAAGGGCGACGATGAGGCCAACTCGTACGACTTCTAGATGGCCGAAAGCCGATAGCCGAATACCATATATTCTTGTAAATGTCCGCACCCGCTTTCCATTCGCATCACACATTAGCTTTCCATCCACCAGCCAGGGTCGCATCGAATTCGCTGCCGAAATTTCTCTTAGATTAGGTTTGCTCCACCACCAACCGGACCGCAACTTTCCGCACCATTGTATCATTTTTATTTGTTAAAGAATAAAATCGCAAGTGTATCGGTTTGGTTGTAACGCGAAGCTAACACACATTACAAATATGCAATATTGTATTTGAGTAATTTTAAGCTAAATTATATGCACAGCATCATTACGCGAATCGGAGGAAAACTGTATCGAAGCTTAACTAAATTGTACCTCGAAAGCACTTTCCCAGGGAAATTCAACCCGCTAATAAGGTTGATTTCCCTCCTCAGTTGATCACCACTTGTTGAGCACCTACGAATTGTATTATGACTATGTGTAATAAAAATGTTAAGAAAATACTATTTTTCGCCTTTGTCTGTATGTCCTGGGGCTTAAATCATTGTTATTTGTCATTAGTGGATAGAAATAATTGAAGAACAAATGGGCTGACCAACACATCACTGGCAATCATCTGGTGACATTTACTAATATCTAAAGTTTCAAGGTATGCCGCTTTTGGAAATAGATTAATCCGGAAAATGGACCGAATTTTCCCGTGATTTTCGAGGAGAGTGTTCAATGGGTATCGCTTGTTTTCGTAATATTAAGCGAGCGTAAAGCCGACTTTGGGGATTTTCTTTATTGAGCGGAGGCTAATGTATACATTTCAGCTTAAGAAAGGCTGCACTCCATTTCAAGGTCATGAATCATTCTGGTCACTTGACGCCCTCAGAATCCCCCTGATGGCTTGGTTTGCATTTAGTATCCTTTGCATTCTACTGATGATGTACTGCGTGCTAACGCAAACATAACTTGGAACCAGGAAAGGGGCATTTCATTACGTTTATAAATTAGGAATCTAAGGTATTTAGCAAACAATTACAAGGTTTCAGGGGATTCAAATATGTTTCGGGCTTTATAAACTATATTTTTTTCATTTCAGGTATGACTTAAGTCCAAAATCTCAGTCACCCCAGTTAAAGGATCATTAAGGGATTGGAAACTTTCATCAGCATTAAAAAAAAACAACGTACTTGGTCTAATGAATTCTAATTTATTAATATATTTATTATAAAAAATTGTAAAAAATAATAGCAAAAATGAAATTAAAAGCTTTTTTTCTAGTTTTAAACCTATTTAATTTTCGTGAAAGTTATAACTTTTTATGCAGGGTGTAGTTTACATTATTTGACATTAAATTATTGTCTTACAATTTATTTTACATGTCTTTAGCCAAGACTGCAACCGTTTGCTTATAGATATCACGAGTGATTAAACAGCTAACGAATGATGGTCTACACCCAAAAAAAAATAGTCATCAATATGCCCCTAATTAGGTGTCAATGTGACACTATTGAGTGGAAAAATCTTTGATCCGGCAGTTATTAAATTGACCCTATTCTGGTGTCACTTTAATACTTTCGAAAATATTAAGTTGGCCCTTTTTGGTGTCAAAGAGCCACTAGCCGGTGTCATTTTCTTGGTATTAAATAAAATTTGACAATTGCTTGAATGTTCCTGTAACCATTCTGCCATAGAGGAAAATAATATGGGCATGGCTCAGGGGCCAAGGTGCTAGGTTCTGGTATTATTTTGTGCTCGGTGGAACGAGGTTCAAATCCCGCTCGCAACACATTATTTTTTTTTTTTTTTGGAATTAGTAATCTAAACACAACTTAACATTTTTGTTATTATTGACCCCAAAAATTTGATCCTAGGGGTAGTGTCATTTTAACCCACAATTATTAAATTGACACTCAAAATTTTTTTTTTGGGTGTAGCTAAGGATAGTAACTGCCACTTTTGCTATGTTGGTTTGCCTAAAATAAAATAGGGTAATCAACCAGCATAATTCCGATTCCCCGAAACAAGATTTTTGTGTTTTCTACTTTTTAAAAACCCTGAATTTTAACAAATTCTGAGTGACTTTCAGAAGTGTCGCCGAAGTCACTTCCAGACGTAACTTCGGCGACTCTTCTTATTCTTATAAGCTGTCGATATTCTTATAAGCTTTACAGCTCATTTCTTTGCCCTAACAGCACTCTGTAATTGTTTCTTGTTCAGATAAATTAAAGTCCTTCTTGCGCACATCGTATGTCCTCGTAGGCGGGTTCCCGGGTTCCGATTCTAGT